>CM038682.1:110785937-111510228 GCA_021605205.1 Aegilops longissima | reverse complement strand
TTAATGAGCTAGTCAAGTAGAGGCATACTAGTGACTATATGTTTGTCTATGTATTCACACATGTATCATGTTTCCGGTTAATACAATTCTAGCATGAATAATAAACATTTATCATGAAATAAGGAAATAAATAATAACTTTATTATTGCCTCTAGGAATATTTCCTTCAGTCTCCCACTTGCACTAGAGTCAATAATCTAGTTCACATCATCATGTGATTCAACACTAATATTCACATCTGTATGTGATTAACACCCATAGTTCACATCGTCATGTGACCAACACCCAAAGGGTTTACTAGAGTCAAAATCTAGTTCACATCGCTATGTGAATAACACCCAAAGAGTACTAAGGTATGATCATGTTTTGCTTGTGAGAGAAGCTTAGTCAGCGGTACTGTCACATTCGAGCCGTATGTATTTTGCAAATATTCTATGTCTACAATGCTCGCACGGAGCTACTCTAGCTAATTGCTCCCATTTTCAATATGTATCCAGATTGAGACTTAGAGTCATCTGGATCAGTGTAAAAAGCTTGCATCGATGTAACTCTTTACGACGGGCTCTTTTATGACCTCCATAATCGAGAAATATTTCCATAGTCCTCACTAAGGATGTTCTTGACCAATGTCCAGTGATCTACTCCTAGATCACTATTGTACTCCCTTGCCAAATTCAGAGCAAGGTATACAATAGGTCTGGTACATAGTATAGCATACTTTATAGAACCTATGACTGAGGCATAGGGAATGATTTTCATTCTCTTTTCTATTTTCTGCCGTGGTCGGGATTTGAGTCTTACTCAATTTCACACGTTTGCAACACAGGCAAGAACTTTTCTTTGACTGTTCTATTTTGAACTACTTCAAAATGTTGACAAGGTATGTACTTATTGAAAAACTTATCAAGCGTCTTGATCTATCTCAATATATCTTGATGCTCAATATGTAAGTAGCTTCACCGAGGTCTTTCTTTGAAAAACTCCTTTCAAAGACTCCTTTATGCTTTGTAGAATAATTCTACATTATTTCCGATCAACAATATGTCATTCACATATACTTATCAGAAATGTTGAAGTGCTCCCACTCACTTTCTTGTAAATACAGGCTTTCTCAAAAGTCAGATAAAAACCACATGCTTTGATCAACTCATCAAAGCGTATATTCCAACTCGAGATGCTTGCACCAGTCCATTGATGGATCATTGGAGCTTGCACATTTTGTTAGCTCCTTTAGGATTGACAAAACCTTCGGTTGCATCATATACAACTCTTCTTTAATAAATCCATTAAAGAATGTAGTTTTGACATCCATTTGCCGATTTCATAAAATGTGGCAATTGCTAACATGATTCGGACAGACTTAAGAATCGCTACTGATTGAGAAAATCTCATTGTAGTCAACACCTTGAACTTGTCGAAAACCTTTTTGTGACAAGTCAAGCTTTGTAGATAGTAATACTACTATCAGCATCTGTCTTCCTCTTGAAGATCCATTTATATAATATGGCTTGCCGATCATCGAGCAACTCCATCAAAGTCCACACTTTGTTCTCATACATGGATCCCATCTCAGATTTCATGGCCTCAAGCCATTTCGCGAATCTGGGCTCATCATCGCTTCCTCATAGTTCGTAGGTTCATCATGGTCTAGTAACATGACTTCCGAACATGATTACCGTACCACTCAGTGCGGATCTTACTCTGGAAGACCTCGAGGTTTGGTAGCAACTTGATCTGAAGTTTCATGATCATCATCATTAACTTCCTTACTAATTGGTGTAGGAATCACTCGGAACTGATTTACGTGATGAACTACTTTCCAATAAGGGAGAAGGTACAATTACCTCATCAAGTTCTACTTTCCTCCCACTCACTTCTTTCGAGAGAAACTTCTTCTCTAGAAAGGATCCATCTTAACAACGAATAACTTGCCTTCGGATCTGTGATAGAAGGTGTACCCAATAGTTACCTTTGGGTATTCTATGAAGACGCACTTCTCCGATTTGGGTTCGAGCTTATCAGGTGAAAACTTTTTCACATAAGCATCACAACTCCAAACTTTAAAAAACGACAGCTTAGGTTTACTGTTAAACCATAGTTCATACGGTGTTGTTTCAACGGATTTTGATGGTGCCCTATTTAACGTGAATGCGGCCGTCTCTAAAGCATAACCCCAAAACGATAGCGGTAAATCAGTAAGAGACATCATAGATCGCACCATATCTAGTAAAGTACGATTACGACGTTCGGACACACCATTATGCTGTGGTGTTCCATATGGCGTGAGTTGCGAAACTATTTCACATTGTTTCAAATGAAGACCAAACTCGTAACTCAAATATTCATCTCCACGATCAGATCGCAGAAACTTTATTTTCTTGTTACGATGATTTTCCACTTCACTCTGAAATTCTTTGAACTTTTCAATTATTTTAGACTTATGTTTCATCAAGTAGATATACCCATATATGCTAAAATCATCTTGTGAAGGTCAGAAAATAACGATACTTGCCACGAGCATCAACACTCATTGGATCGCATATGTATTATTTCCAATAAGTCAGTAGCTTGTTCCATTGTTCCGGAGAACGGAGTTTTAGTCATCTTGCCCAAAAGGCACGGTTCGCAAGCATCAAATGATTCATAATCAAGTGATTCCAAAAACCCATCAGCATGGAGTTTCTTCATGCGCTTTACACCGATATGACCCAAACGGCAGTGCCACAAATAAGTTGCACTATCATTATTAACTTTGCATCTTTTGGCATCAATACTATGAATCTGTGTATCACTACGATCGAGATCCAACAAACTATTTTCATTGGGTGTATGACCATTTGAAGGTTTTATTCATGTAAACAGAACAATAATTATTCTCTAACTTACATGAATAACCGTATTGCAATAAACATGATCAAATCATATTCATGCTCAACGCAAACGCCAAATAACATTTATTTAGGTTCAACACTAATCCCGATAGTATAGGGAGTGTGCGATGATGATCATATCAATCTTGGAACTACTTCCAACACTCATCGTCACTTCCCCTTCAACTAGTCTCTATTTATTCTGTAACTCCTGTTTCGAGTTACTAATCTTAGCAACCGAACAAGTATCAAATACTCAGGGGCTACTATAAACACTAGTAAGGCACACATCAAACACCTGTATATCAAATATACCCTTGTTCACTTTGCCACCCTTCTTATCTACCAAATATTCAGGGAATTTCCGTTTCCAGTGACCATTTCCTTTGCAGTAGAAGCACTTAGTTTCAGGCTTTGTTCCAGCTTTGGGCTTCTTCGCGGGAGTGACAACTTGTTTGTCATTCTACTTGAAGTTTCCCTTTCTTTCCCTTTGTCCTTTTCTTGAAACTAGTGGTCTTGTCAATCATCAACACTTGATGCTCTTTTCTTGATTTCTACCTTCGTCGATTTCAGCATCACGAAGAGCTTGGGAATTACTTTTGTCATCCCTTGCATATTATAGTTCATCACGAAGTTCTACTAACTTGGTGATGGTGACTAGAGAATTCTGTCAATCACTATCTTATCTGGAAGATTAACTCCCACTTGATTCAAGCGATTGAAGTACCCAGACAATCTGAGCACATGCTCACTAGTTGAGCGATTCTCCTCCATCTTTTAGCTATAGAACTTGTTGGAGACTTTATATCTCTCAACTCGGGTATTTGCTTGAAATATTAACTTCAACTCCTGGAACATCTCATATGGTCCATGACGTTCAAAACGTCTTTGAAGTCCCGATTCTAGGCCGTTAAGTATGGTGCACTAAACTATCAAGTAGTCATCATATTGAGCTAGCCAAACGTTCATAACGTCTGCATCTGCTCCTGCAATAGGTCTGTCACCTAGTGGTGCATCAAGGACATAATTTTTCTGTGCAGCAATGAGGATAAACCTCAGATCACGGATCCAATCCGCATCATTGCTACTAACATTTTTAAATACAATTTTCTCTAGGAACACATATAGAAACATAGGGAAGCAACAACGCGAGCTATTGATCTACAACATAATTTGCAAAATACTACCAGGACTAAGTTCATGATAAATTTAAGTTCAATTAATCATATTACTTAAGAACTCCCACTTAGATAGACATCCCTCTAATCTTCTAAGTGATTACGTGATCCATATCAACTAAACCATGTCCGATCATCACGTGAGATGGAGTAGTTTCAATGGTGAACATCACTATGTTGATCATATCTACTATATGATTCACGCTCGACCTTTCGGTCTCCGTGTTCCGAGGCCATATCTGTATATGCTAGGCTCGTCAAGTTTGACCTGAGTATTCCGCGTGTGCAACTGTTTTGCACCCGTTGTATTTGAACGTAGTGTTGGGGAACGTAGTAATTTCAAAAATTTCCTACGCACACGCAAGACCATGGTGATGGCATAGCAACGAGAGGGGAGAGTGTCCGTCCGTACCCTCGTGAGACCGTGGCGGAAGCGTTATAACAACGCGGTTGATGTAGTCGACGCGTCTTCATGATCCGACCGATCCAAGTACCGAGCGTCACGGCACCTCCGTGTTCAGCACACGTTCAGCTCGATGGCGATCCCGGGCTCCGATCCAGCAAAGCGTCGGGGATGAGTTCCGTCGACCTGACGGCGTGGTGGCGATGATGATGCTCCACCGACACGGGGCTTCGCCTAAGCTCCGCGACGATATGACTTCACCGGCGCGGGCTTTGCCTAAGCTCGTGACGATATGACGAAGTGGAATATGGTGGAGGGGGCACCGCACACGCTAAGGAACGATCCGTAGATCAACTTGTGTGTTACAGGGTGCCCCCTGCCCCAGATATAAAGGAGCAAGGGGGGTGCGGCCAGCCCAAAGGGGCGGCGCTGGAGGAGTCCTACTTCCACCGGGAGTAGGACTCCCCCTTCGTAGTTGGAATAGGATTGGGGAGGGGAAGAGGGAAGAGGCGCGCCGCCCCCCCCCCTCTCATTGTCCTATTCGGACTAGAGGGGGAGGGGGGCGCGCGGCCTGCCCTGGCCGGCCCTTCCTCTTCTCCCTATGGCCCATTAAGGCCCATTGACCCCCGGGGTTCCGGTAACCCCGGTGTTCCGGTAACTTCTGTTTTCATCCGAACCTTTCCAAGTCAAACATAGGCTTCCAATATATCAATCTTTATGTCTCGACCATTTAGAGACTCCTCGTCATGTCCGTGATCACATCCGGGACTCGAACAACCTTCGTACATCAAAACTTATAAACTCAAAATGAACTGTCATCGAAGCGTTAAGCGTGCGGACCCTACGGGTTCGAGAACTATGTAGACATGACCTAGAACCATTCTCGGTCAATAACCAATAGCGGAACCTGGATGCCCATATTGGCTCCTACATATTCTACGAAGATCTTTATCGGTCAAACCGCATAACAACATCGTTGTTCCTTTGTCATCGGTATGTTACTTGCCCGAGATTCGATCGTCGGTATCCAATACCTAGTTCAATCTCGTTCTTGGCAAGTCTCTTTACTCGTTCGTAATGCATCATTCCGTAACTAACTCATTAGCTACATTGCTTGCAAGGCTTATAGTGATGTGCATTACCGAGAAGGCCGAGATACCTCTCCGACAATCGGAGTGACAAAACCTAATCTTGAAATCGCCAACCCAACATGTACCTTTGGAGACACCTGTAGAACTCCTTTATAATCACCCGATTCGTTGTGACGTTTGGTAGCACCAAAGTGTTCCTCCGTAAACAGGAGTTGCATAATCTCATAGTTACAGGAACATGTATAAGTCATGAAGAAAGCAATAGCAATATACTAAGCGATCAAGTGCTAAGCTAACGGAATGGGTCATGTCAATCACATCATTCTCCTAATGATGTGATCCCATTAATCAAATGACAACACATGTCTATGGTTAGGAAACATAACCATCTTTGATCAATGAGCTAGTCTAGTAGAGGCATACTAGTGACTATCTGTTTGTCTATGTATTCACACATGTATTATGTTTCCGGTTAATACAATTCTAGCATGAATAATAAACATTTATCATGAAATAAGGAAATAAATAATAACTTTATTATTGCCTCTAGGGCATATTTCCTTCAGTCTCCCACTTGCACTAGAGTCAATAATCTAGTTCACATCGCCATGTGATTTAACATCAATAGTTCACATCTATATGTGGTTAACACCCATAGTTCACATCGACATGTGACCAACACCCAAAGGGTTTACTAGAGTCAGTAATCTAGTTCACATCGCTATGTGATTAATACCCAAAGAGTACTAAGGTGTGATCATGTTTTGCTTGTGAGATAATTTTAGTCAGCGGATTCATCACATTCAGAGCCGTAAGTATTTTGCAAATATTCTATGTCTACAATGCTCTTGCACGGAGCTACTCTAGCTAATTGCTCCCACTTTCAATATGTATCCAGATTGAGACTTAGAGTCATCTGGATCAGTGTAAAAAGCTTGCATCGATGTAACTCTTTCTGACGGGCTCTTTTATGACCTCCATAATCGAGAAATATTTCCTTAGTCCTCACTAAGGATGTTCTTGACCAATGTCCATGATCTACTCCTAGATCACTATTGTACCTCCTTGCCAAATTCAGAGCAAGGTATACAATAGGTCCGGTACATAGCATAGCATACTTTATAGAACCTATGGTGAGGCATAGGGAATGACTTTCATTCTCTTTTCTATTTTCTGTTGTGGTCGGGATTTGAGTCTTACTCAATTTCACATCTTTGCAACACAGGCAAGAACTTTTCTTTGACTGTTCCATTTTGAACTACTTCAAAATCTTGACAAGGTATGTACTTATTGAAAAACTTATCAAGCGTTTTGATCTATCTCAATAGATCTTGATGCTCAATTTGTAAGCAGCTTCACCGAGGTCCTTCTTTGAAAAACTCCTTTCAAATACTCCTTTATGCTTTGCGAATAATTCTACATTATTTCCGATCAACAATATGTCATTCACATATACTTATCGAAATCTTTGTAGTGCTCCCACTCACTTTCTTGTAAATACAGGCTTCTCAAAAGTCTGTATAAAACCATATCTTTGATCACACTATCAAAGCGTTTATTCCAACTCGAGATGCTTGCACCAGTCCATAGATGGATCGCTGGAGCTTGCACACTTTGTTAGCATCTTTAGGATTGACAAAACCTTCTGGTTGCATCATATGCAACTCTTCTTCTAGAAATCCATTCAAGAATGCAGTTTTTACATCCATTTGCCAAATTTCATAATCATAAAATGCGGCAATTGCTAACATGATTCGGACAGACTTAAGCATCGCTACTGGTGAGAAAGTCTCATCATAGTCAACCCTTGAACTTGTCGAAAAACCTTTCGCAACAAGTCGAGCTTTATAGACAGTTACATTACCATCGCGTCGGTCTTCTTCTTAAAGATCCATTTATTCTCAATTGCTTGCCGATCATCGGCAAGTCAACCAAAGTCCATACTTTGTTCTCATACATGGATCCCATCTCAGATTTCATGGCTTCCAGCCATTTTGCGAATCTGGGCTCACCATCGCTTCTTCATAGTTTGTAGGTTCGCCATGGTCAAGTAACATGACTTCCGAATAGGATTACCGTACCACTCTGGTGCGTATTTTACTCTGGTTGACCTACGAAGTTCAGTAGAAACTTCATCTGAAGTTTCATGATCAATATCATTAGTTTCCTCACTAATTGGTGTAGTTGTCACAGGAACTGATTTCTGTGATGAACTACTTTCCAATAAGGGAGAAGGTACAATTACCTCATCAAGTTCTACTTTCCTCCCACTCACTTCTTTCGAGAGAAACTTCTTCTCTAGAAAGGATCCATCTTAGCAACGAAAAACTTGCCTTCGGATCTGTGATAGAAGGTGTACCCAATAGTTACATTTGGGTACTCTATGAAGACGCACTTCTCCGATTTGGGTTCGAGCTTATCAGGTGAAAACTTTTTCACATAAGCATCACAACTCCAAACTTTTAAGAAACGACAGCTTAGGTTTACTATTAAACCATAGTTCATACGGTGTCGTCTCAACGGATTTAGATGGTGCCCTATTAAACGTGAATGCAGCTGTCTCTAATGCATAACCCCAAAACGATATTGGTAAATCGGTAAGAGACATCATTGATCGCACCATATCAAAATAAAGTACGGTTACGACGTTCGGACACACCATAACGTTGTGGTGTTCCAGGTGGCGTGAGTTGTGAAACTATTCCACATTGTTTTAATTGAAGACCAAACTCGTAACTCAAATATTCATCTCCACGATCAGATCGCAGAAACTTTATTTTCTTGTTACGATGATTTTTCACTTCACTCTGAAATTCTTTGAACCTTTCAACTATTTCAGACTTATGTTTCATCAAGTAGATATACCCATATCTACTCAAATCATCTTGTGAAGGTCAGAAAAATAACGATACTTGCCACGAGCATCAACACTCATTGGATCGCATACATCGGTATATATGTGTTATTTCCAACAAGTCAAGAGCTTGTTCCATTGTTCCGGAGTTTTAGTCATCTTGCCCAAAAGGCACGGTTCGCAAGCATCAAATGATTCATAACCAAGTGATTCCAAAAATCCATCTTTATGGAGTTTCTTCATGCGCTTTATACCGATATGACCCAAACGGCAGTGCCACAAATAAGTTGCACTATCATTATTAACTTTACATCTTTTGGCATCAATATTATGAATATGTGTATCACTACGATTGAGATCCAATAAACTATTTTCATTGGGTGTATGACCATTGAAGGTTTTATTCATATAAACAGAATAACTATTATTCTCTGACTTTAAATGAATAACCGTATTGCAATAAACATGATCAAATCATATTCATGCTTCAACGCAAAAGCTAAATAACATTTATTTAGGTTTAACACTAATCCCGAAAGTATAGGGAGTGTGTGATGATGATCATATCAATCTTGGAACTACTTCCAACACTCATCGTCACTTCCCTTCAACTAGTTTCATTTTATTCTGTAACTCTGTTTGAGTTACTAATCTTAGCAACCTAACAAGTATCAAATACTCAGGGCTACTATAAACACTAATCCCAATAGTATAGGGAGTGTGCGATGATGATCATATCAATCTTGGAACTACTTCCAACACTCATCGTCACTTCCCCTTCAACTAGTTTCTGTTTATTGTGTAACTCCTGTTTCGAGTTACTAATCTTAGCAACCGAACAAGTATCAAATACTCAGGGGCTACTATAAACACTAGTAAAGCACACATCAATAACCTGTATATCAAATATACTCTTGTTCACTTTGCCATCCTTCTTATCCACCAAATATTCAGGGCATTTCCGCTTCAAAGGACCATTTCCTTTGCAGTAGAAGCACTTAGTTTCAGGCTTTGGTCCAGCTTTGGGCTTCTTCGCGGGAGTGACAACTTGTTTGACATTCTACTTGAAGTTTCCCTTTCTTTCCCTTTGCCCTTTTCTTGAAACTAGTGTTCTTGTCAATCATCAACACTTGATGCTCTTTCTTGATTTCTACCTTCGTCGATTTCAACATCACGAAGAGCTCGGGAATCTTTTTCGTCATCCCTTGCATACTATAGTTCATCACGAAGTTCTAGCAACTTAGTGATGGTGACTAGAGAATTCTGTCAATCACTATCTTATCTGGAAGATTAACTCCCACTTGATTCAAGCGATTGAAGTACCCAGACAATCTGAGCACATGCTCACTAGTTGAGCGATTCTCCTCCATCTTTTAGCTATAGAACTTGTTGGAGACTTCATATCTCTCAACTCGGGTATTTGCTTGAAATATTAACTTTGATTCCTGGAACATCTCATATGGTCCATGACGTTCAAAGCGTCTTTGAAGTCCCAATTCTAAGCCATTAAGTATGGTGCACTAAACTATCAAGTAGTCATCATATTGAGCTAGCCAAACGTTCATAACGTCTGCATCTGCTCCTGCAATAGGTCTGTCACCTAGCGGTGCATTAAGGACATAATTGTTCTGTGCAGCAATGAGGATAAACCTCAGATCACGGATCCAATCCGCATCATTGCTACTAACATTTTTCAATATAATTTTTCTCTAGGAACATATTAAAATAAACATATGAAAGCAACAAACATAGGGAAGCAACAACGCGAGCTATTGATCTACAACATAATTTGCAAAATACTACCAGGACTAAGTTCATGATAAATTAAAGTTCAATTAATCATATTACTTAAGAACTCCCACTTAGATAGACATCTCTCTAGTCATCTAAGTGATTACGTGATCCAACTCAACTAAACCATGTCCGATCATCACGTGAGATGGAGTAGTTTCAATGGTGAACATCACTATGTTGATCATATCTACTATATGATTCACGTTCGACCTTTCGGTCTCCGTGTTCCGAGGCCATATCTGTTATATGCTAGGCTCGTCAAGTTTAACCTGAGTATTTCGGCGTGCGAACTGTTTTGCACCCGTTGTATTTGAGCGTAGAGCCTATCACACCCGATCATCACGTGGTGTCTCAAAGCACGAAGAACTTTCATAGCGGTGCATACTCGGGAGAACACTTCTTGATAATTTTAGTGAGAGATCATCTTATAATGCTACCGTCAATCAAAGCAAGATAAGATGCATAAAGGATAAACATCACATGCAATCAATATAAGTGATATGATATGGCCATCATCATCTTGTGCTTGTGATCTCCATCTCCGAAGCAATCGTCATGATCACCATCGTCACCGGCGCGACACCTTGATCTCCATCGTAGCATCGTTGTCGTCTCGCCAACTATTGCTTCTCGACTATCGCTACAGCTTAGTGATAAAGTAAAGCAATTACATGGCTTTGCATTTCATACAATAAGCGACAACCATATGGCTCCTGCCATTGCCGATAACTTGGTTACAAAACATGATCATCTCATACAATAAAATATAGCATCACGTCTTGACCATATCACATCACAACATGCCCTGCAAAAACAAGTTAGGCGTCCTCTACTTTGTTGTTGCAAGTTTTACGTGGCTGCTACGGGCTGAGCAAGAACCGTTCTTATCTACGCATCAAAACCACAGCGATAGTTTGTCAAGTTGGTGCTGTTTTAACCTTCGCAAGGACCGGGCGTAGCCACACTCGGTTCAACTAAAGTGAGAGAAACGACACCCGCCGGTCACCTTTAAGCAACTAGTGCTCGAAGCGGTGAAACCAGTCTCGCGTAAGCGTCTGGCGTAATGTCGGTCCGGCCGCTTCATCTCACAATACCGCCGAACCAAAGTATGACATGCTGGTAAGCAGTATGACTTATATCGCCCACAACTCACTTGTGTTCTACTCGTGCATATGACATCAACGCATAAAACCAGGCTCGGATGCCCTTTGTTGAGGAACGTAGTAATTTCAAAAATTTCCTCGCACACGCAAGACCATGGTGATGGCATAGCAACGAGGGGAAGAGTCTGTCCACGTACCCTCGTGACCGTGGCGGAAGCGTTATAACAACGCTGTTGATGTAGTCGTGACGTCTTCACGATCCGACCGATCCAAGTACCGAGCGTCGGCACCTCCGTGTTCAGCACACGTTCAGCTCGATGGCGATCCCGGGCTCCGATCCAGCAAAGCGTCGGGGATGAGTTCCGTCGACCTGACGGCGTGGTGACGATGATGATGCTCCACCGACGCAGGGCTTCGCCTAAGCTCCGCGACGATATGACTTCACCGGCGCGGGCTTCGCCTAAGCTCATGACGATATGACCGAAGTGGAATATGGTGGAGGGGCACCGCACACGGCTAAGGAACGATCCGTAGATCAACTTGTGTGTTCAGGGTGCCCCCTGCCCCAGTATATAAAGGAGCAAGGGGTGCGGCCAGCCCAAGGGCGCGCTGAGGAGTCCTACTTCCACCGAGTAGGACTCCCCCCTTTCCTAGTTGGAATAGGATTGGGGAGGGAAGAGGGAAGAGGCGCCCCCCTCTCCTGTCCTATTCGGACTAGAGGGGGAGGGGGGCGCGCGGCCTGCCCTGGCCGGCCCTTCCTCTTCTCCCTATGGCCCATTAAGGCCCATTGACCCCCCGGGGGGTTCCGGTAACCCCCCCGGTGTTCCGGTAACTTCCTGTTTTCATCCGGAACCTTTCCGAAGTCCAAACATAGGCTTCCAATATATCAATCTTTATGTCTCGACCATTTCGAGACTCCTCGTCATGTCCGTGATCACATCCGGGACTCCGAACAACCTTAGGTACATCAAAACTTATAAACTCATAATGAACTGTCATCGAAACGTTAAGCGTGCGGACCCTACGGGTTCGAGAACTATGTAGACATGACCTAGAACCATTCTCGGTCAATAACCAATAGCGGAACCTGGATGCCCATATTGGCTCCTACATATTCTACGAAGATCTTTATCGGTCAAACCGCATAACAACAATACGTTGTTCCCTTTGTCATCGGTATGTTACTTGCCCGAGATTCGATCGTCGGTATCCAATACCTAGTTCAATCTCGTTACTGGCAAGTCTCTTTACTCGTTACGTAATGCATCATTCCGTAACTAACTCATTAGCTACATTGCTTGCAAGGCTTATAGTGATGTGCATTACCGAGAAGGCCCAGAGATACCTCTCCGACAATCGGAGTGACAAAACCTAATCTCAAATCGCCAACCCAACATGTACCTTTGGAGACACCTGTAGTACTCCTTTATAATCACCCGATTCGTTGTGACGTTTGGTAGCACCAAAGTGTTCCTCCGTAAACAGAGTTGCATAATCTCATAGTTACGAGAACATGTATAAATCATGAAGAAAGCAATAGCAATATACTAAGCGATCAAGTGCTAAGCTAACGGAATGGGTCATGTCAATCACATCATTCTCCTAATGATGTGATCCCATTAATCAAATGACAACACATGTCTATGGTTAGGAAACATAACCATCTTTGATCAATGAGCTAGTCTAGTAGAGGCATACTAGTGACTATCTGTTTGTCTATGTATTCACACATGTATTTGTTGGGGAACGTAGTAATTTCAAAAAATTTCCTACGATCACGCAAGACCATGGTGATGGCATAGCAACGAGAGGGGAGAGTGTCCGTCCACGTACCCTCGTGAGACCGAAAGCGGAGCGTTATAACAACGCTGTTGATGTAGTCGTGCGTCTTCACGATCCGACCGATCCAAGCACGAGCGTCGGCACCTCCGAGTTACGCACACGTTCAGCTCGATGGCGATCCCGGACTCGATCCAGCAAAGTGTCGGGATGAGTTCCGTCAACCGACGGCGTGGTGACGATGTTGATGCTCCACCGGCGCAGGGCTTCGCCTAAGCTCCGCGACGATATGACTTCTCCGGCAGGGGCTTCGCCTAAGCTCATGACGATATGACGAAGTGGAATATGGTGGAAGGGGCACCGCACACGGCTAAGGAAAGATCCGTAGATCAACTTGTGTGTCATGGGGTGCCCCCGCCCCATATATAAAGGAGCCAAGGGGAGGTGGCGGCCCAAGGGGAGCGCACTAAGGAGTCCTACTCCCTCCGGAGTAGGATTCCCCTCAATCCTAGTTGGATTAGGATTCCGGAGGGGAAAGAGAGAGGGGGGCGGCCCACCTTTCCTAGTCCTAATAGGACTAGGGAAGAAGCGCCAGCGCCACCTAGGGCTGGCCCTTTATCCTTTCCTCCAAGGCCCACTATGGCCCATGTATTTCCCGGGGTTCGGTAACCTCCGGTACTCCGATAAATTCGATTTCACTCGGAACACTTCCGATGTCCAAATGTAGGCTTCAATATATCAATCTTTATGTCTCGACCATTTCGAGACTCCTCGTCATGTCCGTGATCACATCCGGACTCGAACAACCTTCGTGCATCAATACTTATAAACTCATAATGAACTGTCATCGAAGCGTTAAGCGTGCGGACCCTACGGGTTCGAGAACTATGTAGACATGACCTAGAACCATTCTCGGTCAATAACCAATAGCGGAACCTGGATGCCCATATTGGTTCCTACATATTCTCTGAAGATCTTTATCGGTCAAACCGCATAACGACATCGTTGTTCCCTTTGTCATCGGTATGTTACTTACCCGAGATTCGATCGTCGGTATCCAATACCTAGTTCAATCTCGTTACCGTAAGTCTCTTTACTCGTTCCGTAATACATCATCTCACAACTAACTCATTAGTTGTAATGCTTGCAAGGCTTAAGTGATGTGTATTACCGAGAAGGCCTAGAGATACCTCTCCGACAATCGGAGTGACAAAACCTAATCTCGAAATCGCCAACCCAACAAGTACCTTTGGAGACACCTGTAGTACTCCTTTATAATCACCCGATTACGTTGTGACGTTTGGTAGTACCAAAGTGTTCCTCCGTAAACGGAGTTGCATAATCTCATAGTTATAGGAACATGTATGGGTCATGAAGAAAGCATTAATATACTAAACGATCAAGTGTTAAGCTAACGGAATGGGTCATGTCAATCAGATCATTCAACTAATGATGTGACCTTGTTAATCAAATAACAACTCCTTGTTTATGGTTAGGAAACATAACCATCTTTGATTAACAAGCTAGTCAAGTAGAGGCATACTAGTGACATACTGTTTGTCTATATATTCACACATGTATTATGTTTCCGGTTAATACAATTCTAGCATGAATAATAAACATTTATCATGATATAAGGAAATAAATAATAACTTTATTATTGCCTCTAGGGCATATTTCCTTCAGTCTCCCACTTGCACTAGAGTCAATAATCTAGATTACAAAGTAATGATCCTCACACCCATGGAGTCTTGGTGCTGATCATGTTTTGCTCGTGGAAGAGGCTTAGTCAACGGGTCTGCAACATTCAGATCCGTATGTATTTTGCAAATCTCTATGTCTCCCACTTGGACTTGGTCCCGAATGGAATTGAAGCGTCTCTTGATATGCTTGGTCCTCTTGTGAAATCTGGATTCCTTTGCCAAGGCAATTGCACCAAGATTGTCACGAAGATCTTCATCGGTCCCGATGCACTAGGTATGACACCTAGATCGAAATGAACTCTTTCATCCAGACTCCTTCATTTGCTGCTTCTGAAGCAGCTATGTACTCCGCTTCACATGTAGATCCCGCCACGACGCTTTGTTTAGAGCTGCACCAACTGACAGCTCCACCGTTTAATAAAAACACGTATCCGGTTTGCGATTTAGAATCGTCCGGATCAGTGTCAAAGCTTGCATCGACGTAACCATTTACGACTAGCTCTTTGTCACCTCCATATCGAGAAACATATCCTTAGTCCTTTTCGGTATTTCAGGATGTTCTTGACCGCTGTCCAATGATCCACTCCTGGATTACTTTGGTACCTTCCTGCCAAGCTTACAGCTAAGCATACGTCAGGTCTGGTACACAGCATTGCATACATGATAGAGCCTATGGCTGAAGCATAGGGAACATCTTTCATTTTCTCTCTATCTTCTGCTGTGGTCGGGCATTGAGTCTGACTCAATCTTTACACCTTGTAATACAGGTAAAAACCTTTCTTTGCCTGATCCATTTTGAACTTTTTCAAAACTTTATCAAGGTATGTGCTTTGTGAAAGTCCAATCAAGCGTCTTGATCTATCTCTATAGATCTTGATGCCCAATATGTAAGCAGCTTCACCGTGTCTTTCATTGAAAAACTTTTATTCAAGTATCCTTTTATGCTATCCAGAAATTCTATATCATTTCCAATCAATAATATGTCGTCCACATATAATATTAGAAATGCTACAGAGCTCCCACTCACTTTCTTGTAAATACGAGCTTCTCCAAAAGTGCAGATAAACCCATATGCTTTGATCACACTATCAAAGCGTTTATTCCAACTCCGAGAGGCTTGCACTGGACCATAAATTGATCGCGGGAGCTTGCACACTTTGTTAGTACCCTTTGGATCGACAAAACCTTCTGGTTGCATCATATACAACTCTTCTTCTAGAAATCCATTCAAGAATGCAGTTTTTACATCCATTTGCCAAATTTCATAATCATAAAATGCGGCAATTGCTAACATGATTCGGACAGACTTAAGCATCGCTTCGGGTGAGAAAGTCTCATCGTAGTCAACCCCTTGAACTTGTCGAAAACCTTTCGCAACAAGTCGAGCTTTGTAGACAGTTACATTACCATCGCGTCAGTCTTCTTCTTAAAGATCCATTTATTTTCAATGGCTTGCCGATCATCGGGCAAGTCAACCAAAGTCCATACTTTGTTCTCATACATGGATCCCATCTCAGATTTCATGGCTTCCAGCCATTTTGCGAATCTGGGCTCACCATCGCTTCTTCATAGTTTGTAGGTTCGCCATGGTCAAGTAACATGACTTCCGAATAGGATTACCGTACCACTCAGTGCGTATTTTACTCTGGTTGACCTCACGAGGTTCAATAGCAACTTGATCTGAAGCTTCATGATCATCATCATTAGTTTCCTCACTAATTGGTGTAGTTGTCACAGAACCATTTCTTGTGATGAACTACTTTCCAATAAGGGAGCAGATCTGATTATCTCATCAAGTTCTACTTTCCTCCCACTCACTTCTTTCGAGAGAAACTCCTTCTCTAGAAAGGATCCGAATTTAGCAACGAAAATCTTGCCTTCAGATCTGTGATAGAAGGTGTACCCAACAGTCTCCTTTGGGTATCCTATGAAGACACATTTTTCCGATTTGGGTTCGAGCTTATCTGGTTGAAGTTTCTTTACATAAGCATCGCAGCCCCAAACTTTAAGAAACGACAACTTTGGTTTCTTGCCAAACCACAGTTCATAAGGCGTCGTCTCAGCGGATTTTGACGGTGTCCTATTTAACGTGAATGCGGCCGTCTCTAAAGCATAACCCCAAAGCGATAGCGGTAAATCGAAATAGACATCATAGATCGCACCATATCTAGTAAAGTACGATTCGACGTTCGGACACACCATTTCTCTGTGGTGTTCGGGTGGCGTGAGTTGCTAAACTATTCCACATTGTTTCAAATGTAAACCAAACTCGTAACTCAAATATTCTCCTCCACGATCAGATCGTAGAAACTTTATTTTCTTGTTACGATGATTTTCCACTTCACTCTGAAATTCTTTGAACTTTTCAAATGTTTCAGATTTGTGTTTCATTAAGTAGATATACCCATATCTGCTCAAATCATCTGTGAAGGTGAGAAAATAACGATACCCTTGCCACGTGCCTCAACATTCATTGGACCACAAACATCGGTATGTATGATTTCCAACAAATCAGTTGCTCGCTCCATAGTTCCGGAGAACGGCGTTTTGGTCATCTTGCCCATGAGGCACGGTTCGCAAGTACCAAGTGATTCATAATCAAGTGATTCCAGAAGCCCATCAGTATGGAGTTTCTTCATGCGTTTAATACCGATATGACCTAAACGGCAGTGCCACAAATAAGTTGCACTATCATTATCAACTCTGCATCTTTTGGCTTCAACATTATGAATATGTGTATCACTACTGTCGAGATTCAACAAGAATAGACCATTCTTCAAGGGTGCATGACCATAAAAGATATTACTCATATAAATAGAACAACCATTATTCTCTGATTTAAATGAATAACCGTCTCGCATTAAACAAGATCCAGATATAATGTTCATGCTCAACGCGGCACCAAATAACAATTATTTAGGTCTAAAACTAATCCCGAAGGTAGATGTAGAGGTAGCGTGCGACCGCGATCACATTGACTTTGGAACCATTTCCCACGCGCATCGTCACCTCGTCCTTTGCCGTGCTCGTCTATTCCGTAGTCCTGTTTGAGTTGCAAATATTAGCAATGTAACCGAGATCAAATACCAGTGCTACTACGAGCTCTAGTAAGGTACACATCAATAACATGTATATCACATATACCTTTGTTCACCTTGCCATCCTTCTTATCCGCCAAATACTTGGGGCAGTTCCGCTTCAAAGTCGATCCGCTTGCGGTAAAACACTCGATTTCAGGCTTAGGTCCAGACTTGGGTTTCTTCTCTTGATCAGCAACTTTCTTGCTGTTCTTTTGAAGTTTCCTTCTTCTTCCCTTTGCCCTTTTCTTGAAACTAGTGGTCTTGTTGACCATCAACACTTGATGCTCTTTCTTGATTTCTACCTCCATGACTTTTAGCATCGCGAAGAGCTCGAGAATTGTCTTAGTCATCCCTTGCATATTATAGTTCATCACGAAGCTCTTGTAGCTTGGTGGCGTGATTGGAGAATTCATCAATGACACTATCATCCGGAAGATTAACTCCCAGCTGAATTAAGTGATTGTTATACCCGGACATTTTGAGTATGTGCTCACTTGTAACTATTCTCCTCCATCTTGCAGCTATAGAACTTATTGGAGACTTCATATCTCTCAATCCGGGCATTTGCTTGAAATATTAACTTCAACTCTGGAACATCTCATATGCTCCATGACGTTCAAAACGTCGTTGAAGACCCGGTTCTAAGCCGTAAAGCATGGCACACTGAACTATTGAGTAGTCATCAGCTTTGCTTTGCCGACGTTCACAACTTCGGCTCAAGATCTCGCAGCAGGCCTGTCACCCAGCGGTGCTTCGGGACGTAATTTTTCGTGCAGCAATGAGGATAATCCTCAAATTCGGACCCATCCGTGTAATTGCTACCATCATCTTTCAACTTTGCTTTCTCAAGGAACGCATTAAAATTCAACGGAACAACAGACGAGCCATCTATCTACAGTAAACATAGACAAGCAAAATACTATCGGTACTAAGTTCATGATAAATTTAAGTTCAATTAATCATATTAAAAACTCCCACTTAGACAGACATCTCTCTAGTCATCTAAGTGATCACGTGATCCAAATCAACTAAACCATGTCCGATCATCACGTGAGATGGAGTAGTTTCAATGGTGAACATCACTATGTTGATCATATCTACTATATGATTCACGTTCGACCTTCGGTCTCCGTGTTCCGAGGCCATATCTGTTATATGCTAGGCTCGTCAAGTTTAACTTGAGTATTCGGCGTGTGCATCTGTTTTGCACCCGTTGTAGATGGACGTAGAACTTATCACACCCGATCATCACGTGGTGTCCGGGTACTACGAACTTTGGCAGCGGTGCATACTCGGGAGAACACTTCTTGATAATTTTAGTGAGAGATCATCTTATAATGCTACCGTCAATCAAAGCAAGATAAGATGCATAAAGGATAAACATCACATGCAATCAATATAAGTGATATGATATGGTCATCATCATCTTGTGCTTGTGATCTCCATCGCCAAGCACCGTCATGATCACCATCGTCACCGGTAGCGACACCTTGATCTCCATCGTAGCATCGTTGTCGTCTCGCCAACTATTGCTTCTCGACTATCGCTACTCCTTAGTGATAAAGTAAAGCAATTACATGGCGTTGCATTTCATACAATAAGCGACAACCATATGGCTCCTGCCATTGCCGATAACTTGGTTACAAAACATGATCATCTCATACAATAAAATATAGCATCACGTCTTGACCATATCACATCACAACATGCCCTGCAAAAACAAGTTAGGCGTCCTCTACTTTGTTGTTGCAAGTTTTACGTGGCTGCTACGGGCTGAGCAAGAACCGTTCTTACCTCGCATCAAAACCACAACGATACTTTGTCAAATAGACTCCGTTTTAACCTTCTCAAGGACCGGGCGTAGCCACACGATTCAACTAAAGTGAGAGAGACAGACACCCGCCGGTCACCTTTAAGCAACGAGTGCTCGGGCGGTGAAACCAGTCTCGCGTAAGCGTCTGGCGTAATGTCGGTCCGGCCGCTTCATCTCACAATACCGCTGAACCAAAGTATGACATGCTGGTAGGTAGTATGACTTGTATCGCCCACAACTCACTTGTGTTCTACTCGTGCATATGACATCAACGCATAAAACCAGGCTCGGATGCCACTTTGTTGGGGAACGTAGTAATTTCAAAAATTTTCCTACGATCACGCAAGACCATGGTGATGGCATAGCAACGAGAGGAGAGTGTCCGTCCACGTACCCTCGTGAGACCGAAAGCGAAGCGTTATAACAACGCGGTTGATGTAGTCGTGCGTCTTCACGATCCGACCGATCCAAGCACCGAGCGTCACGGCACCTCCGAGTTACGCACACGTTCAGCTCGATGGCGATCCCGGACTCGATCCAGCAAAGTGTCGGGGATGAGTTCCGTCGACCTGACGGCGTGGTGGCGATGTTGATGCTCCACCGACGCAGGGCTTCGCCTAAGCTCATGACGATATGACTTCTCCGCGCAGGGCTTCGCCTAAGCTCATGACGATATGACCGAAGTGGAATATGGTGGAAGGGGCACCGCACACGGCTAAGGAAAGATCCGTAGATCAACTTGTGTGTCATGGGTGCCCCTGCCCCGTATATAAAGGAGCCAAGGGGAGGTGGCGGCCCAAGGGGAGGCGCACCAAGGAGTCCTACTCCTCCGGAGTAGGATTCCCCTCAATCCTAGTTGGATTAGGATTCCGGAGGGGAAAGAGAGAGAGGGGGCGGCCCACCTTTCCTAGTCCTAATAGGACTAGGGAAGGGGCGCGCGACCACCTAGGGCTGGCCCTTTCTCCTTTCCTCCAAGGCCCACTATGGCCCATGTATTTCCGGGGGTTCGGTAACCTCCGGTACTCGATAAATTCGATTTCACTCGGAACACTTCCGATGTCCAAATGTAGGCTTCAATATATCAATCTTTATGTCTCGACCATTTGAGACTCCTCGTCATGTCCGTGATCACATCCGGGACTCGAACAACCTTGGTGCATCAATACTTATAAACTCATAATGAACTGTCATCCGAAGCGTTAAGCGTGCGGACCCTACGGGTTCGAGAACTATGTAGACATGACCTAGAACCATTCTCGGTCAATAACCAATAGCGGAACCTGGATGCCCATATTGGTTCCTACATATTCTCTGAAGATCTTTATCGGTCAAACCGCATAACGACATCGTTGTTCCCTTTGTCATCGGTATGTTACTTACCCGAGATTCGATCGTCGGTATCAATACCTAGTTCAATCTCGTTACGGTAAGTCTCTTTACTCATTCCGTAATACATCATCTCACAACTAACTCATTAGTTGTAATGCTTGCAAGGCTTAAGTGATGTGTATTACCGAGAAGGCCTAGAGATACCTCTCCGACAATCGGAGTGACAAAACCTAATCTCGAAATCGCCAACCCAACAAGTACCTTTGGAGACACCTGTAGTACTCCTTTATAATCACCCGATTCGTTGTGACGTTTGGTAGTACCAAAGTGTTCCTCCGTAAACAGGAGTTGCATAATCTCATAGTTATAGGAACATGTATGGGTCATGAAGAAAGCATTAACATACTAAGCGATCAAGTGTTAAGCTAACGGAATGGGTCATGTCAATCAGATCATTCAACTAATGATGTGACCTTGTTAATCAAATAACAACTCCTTGTTTATGGTTAGGAAACATAACCATCTTTGATTAACAAGCTAGTCAAGTAGAGGCATACTAGTGACATACTGTTTGTCTATATATTCACACATGTATTATGTTTCCGGTTAATACAATTCTAGCATGAATAATAAACATTTATCATGATATAAGGAAATAAATAATAACTTTATTATTGCCTCTAGGGCATATTTCCTTCAGTATTATGTTTCCGGTTAATACAATTCTAGCATGAATAATAAACATTTATCATGAAATAAGGAAATAAATAATAACTTTATTATTGCCTCTAGGGCATATTTCCTTCACGTAGAGCCTATCACACCCGATCATCACGTGGTGTCTCAGCACGAAGAACTTTCGCAACGGTGCATACTCAGGGAGAACACTTCTTGATATTTAGTGAGAGATCATCTTATAATGCTACCGTCAATCAAAGCAAGATAAGATGCATAAAGGATAAACATCACATGCAATCAATATAAGTGATATGATATGGCCATCATCATCTTGTGCTTGTGATCTCCATCTCCGAAGCACCGTCGTGATCACCATCGCCACCGGTAGCGACACCTTGATCTCCATCGTAGCATCGTTGTCGTCTCGCCAACTATTGCTTCTCGACTATCGCTACCGCTTAGTGATAAAGTAAAGCAATTACATGGCGTTGCATTTCATACAATAAAAGCGACAACCATATGGCTCCTGCCATTGCGATAACTTCGGTTACAAAACATGATCATCTCATACAATAAAATATAGCATCACGTCTTGACCATATCACATCACAACATGCCCTGTAAAAACAAGTTAGGCGTCCTCTACTTTGTTGTTGCAAGTTTTACGTGGCTGCTACGGGCTGAGCAAGAACCGTTCTTACCTACGCATCAAAACCACAACGATAGTTTGTCAAGTTGGTGCTGTTTTAACCTTCGCAAGGACCGGCGTAGCCACACGGTTCAACTAAAGTGAGAGAGACAGACACCCGCCAGTCACCTTTAAGCAACGAGTGCTCGCAGCGGTGAAACCAGTCTCGCGTAAGCGTCTGGCGTAATGTCGGTCCGGGCCGCTTCATCTCACAATACCGCCCGAACCAAAGTATGACATGCTTGGTAAGCAGTATGACTTGTATCGCCCACAACTCACTTGTGTTCTACTCGTGCATATAACATCGACGCGCAAAACCAGGCTCGGATGCCATGTTGGGGAACGTAGTAATTTCAAAAAATTTCCTACGTATACGCAAGATCATGGTGATGGCATAGCAACGAGGGGAGAGTGTATGTCACGCACCCTCGTGACCGTGGCGAAGCGTTATCACAACGCTGTTGATGTAGTCGTGCGTCTTCATGATCCGACCGATCCAAGTACCGAATGTACGGCACCTCCGAGTTCAGCACACGTTCAGCTCGATGACGATCCCCGGGCTCCGATCCAGCAAAGTGTCGGGATGAGTTCCGTCGACGACGGCGTGGTGCGATGATGATGCTTCACCGGCGCGAGGCTTCGCCTAAACTCCGCGACGATATGACCGAGGTGGAATATGGTGGAGGGGGCACCGCTGCACGGCTAAGGAACGATCACGTAGATCAACTTGTGTGTCATGGGGTGCCCCCTGCCCCCGTATATAAAGGAGCAAGGGGGGAGGAGGCCGGCCCTAGGAGGAGGCGCGCCAAGTGTGGAGTCCTACTAGGACTCCCTAGTCCTAGTAGGATTCCACCTCCCTTGTTGGAGTAGGAGAAGGGAAAGAGGGGAGAGGAGAAGGAAAGGGGCTGCGCCCTTGTCCAGTCGGACCAGAGGGGGGCAGGCCTCCTCCCTTTTGGCCTCTCTCCTCTATTCCCGTATGGCCCAATAAGGCCCATATACTCCCCGGCGAATTCCCGTAACTCTCCGGTACTCCGAAAAATACCCGAATCACTCGGAACCTTTCCGAACTCCGAATATAGTCGTCCAATATATCGATCTTTACGTCTCGACCATTTCGAGACTCCTCGTCATGTCCCCGATCTCATCCGGGACTCCGAACTCCTTCGGTACATCAAAACTCATAAACTCATAATATAACTATCATCGAAACCTTAAGCGTGCGGACCCTACGGGTTCGAGAACTATGTAGACATGACCTAGAACTATTCTTGGTCAATAACCAATAGCGGAACCTGGATGCCCATATTGGCTCCTACATATTCTACGAAGATCTTTATCGGTCAAACCGCATAATAACATACTTTGTTCCCTTTGTCATCGGTATGTTACTTGCCCGAGATTCGATCGTCGGTATCCAATACCTAGTTCAATCTCGTTACCGGCAAGTCTCTTTACTCGTTACGTAATGCATCATTCCGTAACTAACTCATTAGCTACATTGCTTGCAAGGCTTATAGTGATGTGCATTACCGAGAGGGCCCAGAGATACCTCTCCGACAATCGGAGTGACAAAACCTAATCTCAAATCGCCAACCCAACATGTACCTTTGGAGACACCTGTAGTACTCCTTTATAATCACCCGATTACGTTGTGACGTTTGGTAGCACCAAAGTGTTCCTCCGTAAACGGGAGTTGCATAATCTCATAGTTACAGAACACGTATAAGTCATGAAGAAAGCAATAGCAATATACTAAGCGATCAAGTGCTAGGCTAACGGAATGGGTCATGTCAATCACATCATTCTCCTAATGATGTGATCCCATTAATCAAATAACAACACATGTCTATGGTTAGGAAACATAACCATCTTTGATTAATGAGCTAGTCAAGTAGAGGCATACTAGTGACTATATGTTTGTCTATGTATTCACACATGTATCATGTTTCCGGTTAATACAATTCTAGCATGAATAATAAACATTTATCATGAAATAAGGAAATAAATAATAACTTTATTATTGCCTCTAGGGCATATTTCCTTCAGTGACCACCGTTGTGCACCTACAGTTCAGCTTCATGTAGTGGAGGAGCTCCTGGAGATGTTTCAGGCTCAGACTACAGAAACTACACCCGAGGAGTCCACCGCGGCTGATGCTGATTGCTGCGTGTTGTCTAAAGAAACTCAGGAAGGCGATGAATCAGCCACAACCATGCGGCTCCACGGCTGGGTTCAGAAACGAGAAGTGCTCATGCTCGTGGATTCGGGATCATCCCACAGTTTCGTCAGTTCTGAGTTGGCGGCACAGTTGCAAGGTGTTCAGCAAGCTCGTCAGCCCTTGTCAGTTCACGTCGCCAATGGGGGAGTCGCTGTGAACATGAGATACCGGCCTGTTCTTGGAGCTCCCAGGGTGTTCAGTTTTCCACAGATCTCAAGGTCTTGCCATTGGGGTGCTATGATGTTATATTAGGTGTCGATTGGCTCGCTCGTCACAGTCCCATGAAGGTTCATTGGCTCCAGAAAACCATGGATTTCGAATATGAAGGCAAACAAGTTCAACTCAGCGGTGCTCGAGCGGATGTCACTCATTGTCAGCAGATTGCGGGCCACGAACTACGTGAGCTCCTGGATCAAAAAGCCGTGACCAGAGTGGTGCAACTCTGCACCCTAACTGATGACATGGAAACACCACCAATTCCACCTGAAGTTGTTGAACTCTTGGAACAGTATGCGGTGCTTTTCGAGGAACCCAACAGCCTGCCTCCTCAACGCTCGTTCGACCACGCCATCCCACTGGTGCCCGGAGCACGGCCAGTCAACCTCAGACCATACAGGCACAGTCTAGCTTAGAAGGACGAAGTGGAACGTCAAGTCTCAGAGATGCTCGCCCAAGGAATCATCCAACCCAGCTCCAGTCCTTTTGCATCTCCGGTTCTTTTGGTGCAGAAGAAGGATCTTACCTGGCGATTTTGTGTGGACTATCGGTATCTCAATGCAGTCACGGTCAAGAATCGTTACCCATTGCCTGTAATTGAAGAACTTCTCGACGAGCTAGCAGGGTCACGGTTCTTTACCAGTTTGGATCTGAGGGCAGGTTACCACCAGATTCGTATGAGACCGAAGGACGAGCATAAAACAGCGTTTAAGACCCACCACGGGCACTTTGAATTCAAAGTTATGTCGTACGGTGTCACAGGGGGTCCGGCAACCTTCCAGGGAGGCATGCACATTGTGTTACACCCACTGGTTCGTCATGGGGTGCTGGTCTTCATTGACGATATACTGGTGCACAGCCGTGACATGGGCACTCATGTACATCTTCTTCGTCAAGTGTTCCAACGTGCAAGAACACGGCTTAAAAGTGAAGCGCAGCAAGTGTTTCTTTGCCCGTCCACAGCTCAGATATTTGGGACATGAAATCAGCGGCGAGGGTGTCCGAACCGACAAAAGGAACATCACTGCAGTACAGCAATGGCCCGTGCCAACCAATGTCAAAGAAGTCTGTGGGTTCCTTGGCCTTGCGGGTTACTACCGCAAGTTCGTCTGAGGCTTCGCAGTCACCAGTCGCCCACTGACAGATCTGCTCAAGAAAGGGGTGGTTTTTCGCTGGACAGAGCTGGAAGATGGCGCCTTTCGCGCTCTGCAACATGCCTTGGTCACTGCCCCGGTGCTGGCCCTGCCTGATTTCACGAAGACTTTCGAGCTCGAGACCGATGCTTCTGACTTGGGAATTGGCGCAGTTCTCTCTCAGGACAAACACCCAATCGGGTTTCTCAGCCGCGCGTTGGGCCCGCGCAACAGACAGCTATCAACTTATGAGAAAGAGGGATTGGCCATCCTCATGGCCGTGGACCATTGGCGCGCGTATCTGCAAAACTACGAGTTCATCGTTCATACCGACCAGTGCAGCCTCATCCATCTCGAAGATCAGCGACTGGCCACGCCATGGCAGCAGAAGATCATGGCCAAGCTGCTCGGGTTGCGTTACCGCATCGTCTACAAGAAGGGCATTGATAATCGGGCAGCTCATGCTCTTCTCGCAAACCAGGGCCACCACAGGGCGACCTCGCAGCCATCACCACCGCAGTGCCCGCGTGGCTGGAAGAAGTTCAGCAAGGATACGCCGAGGATCCAGCAGCACAGAAACTACTCGCACGCCTGGCAACCTCCACAGGTGATCTGGATGGGTTTCATTTGCAGAACGGGATCATCAAACAGCATGGGCGAATCTGGCTTGGCGACAACGTGGAGTTACAGAAGCAAGTGTTGTCTGCCTTGCATACGGGAGCAATCGGAGGCCACTCGGGGTTCAATGCCACATACCACCGGGTGCGCCGACTATTCAGTTGGCCAGGCCTTAAACATCATGTCAAGATCTTTGTGGAAGCATGTCAGATATGCAAGCAAGCGAAACCGGAGCGGGTGCGATATCCAGGACTCCTGGAGCCGCTACCAGTACCAACTCAAGCTTGGCAACTCATCACTATGGATTTCGTGGAGGGCTTGCCTCGTTCCTCTGGATGCAATTCCATCCTCGTCGTTGTGGATAAATTCTCACGGTATGCCCATTTCATAGCTCTGTCGCACCCTTTCACCGCATTCCAAGTGGCTCAAGCTTTCGTGGCTAACATTTACAAATTGCATGGCCTGCCAGAGTCGATCGTCTCGGATCGCGACCCGATCTTCACAAGCACCCTGTGGAAGGAGTTGTTTCGACTTACGCACACCCAGCCCCGCATGAGTACAGCGCGCCACCCGCAGACGGACGGGCAGACAGAGCGGGTCAATCAGTGCCTGGAGACGTTTCTTCGCTGTTTCGTCAATGCTTGCCCAACAAAATGGTGTGTTTGGCTTCCACTGGCGGATTTCTGGTACAACACTTCACCGCACTCTGCCCTGGGCACGTCTCCATTCGAGGTTCTCTATGGTCACGCCCCTCGTCATTTTGGCATCGTCGATCCAGTGGCATGTGCTTCTCCAGACCTGGCGGATTGGCTTCAGGACAGGGCGCAGATGACGGCACTCATCCACCAGCATCTGTTGCGCGCACGACAGCACTCAGCAGACAAGCGCCGCTATGATCGCACCTTCGCTGTCGACGACTGGGTTTTCCTCAAACTGCAACCCTACGTCCAGCGTTCGGTGGCCACCCGCGCCAATCAAAAGCTGGCGTTTCGCTACTTTGGCCCTTACCAGGTAATCCAGCGCGTTGGTGCTGTCGCATACAAGCTTCACCTCCCGGAGTCCAGCACCGTGCACCAAGTCTTCCATGTCTCACAGCTCTGTCAAGCGCTACCGCCGACAGAATAGGCGCAAGCTCAACTGCCAGCAGCGGCGGCTTCAAGGCCGGTGCAGGAGGAGATCCTGCAAGACCGTCAAGTCCAACGGGGCGGCGCTCAGGGGCCACAGGTCCTGGTGCGGTGGACGGACCAGCCGGCCGAACTGGCCACCTGGGAAGATCGCGCGGAGCTGTAGCAGCACTTCCCAGAAGCACCAGCTTGGGGACAAGCTGTGTCTCAAGGAGGGGGGATGTTACGGCCCCTGACACGGCGGCTCCACCGACTGCAACCACGACGGCTCCTATTGGGCTGGAACGACCACGCCGACAGCCCAAGCCCAACAGTCGCTTCCCGGCCCAAGTGTGGGATACCACGGGCAGGGTTAAAGGAAGACTGAGCCCTCCTGCGTGAGGGGGCGATTGACATGTTGTATCTGGCGGCGGCTCCCTTCTCGATCCCCTTTCTCTCCTCTCAGGAACCCTAGCTAGCGATCGAATCTTGTACCAAAACTTGTATCTGTGAGGAAATTACCCAGCGGGAGCGTAACAAAGATATTCTTGAGCCTATGAGAAGAACATCAACTCTTTAATTGCTGCTATGAAAATATCGACAACTAGCTTTACATGCAACATGATATTTCTAACAATCAAGCATGGTTCCTTTAATGCAACTTGGAGAAACTTGAATTGTACAGGCTAATCAGATGATGCGGATAGTCACGTGCAGTCGTATAGGAGATGAATGCTATTGTCTGATGGAGAATATGCACACATTGATAAGATTCCACTTCAAGGAGCACCATTTATAAGATACTTCTTGCCAACACCATTGTGTATCAAAAGATCTCAGAGTAGAAAAACAAGGGCCATTTTAGCTGAAGTTGATTGTTTCTGCGATGCTGCGGCAAGATGAAGCTACCACCACGGTGGTGTAGAGGTGAGTAAAAACTTAATCTAAATCTCTAGACTTTGTCACTTTGGCTCCGTGTACTTTTATATTTGCAGGTGGTGCTTATTATTTTGTTACATCAAAGACATAGTTTGTATTATTTAAGTTTTTTGTAGTAAAGATATTAAGGAGATGATAAGTAATAATTAATTCATTTTTCATGTTACTCCAAGGTGAGAAGAGAAGCACGTGTCATTCCTGATTACTTTGTCTATCGTTTTTGTTAGGGTATGGTGTGGTAATAATTGTTCTAAGCTGTTGCTATTAATATATGATTATTCAATTGGTTTTATTTTAAAGTCTTTCAAATTTATTTAATTTTCACCATGAAAAATATAATTTTGAATTTGGAGCAATCTTGAGCTAGACAAAGTACAGAAAAATATATGATCGTGTAATCATATTTTGGATTTTGCATTGACTTGTTTTTAAGGGAGACGTGCGTTGCACGTGCACACTAACTAGTACTAGTAGTTGATACTCGCGCATTGGTGCACGCGCACGCTGTGGTCTGAACCTGATAAACCAAGCTTGCTTATTGTAATCATCACCAGTAAACGTTATAGGCCAGATTCTAAGTAGGGATTCCGCTCCCCTGACTTTGTAGTCATGGGCGTAACTTAACTGCTCCATTCACCGTCCAGTAGCATCAGCTGCTATGGACGTGCTACTGCTACCTAAACTAAAACTTGAGAGAGAAGAACGAGGCTTGTGCAACTGAAGCTTCAGAGAGGAAGAGAAGGAAGATTGTACGTTCTTTTTGGCACTAAATAAAGCTGGCATGGTGTGAACAAATATTGAACAACACGGATCACCGGACTGTCTAAAATTTTGACACTGGAAACTCAGACGTCCAATGGAGAAACAAGTGGTATCTTCTCAACGAAGCAACTTGAGAAATACTAACAGAGCTCCAGGCAGTGTTTCTGAATTCATGGTGCCCAAATGATGTCTTCAACCAGGATGTCTTCAACAGTTGATAGAGTTGGTTAGCATTAAACTCCAGTGCTAGAAATGTTTTTGAACGCAGCCCAGAACTGAAGGAACTGGCTCTTAATGGACTAGGAGCCCAGAACTGACGGAATAGAAGGTGTCAAACGATGGCAGGCGATCGTAAACCCCTACTGTATTTGTTATTAGCAGTTAAACCTTGGCAGTGTTGTTGCTTATCTGGATCTCTAAAACTAACGGCTGTAGTGGAATTCTAGGGAGCCTTGAGATGTGCTTGTTCTTTACTGCCAAATCTTGCCTTGCTATCTTTATCATGCAGAGCACAAAAGAGCTTTCAGTATCACGACATATTTCAGAACCTTGGTATCTTTTGGGGGGCCTAAACTTTTCCTGATTACTTGGTTGCTGAGAATTTTCTAAACCTGTTAAGCCAAGCATTTGGTGAGCACGCACCACGTAAAATACTAGAGCTGTTGTCGCTGTGGGATAGGTAATGTGTTTTGTTATGTTCTCTGAAAAAAATGCAATACATTCACTGAACCACAGTCTTAGTGTATGCATTACTCATTAAAACGTAAAGGAAGCAGAATCATACTAATTCATTTGAGTTGAAAAGGAAGCCAATTGTACGGGTTTGGTGACTGCCCTTAAGGGTCGCCAATTGTACGGGTTCGGTGATCGCCCTTAAGGGTCTCTTAGTGAAATCACGGCATCTTGCATTGTGCGAGGGCATGAGGAGATTACGATGGCCCTAGTGGTATTTTGGGGAGTATTGTGCCTCCACACCGCTCCAAACGGAGATTAGCATCCGCAAGGGTCTGAACTTCGGGATTCATCGCCGTCTTCGCGTGCCTCAGTTATTTCTCACCCGAGCCCTTTACTTTGTGAGAGCCATATTGTTTTATGTTAAGTTATACTCCCTCCGTTCCTAAATACTTGTCTTTCTAGAGATTTCAAATGGTCACCACATACGGATGTATATAGACATATTTTAGAGTGTAGATTCACTCATTTTGTTCCGTATGTAGTCACCATTTGAAACCTCTAGAAAGACAAGTATTTAGGAACGGAGGGAGTATATCTTGCTATCATTTGGTTATTTATCTTACTTAGCATAAATTGTTGGTGCACATATGTGAGCCTGTCGATTTAGGTTTTGTGCTTGCCAAAGTAAACACTAATTTTCGTATTTGTTCAAGTCTAAACCGTAATTATTTTAAATCGCCTACTCAATCCCCCCCTCCCCAAAGCGACATCCACGATCTTTCAATGGGACAATTTTAAAACTTGCTGTGAGCAGAAGAAATTTCTCATTTGGTCCAAACATGATTGTTTACACCGCAATGAGCACTCCTCCATCCACTCTACTTCCTACCAATAAGACTATATATAGTTAACCCAGAATTTTATTTTACGTAATATTTCTTTCAATCGAGGAGTGTTGCTGTGTCCTTTTCTTAATCATTGAAAAACACAATTATGTAACTCACAGTGCATCGGTACCATGTCAACAAAGCTAATGATATTTTTTTCAGATAACGAAAAAATATCGCCTCCACATACAAAGATGTGCACAACCCTTTAGACTCGTAACGATGCATGTACATCCATAGGCATATAAGTAATTTGACATGTTCAACCTGGTTCCCATACTTTTTTTATAAATAAAGTTGGCACCTTTATTGATTAATGAACATCAATACAGACTTCATCCTGATTACATCCGGAATCACACCATGGTAAAAACAATTTATAATATGCTCACAACTACGAGCTGACTTATGTGCCAACATATTCAAACCATGCTTGATATGAAGGAAGGAGTGGCGGGCAAAGCCAGATGCCAGATACTTGATATCAGAAATCACGGCCCCTAATCTTGAGCGGTCCTGGTTTCATACCCTATTATTGATACTCAAAAATTCACAATGATACATGATATCATCAATAACCAAGGCAAGCTTAAAAAGAGATAATGCTTAGGTGATCTAGTTATCTTCCAGGAGAGGTTTGGTTCCATCGGTGCCACCCCACTTTTGCACACGGCTTGAAGCTAACGCAGCCTGCAGTTGTAGAGTATGGGATGAGCAAGGTGGAAAGCTCAGGATTTCCATACAAATAAACAGGGAAAAAGAAATACAATTTGTCTGTAATCAAATAATCAATACACCGAAAGAAAGCGATCATAATTCATAAGTCATATATATGATACGTATAGTCGTTTCAATAATTGGTGCCTAATTAACAGTTAGTTATATTATAGGGATAGGCTAACATCCGCCAATTAATTGACTATTTTAAAGTTGTTGTGTTCATCAAGTTTTGACACACACAAAAGAAAACACATGGTGAGAACCGGAAGGGTGATGGAAATTCATACCTCTGCATTCCAATCTGTTTTCCACACTATGAAGAGTAAAATCAGTGTTTGAAGTGCAATCCCACAAAGCATGCCAGCCCAAATCCCCTGAAATTAGGTCCACAAATTCATAACTGATGTCGCAAAATCATAGAGACAGTAAATATTCTTTACTCGTTATTTTGCAATCTGTAACAGTTCAAATGACATGATGAAATTACCCCAACGCCATAGTTGAACTTGTAGCCGAGAAGATAGCCCAAGGGCAATCCGAGAACGTAGTAGCAGCCTAGGTTGATGTATGCAACAAGGCCTTGCCATCCTCCTCCAACAGCAACCCCTGAACCATGCATCATGAGATGAACTCCAGGGATGAGGTTGAGGTGACATGCATGAACAAAATGAAATCATCGATCATGGATGATGTGTGAGGAAGAATGAATCGTACCTGAAACCACGGGTTGCACGCTGTTGAGCACCATGGTCAAGCCAAGCAGTCCGGCGATCTTGGAGACGGCGTGCTGGAGCTCCAAATCGGTGGTGTAGATGATGGCGAAGTTGTCTCTGAAGATCAAGACGAGGGCCATGCATAGCAGGCCGATGAGCAGCGACTCGGCGATGATGACGATGACGGCGTGCATGGCTGCCCTTGGACGGCCAGCGCCCAGCTCATTGGAGACTCGAACACTGAAAACGTAAACACGTAGTAGGTGGTAGCAGTTTGTTTAGAACAAAACAATTAGATCTAGAAGCAATAAAAAGTTTAATTACAGAGTTTGAATTGAGTTTAATTACCTGATAGCAGCGTTGATGCCAATGAAGATCATATTCTCCCACCCGTTTATGTTCATGCTGAAAAATTAATTAAGCCCGATCGAGTATTCTGTCAGCTCCATCAGCCATACATGCATATGTATGATTAGTCTTATGAAGCAAGCATATATAGTGGAGTATACCAGACGCCAAGCGAGTCGACGGCAATCTGCGCATCCTGGAGGTTGCCGGTGAGGACGGTGATGGTGCTGAGGTACCAGATCTCAAGGCAGATCATGACGGCGGACTCGAGCGAGAGCCTGACGAACGCCCACATGTCGTTGAAGGCGGCCATGGACCAGCCCCTCCAGCCGTCCTTGCACCAGCCGATGATGTAGGCGGACTGGCCGAGCGCGATGGCCCAGAGCGAGAGGTTGTAGGCGACGGCGGCGCCGGGGGAGCCCCACCCGAGGACGGTGACGAGGAGGTAGGAGAGCGCGACGTGGAAGCAGAGGCTGCCGACGCAGATCCAGACGGGCACGATGACCTTGCTCTGCGACTGGAGGAACTTGGCGGTGGGGAAGTTGACGGCGAAGGAGAGCGCGCCGGGGAGGATGTAGAGCGCGAAGCGGGCGGCCTCGCGCGCGACGGCGGGGTCCTGGCCGATGGCGAGGAGGATCGGCTCGGCGAAGACGTAGAAGGGCACCATGAGGAGCGCGGCGACGGCGAGGATGATCCAGGAGCGCTGCAGGTAGACGCCGAGCATGGACACCTGGCCGGCGCCGAACGCCTGCCCGCACAGCGTCTCCAGAGCGCTGCCCATGCCGAGCTGCATGCACGAGCGCGCATATTAGCATCAGAAGAACATAGCCAAGAAACTAAGAGTGGCGTGTGATCTAGCGACGGAGCAAAGCATATGGTTAATAGTACAAAGAATCCGAGGGAGAAGGTGGCGAAGACGGAGAGGCCGATGGAGGCGGCGGCGAGGGGCAGGTTGCCGAGGTGGCCGACGAAGATGGTGGTGACGGAGCCGACGGCGTAAATGCTGAGCCCGGCGATGGCGATGGGCATGCCGATGCCCCAGACGCGCTTGGACTCCTCCCACGTCATGCGCGCAGCCTCCCGCACGGTGCTCACCGCCGCCGCGTCGGAACCCATCGCCCCCTCCCTCGGCCGGCTTGCAGGTTGCAGCGTAAATGGTCTGCGTCGGCCCTCAGCCTCGAGGACGAGGAGTAATTTAAAGCGCGACAGTACTCCTATCAGTAGCAGCTACACGCGCGCGAGGAGGCAAAAATCACTGTTCTGACATGTGGCGAAACAATATATAAAATAAACTGTTGGCGAAAAAGTTTCATCCAGCTGACCCTTTGGTATAGCGTCCGACAGCTAGGCGTCACCCGACACTGTGGAGCGTCTCACTGACAGACGCTACACGTCTGGCCATCGTCGCACCCGGACTGCTTGGAAATGCCGAGTCAATGTGTAACGCCTCAGAACTAGATGCTACACCAGAATCAGACGCTGCACAGTATAATGTGACATCAAGCTGTCGGATGCTACACAAAACTGAATTAATTTTTCCGGTTCATTTTGTGATTTTGTTTAGTCCACATGTCAAATTTATAGTTTTTTGAGGACTGTCCCTCACTGTTGAGTGTTGACTGGGACTCGGGTATCTTGGCACCCACAAAATAATACAGTAGTAACTTTGCACATGTGCGATGATGGGTACGTGCGTTTGTCCAGAGAGTGAATCAAAATTCTTGCCGATTGAACTGTTCAGCTTTCTTCCCAGCAAAAAAAGATTGAATCATATAGCGAGGATGGGATGAGTGCGGATTTTTGGAGGACGAGCTCCAGTAAGCTTGGTATTTTGAAAATATCAAAAAGCATATTTAAGTTTCAAAAAATCTTAAAAAAATCCATGGAAACATATATATATTCCATAAGAATGTGTTAAATTTCATCTAAAAATGTTGTGATTTGTAGTTTGTAAAAAAAAATTCTGGCCCAACAACAAAAACAAATGGCATGTTTAAAAATGTATATTTGTCTTTTTTCTATACGCCACATGTAAAAGTATAATGATGTGAAATCTGGCACATACGTAGCATACATGCATAAGTGTATTCACAAATAAATAAATAAAATCACACTCTGAAAAAACAAAAAATGAAAACGAGCTCACTGGAGCTCGGCCTCCGTTGCCATTTTTCGGGAAGGAATGCGTTTATCAGAGAGAGTGACTTCCTACTAAGAGCATCTCTAGCAGACCCCGCATCCCGCCGACCCGCATTTCACGTTTGCAGTTCGTGAAAAAGTTGTTTTGCAGTCCGCAGCGAAAAGCCGCAGAGGCAGACCCGTAAAGCCGACCCACATCCTGTTTTACGGGTCGTCTTTGCGGGGTCTGCCTCTGCGGCCGTCCTTCCCCCAACCCGCAAAATGTAAATTTGCACTTCAATTTGCATTTCTTTGCATTTTCAACCACATTGGATACATAGGACATCACCATTTTTTTGCTAGAAAAGCAAGCCCAAAGAAAACAAGAACCACAAGTATGCATTTTAGAAGATTTCCAACTTCCATAACTGCTCCCACGAGTTGAAGCAATATCTTCTCCATGCATTATAATCCACAAGTATAGGGGATCGCAACAGTTTTCGAGAGTAGAGTATTCAACCCAAATTTATTGATTCGACACAAGGGGAGCCAAAGAATATTCTCAAGTATTAGCAGTTGAGTTATCAATTCAACCACACATGGATAACTTAGTATCTGCAACAAAGTATTTAGTAGCAAAGTAGTATGAAAGTAACGGTAACAGTGGTAAAAGTAACGGTAGCAGTTTTGTAGTAATTGTAACAGTAGCAACGATAAAGTAAATAAGCAAAGCACAATATGTGAAAAACTTGTAGGCATTGAATCAGTGATGGATAATTATGTCGGATGCGATTCCTCATGTAATAGTTATAACATAGGGTGACACAAAACTAGCTCCAGTTCATCAATGTAATGTAGGCATGTATTCCGAATATAGTCATACGTGCTTATGAAAAAGAACTTGCATGACATCTTTTGTCCTACCCTCCCGTGGCAGAGGGGTCCTAATGAAAACTAAGGGATATTAAGGCCTTCTTTTAATAGAGTACCGGACCAAAGCATTAACACTTAGTGAATACATGAACTCCTCAAACTACGGTCATCACCGAGAAGTATCCCGATTATTGTCACTTCGGGGTTGTCGGATCATAACACATAATAGGTGACTATAGACTTGCAAGATAGGATCAAGAACTCACATATATTCATGAAAACATAATAGGTTCAGATCTGAAATCATGGCACTCGGGCCTCCTGACAAGCATTAAGCATAGTAAAGTCATAGCAACATCAATCTCAGAATATAGTGGATACTAGGGATCAAACCCTAACAAAACTAACTTGATTACATGGTAAATCTCATCCAACCCATCACCGTCCAGCAAGTCTATGATGGAATTACTCACGCACGGCGGTGAGCATCATGAAATTCGTGATGGAGGATAGTTGGTGATGACGATGGCGACGAATCCCCCTCTCCGGAGCCCTGAACGGACTCCAGATCAGCCCTCCCGAGAGAGATTAGGGCTTGGCAGCGGCTCCGTATCGTAAAACGCGATGAAACTTTCTCTCTGAATTTTTTCTCCGCGAAAGCAAATATATGGAGTTGGAGTTGAGGTCGGTGGACGTCCAGTGGGCCCACTAGGCAGGAGGTGCGCCCAGGGGGAGGGGGCGCGCCCCCCACCCTTGTGGACAGGGTGTGGGCCCCTGACGCTATTTCTTTCGCCAATATTTTTTATTAATTCTGAAAAGTTGCTCCGTGGATTTTCAGGTCATTCCGAGAACTTTTATTTCTACACAAAAATAACACCATGGCAGTTCTGCTGAAAATAGCGTCAGTCCGGGTTAGTTCCATTCAAATCATGCAAGTTAAAGTCCAAAACAAGGGCAAAAGTGTTTGGAAAAGTAGGTACGATGGAGACGTATCAATGCACTCATTGTTGGTCTGCGGATTCTTGATCTTTAATTCTTCATTGTTCTTCTTTGGTTCTAAAGAAGTAGCCGTTGCTTCCCCTCTAGTTGCGCATGCATGCGGTTCATTGCCTTCGATTGCACTAAGGAGTGCATGAACGTTTATCAATTTTCTTTCTATCAATAAATCAATGTATTCGCCTTCCCAAAACCAAAATGAGCATCCATATTCCTACACACATGATGATGTTCCAAACGAGCAAACATAATGAGCTATCCAAATGAGCCAAATGCAAAACATCACATACCCCGTCGTTTTCGCATTTGAAGAACACCCATCCGGGATGCTTCGGCGTGCCCGAAGTCAGCCGCAGCACTGTCCGCGGGCAGTCGTCGCCCTGTATGAGCGGCATCGGCGAGCCACAGAGCCTCTGCGCGAGGGCGAAGCCCGGAGGACGGCCAACCGAATCCATGCCGGCAAACCGTCGGCGGCAGCGAGCGGACGAACTCGCACCTGCATGCGTCGATGATCCTTTGTCGGGGCTGCGCGAGGTGCTTCCCGACCATTCCATAGCTTGGTGCAGCCGCCGGCGGCCGGGAAAGCCAAATCCGGCCGCCCCGCGATGAAACGCCACAGATCCGCAAGGTCCCGGCCCGCCGATGCAGGAGGAGGGGGAGGAGAGGGGGCGGAGGGCTACCTCGTGCGTCTGCTCCCGCCGGCCACTTTCGCCGGAATCTTGGGCGGCGGCGGGGCGAGTGGGAGAGGGGAGGTGGTTGGCGGGGGAAAAGCGCGGGCAGAAATGCCCCCCCCCCCACCAACCGCTCCCGCTATATGTAGGGCACCGACGGGCCCCGGGGGGGGGCACCAGCGAATACGCGGGTTGGGGCCGAGTTTTTGCCACGCCTCTCAAATTTTTTTGCGGGCCAACCGCGTTTGTGGTGTCTGTTCGGGTGGGGTTTTCACCGCCAGCCCGCATTTTGACGGTTATTTTGCAGGTCGGGGGCTTTTGCGTGGTCTGCTAGAGTTGCTCTAAGAGCGTCATATATCCTATCGTTATAATAACCGTCCATATGGCAATTTTAGACGCTAAAATACTAGTAAAGTGAGCTTGCTCCATATCCAACCGCCAAGATGGGAAATAAGTTTTGCTTTTTTCTCCTCGTGCCACGGTCGGGTTTTGAAGCTCCGCCAATGAGCAGATCTGGCTTGATCCGCATTGCATCTTCGACTACAACTTCCACAACGAAGATGGCAAGGGCAAGGGCGGCCGTGAGTAAACTCCCTCTATTGCCATATGATTCATAGCTCGTAGATTATTATAAATTTTTGGTAGTCTGATGGCATGTATGAAGTTCATATGATATGTGTGTGTTGATCTAGGTGAACTACATGTGTTATTTTAACGTTGTGTGGTATTTGTATGAATTTGAAAATTTCCTTTAAGTGAAACGATTATGGACGCGAACATTAGAAGGGTGACCTGTCACTGTCCGTGAACATGTACGCGGACGTTTAAGGGTTCACTTTTGCTATGTTTAGTTAGAGCATCTATAGTCAGGCGCCTCAAACCGGTCTCAAACGTCCTGGGGTCGGCTGGGTCAGTGACCGATCAAGAGAAAAACCACTCACCCGGGCGCTTCGATCCGGCCTCAAACATCTGGACTAACCGACACCCCCTGTATCCAGCCCAAGTGTAGGGCAGATATGAGACGGCTCGGGTGTGTCTGCCATGTCGTGCTAACAGTCGGGTCCCACATGTAAACATCCGGAAACCCAACGGTCCTATGGGCGTCTCCTCTGGTGGAGATGCAAACGCCACGTGGCGCCATTTCGGCTCGCCGCCCGAGGGCCAGGACCCTGGCTATTTAAGCCGGACGGACTCCCCCAACCCTAGCCACATCCGCTCCCTCCCTCTCCATGCCGCCAGCCCGATCCCATCCATCCATTTCTCGTCGTCTTCCACATCCACTTCCGCTCTCCCTCTCGCCGTTCGTCACCACCATGGCCCGGCAGAAGATGACAACATACCCTATGCACGCCCGAGCGGCGCCTCCAGCTACTCAAGGAGATCCGGGCTAGGCGCGCCAGCCGATTAACTGCGGGCCTGCCTTCGGATTCGCCAGAGCTAGAGGAGGGGGAGGAGGAGGATGAGCCGGAGCTGGTTGCTGGCTTCGCCATGGCGGAGTACGAGGTCGCCCAAGCGATGAAAAATGGAGGAGCAAACCATAATCCTGGAGTTCATCTAGAATGAGGGCTATGTCGAGGCCAACCAGCAGTTCATCCAGTAAGAACATGCGGTGACCGACGCGCTTTTCACCGAACTGGAGGCGGAGGCCGACGCCAACGAGCCGAAGGAGCCGCAGTTGCAACTGCTGCCCATGTACCCTAAGTCGGGCATGGAGATCGTGGACATCCGATAATAACGGTAGTGTAGTGTAAGTTTAGTTCATCTACATTGTACGTAGATGTTTCTTTTGCATGCTTTATGTGATTTTATGGTTTTAATTACAAAGTGTTTGGATGCAGAGAGGAAATTTTGAGGGCTACTCAGTCACTTCCCGCGTCCGGGCTCGTCAGAGGGCATTTGAGGGCCATTTTTTTTTTTTGAGAAATGGGCCATTCCTATTCATTTATTCAACATTGTTCGTTACAGATAATGGCCCTGATCATATCAGGGCACTCATTAAACCAACTAGAACCGGAATCTTGCTTTGCCGATTTGGCCAGAACATGAGCAGCCTCATTACACGTACGAACAACATGTCTAAAAGTACAGGATATAAACTTTATAGCCCTACTCTTAATATCATAGACTATAGCACCAGTCAAGGATCTGTCCAGGCCTTGTTGTTGGATTTTCCTGATCACCGAGAGACAATCCGAGGCCACCTAAAACATTTGGACCCCCATGTTTTCAGCAAGGATGAGTGCTTGGCGAACAGCATGGGCTTCATCCACCTCAGGATAGTGTACATGATTGAGAAATCCTCGACAAGTAGCTCACACCGGTCCCTGGTGATCTCGCATTACCACTCCAAATCCGACGCGTCCAGATTCTGAGAAAATCGCAGCATCCACATTGATCATGACCAGTCCTTCCGGCGGTGGAAACCTTTTTTGAATTGATGTCGATGTCTCACGCCTGTTGGAGCCTGCTAATCTATTGCTATTCAGCAAGATAAAATCAATATAAGCTTTAATTCTTCCAGCAACACGAGTAGGATGAGAGAGTACCTCACCATTGCGATACGAGTTCCCATTCTCCCATATATGCCATACTGCCACAGCAAAAATCATGAGGTCGAACTCAGAAGCTTGAGTAAGCCATTCCATTAACCATTGTCTTGCTAGGATTGATCGCTCTTGAAGTTGGATACCGGTAGGGAGACAATTATGAGCCATTCTCCATAGTATTACCTTCATCTTGTTAGGGCACCGAATTGACCATAATTTCCTCCATGCCTTTTCCATTGTATTTTGATTGGACGTCGCACCTTTGGTAACCTTGCTTCGATCTTTCCAGAATATTTTTGATCTGGCCAGATTATATGCAAACCTCACTGAGTATATACCACTCTTGGTATGGGGCCAAGAGGGGAAATCAGTACAACCATCAGAACTTATTGGAATACTAAGAATCATCCGTGCAATCTCTCCGGGAAAGAGGTATCTAACCATATCTTCATTCCAGCATAGTTCGTTCTCTTTCATTAGGGAGTAATCTGTTTGACTCTCAGTAAGAGAAGCGATTGTGGAGGTTATACCAGATGGCAGGTCTGGTATCAAGTTGTGTCATGCCACTTTATAAATTTCCCATCTCCTAATCTCCAAAGAAGGCCTTGCTGCAGCAGTTCCTTGCCATGCATGATACTGTGCCATGTATAAGAAGATGATCTTGGACATTGCGCATTCCAGAAATCCCCGTCGGGGAAGTAGCGTCCCTTCAACACTTGGGCACACAATGAGTTAGGTTCAGTCAATAGTCTCTAGCGTTGTTTCCCGTGCAAAGCTTGGTTAAAGATCGCCATATCGTGAAAGCCCACACCCCTCAAATGTTTAGGTGTAGAAAGCCACTCCCATGATCTCCAATGAAGTTGGAAATACGCGTTCTCAGTTTGTCACATACTGCAATAGGGATTTGAAAGCAGCTCATAACATAGGTGGGAATTGCTTGAGCTACAGCTTTGAGGATAACTTCTTTCCCTACCCTTGATATAGGCCTATCACTCCATCCATTTAGATTGTTTCCAAAGCCGACCAGTGAGAAAGTTAAAACAATTCGATAGGGAGCGTCCCACCAAGGTCGGCATACCAAGGTATTTAGAGCATCTCCAGCCGCGCCCGACAGCCCCCCCCCCCAAGGCCCTTTTTTAGCGCCGACGCCAAAAAACGGCCTAGTCGCGCCCCAAGAAGCCCAATTTTCGTCGGTTAGGCCCAGAACTGGCGCTGGCGGACCCAAGCCGAACCCGGCGCGCTGGGGGCGCCAGGGGAAGCGTTTTTGGCGTGAACATCCGGCGGGCCCGCCGAGTCAGCGACTAGCCACGTCTCGTCTTCCTCATCGCCTTGTTTTTCGCGTGGAATCAATGCCAAAGCTGCCACTAGTTAGCCTTCCATTGATTCCCCACGGGCGGCGTAGTGATTGCCCGGTGACATGCCGCCCCCCTCCCACCACGCGTACACACACGGTTGCTGTCCTCCAGCGGCTATAAACGGCCACCCCCTCCTCGCCGGTGGACACAATCTCCTTCACCCGCAGCCCCTCTCTCATCGCCGCCGCCCCATCCCGTTCCTCCCCGACACCAGCCTCCAATGGGTGAGCGTTTCCCCAGCGACGGTGCGGCGGCCAACAGCTTCTGCCGCCGCACCCTGCACGCGTGGGAGGCGCAGCTCCTCCACGAGGCCAACTACCCGGTGCCGCCTGACATGCGCACGCCGGGGCGGTGGAGGCTCAGCGCAGGAGGCGTCCCAGTCCCCCCGCAGCCCGACGCTGACAACCCCGACTACTTCCACGGCGAGATCGAGCGCCTCCGGGCCTCCCTGTCGGAGGAGGTGCGCGGCCACCCGGAGTACGCTGCCGACAACCACGCCAGCTGGGCGGTGTACTTCCAATGCCGCCACGAGGAGCAGCTTGCATCCACCAACAACGCGCCGGTGAGGGGGCGCCACAACGCCGCCGGCCGCCGCCTGTGGCGGAGCGTCCCCGGGCGAACGCTACACTTCGTCGTCGGGCACCTCGAGGGCGGCAACCAACCGCCACTCTAGTACCCGCCGGCCCCGGTGCCTCTCTCCGCCAGAGCGGCGGCGGTATTTGGCTGCCGTGGCGCATGTCGGGTGGGTTGTCCTCCTCCTCCTCCCACTCCCACTCGTCCGGATTGCCGACGCTCGCCAGCGTCAAGGCCGAGCCCGTGGAGACGCCGCTAGGGCTGCGCACCCGCGGCGGTGGCGCCCTCGTCATCAACGAGGGTAACCGCGGCTCCTCTTCCTCCTGCCTCGTCAAGCCGAAGACGGAGCTAGGGCTCATCGGTGTGAAGAGCGAGCATGATTCCTTGGCCGCTGATGACGAGGCCGCCCTCAAGTGGGCGCGCGAGGACTACGCCAAACTGGAGATGAAGCGCCAGCGCCGCACCCTCAAGGAGATCGCCACATGGCGCCGCAACCGTGACGGGGACGGTGTCATTGTCCTAGAGGACAGTGACGACGACGCGCCACCGCCGCCAACCAAACCCGTCGGCCAAGGCGATGCAGGGCAGAGGTGCAACAAGGACGGCGGCTGCGTGAAGAAGGAGGAGACCGACGACGACGGCGACGAGTACATCGCCTTCACTGCGTTCTTCAGCCTGTAGGACGGGCGTCGGACGGCGGCGCAACAGTTTTTAAGTTCCTATGTACAAATATCAATGAAATCGCCTCAAATTTGGCCGAATCTTGTCGTTTTTGGCCAAATTTTGGCCGAGTTTATTTTTCAAAAAGATGGCGTCTGGGTTGGGCTTGGGGCGCCGGTTGGGAAACCGACCGCCCCCACACCGAAAATATAGCTGGCGCGCCCCCAGGCGGCGATATTTCAAGCGCCTGGGGGCCGAACAGCTGGAGATTCTCTTGGCGTGCAGCATATCATCTTGTACCCCGATATTCTGTTTTATTATCTCTTTCAGTTGTCCTTCACAGTGTGGGCCAAAGAATAATGACGACTTCTGTAAATTGATTTTCTGCCCGGAACCCTCACAATAGATCTGCAACCTCGACTTTAGAGCATTAAGGCTTTTGTCATCACCCCTGATAAAGAAAATGCTATCATCAGCGAATAAGAGGTGTGAAATGGACGGCCTTCCTACCATTACAAATGCCTCTGAGCTCCTCTGCTTCTTCTTTTTTTGAATCGCAGAAGCCATCCGGGATGTCATGGCCCATCAGAAATCTCTTTATGGCCGCACATTGTGTGTGTCCGTAGTTGCTTTTATAGATTCTGTGAATAAAGAGAGAAGCGTAGAGAGAGGGAGAGAGCGAGAGAGGGGGGGGGGGGGGGGGGTCCCAGTGCTCCCTACCAACAAAAGAAATTTCGGGGAGGCCGTGGCCCAGCTACGCTAGTGCTTCTCCTCGGCATAGTCAGGTCCTGGCCATGGCTTGGAAAGTGTACTGAAGGGACGCGGACAAATTGTGCTCCGGCGCGTTTGGTCTCGGTAACAGTTCAGTCGTTGTATAGGCTTTGATTGGCGAAAGCGGACAGCGAACAACTGACATGTACAAAGCGCTGGAATACATTTTGATAAAGCCTGCAATACACGCGAACAAGCTATGATTGGTACACTATATATATAATATATAAGCCATAATTTAATTGGGTCTCGGTATCGGTCTAGTCGGGCTTTGATCGGCAACAGTGGACAGCAGACAACTGACATGTATTAAGCGTTGAAATATTTTGGTCTTGTCCCTTGTCGCCAATCAAAGCCCATACAATGACCGGACTGATACCGAGACCAAACACGGCCGAGCACCATTCGTCCCCGTCCTACCACAAGCATGAGTATTGGCGGCGGCTGCGGGCACGTCAACGGTGATGACGTCGTGGATGCTAACAGTGCTTGTTGTCCTTGCCGCCGGATCAACCCGAACCTATGAAGTACTTCTGCGCGTGGCTCACTGCCCATGTCAGCCAAGGTCCCACGCAACCAGCTGATCGGGGAACATCGAACAACGATCCGAAAAAGGGTTTTCCCCCGCTTTATATTATAAAGCAACAACCACTTGCATCCAAAGCATCGATACAAACGCACACCACACATACCCAAGGCGAGATACAAGGAAGCCGGGCAACGAAACACACCCTCAACGAGAACCAAACACCTACAAGATATGCAACAAGGAACCGCTTAGCACCGACGGCGACCACCAAGAGCAATCGTCCGGGAGGGTGTGTGACGAACCACGCCGGACCGAGGGCTCCAAGACGATGCCTCCAAGAAGGGTACGACCACGGAATGTCGCCACCGTCCGATCCTCAGATCAAGTTTTCACCCGGAGCGAGACGAAGGAGAATGAGCACCACGACGGAGCCTACAAGGAGGAACACGACATCCGCGAACGCCGCCACCGTCGGCGATTACCTGGCCCGGCGGTGATGAACCCGGTGCTTCAATCCTTCGTCGCATCCCGATCCGCCAACCACTCGCAACCATGCCGCCCAAGTAGCCATGCTGCGTGCATAGCAATCGAGACGCGCAGTCCGCCCACGACATCGCGCCTCCCACCGCCAGACAGCCGCCCGCCACTGGACCATCGCGACAGCCACCAAAAGCACACCTTTGGTCGGATCTACGCCCCAAGCCGACTCCGAAGCCACCGGCGGACACCTTGCCACGAGAGGAACCGCGACCATATGCTGGTCCGGGGGAAGGGGGAGGTGACGGAGCAGCCCAAGGCCAAGATCGGCGACGGGGCATACGGAGGCGTCCCCATCCACCAGCCAACCTTCCCCGAAACCATGTTCGCCCGGTTACCACAGACCGGACCAGCCGGGCGCACCGCCGCCGCTGGGCCAAAAAGGAAAGGACGGATCGGTGCCGCCGCGCCCAAGGGAAGCCAGCAGGGAGGTCTCCCCGTGCCGAACGCCGCCGTCCTGCCGCAAAGGCCCGGCTGAGCGGGACGCCACCGCCACCGCTGCCGCCGCCCCCCACCCGAGCCACGGAGAGGGCCGCCGCGACCGGTCGAGCTTGACCCAGGCGCCAGAGTCGGCGCCGGGCGCTGCGAAGAGTAGCCGCCGACACCACCCACCGCCTGCACCGCCTCCATGCCGCCGTCACGCCGCCGCCACGCCACGTCGCTGGCCCACGCCGAGCGCCGCTTTGCCGCCGTGCGGCAATGAGCATCGCGTCGGCCGAAGATCCGGCCCGCGCCGTTCCCCAGCGAGGAGACAAGAGGACCTCGCCGCCCGCGACGATCGGCACGGCTTCGCCGCTCATGCCCCGGCGGCGAGGGGGGAGGAGGAGGTGGGCGGCGGCGCTAGGTTTAGCCTCCCGGACGCTCGCGGGAGCGTCGCGGGAGGAGGGGAGGGGAAAGGGGGCCGTGGGAACTTCCTCCCATCGAACAACGATTGTCCGAGGATGGAACAAAAAAATTGTACTATGCACCCCATCGCCGCCGAATAAAATTGCGGTATATATGTATCGTGTACCAATCATACGTTGTTCATGTACGATGTATTGCGGGTTTTACAAAATACTCCAACACTTTGTACATGTCAGTTGTTTGTTGTTCGCCATCGGTAATCAAAGCTCATCCAATGACTGTACTGATACCGAGACCACACACGCCCGATCACCATTCGTCCGCGTCCATACTGTGCCCAAGAACATAAGCAAGTTTTCGTACGTGGAAGCCACTAGTTTGTACCTCCTTCGCTCTGCAGTGCATATAGATTTTTTAAAATATCAAATTAATAAACATTGAGTAAGTTTATAAACAAAAATATATAGATGCATCCGTCTTCATGCATGCCATCTAGCTGTAAAAACGGTCTTGGAAATATACTCCTTTGTTGAAATATTTTGGTCTTGTCCCTTGTGGCCAATCAAAGCCCATACAATGACCGGACTGATACTGAGACCAAACACAGCCGAGCACCATTCGTCCCCGTCCTACCACAAGCACGAGTGTTGGCGGCGGCTGCGGGCACGTCAACGGTGGTGATGGTCGTGGATGCTAACAGTGCTTGTTGTCCTTGCCGCCAGATCAACCCGAACCTATGAAGTACTTCTGCGCGTAGCTCGCCGCCCATGTCAGCCAAGGTCCCACGCAACCAGCTGATCGGGGGAACATCGAACAACGATTGTCCGAGGATGGAACAAAAATTGTACTCTGCAGCCCATCGCCGCCGAATAAAATTGCAGCCTATATGTATCGTGTACCAATCATACGTTGTTCATGTACGATGTATTGCGAGCTTTATCAAAATACTCCAACGCTTTGTACATGTCAGTTGTCCGTTGTTCGCTATCGATAATCAAAGCTCATCCAATGACTGGACTGATACCGAGACCAAACACGCCCGATCACCATTCGTCCGCGTCCATACTGTGCCGGAGAACATAAGCGAGTTTTCGTACGTGGAAGCCACTAGTTTGTACTTCCTTCGCTCTGCGGTGCATATAGATTTTTCTAAATATCAAATTAATAAACATTGAGTAAGCTTATAAAGAAAAATATATAGATGCATCCGCCTTCATGCATGCCGTCTAGCTGTAAAAACGGTCTTGGAAATATACTCCTTAGTTGAAATATTTTGGTCTTGTCCCTTGTCGCCAATCAAAGCCCATACAATGACCGGACTGATACTGAGACCAAACACGGCCGAGCACCATTCGTCCCCGTCCTACCACAAGCACGAGTGTTGGCGGCGGCTGCCACAAGCACGAGTGTTGGCGGCGGCTGCGGGCACGTCAACGGTGGTGACGTCGTGGATGCTGACAGTGCTTGTTGTCCTTGCTGCCGGATCAACCCGAACCTATGAATTACTTCTGCCCGTGGCTCACCGCCCATGTCAGCCAAGGTCCCATGCAACTAGCTGATCAGGGGAACATCGAACAACGATTGTCCGAGGATGGAACAAAAACTGTACTCTGCAGCCCATCGCCGCTGAATAAAATTGCAGCCTATATGTATCGTGTACCAATCATACATTGTTCATGTACGATGTATTGCAGGCTTTACCAAAATACTCCAACGCTTTGTACATGTCAGTTGTTCGTTGTTCCGCTATCGGTAATCAAAGCTCATACAATGACTGGACTGATACCGAGACCGAACACGCCCGATCACCATTCGTCCGCGTGCATACTGTGCCCGAGAACATAGGCGAGTTTTCGTATGTGCAAGCCACTAGTTTGTACTTCTTTCGCTCTGCAGTGCATATAGATTTTTCTAAACATCAAATTAATAAACATTGATTAAGTTTAGAAAGAAAAATATATAGATGCATCCGCCTTCATGCATGCCGCCTAGCTGTAAAAACTGTCTTGGAAATATACTCCTTGCGTCTGACTTACTTGCCCGTCTGTTTCCCTAGGGACGTTGTATAAAGTTGAAATGACAACAAAAGTATTTTACAGAAAAATTGTTGTACAAATTCTTTTTTTGACCGGAAAACCGTAGAACAATAGTTCTATGGTAAATTATATTAAAAATATATATACATATAGGCGTTCATACAAAATGTTCACCCAATACCAGTTTTATGAAACATGGAAACTAATTAAATGTTTGTGTTACCCAGGACCTAATCTTATCCGCTTTAGAATGCTTTGCTTTGATTTGTGTTGCCCAAAGTCCTTCTTGGAGGTAAAACTTCCATCCCTGGATGTGTGGAGTTGCTGCTCGAAAGATTTTATCGTTTCTGATGGACCAAATGCCCCAACATTCCATAGAGACAATATCAAGTGCAATGTTTGAGGGCAGTTGAGTCATAGCCAGCTGGAAATCATCAAAGATGGAGATGCCTCTAAGTTTAGAAGGAATGATGGATTCCCAGCATTGGAGTGCAAAAGGGCAATTCCAGAAGAGGTGCAGCAGAGTTTCCTCCATGTTGTCAGAGCAGAGTGCACAATTATAGTCATCAAGATGCATACTCTTTCTGTTGAGGAGATTTCTTGTGTTGATTCTGTCATGAAGGAGTAGCCAGATGAAAATCTTATGTCTCAGTCTACAAGATGTTTTCCATATCTGTTGGAAGATCGGGTGCACCAGGCTGGGTCCTCTCATGTGATGATACATTTTGATGGATGAGTAGCCTTTGTTTGATCCAAGGATGCACCATTCATCTGAATTACTGGAAGCATGTCTGTGTTGCAGATGTTGAAGAAGTAGGTTATACTGATGGTAGGCTTGCTGTGACATTGGTGTGTGGAAAAGATCTGATAAGTCTTGGCCACAGATAGTAGTCCTCAAGATTTCGAATTCATTTCTTGCAGAAGAGTGAAGTTCAGGGAATTTGGTTACAACTGGTTGCTCCCACCAGGTATCAGACCACAACAGTCTAGTGTTTCCAGTGACCTGAATTGGCGATCTTCTTGGAATGACGTTTTTGCATCGTAAACTTTGCAACTGGTTTCACGTCACGCTTGTAACCCGTTGGTAATAGGCCCATTACGAACACAAACTATACCCCGCAGCGGCTCGATAGGAACATGCCAATGCCACCGCCGCCGCTCACCGGAGACACCACCATCAAATTCCGTCGGCTCCACCACCACGGCCCGCCACCGACTCAAAGCGTCCGCCATCCTGCATGGCATGCCCACCACAAACAAACGTGGCCACGATCTTCCTGTCGCAGGCCGCCGTGCCAATGATGAGCGTCATCATGGCCAGCGCGCCGCTGCCACGGATTGTGGCGAGCATGGCAGCAACCCCTCGATATTCCCCTAGCCCACCACTAGGTCCATGTCAGCACTAGCCACTAGGGATGGCGCCTCAGATGACGAACCCTGATGCAGCATGTGAAGGGATCCGCCATTTTTTCCTTCCCCTTCCTTGCTCGCCTTCTTCACCCTTCCATGGAGAGCATCCATAGCTGATTGATTCAATTTTGATTCTGTCACTAGGTTTCCTCCCCATCAATTCATTCACCTCCACACAACCCCGACAATCCGATCGATTTGATGAGGGGAAAGACAATGGCAGCCAAACATGAGATTACAGGGAAATGATAGACTTGTATTTTACCCGCACCCAGTAATATAAATCAGTAATCATATGTTGGAGAATTCAACACCTTTTCGATTAATCTAATGCGCGAGTAAACAATAATCATGACAATCACCAGTGTGGAAAAGCAAGTAGTCATGTTCCTTCATATTGTTGGTCATAACCAGAGGTTCAGGGTTATACACAAAACCTTCAGGAGATCAATGGGACCATCTTCGGGTACTTCAGGAAAAGAAAATATCGAAACGAAAGCATAACACAACCATCAATACAAATAAATATAAGCCTTTTGTTGCCCACATGTCGGTGCTATGGAGTTTGGTGGAGTAGTGTTCTTTCTATAGACGTGATGAACTTTGGGCCCACCTGCTTACGAGTTTGGCTTCGAAAAATATATTTCTCTTGTTTTATTTTATTTTTTATTCTCGAGTTCCAATCACCAAAAAAAAAAATGAAAATGCTAGTTAGGAAATGTGCCTCGCACACTTCTAAGTACAACACCCTCCAATGCGGAAAAATTGTTCCCAGATGGAAAAAAAAGGTGCCCTATAATGCCCGGACGTTCGAGATTTGACCATGGGAAATCAAATGTTTTCGGCTACAATTTTAGTGATGTGAGGATGGCAATTTTAGTTGACAAGCATGACAACCTCATGCTCAGTATATATTTTCTCAGAAAATTGTCGTGCATGTCAAATTTGTCATCCCTGTGTCACTAAAATTATCATAAAAAATGTTTGATTTGCCATGGTCAAACCCCGTACGTTCGGGATTTATCATTTCTGAAAAAAAAATACAGACTTGGTCCACGTTGCTACATCCAAAGCTCGAAACTGATTTGTATTCCAAAGTATAAAATATGATTAAATAATTGTTTTTGTTGTTAGGTTTGGGTGGATTTTGACCTTTTATTATGTTTATTCCAGAAATTTTGAAATGGTAAGCAAAACATTCTGAGGAATATGAGCCAGTTATTTGCAGTGAACGGAAAAAAGGCTCTGTTTTTTACTTCACTTGATGATCGAGCCAGTTGTTTGGTCCAAACATGATTGTTTATAACACAATGAGCACTCCTCAATTCACTCAACTTCTTCTAACGAATAGGACTATCTTATTTGATTCATGATGTAACTTTGTTGGCTTTCACAATAAAGTGTGCCGAATAGGCATTCCCCCTAAAACAACGAATAGGACTATTGTTAACCCATATTTTTCTTTTACATAATACTTCTTACAACCGAGTAGTGTTGTTGTCCTTTTCTTAATCATTGATTAAACACAAGTATGCAACTCACAGTGCGTCGGTACATGTCAACAGACAAAAGCTCGTTTCAGGCTGATGATGATTTTTTCTCAGATGATAGAAACAACTTCCCGCCTCCGCATACAGAAATGCGCACAACCATTTAGACTTGTAACGATATGGTAACTCGACAAGTTCAACATGATTTCCATACCCTATTGATACTAAAAAAATTCACAATGATATATGATATCATCAATACCAAGGCAAACAATGTTTATTAAGAAGGGATAAAAATGCTTAGATGATCTAGTTATCTTCCAACAGAGGTTTGGTTTCATCGATGCCACCCCACTTTCGCACACGGCTTGATGCTAGCGCAGCCTGCAGTTGTAGACTATAAGATGAGCAAGGTGGAAAGCTCAGCGTTTCCATACAAATAACAGAAAACTTTACATACAATATGTCTGAAATCAATCAATACAAGTAAAGAAAGAAGCCATAAGTCATATGATATGTGTGGTTACTGAAGATTGGAAAGGTTTGATGACATGTTGTTGTATACCCATAGTTGTTAAATTGGTGAAGACTGGAAGGGCGATGGAAAATCATACCTCTGCATTCCAATCTGTTCTCCACACGATGAAGAGTAAAATCAGTGTCTGCAGTGCAACCCCGGAAAGCATGCCAGCCCAAATCCCCTGGAATTAGAGACCGTAAATATTCTGTACTTGTTGTTTTGCAATTTGTAGTAGTTCAAATAACATAGTCTAGTATATAATGAATTACCCCAACTCCATAGTTGAACTTGTAGCCGAGAAGATAGCCCAAGGGCAATCCGAAAACGTAGTAGCAGACTAGGTTGATGTATGCAACAAGGCCTTGCCATCCTCCTCCAATAGCAACCCCTGAACCATGCATCAGATCAACTCCACGGGATGAGGTTGAGACGACATGAACACAATAAAATCATCATGCTGTGACTGTGATGTGAGAGGAAGAATCATACCTGAAACCACAGGCTGCACGCTGTTGAGCACCATGGTCAGGCCGAGCAGTCCTGCAATCTTGGAGACGGCATGCTGGAGCTCCAAATCGCTAGTGTAGATGATGGCGAAGTTATCTCTGAAGATCAAGACGAGGGCCATGCATAGCAGCCCGATGAGCAGCGACTCGGCGATGACGACGACGACGGCGTGCATCGCTGCCCTTGGACGGCCAGAGCCCAGCTCGTTGGAGACTCGAACACTGAAAACGTAAACAGAGGTAGGCGGCAGCAGTTTATTTAGAAACTAAAAATTTGACAAGCTGTGGTGGAGGGGAGCGATGGGTTGGTGAAGAGTTCTTGGACAGAACAAGAACCGACAGTTTAGTTACACAGTTTCAGTTAAGCTGACCTGATGGCAGCATTGAGGCCAATGAAGATCATACACTCCCAACCGTTGATATTCATGCTGAAAAATTGAGCACAAGTATTCTGTCAGCTCAGCTATATGTATTCTGAAGCGTTAGAAAGAGAGGTAATAAGTAGTACGTACCAGACGCCAAGCGAGTCGACGGCAATCTGCGCATCCTGGAGGTTGCCGGTGAGGACGGTGATCATGCCGAGGTACCAAATCTCAAGGCAGAGCATGAGGGCGGACTCGAGCGAGAGCCTGACGAACGCCCACATGTCGTTGAATGCGGCCATGGACCAGCCCCTCCAGCCGTCCTTGCACCAGCCGATGATGTAGGCGGCCTGTCCCAGCGCGATGGCCCAGAGCGAGAGGTCGTAGGCGGCGGCGGCGCCCGGGGTGCCCCATCCGAGGACGGTGACGAGGAGGTAGGTGAGCGCGACGTGGAAGCAGAGGCCGGCGACGCCGATCCAGGCGAGCACCAGGACCTTGCTCTGCGCCTGCAAAAACTTGCCAGTGGGGAAGTTGACGGCGAAGGAGAAGGCGCCGGGGAGGATGTAGAGCGCGAAGCGGGCGGCCTCGCGCGCGAGAACGGGGTCCTGGCCGACGGCGAGGAGGAGCGGCTCGGCAAAGACGTACAAGGGCACTATGAGGAGCGTGGCGGCGATGAGAACGATCCAGGAGCGCTGCAGGTAGACGCCCAGCATAGCCACCTGGCCGGCGCCGAACGCCTGCCCGCACAGCGTCTCCAGAGCGCTCCCCATGCCGAGCTGCAGGAGCCCTTGCGTTGGCATCAGAAAATACGCAAGAATGGTGTGTGAACGACCGTGCAAAGCATACCAAGAATCCGAGGGAGAAGGTGGCGAAGACGGAGAGGCCGATGGAGGCGGCGGCGAGGGGCAGGTTGCCGAGGTGGCCGACGAAGATGGTAGTGACGGAGCTGACGGCGTACATGCTGAGCGTGGCGATGGCGATGGGCGTGCCGATGCCCCAGAGGCGCTTGGACTCGTCCCACGCCATGCGTGCGGCCTCCCGCACGGTGCTCACCGCCGCCGCGTCGGAACCCATCGCCCTCTCCCTCGGCCGGCTTGCAGCGACAATGGTCTGCGTCGGCCCTCAGCTACAAACCTCGAGAGTCGAGACGAGGAGTAAAGCGCGACATTACTCCTAGAGCTACCCGCGCGCGCGAGGACCCTCATCGTTTGCCGGGACTTGTTTGTCAGTAGTCCCACACAGAAGTATCTTTGCACATGTGCGATGAGGTCCACGTGCGTTTGCCCAGAGAGTGAATCAATTCTTCTGCCGACCCTTCCAAAAGAAAATCTGCGGACCGAATTGTACAGTAGATATTCTCCTGGCAAAAAAAAAAGACCTAAATGCCACACGTGTGGCACGAACACATGACAACTCCGAACGTTTTTTATGACAGGTTTAATAACGCGATAGCTCCCTTTTCAGATAGCAAGTTTCAGTTTTTTGGCGTTTGTTTTTTCTTTTTGGATGGCAACTTTAGTTAAAAAAAACATCAGGGGTCAGAGTGTTTCGTGCCACACACGTGTGGCACTTATAATTAAAAAAAGGGATTGAATCGGACTACAACTTCTTCTTTTTGTGGGGGGTGGGAGGGGTGGGGTGAGTGTTTGTTAAATCTTAGGTACCTCGAAATTTTCTTGGAGTCAGTCACTTTTTTCTTCTTCCTGAGCTCATGATATGGGGAGGCCGAACCTCGCTGAAGAAGAAGCAGTCTCACTATCTATCTTAGAGATGTGGGAGTGCAGACTCGCCAGGAAGCAACAACTTCAGTATCTATCTTAGGGGTGCAAGGGTGTAGGAAGATCGCCAGAGTTGTTCATCGGTGTCGGGCTTAAAGGGATGGCCAGGGCGATGCTAGCACGACAGTGGGGAGAGGTTGAGGGGTGGGTGGGGCGGCGATAGCCGCTGACCACGAGGGACGGAATCAGGCAGTTAGGGATGGGTTGGCCAGCGGCTACGCGAGGAAGAAGAAGCTGGAGGTTGAAGATGGACAGTGCTCCAATCTGTTTTCATCTGTTAGAAGAAGTTCTAATGGCCCTTGATGAAAGTGACTGATGCAATACATTTTTTCAGGCACCTGACGTATAGGTGGCCCATTATTTTTACGATAGGAGGAGAACTGCATTATTTATTAAATAGATAAAACAAGGGTGCACAAAACCTCTTGGTAATTAAAGAAAGAAAATCCGAATAACACATTGGCAAACAGGGTAGAGCACCCAGGTAAATTAGGTTTGGAATCACCGCCAAACTAGAAGGATACTTTGACATGTCAAATCATCTATAATGGAGATGTGCAAATTTGACCTCCTATATGTCGGTGGATGCGTCCGGATGGGGCCGTGGACAGGAGCCGGTTATCCCTCATTTGTCCGCAATTGCAAGCCACACCCCTATTTGCAACCTAATATTTCCATATATACTCATCATACGTAGTTCATCATACATAAATAAAACAAACTACATTTGAATGAAAATTACCCTACTTCTCCTCATCATCGTTGACGATGTAGATGACACCCTTGTCATAGCCACAGGCCTCATGGTCATTCGCTGCGCCGCCTCATCATCATCGTCCTTGTCTGTGAATAGCCGCTCCCACCTCATGTCCGTGAGGTGGATACGATAGGGTGCACCATCACCTCCGTTCGGACTAGAGTGACTCTAAGATGGCTTGGTTTTCGGACATGAGGACAAGATAGGCGACGAGTGCCGCGAATGCAACAACGACAGCTTGTTCCACCTCTCCAACTGTTGTTCCGCCGTGAAGTGCTTCGACTCCACCTCCGTGGCTTGGGCGAGGTGGAACTCCGCCTCCGCATTGTCCATGCCAAATCTGTCATGCTCCATCCCCTACGCCTCCTCCATGGTTACCTCCTCCTCGTCGTCCTCATCCGCAAGGTGTTGGGCACGACGTATCTCGGCGGCACACACCTCCCGCGCGATCTCCACTCGACGCACATGCATGAGCAATTTTATAATATGTGATCTTCTGCCAAACCATGATGCACGACGAGGTTAGAGAGGAATGAAAGCTGGCAGGGAAAGCGATGTTGGTGTGGCTGGGAGGGAGAGGACGAAAGTGGAGGCAGCTAAGGTTTACCCTCGCCATCCGGCTTAAATAGTCGGCTTTTGTCCCTCAGGTGGCGAGTCAGAGTGGCTACATGAATGTGTTCTCACCAAATTAAAGGGGAACCCGTTGGGCCAATAGGTTTACATGTAGGTCTTGTCCGCCAGTTCGACATGACGGACGCGTCCGGTGTCTCATATCCGACCCTTATATAGGCAAGATATAAGGGGTGTCAAACAACCGGATGTTTAGATTGGGTTTAAGGGGTCTAATTAGATGACATTTTTATCAGGCCCTATCCGGCCGGACGCCAAACATTTATTGGCGAAGTGGAGGTCCGGGTTGTGGATGCTCTCAGGGTCCTCTTTTTTTTAGGGAAAAACGCCAATTCATTAATTAACCATAGCTCGGAATGTCATCCGAGATTACATCCAGGATACAATCAGGGGGGGTACCGAACCAGTTCGAACACACACCCTCCCCAGCACCCACACGCGCTAGCGTATGAGCAGCTACGCTTGCATTGCTACATACCCAAGTTACTCGAAGCTCAAGACACAAGGCCAGCAACGTCTTGATCTCGCTGATCCAGGGGCCAAAGACAGACAGGTCCTGCTGCACTCGATTGATCCTTTGCACCGCAGATAAGCAGTCCAGCTCGATGTGTACTCTATCCAAGTTCATCTCCAGCGCCATCCGCAGCGCCTTCCTACAAGCTAGAATTTCAGTGGCCTCAGGATCAGAGATGTTAGGGAAGTGATAGCAGCTGCCAGCAATGAAAGACGCATTATGATCACGCAGCACAGCACCCCCGCCCCCACAGCCTCCAGCTTTGGAGACATCGCCATCCGAATTGATCTTGATCCACCCCACATCCGGCACTTCCCATCTTTGGCGAGGCCTTTCAGCTGGAGTCCGATGCCGCTGTTGATGAATGCCACGCCACTCCCGAACATGATGCAGAACCCCTGTCATTATTTCATGTGCCGCCGCAATCTGCTTTCCATCACGAGCTTCATTCCGCACCAACCATAGGCCATAGACCGCGTGCATAACCAGCTCGCGCTCTTCATCCTTAGCACCAGTGAGCCATTCAAGAAGCCATCGGTGTAGGTCCCTGTGCGACTCCACACAGACCGGGGGAGAGGCCATAGCACACCCCGAATCACTTTGAAACAGCCTCCAGAACAGGCGGGAATGGGGGCAAGACCAAAACCGATGCTGGATGGTCTCCTCCCGACCACAGGCTGGGCAGAACACGCCCCCTTTGATGCGCCGACGGTGAAGCTCCGAACCCACAGCAAGACCGTTCTGAAGGAGACGCCAAAAGTGAACTTTTACCTTCCCCGGAGCATTGGTGTCCCAAAGAGTGAGAAACGCTTTATGCTTGTTAACAAAGGACGACGAGGCCGACTGTCCTAACCTCCTTCGGTCCATAGACATCCTCAAGTGAAAGGCTGAACGAACACTAAAGGCGCCATTTTTTGTGAAATTCCAAGCCAAAAAATCCTCTGTGCCCGGTCCACCCACAGCGATTTGCTTAATATCAGCGGCATCCGAGGGCGAGAACATCTCATCCACCCTCGCAACATTCCAGTCCGTGCCATCCTCAGTTAACAGACCAGAAACTCTCGTAACTCCCTGGAGGTACTGCTGGCCTAGTGGTCGCAGGCACCCATTCCTCGGGATCCAATTTTCGTGATGTATATTGACACTAGCCCCATCACCAATCCTCCAAACAAGCCCCTCCCGCAGCAAATCCCTTCCATGTAATATGCTTCGAAAGGTGAATGAAGCATTTGAGGGGCAAGTGGCAGCAAGTATGGAGGAGGCCTGGTAATACCTAGCCTTCAAAACACGAGCAACCAGCGATACCGGTGAAGTTAAGAGCCGCCAGGCTTGCTTGGCAAGCAGGGCCTGGTTGAAAGCTTGCGGGTCACGGAATCCCAAGCCGCCCTCCCTCTTAGGGGCACACATCTTCTCCCACGAGAGCCAATGTACTTTCCGTTCGCCATTCGTTGCACCCCACCAGAATTTGGAAGAGATCGAAGTCAGGTTCCGGCACGTCTTCTTTGCGAGGTGAAAACAACTCATGGTGAACGTCGGTATCGCTTGCAGACCCGATTTGATAAGGACCTCACGGGCCTTTTTGGAGAGGCCTTGCCCCTTATAGCTCCACTTTCTTCTTTGAGCTTTCAGTCAAGTATTTGAACGTCCCCTCTTTTGACCTCCCAACCTGTGTTGGGAGTCCGAGATACTTCTCACTCAAAGCCTTCGACTGAATCCCCACTGTCTGTTTCCAAAGAGTCTTGTTCTCCTCCGAGCAACCCTTACCAAAGAAGTGTTGGGGAACGTAGTAATTTCAAAATTTTCCTACGATCACGCAAGACCATGGTGATGGCATAGCAACGAGAGGGGAGAGTGTCCGTCCACGTACCCTCGTAGACCGAAAGCGAAGCGTTATAACAACGCGGTTGATGTAGTCGTGCGTCTTCACGATCCGACCGATCCAAGCACCGAGCGTCGGCACCTCCGAGTTCGCACACGTTCAGCTCGATGGCGATCCCGGACTCGATCCAGCAAAGTGTCGGGGATGAGTTCCGTCAAGACCTGACGGCGTGGTGGCGATGTTGATGCTCCACCGGCGCAGGGCTTCGCCTAAGCTCCGCGACGATATGACTTCTCCGCGCGAGGCTTCGCCTAAGCTCATGACGATATGACCAAGTGGAATATGGTGGAAGGGGCACCGCACACGGCTAAGGAAAGATCCGTAGATCAACTTGTGTATCATGGGGTGCCCCCGCCTCAGATATAAAAGGAGCCAAGGGGCGCGGCCAGCCTTGGGAGGCGCGCTGGAGGAGTCCTACTCCCACCGGAGTAGGACTCCCCCTGTCCTAGTTGGAGTAGGATTGGGGAGGGAAGAGGAAGGCGCCGCCCCTCTCCTTGTCCTATTCGGACTAGAGGGGAGGGGGCGCAGCCCACCTGGCCGGCCCTTCCTCTTCTCCTTGTGGCCCATGAAGGCCCATATACCCCGGGGTTCCAGAACCCCGGTGTTCCGTAACATCCTGTTTTCACTCGGAACCCTTCCAAGTCAAACATAGGCTTACAATATATCAATCTTTATGTCTCGACCATTTCGAGACTCCTCGTCATGTCCGTGATCACATCCGGGACTCGAATAAACTTCGTGCATCAATACTTATAAACTCATAATGAACTGTCATCGAAGCGTTAAGCGTGCGGACCCTACGGGTTCGAGAACTATGTAGACATGACCTAGAATCATTCTCGGTCAATAACCAATAGCGGAACCTGGATGCCCATATTGGTTCCTACATACTCTCGAAGATCTTTATCGGTCAAACCGCATAACGACATCGTTGTTCCTTTGTCATCGGTATGTTACTTACCCGAGATTCGATCGTCGGTATCAATACCTAGTTCAATCTCGTTACAGTAAGTCTCTTTACTCGTTCCGTAATACATCATCTCACAACTAACTCATTAGTTGTAATGCTTGCAAGGCTTAAGTGATGTGTATTACCGAGAAGGCCTAGAGATACCTCTCCGACAATCGGAGTGACAAAACCTAATCTCAAATCGCCAACCCAACAAGTACCTTTGGAGACACCTGTAGTACTCCTTTATAATCACCCGATTCGTTGTGACGTTTGGTAGTACCAAAGTGTTCCTCCGTAAACAGGAGTTGCATAATCTCATAGTTATAGGAACATGTATGGGTCATGAAGAAAGCATTAACATACTAAGCGATCAAGTGTTAAGCGAACGGAATGGGTCATGTCAATCAGATCATTCAACTAATGATGTGACCTTGTTAATCAAATAACAACTCCTTGTTCATGGTTAGGAAACATAACCATCTTTGATTAACAAGCTAGTCAAATAGAGGCATACTAGTGACATCTTGTTTGTCTATATATATTCACACATGTATTATGTTTCCGGTTAATACAATTCTAGCATGAATAATAAACATTTATCATGATATAAGGAAATAAATAATAACTTTATTATTGCCTCTAGGGCATATTTCCTTGATCTCCCACTTGCACTAGAGTCAATAATCTAGATTACAAAGTTATGATCCTAACACCCATGGAGTCTTGGTGCTGATCATGTTTTGCTCGTGGAAGAGGCTTAGTCAAGGGTCGCAACATTCAGATCCGTATGTATTTTGCAAATCTCTATGTCTCCCACTTGGACTTGGTCCCAATGGAATTGAAGCGTCTCTTGATATGCTTGGTCCTCTTGTGAAATCTGGATTCCTTTGCCAAGGCAATTGCACCATATTGTCACGAAGATCTTCATCGGTCCCGATGCACTAGGTATGACACCTAGATCGGAAATGAACTCTTTCATCCAGACTCCTTCATTCGCTGCTTCCAAGCAGCTATGTACTCCGCTTCACATGTAGATCCCGCCACGGCGCTTTGTTTAGAACAACACCAACCGACAGCTCCACCGTTTAATAAAAACACGTATCCGGTTTGCGATTTAGAATCGTCCGGATCGAGTGTCAAAGCTTACATCGGCGTAACCATTTACGACTAGCTCTTTGTCACCTCCATATCTGAGAAACATATCCTTAGTCCTTTTCGGTATTTCAGGATGTTCTTGACCGCTGTCCAATGATCCACTCTGGATTACTTTGGTACCTTCCTGCCAAGCTTACAGCTAAGCATACATCAGGTCTGGTACACAGCATTGCATACATGATAGAGCCTATGGCTGAAGCATAGGGAACATCTTTCATTTTCTCTCTATCTTCTGCTGTGGTCGGGCATTGAGTCTGACTCAATCTTACACCTTGTAATACAGGTAAAAACCTTTCTTTGCTGATCCATTTTGAACTTTTTCAAAACTTTATCAAGGTATGTGCTTTGTGAAAGTCCAATTAAGCGTCTTGATCTATCTCTATAGATCTTGATGCCCAATATGTAAGCAGCTTCACCGAGGTCTTTCATTGAAAAACTTTTATTCAAGTATCCTTTTATGCTATCCAGAAATTCTATATCATTTCCAATTAATAATATGTCGTCCACATATAATATTAGAAATGCTACAGAGCTCCCACTCACTTTCTTGTAAATCTGAGGCTTCTCCAAAAGTCTGTACAAACCCATATGCTTTGATCACACTATCAAAGCGTTTATTCCAACTCCGAGAGGCTTGCACCAGACCATAAATTGATTGTTGGAGCTTGCACACTTTGTTAGCACCCTTTGGATCGACAAAACCTTCTGGTTGCATCATATACAACTCTTCTTCTAGAAATCCATTCAAGAATGCAGTTTTTACATCCATTTGCCAAATTTCATAATCATAAAATGCGGCAATTGCTAACATGATTCGGACAGACTTAAGCATCGCTACGGGTGAGAAAGTCTCATCGTAGTCAACCCCTTGAACTTGTCGAAAACCTTTTGCAACAAGTCGAGCTTTGTAACAGTTATATTACCATCGTCGGTCTTCTTCTTAAAGATCCATTTATTTTCAATGGCTTGCCGATCATCGGGCAAGTCAACCAAAGTCCATACTTTGTTCTCATACATGGATCCCATCTCAGATTTCATGGCTTCCAGCCATTTTGCGAATCTGGGCTCACCATCGCTTCTTCATAGTTCGTAGGTTCGCCATGGTCAAGTAACATGACTTCGAATAAGATTACCGTACCACTCGGTGCGTATTTCACTCTGGTTGACCTCACGAGTTCAGTAGTAACTTGATTTGAAGCTTCATGATCATCATCATTAGTTTCCTCACTAATTGGTGTAGTTGTCACAGAACCATTTCTTGTGATGAACTACTTTCCAATAAGGGAGCAGATCTGATTATCTCATCAAGTTCTACTTTCCTCCCACTCACTTCTTTCGAGAGAAACTCCTCTAGAAAGGATCCGAATTTAGCAACGAAAATCTTGCCTTCAGATATGTGATAGAAGGTGTACCCAACAGTCTCCTTTGGGTATCCTATGAAGACACATTTTCGATTTGGGTTCGAGCTTATCTGGTTGAAGTTTCTTTACATAAGCATCGCAGCCCCAAACTTTAAGAAACGACAACTTTGGTTTCTTGCCAAACCACAGTTCATAAGGCGTCGTCTCAGCGGATTTTGACGGTGTCCTATTCAACGTGAATGCGGCCGTCTCTAAAGCATAACCCCAAAGCGATAGCGGTAAATCGGAAATAGACATCATAGATCGCACCATATCTAGTAAAGTACGATTCTGACGTTCGGACACACCATTTCTCTGTGGTGTTCGGGTGGCGTGAGTTGCGAAACTATTCCACATTGTTTCAAATGTAAACCAAACTCGTAACTCAAATATTCTCCTCCACGATCAGATCGTAGAAACTTTATTTTCTTGTTACGATGATTTTCCACTTCACTCTGAAATTCTTTGAACTTTTCAAATGTTTCAGATTTGTGTTTCATTAAGTAGATATACCCATATCTGCTCAAATCATCTGTGAAGGTGAGAAAATAACGATACCGCCAAGTGCCTCAACATTCATTGGACCACAAACATCGGTATGTATGATTTCCAACAAATCAGTTGCTCGCTCCATAGTTCCGGAGAACGGCGTTTTGGTCATCTTGCCCATGAGGCACGGTTCGCAAGTACCAAGTGATTCATAATCAAGTGATTCCGAAGCCCATCGGTATGGAGTTTCTTCATGCGTTTTACACCGATATGACCTAAACGGCGATTACCACAAATAAGTTGCACTATCATTATCAACTCTGCATCTTTTGGCTTCAACATTATGAATATGTGTATCACTCTTGTCGAGATTCAACAAGAATAGACCATTCTTTAAGGGTGCATGACCATAAAAGATATTACTCATATAAATAGAACAACCATTATTCTCTGATTTAAATGAATAACCGTCTCGCATTAAACAAGATCCAGATATAATGTTCATGCTCAACGCGGCACCAAATAACAATTATTTAGGTCTAAAACTAATCCAGAAGGTAGATGTAGAGGTAGCGTGCCGACCGCGATCACATCGACTTTGGAACCATTTCCAACGCGCGATCGTCACCTCGTCCTTAGCCAATCTTACGCTTAATCCGTAGTTCTGTTTGAGTTGCAAATATTAGCAATGAACCGAGATCAAATACCAGTACTCTGCGAGTATTAGTAAGGTACACATCAATAACATGTATATCACATATACCTTTGATCACCTTGCCATCCTTCTTATCCGCCAAATACTTGGGGCAGTTCCGCTTCGATGTCCAGTTTGCTTGTAGTAAAACACTCGGTTTCAGGCTTAGGTCCGGACTTGGGTTTCTTCTCTGAGCAGCAACTTGCTTGCTGTTCTTTTTGAAGTTTCCTTCTTCTTCCTTTGCCCTTTTCTTGAAACTAGTGGTCTTGTTGACCATCAACACTTGATGCTCTTTCTTGATTTCTACCTCCATGCTTTTAGCATCGCGAAGAGCTCAGGAATTGTCTTAGTCATCCCTTGCATATTATAGTTCATCACGAAGCTCTTGTAGCTTGGTGGCGATGATTGGAGAATTCATCAATGACACTATCATCCGAAGATTAACTCCCAGCTGAATTAAGTGATTGTTATACCCGGACATTTTGAGTATGTGCTCACCGACGAACTATTCTCCTCCATCTTGCAGCTATAGAACTTATTGGAGACTTCATATCTCTCAATCCGGGCATTTGCTTGAAATATTAACTTCAACTCCTGGAACATCTCATATGCTCCATGACGTTCAAAACGTCGTTGAAGACCAGTTCTAAGCCGTAAAGCATGGCACACTGAACTATTGAGTAGTCATCAGCTCTGCTTTGCGGACGTTCACAACCAGCTCGGCATCTGCAGCAGCACTGTCACCCAGCGGTGCTTCCAGGGGCGTAATTTTTACGTGCAGCAATGAGGATAATCCTCAAATTACGGACCCAGTCCGTGTAATTGCTACCATCATCTTTCAACTTTGCTTTCTCAAGGAACGCATTAAAATTCAACGGAACAACAGACGAGCCATCTATCTCGATAAACATAGACAAGCAAAATACTATCGGTACTAAGTTCATGATAAATTTAAGTTTAATTAATCATATTAAAACCTCCCACTTAGACAGACATCTCTCTAGTCATCTAAGTGATTCGTGATCCAAATCAACTAAACCATGTCCGATCATCACGTGAGATGGAGTAGTTTCAATGGTGAACATCACTATGTTGATCATATCTACTATATGATTCACGCCGACCTTCGGTCTCGTGTTCGAGGCCATATCTGTTATATGCTAGGCTCGTCAAGTTTAACTGAGTATTCGCGTGCAAACTGTTTTGCACCGTTGTATTTGAGCGTAGAGCCTATCACACCCGATCATCACGTGGTGTCTCAAAGACGAAGAACTTTCGCAACGGTGCATACTCACGGAGAACACTTCTTGATAATTTTGGTGAGAGATCATCTTATAATGCTACCGTCAATCAAAGCAAGATAAGATGCATAAAGGATAAACATCTCATGCAATCAATATAAGTGATATGATATGGTCATCATCATCTTGTGCTTGTGATCTCCATCGCCGAAGCAACGTCATGATCACCATCGTCATCGGCGCGACACCTTGATCTTCATCGTAGCATCGTTGTCGTCTCGCCAACTATTGCTTCTACGACTATCGCTACTCCTTAGTGATAAAGTAAAGCAATTACATGGCGTTTGCATTTCATACAATAAAGCGACAACCATATGGCTCCTGCCAGTTGCCGATAACTCGGTTACAAAACATGATCATCTCATACAATAAAATATAGCATCACGTCTTGACCATATCACATCACAACATGCCCTGCAAAAACAAGTTAGGCGTCCTCTACTTTGTTGTTGCAAGTTTTACGTGGCTGCTACGGGCTGAGCAAGAACCGTTCTTACCTCGCATCAAAACCATAGCGATACTTCGTCAAATAGACTCCGTTTAACCTTCTCAAGGACCGGGCGTAGCCACACTCGATTCAACTAAAGTGAGAGAGCAGACACCCGCCGGTCACCTTTAAGCAACGAGTGCTCGGGCGGTGAAACCAGTCTCGCGTAAGCGTCTGGCGTAATGTCGGTCCGGCCGCTTCATCTCACAATACCGCTGAACCAAAGTATGACATGCTGGTAGGCAGTATGACTTGTATCGTCCACAACTCACTTGTGTTCTACTCGTGCACATGACATCAACGCATAAAACCAGGCTCGGATGCCACTTGTTGGGGAACGTAGTAATTTCAAAATTTTCCTACGATCACGCAAGACCATGGTGATGGCATAGCAACGAGAGGGAGAGTCCGTCCACGTACCCTCGTGAGACCGAAGCGAAGCGTTATAACAACGCGTTGATGTAGTCGTACATCTTCACGATCCGACCGATCCAAGCACCGAACGTCGGCACCTCCGAGTTACGCACACGTTCAGCTCGATGGCGATCCCGGACTCCGATCCAGCAAAGTGTCGGGGATGAGTTCCGTCGACCTGACGGCGTGGTGGCGATGTTGATGCTCCACTGACGCAGGGCCGCCTAAGCTCGCGACGATATGACTTCTCCGCGCGAGGCTTCACCTAAGCTCATGACGATATGACCGAAGTGGAATATGGTGGAAGGGGCACCGCACGGCTAAGGAAAGATCCATAGATCAACTTGTGTATCATGGGTGCCCCTGCCCCAGATATAAAGGAGCCAAGGGGGTGCGGCCAGCCTTGGGAGGCGCTGGAGGAGTCCTACTCCCACCGGAGTAGGACTCCCCTGTCCTAGTTGGAGTAGGATTGGGAGGGGAAGAGGAAGGCGCCGCCCCTCTCCTTGTCCTATTCGGACTAGAGGGGAGGGGCGCGCAGCCCACCTGGCCGGCCCTTCCTCTTCTCCTTGTGGCCCATGAAGGCCCATATACCCCGGGGTTCCGTAACCCCCCGGTGTTCCGGTAACATCCTGTTTTCACTCGGAACCCTTCCAAGTCCAAACATAGGCTTCCAATATATCAATCTTTATGTCTCGACCATTTCGAGACTCCTCGTCATGTCCGTGATCACATCCGGGACTCCGAATAAACTTTGGTGCATCAATACTTATAAACTCATAATGAACTGTCATCGAAACGTTAAGCGTGCGGACCCTACGGGTTCGAGAACTATGTAGACATGACCTAGAATCATTCTCGGTCAATAACCAATAGCGGAACCTGGATGCCCATATTGGTTCCTACATACTCTCTTAAGATCTTTATCGGTCAAACCGCATAACGACATACGTTGTTCCTTTGTCATCGGTATGTTACTTACCCGAGATTCGATCGTCGGTATCCAATACCTAGTTCAATCTCGTTACGGTAAGTCTCTTTACTCGTTCCGTAATACATCATCTCACAACTAACTCATTAGTTGTAATGCTTGCAAGGCTTAAGTGATGTGTATTACCAAGAAGGCCTAGAGATACCTCTCCGACAATCGGAGTGACAAAACCTAATCTCGAAATCGCCAACCCAACAAGTACCTTTGGAGACACCTGTAGTACTCCTTTATAATCACCCGATTCGTTGTGACGTTTGGTAGTACCAAAGTGTTCCTCCGGTAAATGGGAGTTGCATAATCTCATAGTTATAGGAACATGTATGGGTCATGAAGAAAGCATTAACATACTAAGCGATCAAGTGTTAAGCTAACGGAATGGGTCATGTCAATCAGATCATTCAACTAATGATGTGACCTTGTTAATCAAATAACAACTCCTTGTTCATGGTTAGGAAACATAACCATCTTTGATTAACAAGCTAGTCAAGTAGAGGCATACTAGTGACATCTTGTTTGTCTATATATTTCACACATGTATTATGTTTCCGGTTAATACAATTCTAGCATGAATAATAAACATTTATCATGATATAAGGAAATAAATAATAACTTTATTATTGCCTCTAGGGCATATTTCCTTCAAGAAGATGGAGGACTTAGAAAGATTGACCTTTTGACCGGAGGCAGACTCATATCTTGCAAGGAGAGCTCTGAGAGTGGCCATACTCTCTTCAGAGCCCCCAAGGAAAACGATGCTGTCATCAGCAAATAAAAGGTGTGTGATATGGGGGCCAGTGCCCCCGAACGACACCCCTTTAATTGAGTTATCACTTTGAGCTCGTTTGAGCAGAGCCGAAAAACCATCCACACAGAACAGGAAGAGGTAGGGGAGAGGGGGTCCCCCTGCCGCAGTCCTCTAGATGGAATGAACATTCTTGATAGGCCACCATTAAGCTTAACCGAGAAGCTAGCTGTAGTGACACATCGCATAATCATAGAGACCCATTGGGGGGCAAAACCCAGCTTAGCCATCATATCTTCCAGAAACTGCCATTCTACTCTGTCATAGGCCTTCGTCATATCGAGCTTCACAGCACAAAGAGTCCTTTTTCTTTTCCTCGTCATTATTGCATGGACACACTCATAGGCAATTAGCACATTATCAGTAATGAGGCGTCCAGGGACAAAAGCGCTCTGCTCTTCAGAAATGAGGACAGGCAAAATGACCTTTAGTCTATTGGCCAGGACTTTAGTGGCAAGTTTGTAAAGCACGTTACACAAGCTGATGGGCCTGAACTGAGACATTAACTCCGGAGAATTCGTTTTGGGTATCATGACAATAACCGTGGCATTAAAAGCATCTGGTGTTGCAGCCCCATTCAGGAAATCTTTAATGGCAGCACAGACATCATCCTTCACGAGCGCCCAGTGGCGCTGATAGAACAGAGCCGGCAACCCATCAGGGCCCGGAGCCTTGGTTGGGCCCATTTGGAACAACGCAGCTTCGATCTCCTGATCGATGAAAGGAGCAGTGAGCCTATCGTTCATGTCATCAGAAACCGCCGGTTCAATGTGGTTTAATATGTCCCGCGAACCAGCCGAGCCTTCAGATGAGAATAACTGCTCATAGAACGAAGCTGCCACTTCACGCATCTCATCGTTAACCATAGCACGGGACCCATTTTCCTTAACCAGGGATTTAACAGTGTTTTTCCGCTTTCTATGGGTGGCCCGCGCTTGGAAATACTTTGTATTTTGGTCCCCAGCCTGGAGCGAGTCCACACGGGAACACTGTCTATACATGACTTCCTCCCGCTCAAACATCTCCCGCAACTGATCCTCAATCTCGCGCACCTTCAGGTTAACACCAGTGTGTAAAGCACGCGCCCTAGCCTCCTCCAAATGCTTCTTGAGCTTAGCAATCTTCCGCCTTATGGACCCGAAGACTTCACGAGCCCACCGCTGCATGCTGCCCGAAACAGTGGCTAGGCGCTGCCAAACATTATCAAGACCAAAGCCAGTCACGCCCGCCGCCTCCCAGGCCTCCTCTACCATGCTGTCATATTGCTCATGCCTGATCCAGGCCTCCTCAAACCTGAAAGGACGAGGACCACCAGAATTCGCACATGGAGCCGTCTCCATGGCCTTAATCAGAAGGGCTTGGTGATCCGACTCCTCCGTCACAATGTGTTCAACCACGGATTCCGGGTAGCACGCGAGAAAAGTATCTGAACAGACCGCTCTATCCAAACGCACCTTCACGTTATCATCACCATCCCTTTTGTTGTCCCACGTGTAGGGAAAGCCGGAAAAGCCCATGTCCGCTAAGCCGCAGTCAGCCAAGCAGTCCCGGAAATCCTCCATTTGAGCAAAGCTTCGCAGACACGCCCCGCTGATCAGTATAGAATAGTGCCTCGTTGAAGTCACCCGCGCACGGCCAGGGGAGGTCATCTTGAGATCTCAAGAAACGAATCGCCTCCCAAGATTTATTCCGAAGTTCCGTCCTCGGCTCACCGTAGAATCCAGTGAATCTAACGGTTTTGCCGTCGTGAACAATGGTGGCGTCGATGAAGTATTGATACCACGGACGAACAGTGACACTGACGTGATCACGCCACCACAACGCCAAGCCACCACTCTGCCCAACACAGTCAACCGCCACCCCATGCTGAAAACCCAAACTCCACCGAATCCGTTCCATCGCTCTAGCCCTCTTTTTTGTTTCACACAGGAATACCACCGCTGGATTGTGAGACCGAACAAGGTCCCGCAACTCTCCAACTGTCGAGGCCAATCCCAAACCCCGACAGTTCCAAGTAAGGAAATTCATTGCTCCCGGCGGCCCTGCTGACCAGGTTCCGCCGATCGATCGTTGATGCCAGAGATGCGTTCAAACACTGTAGACGTCTTGCGTCTTGTCTCGCGAATGAACGCATCATGTGAACTCTGTTTCTCCAACTCGCCCTTAGCCACCCACCTCTGCCGTGTGCCTCTTTTCCTGCTTTCCGATCTCTCCCTGCCCTGTGAAAGGGAGCCGTGCTGGTGGGAGCCTTCCCCTCTGTGCTGTCTTACGTAGAATCCACGCCGACGAGGTTGCTCCCCATGCATAGCGGGCACATGCATACCGGGTCTCTGCATGCCGGGTTCGCCCAGTGGCTCACCCGCATCCATTGGAAGCTTGCCCCGGCTGTCTCTATCATACCCCACAGAACGAGACGCCTCCCGACCCACGTGAGCACTGTAGTCATCCCGTCTCCCACCAGATCTGACAGATTCTGACCTTTGGTAATTACTTTGCTCAGTCAACTTATCTCGCAGATCCCTCTCCCTCCTCTGCTCCAAACCAACACGAAGATCCTCCTGGCTATTACCCCTGAGCTGACTCATGCCTGCGCCCCTGTTATAATGCGGTCCCTCTCCACAGTCCACGGCACCGCCAGTACGGTGCTCGCCAGAGGAGGCAAAATCAGCGCTGAGATTCCTTCTGGAGGGTAAATCCCGAACTCTCGGGTTCTCAAAGCGAGTCCGGGAACCTTCACCACTTTGTGAGCTGCCAAGGCTGTTTGTCCTACTTGAAGCAGCAAAGGTTGATTCCTCCTTACCCTGGTGGTTCCTCCCCGGGGAGGCTCTCAGCCATTCCCCCCATTGATCAGAGGAGTCTACAGGGGGCTTGCAGACCCCTCCCACATGGACTAAACGCCCACACTCAAAACAAAAGTGTGGAACTTTCTCGTACTGAAAATCAAACCAAGTGCCCTCCTGGTCATCCTTAGATTTCTTAAGCTTGAAACACCTGACCAACGGTTCAAACGCAGAGATCGTAGCTCTCACTCGCAGGTGTTGGCCGCGAGCCAGGCCATCTCTGTCAGCATCAACTTTGACCACCTCTCCCAGCCAGTTGCCCAGAGCTTTCCCAAACGCCTCCGTTCTCTTATCCGGAGGTAAATCATCCACCCTGACCCAAATGTCAATCTTATCAAAGACCATCTCCGAGGGTCTAACACTTCCTTCATAATCTTTCATAATGAGCACACAAAAATCATACTGCCACGGACCATTATTGAGGACATGTCTCCAGTCTCCTTCACAGCCAAAATCCACAACAAAGATGTTGGAACCCATATCACGAAACTTTGCTTCCTTATGGAGACCCCAGGCCCTAATCAGAGTACGTTCCAACGCCGATTTCTTCAGGGGCCGATGAGAACATACCTTCCCAACCGCAGACCACCGAGAAGCTTTGGGGTGAGATTGGTCTTCTTCCTCAAACACCATCCCATCAGCTTCTTTGTCCAGCAGCATCATACCTCCCAATCTTGCAGACAAACTCGCCGCCGGACCCGGAGTTTTACATCCTGCTGGAGACCCCTTGGCCCCCGCACTGACCGATTCGCCCCGCATCCGAGCCGGCGTGTTGGGAGCCGCCTGCTTGGACTTAGGGATTGCCGTCGTCTCCGGAACCGCAGCATCCTTGCTGCTCGCCTTCTCCGCCCGGTGGAGATGAGCAGATCGCCGACCAGCGTCCAGGCCGCGCCGTCGCAGACCCAGCCGCCGTCGTAGTCAAACCACCCCCAGCAGGAGAACCCTAAACCTAGCGCTAGAGCCCGATCGCCAAGCAATCGCCTCTAACCGCCTTAGCGTACTCCCCGTGGTGGACCCTTGCTCTCAGGGTCCTCTACAAGACGCACGAGCTTGGGAAGCCCAAAGTCGCAACCACCACCAACGGCCGGCTACAAGATCTCCTCGGACCACATTGTGTCCAGCTAGACTAAAGGTGCTGCTTGCCCAGGAACCTGCTTCCTCTCCGGTAAAAGTAAGAGAAAAGGCCGGAAAAAGGAAAAGAATAGGAAAACAATGAGAGCAACCTCCTCCGATCCTATCACGAGAAAAGAAATTTCGGGTCGGGTATGGCCGAGTGCTCTTCCTCATCATGGTCATGGTCCTGGCCATGGCCTGGAAAATTACAGGCAAAAGGATGACAGAGAGAACGTGTGATTTCTGTCAAAATAAAATGTGGGTCCGTTGAGGCCACTTTTTGCTAAGTGTTTGCTCTATTTATTTTTTTGGAAATGGAGGCGTACCCCGGCCTCTGCATCATAATGATGCGTGCAGTCATCTTATTAAAAAATCCACGAAGTAGCACAAAGTCATAAAGGTATTACAGCTCGCAAGCGGAGTGAAACAGAAAAAAATACATGCTGCCAATCACAACCGGTACGGCAATATGAAGGATAAGCTCCCTAGACTCCTCTCCCGTTATGCAACCGCCATTGGTTGAATATAGCCCGTGCTACCATCTCCCACTGGTTGTACCCAGTAACCAAAGCCTCCCTGGTGTCCATAGGAGTGAGTAAGTACCACGTACGTATCCATGCGGTAGCTCTGAAAATGATCTGCGAGAAAGTTAAAGTGTGTCGTCTGTTAAAAATCAAATCATTCCTACAGTTCCATATAGCCCACAGAAGCGCACATATTCCAATCCGAATATTAGCCGCAGTAGTATGACCAACCCCAGCTAACCACGTTCCAAACAACGACTCAATGTCAACTGGAGAAATAATGTTGAAGGCTATATGCATCGTTCTTCAAAGCAATTTGGCGAGTGGGCATTCAAGGAATAAATGTTGTATTGTTTCATCATGATCACAAAAACAACAACGTGAACTACCTACCTATCGCCTCTTGATTAAGTTGTCCTTGGTGAGTTTTACTTGCTTGTGGACGAATCACATAAATTTTTTAATACGCATGGGAATCTTAACCCTCCAAATATGCAACGATCTTGAGATTGAGCCAAAATTAATCAAATTCATATAGAAAGACTGCACCGTAAAAACCCCATTTTTAGCTAATTTCCATTGCGTCGAATCCGGCTGGTCGGAGAGTTGAACAACTATCAATCTCCGAACCAAGTGCATCCAGGCAGTCCACCGCTCACCAATTAACGCGCGTCTGAACTGAATATTCAAGTGAATCGTTTAGAAAATTGTGCCAACGTAATCCTCCTTACGTTGCACAATGTTATAAAGGATGGGATATTGTACGGCCAGGGGTGTCTCTCCTAACCACGTATCCTCCCAAAATCTTGTTGACATCTCATTGCCAACCAAGAATTTGACCCCACGAAAGAACAAGTCCTTCGTTCTCATAAGCCCCTTCCAGAATGGCGAGTCAGTTGGTCTCATGATAACCTGGGCGAGCGTTTTCAACTGTAAATACTTATTGCGCAAAATCTGTGCCCACATGCCCTCCGGCTCTGTCTCTAACCTGTAGAGCCATTTGCTTATAAGGCATTTATTCTTGATTTCTAAGTTCTCAATACCGAGACCCCCTGGTCTTTTGGTCAGCAAAGAATATCCCATCATGCGAGACGGTATTTCCTCTTGGCCTCATCTGATTGCCAGAAGAACCGAGATCTGAAAAAATCAAGTCGCTTCCGTACCCCTTTCGGAATTTCGAAGAACGATAGTAGGAACATCGGCATACTAGTCAGTACCGAGTTAATCAGCACTAGCCGACCTCCATAAGACATAAGCTTGCCTTTCCAGCAGCTAAGCTTTTTTTCAATTCAATCTTCGATATAATACATTGTGTATAGATTTTTGTAAATATCAAATTTTATAAACTTGGACAAAGTTTGTTAAAAAATACAATTTGCGTTGGCATGCCACCCTAGCTTTAAGGTTCTTGAAAATATACTACTATCTGCTGGACTTACATATCCCACTGGATGTTGTATAAAAGTTGCTTTCAAGGTCTCGTTGCTTCGGGGCGCGTTTGGTTATTTGCATGAGGCCCAACCAAATCCGTGCGGTATGAAATTCGGGTTTTTGGTGTCTCGTATTCAATGTTTGACCTACATACTGCAGAACTTAAAGCACCTCTTGGCAGGGGCGGAGCTGGGCATCAGACATCCAGGGACAGGCGTGGAAAATGTAACAGACTATTTTTGCAGGCCTGGGGTGCAGCCGTCAAAATAAGGAGGCTCAAGGCCTGATGGGTTAGCTCACCTCGCCACACCACCGATCCACTCTCCATGGTCCACACATGCACGAGGCATGACCCCTCACAACCTAACTCGCACGTAGGCACAACTGCACAGGAGATGCTCGGCTCGAAGTCTCCAGCTCTCGCGTCGCCGCCTCTACTGGTCGTCGTCCACCGCCTCCCGACAACACACACACACACACACACACACACACTTCCCCCGCTCCCGGCCACCGCTCTCTTGTGCAACATTCGCCTATGCCGCACGCCAACCCCTACTGGTTGCTTGACTGCCGATGCCTGACCTAGTGACCAGGACCTTGATATTTTTCTTTCATACTTTCCCCTGATGTTTTCCACTTGTACAATTGTACCATGTTCTACAATGTCAACGTGACTATGTGAGTATGTGACCTCTGTGTTACTGTGTATCGCCGTATCGGTGTATAAACCACATTGAACTATACATGCAGTAGACGAAAATCTAAACCTAGATAAAAATTCATCAGCTTCACAGGCCGATGTTTTTTTGTGATGCTTGAAAAATAGAAAAAGGACATGGCTTTAAACAAATGTTCATGGGTTTAGACAAATGTTCACAAATTATAAAATCATGAGTTTGAAAAAGTTCATGAATTTAAAAAAAATGAGAACTTAGAAAAACTTCACAAATTTGAAAAGAAACATGAGAATGTTCATGGATCCAAAAAAGGTTCATGGGTTTGAAAAACCGTTCATGAATTTGAAAAAAGTTTATCGATTTTGAAAAAGGGCCATGAATTTGAAAAAAGTTCGTAGTTAAAAAAACTTCATCAATTTTAAAACAAGTTCATGGATTTTTTAAATGATCACAGATTTGTAAATAGTTCACTGATTTTAAAAAATTACTGCATCAATTTTAAAAAAAATCATGCATTTGAAAAAAATCAATTTCGAAAGATCATGGATTTTGAAAAAATGTTCATGGATTTGAAAAAAAACATCAATTTTTTTATTCTAAAAGTTCATGGATTTGAATAAGTTCAATGGTTTTGAAAAAATGATCACAAATTTGAAAAAACATATCAAAATGTAAGTTTATCTTGCAATCACTTATTGGCTTCCAAAAATGTATTTTAGGATTTTATTTTGCAATCACTTATTGGGTTCCAAAAATATGAGTTTATTTGGTAAGTCGATTAAATGTGAGACAATTAAGATGATTTTCATGAAATGATGCTTAGAAAAAAGATGGATTGTTGGACGAAGCACTCCGCCTAGCAGGAATATAGTTGAGGCCCGGCCCAGCAAAATTGTGCACCAATCGCTGCTTCAGTGAATGCGGCCCATCAAATTCCTTTTTTTTTGTCCATAGAGAAAAGTGGTCAACTTTTTTTTTGAGGGGTAAGGCCTAAACTTTATTGATCGAAAACCATAGAAGGTGGGATGATGTTTGCATCATGTGGTTGGCCAAATCACACATGATGCCCAGGAGCTAGATTTAGAGCAAATCTGCTAATCTATGAGCTTCTACATTACTACTACGACTCTCAAAAACAAAAGTACATAAAAACGAGGCAGATCTTGCTTTAATCTCCGTGATGATCGCACCATTCTTCCCTTGACTCCCTTGATTTATGTCTCAGACCACTTGCTTGGCGTCGGATGCTACGACGAACTGATTGAGGAGCAAATCTTCAGCGATACATAGGGCTTCCCTGCATGCGATCGTCTCCATGCTAACTGGGTCGTCAACGCCTTGTATAACTAACGCTGAACTTCCCATATAATTACCATCGTGGTCTCTGCACACCACTGCTGCTGCCCCCCTTCTTTCGGTTCTGACAGCTGCATCAACATGGATTTTCGCGTGTCCAGCTGGAGGTGCATGCGGACGTGTAGCTCGAGGCTGAACCACCACACTGGTTGGTCTAGGAGATGGTTTTGTTTCGTTGATCAGTTCTAGCTCCTTGATATATCTTGTGGCAAAAGAATGAACTGAATGTGGACTCTGAAAGATGCCTTCATGTATAGCTTTTCTCCTCGCCGACCAAATCGCCCACAGAGTTACTGCAAGCTTCACAAAGGATGCATGTGATAAGCCCTCCATCTGAGTAAACAACCATCGTTTTGCATTTGTCTCCTCACTAGTCACTAGGGACTGACCGATTTCTTCCTCTACCAGGACCCATGTGCATCTTGAGGTGGTGCACTCTAGGAGAGAGTGGCGCCATGAGTCTTGTGATCCGCATAATCCACATGCTGATGATGTTGACATGTGGCGGTGTGCCCATACATCTTCGGTCGGCAAAGATAGCTTGGATAACCGCCACAGAAACATCCGAATTTTTGCAGGGACCTGTACCTTCCACAACGACTTCCATGACTTCTCCTCTTGAGACCTAGCTGAAGGGCCAACTGAGTTTTCGAGCCATGCCTCCCTTCGCTTCCTGGTTGCCACAAGCATATTATACGCGGATCTCACCGTGAACTGGCCATTTTTCTCGAAGTGCCAGCACCAAAAGTCCGAGGTGTTTCTGGTGCATAGTGGGATGCCAACAACGATTTCTGCATCAAAGGGTAGTAAAACTTCCCTCACCCGTTGCATGTTCCAGGTTGCTGTAGTTGAATCAATCAATTCTGAGACAAACATGGGTGGTGTAGGCGTCAAACACCCATATGGACGAAGCATCTCATCCCTAGGAAGCCAGTTATCAGTCCAGATTCTCGTTGTCTCTCCATTCCCAATTCTTTTTATTAGTCCTTACTTGAGCGTGTCCCTGCCCTCTATGATTGCTCTCCATATTTGACTAGGATGAGCGCCCAGTGTGGCTTCCAGAATCGAGGTCTTTGGAAAGTAAACACTTTTTTAAGATGCGAGCACTCAGGGATTCCGGATCTTGCAGTACCCGCCACGCTTGTCTGGCCAACAAGGCCAGGTTAAAAAGCTCAATGTCCTTGAATCCTAATTCTCCCATAGCTTTTGGCTGTGTCATCTCCTTCCAGGACACCCAATGTGGTTTGCGCTGGCCGTTCTTGCTCCCCCACCAAAATTTTCTTATGAGCATATTGAGGTGTTCACACAATCCTCTAGGCAATTTAAAGCATGACATGGAATAGACAGGTATTGCTTGCGCCACCGCCTTGACCAACACTTCTTTCCCTGTTGTAGATAAAGTGCTCTCAATCCATCCTTGGATCTTGCTCCACAGCCTATCCTTCAAATATTTGAAAGCCCCGTTTCTCGAGGAGCTAATGTCAGAAGGCATGCCCAAGTACTTTTCATTCAGTGTTTCATTAGGAACGTTTAGCAATACTTTAATATCATGTCATATGGCATCTGGAACCCCCTTACTGAAGAAGATTGAGGACTTGCCAAAATTTATGCGTTGTCCCGACGCTTGACAATAAGTCTCCAGCACCTGGTTCACCTCATTTGCTCCCACACTATTTGCTTTGAAAAACAGCAGGCTGTCATCTGCGAATAATAAATGGCTCACTGGTGGCGCCGTGGTTGCCACTTGTAATCCACTTAAGTTTGATGACTCACTCTTTGATTTTAGGAGGCACGAAAGGCCCTCTGCCGCCAACAAGAACAAGTATGGAGAAATATGATCCCCTTGCCGAATACCACGAGATGGCTTGAACTCCTCGAGTTTTTTCCCATTCAACATAACAGAAAAGCTTACCGAACTCACCAGATTCATAACAATGTCCACCCACTTATCTGTGAAGCCCAGCTTTAACATGATAGCACGCAGGCAAGTCCACTCAACCCTGTCGTATGCATTCATCATATCGAGTTTCAAAGCACATGATTGATGTTTCTTTGCTTTGTTACGCTTCATTCTTTGCTTTGTTACGCTTCATGAAGTGTAGGCATTCATAAGCTGTAATTATGTTGTCCGTGATGAGCCTACCTGGGACAAAGGCTGACTACTCCTCTGAGATTATCTCTGGTAGAACTTGCTTCAATCTATTAGCGATTACCTTCCAGGCTATTTTGTACAAGACGTTGCATAAACTTATAGGCCGAAATTGTGTCAAGAGAGTTGGATTCTTTACCTTTGGGATAAGAACCAGCACGGTTTGATTTATGCTTTCTGCAGTCTCTGAACCATCCACAATACTCAGAACCACCTTGGTAACCTCGTCGCCACATATATCCCAGTGGCGTTGGAATAAATGTGCTGGGAAACCGTCCGGACCCGGTGCTTTGATTGGGAACATCTGAAAGAGGGCCGTCTTCACCTCCTGCTGGCTATAGGGCGCATTGAGCATCTCGTTCATCGCACGCGTGACCTTCATTGGGACCGTCTCCAGCACTTGTTCCATATTTTGCACCCCATCGGATGTGTACAGATCCTTATAAAAAGAGTATGTCATGTTTTCCATCTCTCCCATATCCTCTGTCAGCTGCCCATCCGGCCGTTGCAGAGCTCTGATTTGGTTCTTCCTTCGCCGTCGACTAGCACGTAGATGAAAGAAGTATGTTTTTTTGTCTCCGTGAGCTAACCATTCCAGCCGTGCCCTCTGCCTCCAGAGAATTTCCTCGCGATGGTATAGTTCCACTAGGCGATCACAGATCTTGGTCTCCGCGTGAGACGGGCCCGTTCTGATCGGATTCTGACGCAGCCGATCCAATTCAATCTTCAGACGTTGTATCTCAGCCCGCACACTGCCAAAATTCTCTCTGTCCCACACAGTTAATTCTCCTGCCATATGTTGGAGTTTTGCATGCAGAGTGTGAACGAAATCTGCCGACGTCGCTGTCCACCTATCACCAATTAGCTCACTCAGCGCCGGCTCCCTTTCCCACATTAATTCATACTTAAAGCTTCGGGGGGCCCGCCTGCATGGTGCATGCATGTCGATCTTCAGCTCGAGTGGTAGATGATCTGATGAGGCTGTGATTATGTGAATTAGCCCGGCCCTGGGAACGCTAGTGACCATGCCGAGTTTACAACACACCGGTCCAACCGCACCCTGGTGAACGTGCCTCCGGCCACTTTTTTCCCGAATGTCCAGTTTGTTCCTTAGAAACCAATATCCGTGAGACCGCAAGTATCAAGCCATCCCTAAATGCATCCATCTGTGCTTGGCTACGGTTCCCGACCCCATCGTGTTCATGAGCATGCAGCACTTCATTGAAATCTCCTATTACGGACCATGGGAGATTGCTTAACCCTGCTATTCCTCGCAACATGTTCCATGTTTTGTATCTTCCCGGGACTTGGGCTTCTCCGTATACAAAGGTAATTCTGCTTTTCGCGCCAACAAAGTCATCAAGAGTCACATCAATATGGTACTCAGAGTAACCTATAACTTCCAACTTTATTGAGTCATTCCAAAAAATTCCAAGACCTCCACTTCTACCTCTGCTACTAACAGCATAGCTTTTATTAAAACCAAAAGAATCAGCTAAACTCTCCACTCGGGAGCCCTCTATTTGGGTTTCAAGAATACAAACTATAGAGGGGGCAAATTGCCTCGTGAGATCACGAAGCTCATGAACTGTCGCGGGTTTGCCAGCCCCGCGACAGTTCCAACATAACAGACTCATTGCGCTAGGCGCGACTCTGCATGGGAGCCCGCCAAACGCACATCATTATCTATATTCTGAACTAGGTTCTTCACCATTGAGCTGTCACTTGCAGGTAGAACAATCTTAGTCCTCTTTGGTTCTTGTTTCGACGGAGAGCTAGTCCCAGGCCCTGGAGGTGGAGGCAGGAGTAATGTGTTGCTTGGAAACGTTTCTGAAGTTGAGCTTTTCACCATTGCTCCCCTCTTCCTACTGTTTTCTGTCTCATCCATGTCAATATCCCCCGCGATATCTTCCTGTTCTTGCCCCTTCCAGTCCCGCTGGTTCCTTTGTGCATCACCACGTCCACGTCCCCTACCACGGCCCTGACAACCGCGTCCTCTTCCTTCTCCTGGCCCCCAGCCTGGGCCTCTGAACCATGACGCCCGCAGGTTTTTGAAGACCAAAGCTTGAGGTGGGTGCACCCCGTCCCCATGTTCCTTAAATTGGTGACCCAGATGGCCACACACGGCACACCAGTTGGGCAGTCGTTCATATTTAACCAAGAAAACCTTCCTTTTACCTTCCTTCACCACAGAGATCGCGTTCTTAAGTGGCTTATGGGCATTTATCCTCACCCTGACACGAACAAAATTCCCTTTGAAGTCTTGGGACTTCGGCTCAGCATAAATAAGTTCACCAATCTTTCCAGCCAGAGCCTTCACCATCGGGAAAAATCCATCAGGCAGATCATGTATCTGAACCCAGATATCCAACATATTGAGGTTGACCTCCGAAGGTTTTGTGAATCCGTCGTACTCAGCCATTACCACGGCGTTGCCCTTGAAGGTCCATGGGCCCTCGACCATTACACGCTCCCAATCTCCCAAACATGAGAACTGCATCGTGTATAGATTACTCTCGAGCGGGCGAATTTTAACTTCCTGTGCCAGATCCCATGCAGCCCTCATGTTGCGGAAGAACCAATACTGGCTATAGTCTTTCGGTGTATGGACCCGAGCCACTGCCATCCATCTGACGGCTGCTTCTGGTGGAATCTGTTGCTCTTCAAAGACCACATCCTCTAGGTCATCCTCTGTTAGGCCCAGGTTCTTCATCATCTCTTCCACATCATCTGCTCCCGAGCCCGCGCCTGAAGCCGAACTCGCCATCACTGCAAACCCTAACCCGACGAAACAAAGGAAGTCACCAGGCGGAGAGACCCTAACTACCCCCTTACACCCCCAATACCCTAGCTGGTCCGAGACCGGGCAGCGATACGAGGATCGCCCCGAAATCAGTCCAAGTCCGGCCAGGGATCGGGGGGAAGAACGGCGAGGGGAGAGGTAGATCTCAACGGCGCCCCTAGAGTCGCCGAGAGGACGGTAACCCTAACGAGAGGGGAGCGCAAAACGCCTTAAACAGCCCAAACGAAAAGTGGTCAACTGAGGATGTATCGCTGAAGCAGTCTATTAATTGGGCCGGCCCACTCGCTGGCAAACAGTGAAGAAAAAAGGGCGCAGATTTGAACCCTGCGCTCCCCAATTCACAGGAGGTGCCCTAGCCACTTTGCTAGGCACGCATTTCGTGACAAAAGAGAAGGGCGGGTTTCTTAACTCAAAACAAGCCGAATTTTTCACTAGTTATTCTTTCGGGTTTTTCCAGTTTTTTTGCTTTTTATCCGTTTTCTATCTTTTCTCCATTTTTTGTTTTTTCTTATGTTTGTTTTTGTTTTCACTCTTCATTTTCGTATATGTCAAAAGCATTTTCTTAATAAATGATCAACATTTTTTTATACACGTTCAACATTGTCCAAACGCTTATTCAAAAAAACAATTCAGCATTTTAATACTTATGCCACATTTTCAATAACATATTCAACATTTTTCATATACTTTTCAACATTTTCAATACTTATTCAACATTTTAAAATTATTGTTCAACATTTTTTTAGTACCTATTCAACAATTTTGAAATTCTTGTTCAACATTTTTAATCCCTATTCAACATTTTTCAAATGTGTTTTCAGTTGAGTTTTTTTGTAATATATTTATTTAGAATATTTTAAAGTATAAACAAATGTAAACACAGAAAGCAAAAAAGAAAAAACATGAAAAAAAACGAAACAGGAAACAGGTAGTTGCTTACCCGCACACATGGGATGGCCCATAAGCTCGCTGGCTTCAGCGAGTCCAGCGTTTCAAGTTGCTGAACACGATAAATAGTCGTAATCACTAACTGAGGACTACTCATTGCAAAGATCACTCCCACCTTTTCATGTTGTGACAAGTGGCGCACCGCAACCAGGGAGTTTTCCTTTTTTCGTAGATTTGTTTATTCAAAATGTTTTTATCTCTTAAACCTTGCATCCAAATCTCGAACCGTTTTCACCGTTGGATTCCTCGTGTCGAGATCTTGAAAACTAGATCTCATGTTGATAGATTTTGACGAAGCTTTTTTCCCGAAAAAAACCGGACGAAAAAACCGAATCGAGAGCATGGGTTTTTCCCTTTTTCAAAAAGGCACGCCCGTACCTCTCGCGGAAGCAAAATCGTGTCTCTCGCAGAAGGAAAAAGAAGAAGAGAAAACACGTTTTTTTCGTTTTCCAGGAGGCACGGCCGTGCCTCTCGCCAAAGAAAAAAAAAACAGAAAACACATTTCTTTTTCCGTTTCTGAGAGGCACAGCCGTGCCTCTCGCAAAAGCACAACCATGCCTCTCGCGGAAGCAAAACCGTGCCTCTCTCAAAGAAAAAAAAATAGAAAACGCATTTTTTTTCCATTTCCAAGAGGCACGACCCTGCCTCTCGCAAAAGCACACCCGTTTCTCTCGTGAAAGCAAAACCGTGCCTCTCGCGAAAGGAAAAAACAAAAAACGTGTTTATTTTTTCCGTTTCCGAGAAGCACGGCCGTGGCTCTCGCGAAAGCAAAGCCATGACTCTCGCGAAATAAAAAACACGTTTTTTCATGCAAAAAAAGTTTTCAAAATTTTCTTTTATCCAAAAGTTAAGAAAGACCAGTGGAAAACCGAAACGTCAAAAAAAAACCCAGAAAAAACCGTTTAAAAGCCGAAAACGCGTGCGTAAATATTATAAAAAACAAAATCCGGAGGGAGCGTCCACAGCGCAACACATGGCGGACGGTCTGAGAGCGCGTCAAGTGGCGCTGATCATTGTGAAGCTCCCGAAGGAGCGCTCGTCAACTAGTGGTTCTTTTCATGCGCTCCTATACTGCGCTTCATGCGCCCGCATGGGAAAGTGGCGCACATGCAGCCGTTAACTTGGGCCGGCCCAAGGCGGGTGCTCGCTCGCTTGCACATTTTTTTTCTTTTTGCGAGGTCGCTCGCTCGCACGTTGCTTTTCACCGTTGGTTCACCAGTCACTGCCTCACTGGTCGTGGTTTGACCTGTTAACTGATGACTTTTGGGGAAACTAGAAAAAATTTAAAATCTGAAAAAAAACCTGTGAGTTCAAAAATGTTCATGAATTTGGAAGAACTTCAAAAATTTGAAAAAAGTTGATCAATTTTGGAAAAACGTTCAACGAATTTGAAAAAAGTTCATCAGATTTAAAAATAGTTCATCAATTTTGAAGAAAGTTCATCAAATTTGGAAAAAGTTCATCAATTTACAAAAAAAGATCATCGCAAAATGAATAAAGTTCATCGATTTTGAAAGAAGATCATAGGATTCAAAAAAAAGTTTATCAGATTTGAAAAAAAGTTCATCAATTTTCAAAGAAGTTCATCAATTTTAAAAAAAAATTCATCTATTTTGAAAAAAGTTCACTAGTTATAGCCAGTCTACGTTGCTCGTCTGTGCTTGTGCCGAAGCAAACCCAACATGGGATCGATCCGCCGCCAATGGAGAGCCCGAGCCGCCTGCCTCGCCACCTCGGAGTCGCCTCGCCGGCCCACCGCCGTACAACCCTGACGCCCGCCGCTCGTGGCTTGCCTGGTGCATGCCCTGACTACCTCCTGACTAGCTGTAGTTCGCATAGGCGCGCACGACGCATCACCGCGCTACTTATCGGAGCCGCCCGGTCCACTCAGGCGCTCAGCAGGCAGTAGTTGATACCCCACATACCCTGATCAGACCTCCTTTAGAGGGAGGTAGTGAGGTACTCCACCCCTTATGTGTTTTACAGTGCACACACATATAATATTGCAGTACATCAATATGATTTTGCAGTACATACCTGAAAGCACAAATGCTCCCTGGCTGATTTTGGTAATTAATGTCAACATATCTCTTGTTGGACTAATACTTTTACCTAGTATGTTTCAGAAAAGTTTAACAATGGAGTGGCATGGACTAGAGGATGTGGAATCCCATCAAGATGCTAAGGACAAAGGATTGGCTCAAGCTCAAAGCACAAGACTCTACATTTTACTTTTAGTGATCCAAGATCACATTGAGTCCATAAGAAAGCCAATACTATTAAGAGGGGATGAGGTGTTGCTTAATGGCTTGCTTGCTCAAAGTGCTTAGTGATATGCTCCAAAGCCCTCAACCACTTTCTCACATCCACATATGTCCCAAACCAAAAGTCAAACTCGGCCCCACCGAAACTTTCTATCCGGCGCCACCGAGTTCAGTTGACATAGCCACTGCCAGAAACCCTAGCCTTTTCGGTCTCACCGAGATGGGATTGTAATCTCTCTGTTTCCCTTCGTAATGTTTCGGTCAAACCGAAATGAGAGATCGGTCCCACCGAGATTGCAATGCAAACTCTCTGTTTCCCTTTCGTAACGTTTCGGTCCAACCGAGATGAGCGAATCGGTCCCACCGAGTTTGCCTGACCAACTCTCTGTTTGTCTATTACCAAAATCGGTCTCACCGAGTTTGTGTAATCGGTGTCACCGAGATTACGTTATGCCTTATCCCTAATGATATCGGTCCCACCGAGTTGACATGTCGGTCCCACCGAAATTCCTAATGGTCACATTATGAACTAAATCGGTCTGATCGAGTTTCACGATTCGATCCCACCGAGTTTGGTAAGTTGCGTGTAACTGTTAGATTTTGTGTGGAGGCTATATATACCCCTCCACCTACTCTTCATTCGTGGAGAGAGCCATCAGAACATGCCTACACTTCCAACATACATTTTCTGAGAGAGAACCATCTACACTTGTGTTGAGGTCAAGATATTCCATTCCTACCACATAAATCTTGATCTCTAGCCTTCCCCAAGTTGCTTTCCACTCAAATATTCTTTCCACCAAATCCAAATCCTGTGAGAGAGAGTTGAGTGTTGGGGAGACTATCATTTGAAGCACAAGAGCAAGGAGTTCATCATCAACACACCATTTGTTACTTCTTGGAGAGTGGTGTCTCCTAGATTGGCTAGGTGTCACTTGGGAGCCTCCATCAAGATTGTGGAGTTGAACCAAGGAGTTTGTAAGGGCAAGGAGATCGCCTACTTTGTGAAGATCTACCCTAGTGAGGCAAGTCCTTCGTGGGCGACGGCCATGGTGGGATAGACAAGGTTGCTTCTTCGTGGACCCTTCATGGGTGGAGCCTCCATGGACTCAGCAGAACTGCTACCCTTCGTGGGTTGAAGTCTCCATCAATGTGGATGTACGATAGCACCACCTACCGGAACCACGGATAAAAAATCTCCGTGCCTCCAAATTGCGTTTTTACACTCCAATCCCATCCCTTTACATTCTTGCAATTTGCATGCTTTACTTTCCGCTGCTCATATACTCTTGGCATGCTTGCTTGATATGTATTGTGAATGTTAAAACTTGTGCCAAAACTCCACTTCAACTTAAGAGATTAAAAACTGCTACTTTTCTTGCTTAGAGTCTATTCACGCCCCCCCCCCCTCTAGACACATCTTCTTGATCCTTTCAATTGGTATCAGAGCCTTGGTCTCCATTGCTTTGGTTTAATCACAATTGGAGGAGGATGGATGAGTCTACTTTGGGGAGTCTTGGACATAGAGTGCCTATACTTGATGGAGAGTACTTTCATGAGTGGAAAAATGAGATGCTTGTGATTTTCAATGAATATCATTTGAACAAGTACATTACTAGCCCTTGTGCACCTCATGTTGATCCTATGCATCCTACTCTTGATGAGTCAATTGACATGATCCGCAATCTTAGAACTGTTAATCTTATCACTAGAGGCTTGCCTAGAAACTTGATTGGATGTTTGCCTACTCTTGATTGCGCCTACACTATATGGAAATTTCTTGAGGAACGTTTTCCAAATTATTCCTTGCAAAATCTAGATGAAATTATCCGTAAGTCTATTGCCTTGAGTAAGATGAATTCCAATGATCCTAAGTTTGGTGATTGTCTATTTGATCTTACAAATCTTATGCGTGCCAAAGGAGATGTTGGAATTATTAGCGATATTATTTCTGAAGCTATTAGAATTCGTAAAGAAGATCATTGTCAAACTCATTCTAATGAATCACCCTCTCTAGGAATTGATCCATCACATGACGATGTTGAACATGGATACTATGATGAGGATGATGATAGTGACTTTGATCTTGATGATGCAATGAGACACTTTGGTCTTATGGCAAATCTTCGGGGATACATGGCAGGAGGAAAGGAATGGGTTCTTGATAGTGGATGTACTGATCACATGACCGGAGATAAAGATATGTTTCGTGAGCTTGCTGAAAACAACGGCCCTCGAAAGTATGTCACTTTTGGTGACAACTCAAAGGGTAAGGTGGTTGGCCTCGGTAAGGTGGTTGGCCTCGGTAAGGTGGCCATCTCACATGATAGCTCCATACAAAATATCATGCTCGTTGAATCCCTTGGGTACAATTTACTTTCAGTATCTAGACTTGCTGATTTCGGTTTCAATGTCCTATTTACTGAAGTAGATTGCCAAGTGTTTCGAAGAGACAATCATAAAATGGTCTTTACCGGTATACGTAGAGGTGATCTTTACATTGTTGATTTCACCAAAAAGGCTCAACCTAGAACTTGCTTAATTGCTAAATCTTCTAAAGGTTGGTTGTGGCATAGACGGTTAGGTCATGTGGGCATGCGAAACCTTGACAAGCTTATTAAAGGTAATCATATCCTTGGCGTTAACGATGTCATATTTGATAAGGATAGACTTTGCAGCGCTTGTCAAGCAGGTAAACAGGTTGGAGGAAGGCATCCCGTGAAGAACATCATGACCACAAGGAGGCCGCTCGAGCTACTTCACATGGATCTTTTCGGTCCCAACGCTTACAAAAGTCTCGATGGAAATTCTTTTGGTCTAGTTATAGTTGATGATTTTTCAAGATTTACGTGGGTGTTCTTTCTGGATGATAAATCGCAGGTCCAAAAGATCTTCAAAAGCTTCGCTAGGAAGGCCCAAAATCAATTTGAAGTGAAGATCAAGAAGGTTCGCAGTGACAACGGAACGGAGTTCAAGAACGCAAATGTGGACACCTTTCTTGACGAAGAAGGGATTTCACATGAGTTCTCGGCCACGTATACACCTCAACAAAATGGAGTTGTTGAGAGGAAGAACCGGACACTCATCGAAATGGCGAGAATGATGCTTGATGAGTACAAGACGCCGAAACACTTTTGGGCGGAAGCGGTTGAGACAACTTGTCATGCAACAAATCGCTTGTATCTTCACAAGCTACTCGGCAAGACGGCATACGAGCTCCTCACCGGTAACAAACCCCAAGTTGGATACTTTCGAGTATTCGGCTCAAAGTGCTAAATTCTTGATAAGCATCGTTGTTCTAAATTTGCTCCTAAATCTCATGAAGGTTTCCTACTTGGTTATGGCTCAAACTCTCACACTTACCGTGTCTACAATATTTCACCCAAAAGGTTGAAGAGACGGTAGATGTGAAGTTTGATGAATCTAACGGCTCGCAAGTAGAGCAATTGCCAATTGATGTAGGAGACAAAGACCCTTCGGAAGCAATCCAAGACTTGTCTATTGGAAGGATTCGTCCAACGGAGGTGAAGGAGAGTACCTCGTCTGTCCAAGTGGAAGCTTCCACCTCACGACAAGGTGAACCAAGAGTTGATATGGAAGCATCCACAAGTGAGACACACCAAGACGAAGAAAACGAGGAAGTACACCAAGATGAACATCAACAACCTCCTTCTCCACCACGACAAGAGAACGATAACGTCAACCGTGAAGAAGGCCAAGAAAAAGAACATGATGAAGAAGATGTTCCACCAAGATCCAAGCAAAAGCTTTCACGAGTTCGAGCAAGAATCGCCAAAGACCATCCCGTCGAGCAAATCTACAATGATATCCAAACCGGGAGAATCACTCGCTCTAAAACTCGTTTGGCTAACTTTTGTGAACATTATTCATTCATCTCTAGCATTGAACCTATGAAGGTTGAAGAAGCATTGGAAGATCCAGATTGGATAAACGCCATGCATGAAGAGCTACACAACTTTGAGAGAAATCAAGTCTGGACATTGGTTGAGAAGCCCGACAACAACCACAACATCATTGGTACCAAATGGGTGTTTCGCAACAAGCAAGATGAATATGGACAAGTAGTTCGCAACAAAGCACGTCTCGTCGCCCAAGGCTATAGTCAAGTCGAAGGTATGGACTATGGTGAGACATATGACCCCGTTGCTAGACTTGAGTCCATTCGCATCTTACTTGCCTATGCTAATCACCATGATATCACCTTGTACCAAATGGAAATTAAAAGTGCTTTTCTAAATGGTGAAATAGAGGAGGAAGTTTATGTTAAGCAACCTCCCGGCTTTGTCAATTCTAAGAAACCTAATCATGTTTGTAAACTTCACAAAGCTCTTTATGGTCTTAAACAAGCTCCTAGAGCGTGGTATAAATGCTTGACCAAGTTCCTTATTGAATAAGGCTTTGAAAATGAAAAAATTGATTCTGCTCTTTTTGCTAAAAGGGTTAATGGAGAACTATTTGTGTGCCAAATCTATGTTGATGATATTATATTTGGTTTGACTAACCCTCACTTTAGTGAGAAGTTTGGAAAGCTAATGTCGGAGAAGTTTGAGATGTCGATGATGAGTGAACTCAAATTCTTTCTTGGTTTGCAAATCAAGCAAACTAAGGAAGGTAACTTTGTGTCTCAAACAAAGTACACCAAGGACTTATTCAAGAAGTTCAATATGCAAGAATGCAAAGGTATGACTACACCCATGCCTACTAATGGACATCTTGATTTGACCAAAGATGGTGAACCGGTTGATCAAAAGGTTTACCGCTCCATGATTGGTTCATTGTTATATCTATGTGCCTCTCGTCCCGATATTATGCTCAGTGTGTGCATGTGTGCACGATATCAAGCGGCCCCTAAAGAATGTCATCTTAAGGCTGTGAAAAGAATAGTGAGATACTTAATATACACACCAAATTTTGGCATTTGGTATCCTAAGAGGTCTTCTTTCGATCTTGTTGGTTACTCCGATTCGGACTATGCCGGAGACAAGGTTGATAGAAAGTCCACTTTGGGTACTTGTCAATTTCTTGGTAGATCTCTTGTGTCTTGGTCCTCCAAGAAACAAAACTCGGTATCCTTATCCACCGCTGAAGCGGAATACATTGTCGTTGGTTCATGTTGTGCTCAATTACTTTGGATGACCCAAACTCTCAAGGATTATGAGATATATGTGAAACATGTTCCATTGCTTTGTGACAATAAAAGTGCTATCAAGATTGCTCACAATCCCGTGCAACACTCTCGAGCTAAGCATATTGAAGTTCATCATCATTTCATTCGAGATCACGTTGCCAAAGGGGACATTAATCTTAAGCATGTTCGCGCTGATAAGCAACTGGCGGATATATTCACCAAACCACTTGATGAGAAAGTGTTTTGCAGGTTGAGAGGTGAATTGAACATCATTGATGCTTCAAACTTGGAGTAGGAACTCCATTTGGATACATGAAAGGCATGAGCCTTTGACTAATCCTTGATATTTCTTTCATGTTGCTATTTATATGTCTTGGATATATTTGCACCCTTGCATGCTATCTAACCCATGTAGGTACTTGGATGAATCTAAATCTATGAGTTTGCAACCCACTCCCACCTTGAGCAAATCTCTACATCACCATGTCTCTACACAATGGTGGTTGAAGTCAAGGAAGCACGAAACCCTTCAAACATATCCTTTGACAAATCTTACATGGAGCTTTATGATTGTCATTTTGGATACACAAGTGCTCTTCCTTGCAAGACTAACCCATGTAGGTAGATGAACTCAAATTCCAAAGTGGAGCTCCCAACTCTTGATGAGCTACATCAACCTTGAGCAACCCACACAAGTTCAACTACATGACCACGATCAACACCACCACCCAAGGTATGTTATTCCATCTTAGAGAAGCTTTACTCCAAGTCATGAGTCAAAGCAACTCAACAAGATGTGAATACATCAAAATGCTTAAACGAAAATGGTAACCCATTTTAAGCTTAAACGATGAGTATGACCTATGATCAAGTGATCTCACTTGACTCCTAAGTCAATATACTCTTAACATAGGTGACATTGTCGCCGACCAATTCTAGATGAAGTTCTGTTGTGTTCTTTTCTGTGCTCTTGCATTTGTCTCATGCATATTTGTTTCCCCTTTCAAAAACAACTTCATCTAGATTTCTTTTCTGTTTTGTTCTGCATTCCCTGCATTGAATTCCTTGCAAATCTTTCAGTCAATTCCTTGCAAATCCTTGTGAGATCTTACTCGACTAGTGAGCTGAGGTGACAAGTGTTTTCTCTGTGATGAACTCGGTCACACCGGTCTGTTGTTTTCGGTCCAACCGAAGTCTTTCGGTGCAACCGAAGCACACAACTCGGTGCCACCTATTTCACTGCAGGAAACACAACTTGCCACTTGTTCCTGCATTCTTTTTGATCCAGCTCCACTCAATGATTCTTGTCCTCTACCAGCATCACATTCGACTTGCTGCTTTGTTCTGCGACTCAAGGACCAAACCCATTTGTAACAAAAATCCAGAAGAACTCTTCTTGGAAATTGATGTCAAAGGGGGAGAGAGAGATCACATCAAAGCCTAATCATTTCTATAGGGGGAGAAAATACTCAGGGGGAGAGAGTTCTTCTACAAGAAGACAGGAGTATCACTTCAAAAGACCCAAGATGCTTGGTGTTAAAGAGGAGAGAAGTCACATGTCTTTAAGAGGGGAAAGACATGTTCATATTTGATTGTTTGCTTTAGCTCTGTTTCTTTTCTTTGCTCTGATTTTCTGTTCCCTATCTTCTCCCAGTATCCCATGCTAGATTCAGGGGGAGCAAGACATCTAAGGGAAGGAAATCCTTGAATTCATTGCACATCTTTACCTTTGGGGACATGTCTATATCCAATGGGGTACTCAGTACCCACTCTCTACATGTCATCCCAGTCTTGGTACTCTTGTGGTTTCTTTTGTTTGCTCTGGTTAGTAGGTGTATCTGTGTTATCTAACCTTGTTTACGCAGGTTCATTCCTTCCTAAGCCAACTCAAGACCACAAGGTAAGTATATGCATCACAGTCATGCGTATGAGGATCACTTGCTGATGTACATACTGTTTGCAAGAAGGACTCATGAGCATGAAGGTACATTTCCTATATTCACATCATTTTCTCTGATGCATATAGCCAAGATACATGTAACACATTGCTTACTCTATCATGCTTATGCATTCACATGCTCCTATATTCCATATTTACATGATTGCATACATATACGGGGAGCCTATGCATGTTACATGTCCTTCCAAAGCTTTACTTGTTATTCTCTACATCTTTATCTAAAGCTTTGATGTATGTTGACATCAATTACCAAAAAAGGGGAGATTTAAAGCACATGTGCTCCCTGAGTGATTTTGGTAATTAATGTCAACATATCTCTTGTTGGACTAATACTTTTACCTAGTATGTTTCAGAAAAGTTCAACAATGGAGTGGCATGGACTACAGGATGTGGAATCCCTTCAAGATGCTAAGGACAAAGGATTGGCTCAAGCTCAAAGCACAAGACTCTACATTTTACTTTTAGTGATCCAAGATCCCATAGGAAAGCCAATACTATTAAGAGGGGATGAGGTGTTGCTTAATGGCTTGATTGCTCAAAGTGCTTAGTGATATGCTCCAAAGCCCTCAACCACTTTCTCACATCCACATATGTCCCAAACCAAAAGTCAAACTCGGCCCCACCGAAACTTTCTATCCGGTGCCACCGAGTTCAGTTGACATAGTGCTACGTCTTGAGCTTCCGTTGGTTTTCCTTGAAGAGGAAAGGGTGATGCAGCAATAGTAGCGTAAGTATTTCCTCAGTTTTTGAGAACCAAGGTATCAATCCAAGAGGAGGCTCCTCAAAAGTCCCATGCACCTACACAAACAAACAAAGAACTCGCAACCAATGCAATAAAGGGTTGTCAATCCTTCACGGCCACTTCATAAAGTGAGATATGATAGAGATAGTATGATAAGATAAATATATTTTTGGTATTTTATTATATAGATGCAAAAAGTAAAGATGCAAGTAAAAGTAGATGGAAAGCTTATATGATAAAAGATAGACCCGGGGGCCATAGGTTTCACTAGTGGTTTCTCTCAAGATAGCATAAGTATTATGGTGGGTGAACAAATTACTGTCGAGCAATTGATAGAAAAGCGAATAATTATGAGATTATCTAGCCATGATCATGTATATAGGCATCACGTCCGTAACAAGTAGACCGACTCCTGCCTGCATCTACTACTATTACTCCACACATCGACCGACTCCTGCCTGCATCTAGAGTATTAAGTTCATAAAGAACAGAGTAACGCATTAAGCAAGATGACATGATGTAGAGGGATAAACTCAAGCAATATGATATAAACCCCATCTTTTTATCCTCGATGGCAACAATACAATACGTGCCTTGCTGCCCTCTGCCACCTTTGGGAAAGGACACCGCAAGATTGAACCCAAAGCTAAGCACTTCTCCCATGGCAAGAAAGATCAATCTAGTAGGCCAATCCAAACTGATAATTCAAAGAGGCTTGCAAAGATAACTCAATCATACATAAAAGAATTCAGAGAAGATTCAAATATTTCTCATAGATAAACTTGATCATAAACCCACAATTCATCGGATCTCGACAAGCACACCGCAAAAAGAGTTTACATCGAATAGATCTCCACAAGAGAGGGGGAGAACATTGTATTGAGATCCAAAAAGAGAGAAGAAGCCATCTAGTTAATAACTATGGACCCGAAGGTCTGTGGTAAACTACTCACAACTCATCGGAGGGGCTATGGTGTTGATGTAGAAGCCCTCCATTGTCGATTCCCCCTCCGGAGCGCCGATGAAGGCTCCAAGATGGTATCTCATGGATCTGAAGGTTACTGATGGTGGAAATTGTGTTTCGTTGGCTCCTGGATGTTTTCGAGTGCACGATGTATATATAGGAGGAAGGAGTACGTCGGTGGCCGCCCGAGGGGCCCACAAGATAGGGGGGCGCGCCCAGAGGGGGTGGGTGATGACCCACAAGTGTAGGGGATCTATCGTAGTCCTTTCGATAAGTAAGAGTGTCGAACCCAACAAGGAGCAGAAGGAAATAATAAGTGGTTTTCAGTAAGGTTTTCTCTGCAAGCACTGAAATTGTAGGTAATAGATAGTTTTGTGATAAGATAAATAGTAACGAGTAACAAGTAAATAAAGTAAATAAAGTGCAGCAAGGTGGCCCAATCCTTTATGTAGCAAAGGATAAGCCTGGACAATTTCTAATAATGAGAAAGGAGCTCCCGAGGACACATGGGAATTATCGTCAAGCTAGTTTTCATCACGTTCATATGATTCGCGTTCGGTCTTTGATAATCTGATATGTGGGTGGACCGGTGCTTGGGTACTGCCCTTACTTGGACAAGCATCCCACTTATGATTAACCCCAATTGCAAGCGTCCGCAACTACAAAAGAAGTATTAAGGTAAACCTAACCACAACATTAAACATATGGATCCAAATCAGCCCCTAACGAAGCAACGCATAAACTAGGGTTTAAGCTTCTGTCACTCTAGCAACCCATCATCTACTTACTACTTCCCAATGCCTTCCTCTAGGCCCAAATAATGGTGAAGTGTCATGTAGTCGACGTTCACATAACACCACTAGAGGAAAAGACAACATACATCTCATAAAAATATCGAACGAATACCAAATTCACATGACTACTAATAGCAAGACTTCACCCATGTCCTCAGGAACAAACGTAACTACTCACAAAGCATATTCATGTTCATAATCAAAGGAGTAATAATATGCATTAAGGATCTGAACATATGATCTTCCACCAAGTAAACCAATTAGCATCAACTACAAGGAGTAATCAACACTACTAGCAACCCACAGGTACCAATTTGTGGTTTTGATACAAGATTGGATACAAGCGATGAACTAGGGTTTTGAGAGGAGATGGTGCTGGTGAAGATGTTGATGGAGATTGACCCCCTCCCAATGAGAGGATCGTTAGTGATGACGTTCGTGATGATATCCCCTCCCGGAGGGAAGTGTACCCGGCAGAACAGCTCCGCCGGAGCCCTAGATTGGTTCCGCCAAGGTTCCGCCTCGTGGCGGCGGAGTTTCGTCTCGTAAGATTGCCCACGATTTTTTCCAGGGTAAAAGCCCTCATATAGCAGAATATGGACACCGGGGCACCAGGGGCCCAGAGACAGGCGCGCCCGGTGGGGTGGGCGCCTCACCCTCCCCGGACGGTGTCGTGGAATTAACACGCCGATGTCCTCATGGAAGGACTTAGTCGTGGAGCCATCGCGACGGGTTAGCTTGAAGGGGTTAAACCGGACAAGGGAGACGGGAGTTTATACTAGTTCGGCCCCTTCGATGAAGGTAAAAGCCTACGTCTAGTTTGTGATGGGATTATTGGGGTTTCGATGACCAGGGAGCAAATACGCTAGCCTGGGTCTCGAGTTGTTGTTTGTTGTCCCTGAACCGCTGCCGGGTCGTCCCTTTATATACATAGGTTGACGCTTGGCGGTCTCTGAGAGTCCGAGGCCGACTCATACAAGTGTCCGGCTCGGTCTCTCCTTTCCTAACAATACAAGTTACCTAACCATGGCGGTTTACTACTATGGGCCCTAATCCGCCTTTGGGCTCCGGGCCTCTAAGCTTCATTAGTAAAGCGCCATCTTCTGGGTCTTCATGGGCTTCAATATAATGGAAGGTGAACCGGCCCCTCCTGGCCGGTTTACACTCAGTAGTCATATCCCCAACATTAGGCCCAGATTGATTTGAACCTGTTCATGTCAATCCTCAATACTTAAAGAAACTCTGTGAACATCTCCTTATATTTCTCGTAAACCGCCATGATGTCTTCTCCTGTAAGTTTCGTTAAACCGCCGTGACGTCATCCTCTTGGACACAGCAACGGATCATCATGACATCATTTCTGTAGAAAAAAGATTCCCTTCATTAATGGTATCCCGAAGGTCGAGGCGTCAGCCGCGTCCACTTTTGCCGCTTCAGGTTCCTCGATTCCTGCGCCTGCCACTTATCCATTTGCCTTATAAATAGGCTCGGGGGTCCTTTGTTTCTTCCCCTTCCATGCCTCTTCTTTCTCCTCGCGACGCTCAAGCTCTGAAGCTCCGCCGCCGCCCTCAATCTTCGAGCACTGCATCGACAAAGGCCGCTGCATCAACCTGATAGTACCAGAGACCTGCGGCTCTTCTCCGCTATCCCTATGCATCTGGTAAGTTTCCTCCTCTCAACCCTAGATCTGTATTTAGGGTTTCTGCATTCATCTGTGTTCATAAGTGTTCACCTCAGTTCTTCGTATTTGTTTCTTCCATAGTTTCTTTGATCTAACTGTAGCATAAATCTCGTGCGGTAGTTGCTCCGCATCCAGTTTTGGCACTAGTATATCTTCCTTCTTTGTACAGAATCCTTAGTAGAACGCACGAACTTCTCTGTCGTGCTTAAGGCCTTTATAGGTCGCAGAAAATTTTTCTTACTGAAGCATGGTAGATCCAAATTAATTCCATCACTGTGTGAAACCTGTTTCTGTCAACACTTAGTAGATTTTCATCTCTGACTCCTCCACCTAAGGGCAGTTTAAACCTTTAGTAGTTGGTAATCCACCATATATCATTAGCCCTCACTTAAACCGCCGTCTTGTCTTGAGCAGAAAACTCCGGTTTAACTCACATATATGCCTTCACGAAATTCCCCGGTTTAACACCGAGTAATACACATCAACCATTCATCGTAAACCGGCCTTCGTTTTTCCTTTTTCAGTTTGTTTCCAAGATGACCAAGCAATTCGCCGCTTGCAACTGGGTTCCTTCCCGGATTACGGAAACGCGGATTAATGGATGCGTTGTAACCGACGCTTTAGCCGCAAAAAAACGTCCTCCATTGGCGAGTCCCTGGTCCCGAGTGTCCTCCTGAACCTCAAGATGGAGAAGTAATCGTGTTTATGCAACATCTATCCCGGGGATTCAGTCCTCCCGGATCAAAGTTTTTCCGGGATGTACTCGCCAGCTTCCAACTCCATCCTCAGGATATTGGACCAAATTCGGTGTCCAACCTATGCAACTTCCAAGTGTTCTGTGAAGTTTACCTTCAAGAAGAACCAACTGTTGATCTCTTCTGTGATTTCTTCCACTTAAACCACCGAACTGAGTTCTCTGATGGCCCCAATACTGAACTCGGTGGTGTGTCGATTCAAAAAAGGAAAGAAGTTGATTTTCCTCATACCAAACTTCACAGCCATCCTAAAGACTGGAACCAAATATGGTTCTATTGTCAAAACACTGCCCCTGCTGGAGAAAATCCCTTACCGGGCTACCGCGCGCACCAGCTTAGCAATGGCCACCCGTTACCTCAACGATTAACTACCAGAGGACGACAAGCTTATGCACCTCAACTCGCCAAACTCCGGGCTCTCCTCGCCAACGGTTTGACTGGTGTTGATCTCATCCTCTGTTGGATTTCATGGTGTGTCCTACCTTTAAGCCGCCGCTCCGGACTGATGTATGAATATACTGGCAACGTCAAGGATCCTCAACGGTTTAACGAAATAGAGATGACTGATGCGGAAGTCACTGAAAGTGTGAAGAAGATACTTAACGAATCGATCGCCGCATGTAGCCAAATTGGGTTGCACCCTTTTTATGCCTCCAACAAACCGCCAGCGGTAAAAACTTTAACCTTGTACTTCTTTGATCCGTCTCCGCTTTAACACTGATACAATAATCCTTTGTTTAATTTTGTAGGCCAATAGCTCCTTCTGGAAAAAGAAAACTCCAGATAAATCGGCCAGGGCTCCTCGTGCCAAGAGCAAAGTCATAAAGCGACCAACCAAGAAGAAAACCGGCTAGTCTTTTGATCCACCCGAAGATATTGAAGACTCAGATCAAGAGGTAGCACTTGACTCCATTGGCTTATTTTTCATACACATTATTGACAATGACTATTACCAGGATGACGCGGAAGCTAGTCGCGCTGATCATGTTGAGGTAATCTCCCTTTCCTCCGGTTCAGATGATGTGCCGGTTCAAAAAGTTTGCGGTGCAGTTCGGAAAGTAAAATGCTCTCACCCTCTTGCTTATTTGGATCCAAAATTTTCTTTGAAGACAGCAAGCTGAAGGCCGTCGCACAACCCGACATAGTGGCCAACAGGTCACTTCCTCCGGTTTACCAGACACTCCACCCTGGAAACGTCGTCCAGAGGTCTCTTCCTCTCTTAATAAGCCTTATCCCTTGGCGGGTTGCTTCCGATACCCACTTAATCCGTCCGATTCAAATTATCAGGTAACTTCTAATTCGTCTGGCGACTCATCAACCACACAATTGCCTCCCCTCAAGACCGTTGCTGGGTAAGTATTGCCTTTCAGCTTTTTTCCTCCTGTGTCGGTTTATCATACTAATCCTTGCTTTGATATTGTAGCGCCAAGGACCGTCTGAGCAAAAAAACCAAGACCAGTGAACCGGCTGATGAAGTGGAGCCGGAGAAGACTCCATAAGATGCCGGTAAAGACACCGATGTTGTTATGGGTGACTCTGCCCCACAGGATCCAGCCACTTATGCTAATCCGCCGGAAGCTGACCCGGCTACGCATGCTGATCCATCAAGTCCACATGCCACGCCTCCAGGCCCATCTGCTGATCCACCAAGTCCAACTGCTCATCCACCAAGCCCAGCTGTCAATCCGCCGAGCTCAGGCAGAGATAGTGTCAATCCGCCGAGCCCGTCAGAAGGTGGCGATGATGTTATTATTACTGGCACTGCTTATACCGCCCCCGGCAATCCAGTTGTTTTATCAAAACATACTGCCAAGGAGGAATTTGCTGCTATGGGCAAGGGGAAAGGGAAGACTGATTTGTCAAGCGACGTTAATCTTTCTGCTCAGGACCTTCATTCCGGATTCCTGAACCGGCTGTACACAAGCCAAGATTATGAGGCCGGTTTGGTGCATCTGATGAAGGAACGCTATGAGGTAATCTTCCAAATATTCCCATCCTTATTCTGTACATTCACTGTATTGTAGTCCCCAAGGGCCAGGCCGGTTTATCTCTTGAAGGTGATCTGGGACTTTTATATTCCATACTGTATTTTGTTACCTTCCCTTGCCTGTGTATCTCTGGATCAATTACACATTAGCCCCCAAGTGCCAAGATTAAAACTTGTATTAATCCTTGGACTTTTGATAAAATATTGTACATCCTCCTCCTCTGACTGTGGCAGGCTGATATGAATCAGCAAAGCTCTCAAATTGCTGATCTTCAAGAGAATATCAAGTCCCAACAAGCAGAAACTGCCAAGGCCAAAGATGAGCTAAAAACCGCTTTGCAGCCATGGAGCAACTTAAAGAAGGGTTCAAGAATGAGCGTGCCAGCTGGGAAACAGAGAAGACAGCATTGTTGAAGCGGGCTGAGGACGCCGAGTCAGCTCTTAAACCGGTGGCGGAAGAACTAACTGGGTTGAAACGCCAAGTAAACGCCATGACCTCTGTGATATTTGGTGAATACTTCTGTCAAGATCTCTTGAATAACCATCTTTGAAATTTTTCCGGTTTAACATCAAAATCTTAAACCGTTGTAGGTGGCCGTATTGCTCATCTAGGCTCTGACATGCGGAGGAAGCTGAAGGAAGCCTATACGTTGATAAAACAACTGTATACCGGTGCCCAACGGGTTATCTGTGCGGTCTCCTACAACAAACGGGCCCCAACATTGATCAAGGACACGCTAGCAAGGTTATCCATGACGCCGGCGCAGATAGAAGAGATGAAGCGATCCGCTGCCAGGGCTGGCACTTACCCGAGCCAAAGCATGGATAGCTGACCTTGATCCGGTTGATATTGCCAAGGGCTTTCCTGGTGAACAAGAAAACGAGGCAGAATTTGACAATGAAGCCCTCAAAGTCTTGACAAAGGAGATGCGTCCTCTGGCGAGTCAATTGGTGGAAGAAGCTAACTTGACTGTTCACCGATCCTTTTATGATGCGAACAACCAACGGATTGACACTGCTGTGAAGGAAGTGCAAAATCTTATCCCGCCAATCCGTAAGCACACTTACGCTCCTGACGTTGATCCGTCCGAACTTATAAGTGAGGAAGCCGTCTTTGAAGCTTTAACCCGGATTGACTGGACCACCGTTGACTTCCAGCTACTTGGTGGGGAGGAGGAGGTTGAACCGACGCCTGAAGATCCATCAACATCACGTCAACACGATGATGAACCTTGATCCGGCAAGCTGGTTACTTTCAAAGGCTTTGCTTTGTAAAAACAATCATTATCCTGGGCCTCAAAGCACCTTGTAATAGGCTAGTTAATTCGCTCCGTGGTACTGATGCATAACGTTGTTTATCCGTCATGATATTTGCTGTGCTTGATTACACTTTGATAATTTTCATGCGATTCAGATATCTGCATAAAAAGAAATGTCCTGGCGGTTGATCGCCGGACGGGTCATAATGCCCAAGATAAAGCCTGGCTAATAACCAAAGCGGGATAAATATGAAATAAATCATACCTGTGATATGAAATCACTTAGTAAGGGTGAAAACCCAAATCTTGAGCTGTTATAACCCTTACCATATAATGATGTTATGAATAAGTCATGTCGGGTTACGATGAACACCAGATGATCAAACTGGCGACATATAGTCAAAGCCAGGCCGGGTTTTGTAAACACCGATTTGATAAGATGGTCTGACAACTTAATAGTTGAAAGCCAAGCCGGGTTAACAAACACCGGGTTATTATGATGACTGAAAAGCCATACCGGGTTAAGAGACACCGGTTTAACATAAAATTTATTCAAAAGGAAAAAATCTTGACAAAGGCAAATAAAACCGTGTAGTCGAGGCTTTTCGAGGGCTGCCAGGCCCAAATACGAGGCTTTTCATGGGCTGCCAGGCCGCTGTGTTAAACCATTTGACAAAGCCTTTTAAGATGGGCCTCCAACTAACCAATCGTCATTTTAACTTTGACAAGTTCAGGTCTCAATGAGAGTAATCACAAGCGTTCAAGGAGCCATGCCGGATTACTGGATAGGAGTGGCTTACTTGATGAAGGCGAGTTAACCCGGGTTTTAGGTGAATACACCAGGCTTCCAAGCCGTGGGTCGATACCCAATGACAAGGGTCCTTTCAAACTCTTTGTTACTTTACAAAAAGAGCCCCCAAGTAACTTTGTGAGCTATGCTCATGGGTGCCTATGTTTGAGCTGTGCATAGCATGCAGACTCTCTTTGGCCCCTTGGGTGTGAAGCTCCCAAGCTGTATTGTGGCATGATAGCCGGTTTAACAGGTAGTACCGCTTTGTCAGCCGAAGCCCCCATGTAACTCAAAAGGATATTTGAGAAAAAAACAGCAGAGGCCCTGCTTATAGCAAGGATGCCGGTTTATTATATTGATCATAATATATACATTGTTGAAATATGTACATAAGAGAAGCCTATGGCTCAAGTGTAGAAAGGCCGAACGAGAGCTATGTTCCATGGCCGTCGGGTCTCCTCCTCAGAACTGTGCGAGTCTTCTCAAACGTCAATGAGGTAGTATGATCCGTTGTGCAAATTCTTGCTGACCACAAAGGGTCCTTCCCAAGGTGGGGATAACTTGTGCATATCAGTCTGATCCTGGATGAGCCGGAGCACTAAGTCGCCTTCTTGAAAGGTTCTTGTCTTAACCCGGCGGCTGTGATAACGCCGCAGGTCTTGTTGATAAACTGCCAATCGAACCAAAGCCATGTCCCGTTTCTCATCTAACAGGTCCAGCGCCTCCTGACGTGCTTGCTCATTGTCCGCTTCAACATAATTGGCAACCCGGGGCGAGTCATGACGAATATCACTTGGGAGGACAGCCTCAGCCCCATAAACCATGAAGAAAGGTGTATAGCCCGTAGATCGGTTTGGGGTGGTGTTTATACTCCATAACACAGGTGGTAATTCTTCCACCCAACAACCCGGCGTCCGCTTCAAAGTAACCATGAGACGGGGCTTGATACCCTTCAGGATCTCTTGATTCGCCCTCTCAGCTTGACCATTGGCCTGGGGATGAGCCACGGACGCTACATCAAGCCGGATGTGCTCTCGTTGACAAAACTCCTCCATCTCACCTTTAGAAAGGTTTGTGCCATTATCTGTGATGATGCTGTGTGGAAAACCAAAACGGAAAATGATCTTTTTGAGAAATCGAACCGCCGTGGCTGCATCACATTTGCTGACGGGCTCCGCTTCAACCCATTTAGTGAACTTGTCAACCGCTGCCAACAGGTGGGTCTTCTTATCCTGGGAGCGCTTAAAAGGTCCCACCATATCAACCCCCAAGTGGCAAACGGCCAAGTGATAGGAATCATCCGTAGCTCTTGAGCCGGAACATGAGCTCGACGTGAAAATTTCTGACAAGCATCACACCGCTTTACCAGATCCTCCGCATCAGCATGAGCTGTCAACCAATAAAACCCATGACGAAAAGCTTTATCCACCAGGGACTTTGAACTGGCATGGTGACCACAATCCCCTTCATGGATTTCACGTAGAATCTCTTGTCCTTCTTCAGGAGAAACACAACGTTGGAATACACCTGAAACACTGCAACGGTGTAATTCGCCATTGTGAATAACCATGGACTTGGACCGCCGGATTATCTGTCTGGCGAAAACCTAATCATCTGGTAACTCGCCCCGGTTCATATAGCCAAATATGGAACCGTCCAATCCGGATGGAATGTAAAGCAGCCACCAATTGGGCCTCTGGATCAGGAACAACTAAATCTTCCTCTGTAGGCAACTTAACAGACGGGTTATGCAAGATATCTAAAAAGGTATTGGGTGGTACCGGTTTACGCTGAGACCCCAGCCGGCTTAAAGCATCTGCCGCTTCGTTTTTGCGCCGGTCAATGTGCTCAACCTGATAACCCTTAAAGTGACCTGCCACAATATCCACCTCGTGTTTATAAGCCGCCATAAGTGGATCCTTAGAATCCCAAGTACCAGAAACTTGCTGAGCCACTAGATCAGAATCTCCAAAACAGCGAACCCAGCTTAAGTTCATTTCCTTAGCCACGTGGAGACCGTGAAGTAAGGCCTCGTACTCAGCTGCACTGTTAGTACAAGGAAACATTAAGCGGAGAACATAACAAATTTTATCACCTCGAGGGGAAGTAAGAACAACTCCAGCCCCCGAGCCTTCCAATTGCCTGGACCCATCAAAGTGAATAGTCCAGTATGTATTATCCGGTTTGTCCTCTGGTGCCTGTAACTCGGTCCAATCATTGATGAAGTCAACAAGCGCCTGTGACTTGATTGATGTCCGAGGCATATATTTCAACCTGTGCGGGCCAAGCTCAATTGCCCACTTTGCAACCCGGCCTGTTGCCTCCCTGTTCTGAATTATATCGGCCAAAGGAGCTGAACTGACCACTGTAATGGGATGGCCTTGAAAGTATTGTTTGAGCTTCCGACTTGCCATAAAAACCCCATAAACCAGCTTCTGCCAATGCGGATACCGTTGCTTTGACTCGATAAGTACTTCGTTGATATAGTAAACCGATGTTGAACCGGATATTCCTTACCAGCCTCCTTGCGTTCCACCACAATTGCCACGCTGACAGCATGGGCGTTAGCAGCCACGTACAATAACAAGGGCTCTTTGTCAACCGAAGCAGCAAGAACCGGCGGTTCAACCAACTGCCGCTTTAAGACCTCAAATGCTGCATTAGCTCGTCCTCGCATAAAATCGTCATCTTTTTCAACATCGATCTGGAGGAATCGCCTTCTCTCCCAAACGGCTGATAAACCGGCTAAGGGCTGTAATTCGACCCGCCAGATGCTGAACATCATTGATACACTTCGGTTTAGCCAAGGATGTAATCGCTTTGATTTTTTCCGGATTAGCCTCAATGCCTCTGTTGGACACCATAAAGCCCAAGAGCTTGCCTGCCAGGACACCAAAAACACACTTGTCCGGATTGAGCATCATTTTGTACACCCGAAGATTGTCAAACGTCTCCTTGAGGTCATCTATCAAGGTTTCCTTCTTCCTGGACTTTACCACAATGTCATCCACATAGGCATGAACATTACGCCCAATCTGCCTGTGAAGACAATTTTGCACACAACGCTGATAAGTTGCCTGGGCACTTTTGAGTCCAAAGGGCATAGAAACATAGCAGAAGGCTCCAAAGGGAGTGATGAAGGTTGTCTTCTCCTGGTCCTTAACTGCCATTTTAATCTGATGATAACCTGAATAAGCATCCAAGAAACTTAGGCGCTCACGACCCGCCGTCGCATCAATAATCTAATCAATACGCGGGAGGGCAAAAGGATTTGCCGGACAAGCCCTGTTCAAATCTGTGTAGTCCACACACATACGCCAAGTGCCGTTTTTCTTAAGAACGAGCACCGGATTAGCTAACCACTCTGGGTGAAACACTACAGGAAATAGGTAATTTGCCGTCTGTGGATCATAGACATCAAAGACGTAAATCCAGATGGCAAAGAGTTTGCCGTCAGAAAGTAGACGGCAAAGTGAGGCAGCAAAGATAAATTGGCAAATAATACTTTGCCATCTGCTATTTTTTATGTATGACGGCAAAGACTTTGCCGTCAGCCAATTGTATTTGCCGTCAGCGACGCCAGCCAGACGGCAAAAATTGTGACCTAACAGACCCGCAGCCCAGACGGACGGCGTCAGTGTTTTGCCGTCAGCCAGACTACTTCTTTGCCATCAGGCAGAAACAACACAGACGGCAAAGCATTTTTTTTCTATTAAAAAACTAGACCAACAGTCTTGTCCACTGCACGTCCAGAGCATCTTTTGCAGAGCTCGCCGGGGCAGAGATGCTTGCCGCCCGCATGCATAGAGCAGAGGCCGCACGCGCCCAACAGCCAAGCTGCTCACCATGCTGAACTCGCCGGAGTAGAGCTGTTGTCTGCGCCCGACCTCACCGGAGAAAAGCGCCGCTGTCGGAGGGAGGCCCCGCGACGGAGGGAGGGGAGGAGGCCGCGCTGGACGGAGGCCACGCCGGAGTGAGGAGGCTCAGGAAGAAGGAGGCCACGTTGCTTGCTGGAGTGAGGAGGCGCCGGAGGGAGAAGGCCGCGCCACGCCGCCCGCGCTGCTTGCCGGAGTGAGGAGGTCATGCTGTGCACCGGGACACGCCGTGCCGCCCGCGCTGCTCGCTGGTGTGAGGAGGCGTCCGAGGGAGGAGGCCGCGCCGCCCACGCTACTCGCCGGAGTGAGGAAGTCGCGCTGCTCGCCGGCCGTGCCGCGCTGCTCGTCAGAGTGAGGACGCGCCGGAAGGAGGGGGCGCCGGAGGGTGAAGGCCGCGCTGCGCCGCCCGCGCTGCTCGCTGGTGTGACGAGGCACCAGAGGAAGGAGTCCGCGCCGCCCACGCTGCTCGCCGGAGTGAGGAAGCCGCGCTGCTCTCCACCCGTGCTGTGCTGCTCGTCGGAGTGAGGAGGCGCCGGAAGGACGAGGCGCCAGAGGGAGGAGGCCGCGCTGCCTGGAGTGAGGAGGCGCTGGAGGGAGGGGGGCGCGCTGCTCGCCGGCCCGCGCCGTGCCGCCGCGCCACTTTCTCTACTCGCCGGCGCCGCTCCTTCTCGCCGCTGCACTCTGCCCCATGAGAAAGAGAGAGAAAGAGGGGTATGTGGGAGACAGACAAATCACGTGGGAGAGCAATCGTGGGATAAGGGAGAGAGAAATATCGGTGGGTGGGGCTACCCATCGTGGGAGTGCACGTTAAGTGGACCAGATCACGCCACCTCATCGATCCGTGGGATCGATCCGCGTGGTGTGCTTCTTCTTTGCCGTCTGCGTTTTTAATTACAGACGGCAAAGTGAGCGATTTGCCGTCTCTAATAAAAAACCCAGACATCAAAGATTTTTGTCGTATGTATTTCTTTTTGTAAACGGCAAAGTGAGGGCTTTGCCGTCTGTATTTTTTTTCTCTGACGGCAAAGTATATTTTGTTGTTAGTTTTTCTTTGCCGTCTGCTGATGACGGCAATCCCTTTCTTTGCCATCTTTCCCAATAAAATGCGGACGGCAAAGAAAATACTGACGGCAAATCTCCTGTTTCCCGTAGTGAAATACTTCGACGATAAAACCAGCCGCCAACAGCCGGGCTACCTCTTCACCAATGGCTTTGCGTCTTTCCTCATTAAAGCGGCGAAGAAATTGCTTGACCGGTTTAAACTTGGGATCAATATTGAGAGTGTGCTCAGCGAGTTCCCTCGGTACACCTGGCATGTCAGAAGGCTTCCATGCAAAAATGTCCCGGTTCTCACGGATGAACTCGATGAGCGCGCTTTCTTATTTCGGATCCAGATTGGTACTGATGCTAAACTATTTGGATGAATCGCCAGGAACAAAGTCAACAAGTTTAGTCTCATCAGCCGGTTTGAACTTCAGGGTCGGGTCATGCTCAATGGTGGGCTTCTTCAGAGGGGTCATGTCTGCCGGATCAACATTTTCTTTATAGAACTTCAGCTCCTCTATGGCGCAAACCGACTCAGCATAAGCCGCGTCACCTTCCTCACAATCCAAAGCTATCTTTCGACTCCCATGCACTGTTATAGTCCCCTTATGACCCGGCATTTTGAGCTGTAAATAGATATAACAAGGCCTCGCCATGAATTTTGCGTAAGCCGGCCGTCCAAACAGTGCGTGATACGGACTCTGGATTCTCACCACTTCAAAGGTCAATGTTTCAGACCTGGAATCATGCTCATCTCCAAACACAACCTCCAAAGCGATCTTGCCAACAGGATATGCCGATTTACCTGGTACTACACCATGAAAAACAGTGTTTGACGGTTTAAGACTCTTGTCTGTCAACCCCATGCGACGAAAAGTCTCATAGTACATGATATTGATACTGCTCCCTCCATCCATCAGAACTTTGGTGAACTTATAACCTTCCACCTGAGGTGCTACCACCAAAGCCAGATGACCCGGATTGTCAACCCGGGGCGGATGATCCTCTCTGCTCCACACAATGGGCTGCTCGGACCATCGCAAATAACGTGGCACTGCCGGTTCAACAGCATTAACTGCCCTTTTATGAAGCTTCTAATCGCGCTTGCACAGGCTAGTAGTGAACACATGATACTGCCCACCATTCAACTGCTTGGGGTGACTTTGATAACCTGACTGCTGCTGACTTCCTCGATTATTCTGTTGGCCATTACCACCTTGGTTATTCTGGTAGCCCTGATTATTCTGAAATCCAGAGTTTGAACCACCGCCACCGTGAAAACCTGGACCTGAACCGCCCGATGGGCCCTGATCATACCGGAATAGATCAGAGTTTTTGAATTCTTTCATAATGTGACAATCTTTCCAAAGATGTGTTGCTGGAACCTCCTTGGTCCCGTGCTTTGGGCAGGGCTAGTTTAACAAACGCTCCAGATTCATCCTGCCACCGCGCTGGGGCGGTTTACCTTTACGACGCTGCACATTAGCGTTAGCCACAAAATCTGAATTATCTGCTTTGCGCTTACCATTATTCCCATGGCCCCCTTGGTTGTGATGCTGTCCTTTTGCACCGCCGTTCTTCTTTCCCTTCTCCGGTTTCTCCTTGTCAGAATCGGGATCCTTGGTATTATCAGAATCGACATATTTGACCAAGGCTGCCATAAGGGTTCCCATGTCATTGCAGTGGCGCTTGAGCCATCCCAACTTCATATTTAGTGACTTAAACCGGCAATTACGCTCTAGCATTATGATTGCTTGGCCAACATTAATCCGGTCTGACGAATGCAAAACTTCTGAAACCCGGCACACCCAATGAGTTGTTGACTCGTTCTCCCCTTGAACACAGGCGTCCAGATCCACAATGGACATAGGCTGTTTGCACGTGTCTTTGAAATTGGCTATAAACCGGGCCTTCAACTGATCCCATGACTCGATAGAGTTGGCTGGTAGATTTTTCAACCAAGTACGGGCTGTTCCTTCCAACATCATCGTGAAATACTTTGCACAGGCTGCTTCATCCACATCCAGCATTTCCATTGCCATCTCATAACTCTCGACCCACGCCTCAGGTGGCTGATCAGCCGTGTAATTAGGCACCTTACGTGGACCCTTGAAATCCTTGGGTAGTCGCACATTATGGAGAGCCGAAATAAGACACGGCACTCCCTAGGAACTGAAAGCAAGCCCGGTGCCTCGGTCTACTGACGCCGCTGGCTGAACCGGGGTGGGTTGATAACGACCCGCATATTGTGCCGCCAAAGCGGCCTCCCTTCGTGTTCTGCCATTATCCACCACGTCTTGAGCATTTACCTCACCGCGCGCCGGATTGGGTCTGTGAGGGACATTACGGTGCCGCGCACTGCTAGACACTTCCGGTTCATCCATGTGCCTGCTATAGCTTTTACTTGGATGGGGGGGTTGAATGAATTCTATCTCGGCTATAAGAATAAGCCTGCTGCTGCACCACGGCGGTTTGAAGAAGATCCCTGGCCCGCCGTGTCTTGATCACCGCCAGTGAATCACCCTCCATTGGAATAGCCGCCAGGCGAGATGCTGCAGCAATCATGTTATCCAAAGGGCTCGAAAAGTGACCCGGTGGTGTTGACACGTATTGCGGCGGGTTATCCGTTCGTCGAGGTGGTTCCATCGTCCGTGGTTGATCCGGCGCTGCCCTCGGCGCGTCGGTCCGGTTTATAGCTACCGGATTACTCGGTCCAGCCCCCGGCGTATTGAAGAGATTTACTCCCTCGAAGACTGGTGGCATACGTGAACAATATTTCCTCCGCGTTACATCATTTGATGCATTCTGATCCAACATGAGTCGGTAATTCTGTGCCTGTATCTGCAGTGACTGGGCATCCAAAGCGGCCCGTTCTTCAGCCATCCTAACATCTTCAGCTGCCAGGTCCTCCTTAGCCTGTGCTATCTGGTCCTTCAGCTTCGCAATATCTGCATTGTGCTGATCCTGCGTCGCCGGGGTAACTGCCGTGGTCAACAAGGTTGCCTAGGCATCCATCAAACCAGAGAGAACTTGAGCCGGTCAGTGCACCGGGCCTCCCGCCGCGGCCGCTGATACGGAATTCATTGCTGCTGTAGACGAAGACTGCAAGGTGGGCTGTGTCCCGGCCATGAAAACAGCAACCCGACTTGGCGGTTCAAGGAGTTCCGGAATACTGTTGCCATCGGAATATCCTTCGAACACACCATCATGAATTTGGTACAGGGACTCAGTTTCACCAGTGGATGACTCGCTGTCGGAATAAGCGGCCGTCTCGCCTTCAGACACAGGTTCAGATCCGATCCCATGGACACATCCTACGAACGCACGCTTCATGGCGGGCTTAACCCGGGCAGGACTCGCACGCTGAGCCGTTTTGACGAGGTCGTTGCAGATGTCCGGCTCAGGGCCCGCTTCGCCGGTCTTGCTGATGAAAACGTGAATTCCGCCGAAGGGGACCCGGTACCCGTACTCGATTGAGCCGGCCTCGGGGCCCCACCCTGCATCGTCGATGTAGAGCTTGCCGCGACGACTCTTGGTCATCCGGCCGACCACGTACCCCTTGAGTCCTTCAAAGCTGCCCTTAAAGAACTCGAAACCATCGTGCGATAGCCCCACGGTGGGCGCCAACTGTCGTGGAATTAACACGTCAGATGTCCTCATGGAAGGACTTAGTCGTGGAGCCACCGCAACGGGTTAGCTTGAAGGGGTTAAACCGGACAAGGGACATGGGAGTTTATACTAGTACGGCCCCTTCGATGAAGGTAAAAGCCTACATCTAGTTTGTGATGGGATTATTGGGGTTTCGATGACCAGGGAGCAAATACGCTAGCCTGGGTCTCGAGTTGTTGTCTGTTGTCCCTGAACCGCTGCCGGGTCGTCCCTTTATATACATAGGTTGACGCCCGGCCGGTCTACAGAGTCCCGAGGCCGACTCATACAAGTGTCCGGATCGGTCTCTCCTTTCCTAACAATACAAGTTACCTAACCATGGCGGTTTACTACTATGGGCCCTAATCCGCCTTTGGGCTCCGGGCCTCTAAGCTTCATTAGTAAAGCGCCATCTTCTGGGTCTTCGTGGGCTTCAATATAATGGAAGGTGAACCGGCCCCTCCTGGGCGGTTTACACTCAGTAGTCATATCCCCAACACAGGGTGTGGGCCCCCTGATGTATTTCTTCCGCTCAATAATTCTTATTAATTCCAAAAATAGGTTTCATGGAGTTTCAGGATTTTTGGAGCAGTGCAGAATAGGTTTCCAATGTTTGCTCCTTTTCCAGCCAGAATTGCAGCTGCCGGCATTCCCCCTCTTCATGGTAAACCTTGTAAAATAAGAGAGAATAGCCATAAGTATTGAGATATAATGTGTAATAACAGCCCATAATGCAATAAATGTTGATATAAAAGCATGATGCAAAATGGACGTATCAACTCCCCCAAGCTTAGACCTCGCTTGTCCTCAAGCAGAAGCCGATATCGAAAAATATGTCCACATGTTTAGAGATAGAGGTGTCGATAAAAATAAAATACGGACATGAGGACATCATGATCATTCTTATAACGGCAACATATATAGATTTTATCATATGATTTCTTATGCTCAAGTAACAATCAATTCACAATGTCAAGTATGGTTCAAAAACTTCATTGAGAACTAACAAACTATAATCTCAGTCATTTAAGCAATTGCAATTTATCATAACATCAGAAAGAGTCTACAATAGAGCCTTTCAGCAAGTTCACATACTCAACTATCTTGTAGTCCTCTACAATTGCTAACACTCATGCAATACTTGTGGTTATGGAGTTTCAGCCGGACACTAAGAAAGATAGGGGCTTATTGTGTTGCCTCCCAACGTATTCACCTTTAGGTGATGTCAACAATAATAGCCCATGCTAACTTACATCCAATTGGATATATATATCATGATCTTTCAAACACGAGGAGCTTGCCAAAGGATAAAATGAAAAAGGGATAGGTGAGGATCACCTTGACTCAAGCATAAAGTAAAAACATAAAGTAAAAGATAGGCCCTTCGCAGAGGGAAGTAGAGGTTGTCATGTGCGTTTTGGGTTGGATGCACAAAATCTTAATGCAAAAGAACGTCACTTTATATTGCCCCTTGTATGTGGACCTTTATTATGCAATCCGTCGCTTTTATTACTTCCACAACAAGATCGTACAAAGCTTATTTTCTCTGCACTAATAAGTCATGCATATTTAGATAGCAATTTTTATTGCCTGCAACATGACAACTTACTTGAAGGATCTTACTCCATCCATAGGTAGGTATGGTGGACTCTCATGGCAAAACTGGGTTTAAGGATATTTGGAAGCACAAGTAGTATCTCTACTTGGTGCAAGGAAATTGGCTAGCATGAGGGGGAAAGGCAAGCTCAACATGTTTGGAAGGTCAATGATAATATACTTTAACTGAGATGTGAGAAAACATAAACCATTACGTTGTCTTCCTTGTCCAACGTCAACTCTTTTAGCATGTCATACTTAATGAGTGCTCCCAATCATAAAAGGTGTCCAAGATAATATATTTATATGTGAACCTCTCTTTCCTTATCACTTCCAATTAATTGCAACGATGACCAAAACTACGTTTATCAACTCTCAACAATTTTTATGCCTCATACTTTCTATGTGTGAAGTCATCACTAACCATAAGATCAATATGAACTCTTTTATTCTTTCTACTTCCTCAAGATCATAGCAACATAGCAAAGCCCTTGACTCAACACTAATCTTTATTATAGATAGCTCACGGACTTGATTACAAAAAGAGATCACGAAGCAAAACTCGAAACTACTTGATATCAAAACTTCAATCTACTAGATCAAGATACTACTAAAAGGATCGAGCTAGATAAAACGGTAAAGATAGGAGTGTGATGGTGATATGATATCGGGGAACCTCCCCCAAGCTTGGCAGTTGCCAAGGGGAGTGCCCATACCCATGTGATTATGTCCTCGGAGGTGGTGAAGTAGGAGTTGTTGATGATGTAGGCTTGTCGTCCGTCTTCCAAGGCATAGGCTCTCCATCATAGAAGGATGATCGAGTCTCCGGGATCCTTAAATATGCAGCCAAACTCATCCTCTTGAATCTATATTCATACTCACAGTTCTGGTTTTGCAGGTCATAGATCTGGGCTTGGAGGTGCTCGATTTTCTCTTAAAGCTTGAAGATGGTCTCCCCAATGACTTTGGCATCCAGCTTGTGGTTGTTTGTGAACTCCTGATCATCATATGGTTGGCGTTGAGTCCACGCTCCACCATCCCTTGGCACTTGAAAACTTGCTGCTCCACGGCTTCGAGCCTTGTCTCCACGCTTCCTGTACGCCTTGGTCCCTCCACATCAGCGGATGTGCAGCACCCCTCACGCATCTCAATGGTTTGAGGTGTTGCAGCACCTCCAGCGAGATAGGGGTTGATAACCCTCTCGAAAAACTTGTCCTTGGGAGCGCTTGGAGACGACATGATGCTCTAGATTTGAAATAGAAACAGCTCGAAACGAAAACAGAGGATATTTGCGTAATACGGTGGTCAAAACCTTCGGGAGTATATATAATGAATTTTTACCGACTAAAATACGTAACGTGCAAGAAAACGGAGTCCGGGAGGCACACGAGGTGCCCACGAGACAGGGGGCGCGCCCTGTAAGCGTGGGCGCACCCTCCACTCTCGTGGAGGCCTCGTGTCCCTTTCGGACTACATCTTTCTTCCTAAAATTCTTAAATATTCCAAAACTGATAAAAATTGCCATTGGAGTTGTTTTGGAGTCGGTTTACTTACCGTACCACATACCTATTCCTTTTCGGAGTCTGGAACGTTCTGGAAAAGTGTCCCTTATGTATTCCTCCGGGGTTACGGTTTCAATAATATTAGTTTCAACATTGATAGGATTACCTGAAATATAATGTTTAATTCTTTGACCGTTTACCACCCTCGGACTTGTGCCTTCGAAGTTGTTGATTTTTATGGCACCAGAACGATAGACCTCCTCGATAACGTAAGGACCTTCCCATTTAGAGAGAATTTTTCCTACAAAAAATCTTAAACGAGAGTTGAATAATTACACATAATCTCCTACGTTAAACTCAGGCTTTTGTATCCTTTTGTCATGCTAGCGTTTGACTTTTTCTTTGAATAACTTGGCATTCTCATATGCTTGGGTTCTCCATTCATCGAGTGAGCTAATATCAAACAACCTCTTCTCGTCGGCAAGTTTGAAGTCATAGTTGAGCTCTTTAATAGCCCAATATGCTTTATGTTCAAGTTCAAGAGGTAAATGACAAGCTTTTCCATAAACCATCTTATATGGAGACATACCCATATGATTTTTGTATGCAGTTCTATAGGCCCATAATGCATCATCAAGTTTTTTGGACCAATTCTTTCTAGATCTATTCACAGTCTTTTGCAAAATTAATTTGAGCTCTCTATTGCTCAACTCTACTTGACCACTAGACTGTGGGTGATATGGAGATGCGATTCTATGATTGACATCATACTTAGCAAGCATCTTACGGAAAGCACCATGAATAAAATGTGAACCACCATCAGTCATAAGATATCTAGGGACTCCAAACCTCGGAAAAATAACTTCTTTAAGCATTTTAATAGAAGTGTTATGATCAGCACTACTAGTTGGAATAGCTTCTACCCACTTAGTAACGTAATCAACAGCAACTAAAATATGTGTGTAACCATTAGAGGCAGGAAAAGGTCCCATATAATCAAAGCCCCAAACATCAAACGGTTCAATAACAAGAGAATAATTCATAGGCATTTCTTGACGTCTACTAATGTTACCTATTCTTTGACATTCATCACAAGATAAGACAAACTTACGAGCATCTTTGAAGAGAGTAGGCCAATAAAAACCAGATTGTAGTACCTTGTGTGCAGTTCTATCTCCAGCGTGGTGTCCTCCATAGGATTCAGAGTGACACTTGCGTAGGATCTGTTCCTGTTCATGCTCAGGCACACAACGTCTAATAACATCATCTACTCCTTCTTTATAAAGGTGTGGATCATCCCAAAAGTAATGTCTTAAATCATAAAATAACTTTTCTTTTGCTGGTATGTGAAACTAGGCGGTATAAATTTAGCAACAATGTAATTAGCATAATCAGCATACCAAGGAGCAGTACGAGAAGTATTAACGACCGCTAATTGTTCATCAGGAAAGCTATCATCAATAGGTAGCGGGTCATCAAGAACATTCTCTAACCTAGACAAGTTGTCTGCAAAGGGGTTCTCAGCTCCCTATCTATCAATTATATGCAAATCAAATTCTTGGAGCAAGAGAACCCATCTAATGAGTCTAGGCTTAGCATCTTTCTTTTCCATAAGATATTTAATAGCAGCATGATCAGTGTGAATAGTAACTTTGGAATCAACAATATAAGGTCTAAACTTATCACATGCAAACACAACTGCTAAGAACTCTTTTTTAGTAGTAGCATAATTTCTCTAGGCAATATAAGGGTCTTACTAGCATATTGGATAACATTCATTTTCTTATCTACTCTTTGCCCTAGAACAGCACCTACTGCATAATCACTAGCATCACACATAATTTCAAAAGGTAAATTCCAATCAGGTGGCTGAACAATAGGTGCAGTGATCAAAGCTTTCTTAAGTATTTCAAATGCTTCTACACAATCATCATCAAAGACAAAAGGAATATCTTTCTCCAATAAATTAGTCAGAGGCCTAGAGATTTTAGAAAAGTCCTTAATGAACCTCCTATAAAAACCGGCATGACGAAGGAAACTTCTTATACCTTTTATGTCCTTGGGACATGGCATCTTTTCAATAGCATCAACTTTAGCTTTATCAACTTCAATACCTCTCTCAGAAATCTTATGCCCCAAGACAATGCCTTCATTAACCATAAAGTGACACTTTTCCCAATTCAGGACGAGACTAGTGTCTTCGCATCTCTTCAAAACTCGATCAAGGTTGCTCAAACAATCATCAAAAGAGCATCTATAAACGGAGAAGTCATCCATGAATACCTCACAAATCTTTTCACAAAAATCAGAGAATATAGCCATCATGCATCTTTTAAAGGTAGCAGGTGCATTACATAAACCAAAAGGCATACATCTATAAGCAAAAGTACCGAAAGGGCAAGTAAAAGTAGTTTTTGATTGATCCCCCGCTGACACAGGTATTTGAGAGAAACCAGAATAACCATCTAGAAAGCAGAAATGGGTGTGTTTGGATAGTCTTTCTAGCATTTGATCAATAAAAGGTAAAGGGTAATGATCTTTCTTAGTAGCCTTATTTAATTTACGAAAATCAATTACCATCCTATAACCTGTAATAATTCTTTGCGGGATCAATTCATCTTTATCATTAGGAACAACGGTAATACCTCCCTTTTTAGGAACACAGTGGACAGGGCTTACCCAATCACTATCAGCAACTTGATAAATTATAGTTTCCTCAAGGAGCTTTAGTATATCCTTTCTTACCACTTCTTTCATCTTGGGATTCAGTCGTCGTTGATGATCTCTAACTGGTTTGGCATCATCCTCCAATTTAATTTTGTGTTGGCATAACGTGGGACTAAAGCCCTTAAGATCATCCAGAGTATAGCAGCTCAGTGCTTCTTCAGAGTTTTCAATAATCTTTCTTCTTCTTGCTCTGAAAGGTTAGCGCTAATAATAACAGGATATATTTTCTTTTCATCAAGATAAGCATACTTAAGATTATCAGGTAATGGTTTGAGTTCAAACACGGGATCACCCTTGGGTGGAGGGGATCCCAAGAATTTCAACGGAAGGTTATGTTTCAAAGACAGTTCCTGTTTAAGGAACACTTCATCTATTTCCCTTCTTTCCTTCATAAACATATCATTTTCATGGTCTATCAAATATTGTTCTAACTGATCAGTAGGAGGCACGGCAATAGAAGCAAGACCAATAATCTCATCTTTACTAGGTGGTTCCCTATCACAAGGTTGTCTACGAAACTTAGCAAAATTAAACTCAAGAGACATACCATCTAAGCCAATGGTGACAATGTCTTTTTCGCAATCAATTCTAGCACTAGCTGTATTTAAGAAGGGTCTACCAAAAATAATGGGACAAAAATCATCTTGTGGAGAGCCAAGAACAAGAAAATCAGCAGGGTATTTAACCTTCCCACACAAGACTTCAACATCTCTAACAATCCCAACTGGTTTAATGGTATCCCTATTAGCGAGCTTAATTGTAACATCAATGTCTTCTAATTCAACGGGTACAATGTCATGCATAATTTCTTTATATAAGTCATACGGTATTGCACTAGCACTAGCACCCATATCACATAAACCATGATAACAATGATCTCCTATTTTAACAGAAATAACAGGCATGCCTACGACAGGTCTATGTATCTTAGTATCTGTTCTAGCAATATTAGCAGTTTCATCACAGAAATAAATAACATGCCCATCTAAATCATCATCCAAGAGATCTTTGACCATAACAATACTAGGTTCAACATTGATTTGCTCAGGAGGTGTATAAATCCTAGTATTACTCTTATGAACAGCAGTCGAAGTTTTAGCATGATCCTTTATCCTAACAAGAAATGGAGGTTTCTCAACATAAGTAGTAGGAACAATAGGATCACTATAGGTGATAGTCTTTTCTTCAACTGTAATAGGTGCAACTACTTTCACTTCAATAGGAGGATTATATTTAAACCACTTCTCTTTGGGGAGATCAACGTGGGTAGCAAAAGATTCATAGAAAGAAGCTACTATCTCAGAGTCAAGTCCATACTTAGCGCTAAATCCACGGAAAGCATCGGTATCCATAAAAGATTTAACACAATCGAACTTAGGTGTCATACCTGACTCCTTACCATCGTCGTAACCCCAATCTTCAGAGTTGCGTTTAATTCTTTCCAATAAGTCCCATTTGAAATCAATAGTCTTCACCATATAAGAACCGGCACAGGAAGTATCGAGCAGGTTGCGATCATTAAGAGAAAGCCGAGCATAAAAGTTTTGAATAATCATTTCCCGAGAGAGCTCATGATTGGGGCATGAATATAACATTGACTTAAGCCTCCCCCAAGCTTGAGCGATGCTTTCTCCTTCGCGAGGCCATAAATTATATATGTAATTGCGATCACGATGAACAAGATGCATAGGATAGAACTTCTGGTGAAATTCCAACTTCAATCGCTTATAATTCCAAGATCTCGTATCATCACATAGCCTATACCATGTCAATGTATCTCCCTTCAAAGATAAAGGGAAGACCTTACTTTTGACAACATCATCGGGAATACCTACAAGCTTAAATAATCCACAAACTTCATCCACAAAGATAAGGTGTAAATCGGGATGCAATGTCCCATCTCCTGCAAATGGATTAGCTAGCAGTTTCTCTATCATACCTGAAGGAATCTCAAAGTAAACATTTTCAAAAAGTTCAGTAGGTTGAGGAGCAACTCTTTGCTCTTCTGGTCGGGGTGAAGATACCCCGAACAAGCCCCTCAAAGGATTAGTTTCCATAGTGACAAGTAACAAAAAAATTCAGCACACTATATAAATGTTTCCTTACCAAGTTCCACTCACCAAAAGCGCTACACTCCCCCGCAACGGCGCCAGAAAAGAGTCTTGATGACCACAAGTCTAGGGGATCTTTCGTGGTCCTTTCGATAAGTAAGAGTGTCGAACCCAACGAGGAGCAGAAGGAAATGATAAGCGGTTTTCAGTAAGGTTTTCTCTGCAAGCACTGAAATTGTACGTAATAGATAGTTTTGTGATAAGATAAAACGAGTAACAAGTAAATAATGTAAATAAAGTGCAGCAAGGTGGCCCAATCCTTTATGTAGCAAAGGATAAGCCTGGACAATTTCTAATAATGAGAAAGGAGCTCCCGAGGACACATGGGAATTATCGTCAAGCTAGTTTTCATCATGTTCATATGATTCGCATTCGGTACTTTGATAATTTGATATGTGGGTGGACCGGTGCTTGGGTACTGCCTTTACTTGGACAAGCATCCCACTTATGATTAACCCCTATTGCAAGCGTCCGCAACTACAAAAGAAGTATTAAGGTAAACCTAACCACAACATTAAACATATGGATCCAAATCAGCCCCTAACGAAGCAACGCATAAACTAGGGTTTAAGCTTCTGTCACTCTAGCAACCCATCATCTACTTATTACTTCCCAATGCCTTCCTCTAGGCCCAAATAATGGTGAAGTGTCATGTATACGATGTTCGCATAACACCACTAGAGGAAAAGACAACATACATCTCATAAAAATATCGAACGAATACCAAATTCACATGACTACTAATAGCAAGACTTCACCCATGTCCTCAGGAACAAACGTAACTACTCACAAAGCATATTCATGTTCATAATCAGAGGAGTAATAATATGCATTAAGGATCTGAACATATGATCTTCCACCAAGTAAACCAATTAGCATCAACTACAAGGAGTAATCAACACTACTAGCAACCCACAGGTACCAATTTGTGGTTTTGATACAAGATTGGATACAAGAGATGAACTTGGGTTTTGAGAGGAGATGGTGCTGGTGAAGATGTTGATGGAGATTGACCCCCTCCCGATGAGAGGATCGTTGGTGACGACGTTGGTGATGATTTCCCCTCCTGGAGGGAAGTGTCCCCGGCAGAACAGCTCCGTCAGAGCCCTAGATTGGTTGCGCCAAGGTTCCGCCTCGTGGCGGCGGAGTTCCGTCCCGTAAGCTTGCCCATGATTTTTTCCAGGGTAAAAGCCCTCATATAGCAGAAGATGGACACCGGGGGGGCCACCAGGGGGCCCAGGAGACAGGGGGGCGCCCCCCACCATCCTAGACTGGGTGTGGGCCCCCTGATGTATTTCTTCCGCTCAATAATTCTTATTAATTCCAAAAATAGGTTTCGTGTAGTTTCAGCAATTTTGGAGCAGTGCAGAATACGTTTCCAATGTTTGCTCCTTTTCCAGCCAGAATTCCAGCTGCTGGCATTCCCCCTCTTCATGGTAAACCTTGTAAAATAAGAGAGAATAGCCATAAGTATTGAGATATAATGTGTAATAACAACCCATAATGCAATAAATATTGATATAAAAGCATGATGCAAAATGGACGTATCAGTGGGCGTGCTCTCCTATCTCGTGGCCGCCTCGACTGCTTCTTGGCTTGCACTCCAAGTTCTCCGGATCACGTTCGTTCCAAAAATCACGCTCCCGAAGGTTTCATTCTGTTTGGACTCCGTTTGATATTCCTTTTCTTCGAAATACTGAAATAGGCAAAAAAAACAGCAAAACGGGCTGGGCCTCCGGTTAGTAGGTTAGTCCCAAAAATGATATAAATGTGTAAAATAAAGCCCATAAACATCCAAAAGGGGTAATATAATAGCATGGAACAATCAAAAATTATAGATACGTTGGAGACGTATCAAGCATCCCCAAGCTTAATTCCTGCTCGTCCTCGAGTAGGTAAATGATAAAAACAGAATTTTTGATGTGGAATGCTACCTAGCATAATTCTCAATGTAATTTTCTTCATTGTGGCACGAATGTTCAGATCCAAATGATTCAACATAAAAGCTTATAAAACATAAAAATAATAATACTTCGAAGCATACTAACAAATAATCATGTCCTATCAAAATAGCATAGCCAAAGAAAGCTTATCCCTACAAAATCATATAGTTAGGCCATGCTTCATTTTCATTACACAAAATACTCCCATCATGCATAACCCCGGTTTCAGCCAAGCAATTGGTTCATACTTTTTAACATGCTTCAGCTTTTTCAACTCTTACGCAATACATGAGTGCAAGCCATGGACATAGCACTATGGTGGTATAAGGCGGTGGTTGTGAGGACAAAAAGAGGGAGAAGATAGTCTCACATCAACTAGGCGTATCAACGGGCTATGGAGATGCCCATCAATAGATATCAATGTGAGTGAGTAGGGATTGCCATGCAATGGATGCACTAGAGCTATAAATATATGAAAGCTCAACAAAAGAAACTAAGTGGGTGTGCATCCAACTTGCTGGCTCACGAAGACCTAGGGCATTTTGAGGAAGCCCATCATTGGAATATACAAGCCAAGTTCTATAATGAAAAATTCCCACTAGTATATGAAAGTGACAACATAGGAGACTCTCTATCATGAAGATCATGGTGCTACTTTGAAGCACAAGTGTGGAAAAAGAGATAGTAGCATTGTCCCTTCTCTCTTTTTCTCTCATTTTTTTTCTTTTCCTTTTTTTTTCTTTTTTTTCTTTTTTTCTTTGGCCTCTTTTTTTTTCTTTTTGGCCTTTCTCTCTTTTTTTTCCTTTTTTTCTTTTTTAAAGTCCGAAGTCTCATCCCGACTTGTGGGGGAATCATAGTCTTCATCATCCTTTCCTCACGGAGACAATGCTCTAATAATGAAGATCATCACACTTTTATTGATTTACAACTCAAAAATTACAACTCAAAGCTAGAACAAGATATGACTCTATATGAATGCCTCCGGCAGTGTACCGGGATATGCAATGAATCAAGAGCGACATGTATGAAAATTATGAAGGTGGCCTTGCCACAAATACGATGTCAACTACATGATCATGCAAAGAGCAATATGACAATGATGAAGTGTGTCATAATAAAAGGAACGGTGGAAAGTTGCATGGCAATATATCACTAGTGCAGAACCGGCCTTTAGTGCCGGTTCGTAACGGCCTTTAGTGCCGGTTCGACAACCGGCACAAAAGAGTGGGGACTAAAGGTCCCCCCCCCCCTTTAGTACCGGTTCGTCACGAACCGGTGCTAAAGTGTCACCACGTGGCACGAGCCAGGCCCGGGTGCGTGTAGGACATTAGTACCGGTTGGTAACACCAACCGGTACTAAATGTTTGGGAGGGTTTTGGCTTTATTTTCCATTTAATTCTTTTTTGTTTGCTGGTATTTCACGATACTACAAATTGTACATGTTATGCTTATATATAAATAGATTTTATCGTACATAGAACCACATATTATATATATATATATATATAAAATATATCATCGAATGTCTCACAACCAACACCATTAATTATTCACACATACACATGTATATACATATACAATTTCTCCTACATGTTGCCTTGGTGCCTTCGGAGCACGATGACAAGTGGTTCATGGGGGCGGTAGCGGGTAATAGTATTCTCCTTTGGGATCTATGACTTGGTCGAGCAAAAATCCGGCAATTTCCTCTTGAAGTGCTAGTATGCGGTCCGCTGGTAGGAGCTTATCCCGCACCTCTCTGAATTGTTAAGAAGGAGATCAATATGCATGCGTATTAGTTGTGTGACAAGATATCGATAATGGTGTGAATAGTGTTCTGACAAACGTACCATGTCCTGTCTTTGAGATCTGCTCCTTTCGGACGCCATCATGCGAATGTTCTCGCAAACGTAGAATGAACACAGATCATTCCCCGGCGCCTGCTTCAGGGCCTTTACGAGAATGGAATTGAATCAGATAATGATTAATCAAGCATGATAATTAATTAATGGTATTGAAACAAGAATTAAAGAGATGGTAGCTAGCTAGTACTACTTAATTACTTACCGTTGGTCGATGCCAAAACAACTTTTTTGGCCATTTGCCCGAGTCACCTTGATGAACTTTGCCCAAGCCCTGCCCGCCGCAAAGAAAATTAATAAAGGGTTATTAAATAGTTCATGTCGAAATGACGAACTAATAATAGGCCGAGATATAGTTAATAATGATTGAAATTACCTGTTGACTATCCCTTCATGATGGTGTAGTCTTTATCTTCTTTAAGTAGTGAGTCCAAGACTTCAACCTGTTGCTTTGTCAACTTTAATGTCTAACAAGATCCAGTGAAAACTGCATGCGCACACGTTTGCATGTCTTAATTAAGCGGGCATGTGCATAAAATTAATCAACTATCGTAAACAATATACACTTAATTATTAACATCTAGCTAGCTAGTAAGCAAAAACAGAATTTGAATTACAAGACAGTGTGACTCACATGAAGTTGTAAGGAAGTAGTATATCTTCATTGGTATTGAGGCGCTTCAAGAACTCTAGCATGCTTTCCTCTACACTTGCTTGAGAAGTTGGAAGATTCCATGTGTACTCATTAATGGTATTTGGGTCAATGAACCCAATGCCATAGCGTCCAGATTTTTTCATTTCATACATCTTCATCCTGCATATAATACCACAGAAAATAATATATAGTGAGGATAATTACATGTTATGGTTGATCAAAAATTACAGAAAGAAATCTTACAGACAATAGCAACTGACGATAGATTTGTCGAGTGTGTCTTGATTGTATAACTGAAATAGTTCTGAATACTCAACGCACAGAGCTTTCTCATGGAAGTAATGCTCCTTCTTGACATTCACCATGAGGGACTCTCGATTGGAAATCTTGGTAATGTTCATGTACCATTGATGCAATTCATACATTCTCGTTGGGAGGTTCTTGACCTTGTCTGGCTCGACCAAAGGTTGGCCCCGGACATATTTCCGTTTTATTTCCTCCTCTCTAAGCGGAGACATGGGCTCAATTTCGAGGAGTTGTCCAACAGAGATCTTGGGCATTTCAGACTGCATGATATGCTCCTCCGTTATTACCACATCGCCTAGCTGGGGAACGTTAATGGTTTGCCCACAATAATATTGGGTGCGCGGCCTCCTCTCATGTGTTGTTGGCACAACAAGCGGGGGGATCGATTGAGCCGCCTGTTCTCCCAGCTGGGGAACGGTTTTCCCGCACTTTTACCCGCTGCTTGTTGGCTCGAGCTCGAGCTCGCTTCCTTCTGTAGTCGTGCTCGATGTGACTTCCTGATTTGGCGCTCATAGTCTGAGTCAACAGGCTTGGGAGCTGGTGCTTTAGCCATACGAATGAAGTGGTCAATCTTTTCCTCAGGCACTTTCTCCCTTGGCGGCGGTGCCGGTTTCGGTACAAAATGGGCGTCCACTTGGGCCTGCACTATGGCTGTGTTTTGCTCCTCGGTCATGTCGTAAGGCCTCTGAGGAAGAGGAGCGAGGCTTGGACCATATTTATATCGCTTGTCTCCACCTGTACTTCCTGAACTACCTCGACTCGTACCGCTACGCACCATAGCTGCGACGTGTCTCTTCTGCGGTTGCTGAGACGGCGGAGACGGCTGACATGGCTGAGTTGGAGCAGGAGAAGTGGCCTGACGATGTGCCAGACTTGAAGCAGGAGGAGTCAGCTCACGCGTTCGGGGACTTGGAGGAGGTGGCGGACTTCGAGGAGGAGTCGGCTCACGCGTTCGTGGACTTGGAGGAGCGGGAGTCTGCTGACTCGATGGCGGACTTCGAGGAGGAGTCGGCAGACGACGCGGTGTCGGTGGACTTCGAAAGATGATGCAATCCTTTCTCCATAGGATGATACGATGTATGGCCTCTCCCAGTGTGCGCTCGTCTTCACCTCCAAGAATGTCAAGCTGTAGCCCCGAATATGGGTCCACCACTTTATCAACCAAGACACGGGCATAGCCCTCTGGAATCGGGATACAATGGAAGGTTGCTTCGGGGGTAATTGTAAAAGCAACGCCGTCCGCCACCTTCATGGATATGTTCTTCATTTTGGAGTGTAGCTCACAGTTAGTGTTCTCTATGATGCCATCCACAGGGTATGTATCCAGCAGTGTGTCGCCCGGGGAAGAACCAACGCTGCTTCTCGGCATGGATGGGACGGTGCTATCCAATGCTGGACGATCATCCACTTGCTGCTGCCGCTGCTGAGACCCCCTTTCCTGGCTAAGTGAGTCGATCTACTGCTGCTGCTGCTGGAATTTGAGTTCCAAGTCCGTGTGCCTTGCTTCTAGGCCTTGAAGGCGTTCTGCATCCTGCTTCCTCTGCTCCTCCTCCAGCTTCCTCTTCTTCTCCTCCTCCATCTTCTTTCTTGCACGGGTCCTGTAGTCCTCGTTCCATTCTAAAAAGCCCTCATACCAGGCAATAACGCCCTTGCCTCGTGTTCTTCCCGCGTGTTCAGGATTTCCCAGGGCGCGCGTAAGCTTGTCGTTCTCTCTGTTGGGCGTGAAAACCCCCCTTCGAGCTTCTTCTATTGCGTCAAGTATCTTTTGTTCGGCTCCGTTTAGATTTACCTTCTGCGAAACCAGGCCTGTCTTCGGGTCCAACGCCCCCCCATGCGCATAGAACCAAGTTCTGCACCTGGGGGCCAGCTCCTAGTAACCGGAGTGACCCCTGCATCCTCCATCTCTTGCTCAGACTTATCCCACTTAGGCATTCCCACCGCGTAGCCACCTGGACCCAGCCTATGGAACTACGTCTTTTTTGCGGCATTTACCTTGTTTTTCATCGACCGTTCCTTAGATAATTCTGAATCCTTGAATTTCACGAAATCGTCCCAGTGTTCTCTTTGCTTCTCCAGTTTTCCCATGAATTCTGGAGTCTGCCTTTCTGCAGCGAGGTAGTTGGCCCATACAGTTTTCTTGTGGGTGTTGAATGCAATTGCCATCTTCTTAAGAGCAGCGCCCTTGACTTTCTCCACATCTGCTTTAGTGAAATGATCTGGTAGGGTGAAATGTTCCATCGTAGATTCCCAAAGGTCTTTTTGGCTCATCATCGACCCAAGTAACACCGGACGCTTAGTCTTTGGCTCTTTTCATTCTTGAATGGAGAAGTTTGTCCTTCACAAGAACTCCGCACTGACGAGTCCACTTGTTCGCAATGTTCTTAGGCGTGAGGGGTTCGCCACTAGGTTTGGTGGATTCGATGTTGTACTTTACACCATCCTTCAACGATCTGCCCGGGCCTCGCTTTGTCCTGCTGTCTGTAGAAGCAGATTTGCTCGATCCGGAGGGCTGAAAGAAGAAAGATCGATTCGTTAATATATCTTTAATAAAAAAACATGTGATGATCACCATGATGCCTGCTTATATAAATATACCTCGCCGGTAGTCTTTGTTATTTGAAGATCAGCATTGTCTGTGTCATCATAAACATTGTCTGTGTCATCATAATCATAATCATAGTTCATGACTTCATCAGCTCGGTCGTCGAGATCGAATATCTTTTCATCACCCTCTCCGGTATTGTTCAGATATTGGGAGCCGTTATCTGCTTCATTCAGATCATCTAGCCTGTGAGGGCTGCGTATCATGTCGAACAATTCCTCTTCTCTCTCTCTCTCTGCCGGTATTGTCCGCCATAGCTTTTACTTAACTAATACAGAAGAAATATAAAACAATTTAGTATTCAAATTACAATGCATGGATGCAATCAGTAAGGAAAAACTGAATCATATATATAGTACATAATATATGCATCGTCTCGATTAATATATAATCTCGAATACATCATCGTCTTAATATATATAATCTCGAATACATTGTCTCGAATATTATATATCGAATACATCACTGGCTAGGTACCTAATAAAGATCGAGTACTACAGAAGAATCTAGGCCACTCGCGGTTCCTGGGGCGCGGGCGGTTGACACCCAAAGAGAAGGAACCATCATAGGATCATATCTCCGGTCATCTGCCCAAAGAACCTGCCAAGTATTGGAGAACCTGACGTCCATAGCAGCCATGTAGCGATGGACGTGCTCGTCCTCCTCCCTGACATAGCGACGCACCACCTCCGGCGGCGCCGGCTCCCTCTGCACCGAATGTGTCCCACGAGAACGCCACCAAAGGACATCAGGGTCGACGACGGGACCCGAGGCCGGGTTCCTCACCAAGCGGCGCGCCCCTCCAGGTAGCACCTCCCAGTGCCAGCCCGGCGGAGCCCAGCCCCAGACATGGGTCCTCTGAAGCAGGACGTCGTCGCGAACGGGTCGACGGCGAGGATGCGGGTCTGGCATATCGTCGAGAACAAATACTATATGCCTGCAAAAAGTAACATTTTTTAAATCATTGGATTGTGATAACTAAAATTCTATATATATGCAAATTCTAAAAATTTGAAATTAATCTAATTCATCTAATTAACTAAAATTAATTCTAAAATTTCTAACATTTCTGATTATATAACTAACATTTCTATAACATTTCTAATATTTATAACATTTATAACATTTCTATATGACTAACATTTCTATAACTAAAAACCAAAAAAAATTATAACATTTCTATATAACTAACATTTCTAATAATATTTCTATAACTACAAAACAGAATAATTTCTAACATTTCTATCACTAAAAAACAGAAAAAAAAATCTATAACTAAAATTCTATAATGTGTGTGTGTGTAGTGTGTGTGTGTGTGGACATGGCGGCCGGGGTGAGCTCACTGGCGAGGCGACGACGGGGCGACGGGACGGGCGGCGACGATGGGGACGACGGGCGGGCGGCGACGACGGGCGGGCAGTGTGACGACGGGCGGGCGCGGCGACGGGTGGGCGCGCGACGGCAGGCGGGGTCTTGGCGACGGGACGACGGGACGGGACGGTAGGGCGGCGGCGAGGCAGGGGCGGCGGGCGGCGGCATCGATCGGGCAAGCAGGCACGCGGTCGTCGACGGAGAGAAGAAACAAAGAGGAAACTGAATTTTTTTCAAGTGTTGTATATATAGGATGGACCCTTAGTACGGTTGGAGCCACCAACCGGTACTAAATGTCTGTTTAGCCAGGCCAAGCGGCAGAAGCCCCCTTAGTACGGGTGGTGGCACCAACGGTACTAAAGACCCTCTTTAGTACGGTTGCAGCCACCACCCGTACTAAAGGGGTTGCACAGCTGTCTTGGTCTTGACAAGTTTAGTCCCACCTCGCTAGTCGAGGGGCTACCGCACTGGTTTATAAGCCCCAGTGCGGTAGCTCTCTCGAGCTCCTCTCCTAAGCAGGCCTACTGGGCCTACCTGTTCTGTGCTGCCCTGTGGGCCTACTAGGCCTTTGCGGGCATGCATCCTGGCCCAACAAAAGGTTGTGTTTCTAGTCGTATGCAGGCCGCTTTGGCCCAGTAGGCGGACTTTTTATTTTCTTAATTTTTTTTGCTTTATTTATTTTTGAGTTGTTTTCTGCTGTATTTAGAGTTCTTTGTGAATATTTTTGCTTTAGGTACAAAAAATTACAAACTTTCTGTTAGTGCCGGTAGTTTTCAAATTTGAATAGTTTAAATTTTGAATTATTTGAAATTTGTGTGAATCACTAGTTTGTGAATAACTTAACTTTGAAAAAAGATTTTTCAGTGATTCTTTTTTCTTATGTTTAATATTAGTGTGTTTTATCATTATATTCAATTTGGTAATGCTTAGGTTTATTAAAAATGAAATGCCTTTGTAACATATGAGTTTTTGTCCGAAACCCTGATACTTCGAAAGAGATTGTCCATTTTGTACACGAAGTGCATCCAGTTTTTGCCGTAACCCTCTCTACTTTTTTGCACATGCTATGTGGGTGAAATTATGATACCATGCCAACTTTCAACCTTTTCTGAGTTCATTTGAAATGCTTTTCAATTTCAGGGTCATTTAGCTGAAAAAAATCAGTAAATGCATGAAAGAATTTGTTTGCACATAAAATTTCTTCGGGTTTCAAATGCCAAAACACATAACTACCCTAACTATTACAGAGATTCCCTCCTGGGTGTGAAACACAAAAGAAAGTGATGATAGTGAAGCCGATCACATCCCAGATCTTTGGGTGTGAAACTTTTTCTACGCGTGTGTCCCTTTGCGCCGTAGCCATGGAAAATATTCATAATTTAACTGGATGCTCGGGTCAATATTCACTGTGAATGGAGCAATTTCATCAAACTTTTCATAATCTTCTGACATGTTTGTCTTGTCATCCACTCCCATGATGTTTAGTTTCCCTGAAAGAACTATGTGGCGCTTTGGCTCGTCATATGATCCATTCGCTTCCTTATCTTTTCTTTTTCTCGGCCTGGTAGACATGTCTTTCACATAAAAAACCTGTGCCACATCATTGGCTAGGACGAATGGTTAGTCTGCATACGCAAGATTGTTGAGATCCACTGTTGTCATTCCGTACTGCGGGTCTTCCGTTACCCCGCCTCGTGTTATATTGAGCCATTTGCACCGAAACAAAGGGACCTTCAAACCACCTCCATAGTTAAGTTCCCATATGTCCTCTATGTAACCATAATATGTTTCCTTTCCCGTGTTGGTTGTTGCATCAAAGCGGACACCACTGTTTTGGTTGGTGCTCTTCTTATCTTTGTCGATCGTGTAAAATGTATTCCCATTTATCTGGTACCCTTTGAAAGTCATTATATTCAAAGATGGTAACTGGGACAGCGAGTACAGGTCATTTTGAATATCGCCATCATTCATGGCACGTTTCTGCAACCAACCGGCGAAAGTCCTCGTTTGTTCACGTGTAATCCAAATACGACTTCTCCGGTGTTTGGAGTGTAGAAAATTCTTGTGTTCCTCCATATACGGAGCCACCAAGGCGGAATTCTGTAGAACTGTGTAGTGTGCTTCAGTGAGAGAATGCCCGTCCATACATATTATTTGATGCCCTCCTAGCGTGCCTTTTCCATCCAGTCTGTCCTTATGCCGCGATTCAGGAACACCAATCGGCTTAAGGTCACGAATAAAGTCAATACAAAACTCAATGACCTCCTCATTTTCATGATCCTTCGAGATGCTTCCTTCTGGCCTAGCACGGTTATGAACATATTTCTTCAAGACTCCCAAGGACCTCTCAAAGGGGAACATATTGTGTAGAAATACAGGACCCAAAACGTTAATCTCTTCGCAAAGGTGAACTAGGACGTGCGTCATGATGTTGAAGAAGGATGGTGGGAACACCAACTCAAAACTGACAAGACATTGCACCAGATCATTCTGTAACATTGGTATGATTTCTGGATCGATTACCTTCTGAGAGATTGCATTGAGGAATGCACATAGCTTCACAATGGCTAATCGAACGTTTTCCGATAGAAGCCCCCTCAATGCAACCGGAAGGAGTTGCGTCATAATCACGTGGCAGATCATGAGACTTTAGGTTCGGAACTTTTTCTCGCCATATTTATTATTCCTTTATATTCGACGAGAAGCCGACGGTACCTTCATGCCGACGGGCATTCAAAGAAGATTTCCTTCTCTTCTTTGGTAAGAGCGTAGCTGGCCTCGACCACGATGTATGCCGCCTTTTCCGTGCATACGTTGCTGGTCCTCCCGTGCCTCTGGTGTATCTTTTGTCTTCCCATACACGCCCAAAAAGCCAAGCAGGGTCACGCAAAGATTCTTCATCATGTGCATCACGTCGATTGCGGAGCGGACCTCTAGGTGTTTCCAATATGGCAGGTCCCAAAATATAGATTTCTTCTTCCACATTGGTGCACGTCCGTCAGCGTCCTTCGGAACAGGTTGTCCGCCAGGACCCTTTCCAAAGATTACCTTCAAATCCTTGACCATATCATGTACATCAGCACCAAGATGAAGTGGCGAGGCTTCGTCCGTGATCCGCCTCACCTTTGAAATGCTTGCCTTTCTTTCTTACGGATTCCTGCTCGGAAGAAATCGACGATGTCCTGTACACATTCTTCCTACAACTATCCAAATATATATCGTCGGTATCACCCAAACAGTGCGTGCATCCGCGGTATCCCTTGTTTGTCTGTCCTGAAAGGTTACTGAGAGCAGGCTAATCATTGATGGTCACGAACAGCAACGCCTTTAGGTCAAATTCTTCCTATCCGTGCTCATCCCACGCATGTACACATGTTCCATTCCACAGCTGTAATAGCTCTTCAACTAATGGCCTTAGGTACACATCAATGTCGTTGCCGGGTTGCTTAGGGCCTTGGATGAGCACTGTCATCATAATGAACTTCGCTTCATGCACAACCAAGGAGGAAGGTTATACAAACATAGAGTCACAGGGCCAGTGCTATGGTTGCTGCTCTGCTCCCCAAAGGACTAATGCCACTGCGCTTAGACCAAACCATACGCCCTTGGGTCACCCGCATACTCCTCCCAAGACTTTCTCTCAATTTTTCTCCACTGCGAACCGTCGTGGGTACTCTCAACTTTCCGCCTTTCTTACGGTCTTCTCCATGCCACCGCATCGCTTTCGCATGCTCGTTGTTTTGGAACAACGTTTCAACCGTGGTATTACAGAGCATACCACATCACCTTGGCAGAATCTTCTTCCGGGCGCTCGCCTCGACATCACCGTGGTCATCGCGATCGATCTTATAACGCAATGCACCGCATCTTCGGGCAAGTGTTCAAATCCTCGTACTCACCGTGGTAGAGGATGCAGTCATTAGGGCATGCATGTATCTTTTGCACCTCTAACCCTAGAGGGCGACAGCCTTCTTTGCTTCATACGCACTCTCGGCAATTCGTTATCCTTTGGAAGCATATTCTTTATCATTACCAAGAACTTTCCAAATCCCTTGTCGATACACCATTCTCGCCTTCCATTGCAGCAATTCCATGTGGTGCCCAACTTTTTTGTCACTTTGCAATTGGGTAAAACAATTTCTTGTGATCCTCTAACATGCGCTGCAACTTCTTCTTCTCCAAATCACTTGCGCAGTTTCTCTTTGCATCGGCAATGGCCCGACCTAGATCATCAGCGGGCTCATCTGATGCCTCTTCTTCAGCTTCTTCCCGCATTGCTGGCTCGGCTTCTTCCCCCATTGTTGTATCATCGTATTCAGGGAACCCATGGCCAGGATAGCCGTCGTCGTCCTCTTCTTCTTCACTGTCTTCCATCATAACCCCTATTTCTCCGTGCTTGGTCCAAACATTATAGTGGGGCATGAAATCGGACTCAAATAGGTGGACGTGAATGGTTCTTGACGTAGAGTAATTGTGACCATTCTTACAGCCAGCACATGGACAAGGCATAAAACCATCCGCTCGCTTGTTTGCCTCAACGGCAAGCAGAAAAGTATGCACGCCATTAATGAACTCGGGAGAGCATCGGTCATCATACATCCATTGTCGGCTCATCTTCATTACACAACACCGAATAGACCAAATTAATACAAGTTCATACATAAAGTTCATACATAAAGTTCATATACAAAACTTAATTAAATGCAACATACAAATAACTCTCTAGCTAAAGAATTTAAATGCAACAACAAATGCGATCAAGATCGCAAGTAACAATTGATCCAACAGCATAATGATACCAAGCCACACTATCAATGGCATATTTTCTAATCTTTCTAATCTTCAACCTCATTTTCTCCATCTTGATCTTGTGATCATCGATTTACATCGGCAACATGCAACTCCAATTCCATCTTCTCCCCTCAATTCTTTTCAATTTTTCTTTCAAATACTCGCTTTCTCTTTCAACTAAATTTAACCTCTCGACAATAGGGTCGGTTGGAATTCCCGGTTCACATACCTCCTAGATAAAAATATCTATGTCAACTTGATGGGCATAATTTGTCATAAACACAAAATGCAACAACTAGTTTTAAAAGAGAATATACCACATCCGAATCATAACAAGGACGAGGGCCGACGGGACGGATATCAAAACCATGGCACTATGTATAACAAACAACGTCTTTAGTAAGATAATTATACGAGTAACTATATATCCAAATCACACAAACATCAATTTGGTAATGTAAAACATTCATGGACAAGAGCCCCACCACAAGGTGGTGCCGGCGACGGGACGGTGCGGGCGATCGACGGTGGTTACGACGGAGATTTTGAAGGCACTAAGTAAACCACACCTACATATGCAAACTAAGTGTTATTTTTGACCTCAAATTGCATATAAATCAAATACTAGCACATATAATTCCTCCCAAATTACTAAACTCACAAATTAATCACTATACAAAGCATTACAAGAGCTAATATAGCAATGAGAGATGAAAGGACAAAGTTGCTAACCTTTGTGATCATTTGAATGGATGGGGGCCTTCAAATGTTGACAAATTTTGGGCAAAATTTATGATGAGCTCGAGGAAGAACAGAGGAAGTGAGGGGAAAGGGGAAGAACAGAGCGAGCTCGGGTGGACGAAGGGTTTATGTACGACGACCTTTAGTACCGGTTTCTGACACGAACCGGTACTAAAGCTGCTGGAGGGGCCCCAGACTGACAACATCCTGCCACCTCTCTCTTTAGTACCGGTTCGTGGCAAGAACCGGTGCTAAAAGTTCGCCACGAACCGGTACTAATGAGAGCGGCCTGCTAGCCGTTGGAACCGGCACTAATGGACACATTAGTGCCGGCTCAAAATCAAACTGGCACTAATGTGTCTCAGATTTGCCCCTTTTTCTACTAGTGTATCTCGGAATGGCTATGGAAATGCCATAATAGGTAGGTATGGTGGCTGTTTTGAGGAAGGTAAATAATGGGTGCAATACCGGCGAAAGTTGCGCGGTATAATAGAGGCTAGCAAAGTGGAAGGATGAGTGTGCGTATATCCATGGACCCACATTAGTCATAAAGAACTCATATACTTATTGCAAAAGTCTACTTGCCCTCGAAGCAAAGTACTACTACGCATGCTCCTAGGGGAAGGGTTGGTAGGACTTAACCATCGCGCGATCCCGACCTCCACTCATAAGGAAGACAATCAAAAGAGCACCTCATGCAACAAATTTGTCACACAACTTTTACCATACGTGCATGCTACGGGACTTGCCAACTTCAACACAAGTATTTCTCAATTTCGTAATTATCCACTAGCATGACTCTAACATTACTACCTTTATATCTCAAAACAATTATCAAGCATCAAATTGATCATAGCATCCAATTCACGTCTTATCATAGTTTTTATTATACCCAACTTGGATGCTCACCATTCTAGGACCAAATTTGTAACCATAGCAAATACCATGCTGTTCTAAAAGACTCTCAAAATAATATAAGTGAAGCATGAGATACTAGCAATTTCTTCAAAATTAAGCCACCGCCGTGCTCTAAAAGATATAAGTGAAGCACTAGAGCAAAAACTATCAAGCTCAAAAGATATAAGTGAAGCACATAGAGTATTCTAGCAAATTCTAATCAAGTGGGCTTCTCCGAAAAGGTGTGTACAGCAAGGATGATTGTGGTAAACTAAAAAGCAAAGACTAATATAATACACGACGCTCCAAGCAAAACACATATCATGTGGCGAATAAAAATATAGCTCCAAGTAAAGTTACCAATGAACAAAGACGAAAGAGGGGATGCCTTCCCGGGGCATCCCCAAGCTTAGGCTTTTGGCTATTCTTGAATATCTTTGGGTGCCAAGGGCATCCCCAAGCATAGGCTCTTTCAACTCCTTATTCCATAGTCCATCAAAGCTTTACCCAAAACTTGAAAACTTCACAACACAAAACTCAACAGGAAATCTTATAAGCTCCATTAGTGAAAGAAAACAAAACCACCACATAAGGTATTGTAATGAACTCATTCTTTATTTTTTTTGGTGTTAAACCTACTGTATTCCAACTTCTCTAAGGATTATAAACTATTTTACTAGCCATAGATGCATCAAAATAAGCAAACAACACACGAAAAACAGAATCTGTCAAAAACAGAACAGTCTGTAGCAATCTGTAACTAACGCAAACTTCTGGAACTCTAAAAATCCTACCAAAATAGGAAGTCCTGGAAAATTTGTCTATTGATCAGCAGCAAAAAGATTGTAACATCCCAAAATTCTAAATTTTGGAATGTTATAATAAATATATAGATTTGATTGATTGTTTGATTGATTGTGTGAAATTGAGTGAAATTTGAAACTTTTTGAAAGTTAAATGAGAGGGAATAAAAGGACTTTCCCGAACTTTCATTTTGCATTCGTGATCTCCGTGAATTCAAATTCTTTTCACCACAAAACCCTGGAGAGAAGATGACATGACTTCTTCCATTTATTTAAATGACAAGGGGTGTTGAAAATATTTGAATTTCATTTGGAAAATATTTCCAACCCAGGAACTTTATGCAACTCAATGATTTTCACGAGCGAAGATAAAATGACTTCTTCAAAACATATGAAATATGAGTTGGGAGTTTCAAAGAATTAAATTCAAAGTTATTTTGAATTTATTTTCAATTTGGAGTTATTTGAGTTTTATTCAAATTTTTTTCTCCAAAAATAAAATATATGGAAAATAGGGTAACATGATTCCCTACATCAGAAAATTGGAGAGAAATAAATTTGAAATAATTTTTGTATTTTTAAAATGAGTTTTACTGAATTTTACTAGAGCGAAGCACTCTTTGTTTTATATGAATTTATGTGTATTTTATTTGACTCTAGAAAATATTCAGCTTGTAGGAAATCTTTTTATGAAAATTTTGATAAATAATATGCCTATATAAAATTTTAATTTATTTTATTTATCAGGTTTTCCTTCTGTTTCTATTTTAAAAAAGTTGTACGTGCGACACTTATTTATTTATCGTCTACATGCGCAGTATAGTAGCTTCTGGCGCCCCATTGTTTTTTTTCTTTCCTAAGTGGGCCAGGCCCAGCCGGCCATAATGCTTCCCCTTTTTTTTCTCCATAGTTTTTTTTTTCAATTTCAAAAAAAAAAACTGCAGCGCCGTGTACGTGCGCGCGCAGCCGGCCCGTAGTGCTTTTAGCCCATGCGGTTCCCCGTTTATTTTATTTGTTCGTCTACGTTTAGTCCCACATTGCCTAGCCTTTGACCCCTAAGCCTCTTTTCCACCAATAAATATAGACCCATAGAGCGACTTCTGGAAATTGTCTTCTCTCCGAAGTTGTCTTTTCTCTACCTTATAAAGGTATATTTATTTGTATTTTTTTCCATAGCTTATTTTTCTTCCGTTAAACAATTTGGCCCTCATTTTTTAAATAGCCATAACTTTTTACTCGTTCATCCAAATTAGATGAAATCAACGCCCACTTCTTCGTTACGATCTCCTCTATCCAGTAATCCAACTCAAGCTTGTTTTTGAAAGTTTAAAATTTAAATTAGACCAGATTTGAGTTTGAACTTCGTTTGATCGTAACTTGAGTTTTATAACTCCGTTTGAGTTGATTCTTTTTGCAAATCGAAGCTCTTGACCTAAACTTTCTGATAAGGCCAATTTCACATCATTTCGGTACTGTTAGAAATTGTTTTATGTTGCAAGAGTTATTTGCTTGGTTTTGATGTTTTCCAAATTGTTTCTTCGTTCTTCCCGATCTTTTGAGTGATTGCTTATGTGTGGTTACTATTGCTTGACTACGATAGATTGAACGGAGTGTGACGAGTAGAACTATCAAGAGTTTTGAGTGCGAATCATCTTCATCAACAGTACAGGCAAGTTCACACTTTGATCATATCCCTTTCATACCCAGTTTTTATGCATAAGTTTCACCCTCAAACATTGCATGAGTAGGTTTGATAACATGTGGGTATTGGAGAGTAGTTGATGAGGTAGGAACCTATTGTCCTGCATTCAAACCTTGGGAGTTACTTCTACGTTATGCTTATACTGCTATGCTATGGTCGTAGACGTGGTTTGGTTTAAGTGATTCATGACAGATGTGAGAGTTGTTATTAATGGTTAACTTAAGGTGGCTACTTTAATACACATCTGGGTGGATTGCTAGGGGCACCCTGGGGATATACCAGTGGACTTGCCGAGACACCTGGGGTTATACTAGTGTTGTCCTAGGAGATCCCGGGGTTATACCGTGTGATCCTCCTATGGTCCGCCACCCAGGCTCAAAGGGATCATAAGATTATTCATGCTAGAAACTTCCGTGTGCAGCCACAAGCTATTATGGGCTCTAGCATAGTTGAGTAAGTTACGTGAAGCTCTTGAAGAGGTAGATCAGCAGGTAGTGGGTTTGTAGGTTTGGTATGGTCTACCCGGACTAGAGAGTTAATGTTTCTGAAAGGCTGTGTCTCGGTCATCCATTTCTCAAACACCATGTAGTGCGAGAAATCCAACGGAGGCGATCGAGTCTTGTGGGGAAAAGTGCGCAAACCTCTGCAGAGTGTACAATCTAATCATGGTTAGCCGTGTCCCCGGTTATGGACAATTTTGAGTCTCTGGTCTTTGGATATTCATGTTGATCTCAACACTTTATTTAATTAATTTGATTGGGTTAATGATTATTATTTTGGGGTTGAGAGGGGGTTTACCTTCTCAATATTTTATCAACCAACTTTGTAGTTAAATAAAATATATTCCTTTGTAGTAGGGAAAAATTGGCTTTTCGCAAAAACTATAACCATAGAGCTTTCCACCAACCAAATATGCATGTAGTGATAGTTATTATTCATCATTATCCTATGGTGTGAATTTGCCAGTACATTCAATGTACTGACCCTTTGTGGCTGCAATGTCTCATGTTGCAGGATATCTTATGACGAGTAAGTGATACATTTGGGTTACGATTTCTACACTAAACTTTGCCGTTGGTGTTGATGGGAATCCACAACCTTGTTACTTTCGCTATTTGGATTGAGGTAATAGTATTTACGTTACTTTATACATGTGATTTACCTCTGTTATAAATCCTCGAGTACTGTGTGTGTCAGCATACCGATCCAGGGATGACACTTAAGCACAGAGACTTGACCGTCTGAGGTTGGGTCGCTACAAGATGGTATCAGAGCACATGTTGACTGTTGGACGTGACCCTAGAAACTGGCAAGCCCATAGGAAAGATTTCCTCTACAACTTTCTTTTCAAAAGGATCTTTTCCCCTCTTCTCTTCTGAGCTTATTCAAATTTCCCTTTAGTTAGACCATACCTTTTCCCCTTTTGGCCACATGAAGATTCGGCGGATGAGACCACTCCAAGGAGTACAAGATATCGGACAACTAAGACTACTTTGGAATAAGGAGGATTTTTACCGTGCATTACAATGACGGAAACTACAACGGTGAAGACCCCGAAGACTAGGAGAATTTGAAGGCTTTGAAGAATTTCCGGATTTGTATGACCTAGGAAGGCACCCCTTATGGAACTTGGCAGACTATGAAAGTTGTCAATACCCGAGATCAAGGTGTATCGGAGAAAGACCGAAACATGGAGCATAGAACTCAAAGTTTTGTCAAGAAACCCTAAAGCAGGAGATATCAACTATGGAATGATAGCTCATGGAAATGACAAGAGCAGAAACACGGCTATCCATGTTGTTATCTCCCACTTATGCTATTATCACCATGCGGAGTTAAGCGTGCAGATGCATGGAAGAATTGGATGGTAGAAGGCTGAAGGAGCATCTGTCAGCGAAGGATGCAGTTTTAACATAGCTGGTGCATCACCAGGATATGGAGTATTACATCAAGAAGTTTAGGGTGGATCTACAGGAAGCCGTATTTGACAAGGAAGCAGTTCATGAAGAACCCAGGTCCCAGAAGATTAAAATAGCCAAGCAGGAGGAGCTAAACCTCGAGATACCGGAGATTTGTCAGGAACTAAAGGTCAGTAGGATCATGGTCCATGTCGAGTTTGATGAAATCCAGAAGTTGGAACGTAACTCCAGAAATATTGAAGGACGCCACGAGAGACTTTGCGACAACAGAAATGATCTGGCAAAAGAACTTGAGTAGGACAAGCATGATCAGAAGAAGCCATCGGAAACATGAACAAGAATCGAAGAGTTTGATGACTTTGAAGATTTATTGACCATTAGAAGCCCAAACCCCTATTATATACCTGCATTAGATGCGACGATTGTGAGCTGTCATTTGTTTGATGTTTTTCGACATCCACAATAAAATCTGTCTTTTCAAAACTATTGTTTGTATTGTGTGTATCCCTCTCTATCTCTCTTATACCACCCCAAAACCCATGGACCCAATAGAGAATGAATGGAGATGAGCTTGTATTTTCTGGACCGATGAGTCAATTGGAGATAGACCGACGGATTCAGAACATGGAGGATCACATGGAGAATAACCCTATAGCCGGAAAGGATATGACCCAGCATGCTCTTGAGTGCTTTGAAAGAGGTGCCACTACCTGGTAGAGGATGTACCAAACCATCAATGGATGGCAAAGAGTAACCACTTGGGAAGAATTTAAGTTGACTCTGCAAAGATCTCGTCTTGTGTCCCAGAAATTGAGGCCTTATGGAAAGGATATGAAGAAACCTTGTGCATACAAGCTTTGTGGAGAAATAGGACACAACCATAAAGAAAACAAGGACCAATATCCTCATAAGCGGAGGATTACCAAAGGAGTTAGCCGAGGATCTCGTGGAAGTTTGGTTGGAGATTGTTCCAAAGGTTTTGTTGCAAACAATGGAAGTTCACCTACATTGTTGGGAAAGATCCGTGAAGCTCGGAAGGGTGACAAAGAGATTTCGAGGTAAAAAAGGATGAGAAAAGGAAAGGCCAAAGGTTTTCGTAAGGATAAGCACGACACCTTATGGTTCGAGGACCATGTATATGTGCCCAATAATGCAAAGATCAGGAAGTTAATACTTCAGGAGGCTCATGACTCACCATACTCGATTCTCCCTGGAAACACCAAGATGTATTTGGATTTGAAGGAGCGTTTCTGGTGGACCGGTATGAAGAAGGATATTGCGGAGTATGTAGTCGAGGTGATGTATGCCGAGAGAGTAAGAGTAGAGCTTGAAGCAGCAGGATTACTACAGCCTATGCCGATAACCGAATGGAAGTAGGATAAGCTTGGCATGGATTTCATTACCGGATTTCCCAGAACCCGAACGGGATATGATTCTATCTGGGTAGTAGTTGATTCACTTGAACAAAGTGGCTCACTTTATCCCAGTGAAAACCACCTATACAAGTGCGAAGTTGGCCAAGATATATTTGACCAGGATCGTATGTCTGCATGGAGTTCCGAGGACCATCGTATCAGATAGAGGAACACGGTTTACCTCAAAGTTTTGGAATCAGCTGCGCCACACTTTGGGTACTAGGCTAGAGTTCAATACAGCCTTTCATCCGCAGACTGATGGATAGACCGAGAGAGTCAATCAGATTCTGGAGGACATGTTGAGAGCGTGTGCGCTAGATTATGGATCTAGTAGGGATGATAATCTACCTTACACGGAGTTCTCATACAACAACAGTTACCAAGCCAGTTTGAAGATGACCCCTTTTGAAGCGTTGTATGGGAGAAGGAGCCCGACACCGTTGATGTGGGGTGAAGTTGGAGACCGTCAGTTGTTTGGACCAAATGTGATCAAGGATTCAGAAGAGAATGTTAAGTTGCTTCGAGATAGACTGAAGGTAGCTCACCCAGCGGAAGAGTTATGCACTCAAAAACGCAAGGAGGTAGTCTATGAAATTGGAGACAGCATGTCTTCGTGTGTCCCTCTGCGAGGAGTTAAACGATTTGGAGTTAAGGAAAGTTAGCCCCAAGATTTGTAGGACCATACCGAGTTTTGGAGCGTATGGGAGAAGTGGCCAACAAATTGAGTCACCAAGGACTGTCGGAGTTCATGATGTGTTTCACGCTTCCGAAGTTGAAGAAGTGCCATGCGAGATGGCCAATATTCCCTCAGAAGGACGCTTGACCTGGAAAGGATAATGATGTTCCGTGAAGTGGAGTATAGACTTCATAAGTATAAGTTTTTATCTTGGTAGGTGGGATATCCCACGAGGATGAAGAGATGAATTACTATTGGATATAAAGGAGGTATGATGTTGGAAATATGGATCAAGGTAAATTCCATGATGAGTCCGAGTAATCAGGTCCTAGTTTGGTGCCAATAGAAGGAAGGAAGACAGTACAATTGGACGGATTTAAGAATACTAGGAAGTTGGAAGTTGGAATAATGATCAGAAGCCCGAGGATAAGTTCAAGGACTACAAGTGATGAGATGGGCCATAACCCACAGGCCCCAGGACCTTCCAAGAAGCAAGCACACTCTTGCTGAAGGAAAAACCCTGGAAGAAGTTACGATTTTATCGATAGACGGTCTTATAAGAGTAACGCAAAACTTGAGAGTTGTTAAGGAACGATAGATGTTTGTTTGGCTTGCAGAATCAATGGATTTATCTGAACTTGGTTCATCGACAAGACAAATTCTGCACTGCTTGTGAGGATGACTGAGTGTTAGAATGCGAGATTCGCTAAATCATATACAAGGTAATGATTTGGGTGCGGGATGGATTGATCACCATACCGACTTACAATTATTATTCGCCTTGCTATGTGGGATGGTAAATCTGAGTGACTTACCTATAGTAGAGAGACGACGATCAAAACCCTGTTTAAACCTTAGAATGGTATAAGAATTTTTCCCCTTGTACAAGGCAGCTTTTGCCAACCGTAGGTTATACGGTGAGGATCAACCAGACCCATTTCCTGTAGGAGAAACCATAAATTGTTGACCACCATGAGATATCGATAGTTGTTTAGTATTGGCGCCGGACCATGACTAAGAAGACCCAATCTCTAATAACCTTACCAAGAGGAAAAAGGACAAAAGAATTGAGGAAAAGGTTATGCCGCTACCGGAAGAGCCCAGAGATGGAATTTCCCGAGATCTGGGAAGACCGACACTGCCAACAATAAGGATGGAGTATATGAGTTTTGATGGAACCGTAACCATGCTTCTAAGGGTGGTAGCACCCGAGACCCCGGAGACGATCGATGGATTTTTGAGAAGACCCCAAACCTAACCTATTTCTTTCTAGCCTCTCCGAATCTCGAGGACGAGATTCATTTTAAGGGTGGTAGGTTTGTAACATCCCAAAATTCTAAATTTTGGAATGTTATAATAAATAGATAGATTTGATTGATTGTGTGAAATTGAGTGAAATTCGAAACTTTTTGAAAGTTAAATGAGAGGGAATAAAAGGACTTTCCCAAACTTTCATTTTGCATTCGTGATCTCCGTGAATTCAAATTCTTTTCACCACAAAAGCCTGGAGAGAAGATGACATGACTTCTTCTATTTATTTAAATGACAAGGGGTGTTGAAAATATTTGAATTTCATTTGGAAAATATTTCCAACCCAGGAACTTTATGCAACTCAATGATTTTCACGAGCGAAGATAAAAATGACTTCTTCAAAACATATGAAATATGAGTTGGGAGTTTCAAAGAATTAAATTCAAAGTTCTTTTGAATTTATTTTCAATTGGAGTTATTTGAGTTTTATTCAAATTATTTTTCTCCAAAAATAAAATATATGGAAAACAGGGTAACATGATTCCCTACATCAGAAAATTGGAGAGAATAAATTTTAATTAATTTTGTTATTTTTAAAATGATTTTTACTGGATTTTACTAGAGCAGAAGCACTCTTTGTTTTATATGAATTTGTGTGTATTTTATTTGACTCTAGAAAATATTCAGCTTGTAGGAAATCTTTTTCTGAAAATTTTGATATATAATATGCCTATATAAAATTTTAATTTATTTTATTTATCCGGTTTTCCTTCTGTTTCTATTTAAAAAAAATTGTACGTGCGGCCCATATTTATTTATCGCCTACATGCGCAGTATATTAGCTTCTGGTGCCCCATTGTTTTTTTTCTCTCCCAAGTGGGCCAGGCCCAGCCGGCCATAATGCTTCCCCATTTTTTTCTCTCCATAGTTTTTTTTTAATTTAAAAAAAAAACTGCAGCGCCATGTACGTACGCGCGCAGCCGGCCCGTGGTGCTTTTAGCCCATACGGTTCCCCGTTTATTTTATTTGTTCGTCTACGTTTAGTCCCACATTACCTAGCCTTTGACCCCTAAGCTTCTTTTCCACCAATAAATATAGACTCATAGAGCCTCCAAAAATCATCCGATTCGGGTTAAATCAATATTTTGGTTTGACTAGATTCCTGAAAGAAAAATATTTTTCTCCTCTCCGGCGCGACTTCTGAAAATTGTCTTCTCTCCGAAGTTGTCTTTTCTCCACCTTATAAAGGTATATTTCTTTGTATTTTTTTTCTATAGCTTATTTTTCTTCCGTAAAACAGCTTGGCCCTAATTTTTTTAAATAGCCATAACTTTTTACTCGTTCATCCAAATTAGATGAAATCAACGCCCACTTCTTCGTTACGATCTCCTCTATCCAGTAATCCAACTCAAACATGTTTTTGAAAGTTTAAATTTTGAATTAGACCAGATTTGAATTTGAACTTCGTTTGATCGTAACTTGAGTTTTATAACTCCGTTTGAGTTGATTCTTTTTGCAAATCGAAACTCCTGACCTAAACTTTCTGATAAGGCCAATTTGACATAATTTTGGTACTGTTAGAAATTGTTTGATGTTGCAAGAGTTATTTGCTTGGTTTTGATGTTTTCCAAATTGTTTCTTCGTTCTTCCCGATCTTTTGAGTGATTGCTTATGTGTGGTTACTATTGCTTGACTACGATAGATTGAACGAAGTGTGACGAGTAGAACTATCAAGAGTTTTGAGTGCGAATCATCTTCATCAACAGTACAGGCAAGTTCACACTTTGATCATATCCCTTTCATACCCTGTTTTTATGCATTAGTTTCACCCTCAAACATTGCATGAGTAGGTTTGGTAACATGTGGGTATTGGGAAGTAGTTGATGAGGTAGGAACCTATTGTCCTGCATTCAAACCTTGGGAGTTACTTCTACGTTATGCTTATACTGCTATGCTATGGTCGTAGACGTGGTTTGGTTTAAGTGATTCATGACAGATGCAAGAGTTGTTATTAATGGTTAACTTAAGGTGGCTATTTTAATACACATCTGGGTGGATTGCTAGGGGCACCCTGGGGATATACCAGTGGACTTGCCCAGACACCTGGGGTTATACCAGTGTTGTCCTAGGAGATCCCGGGGTTATACCGTGTGATCCTCCTATGGTCCGCCACCCAGGCTCAAAGGGATCATAAGATTATTCATGCTAGAAACTTCCGTGTGCAGCCACAAGCTATTATGGGCTCTAGCATAGTTGAGTAAGTTACGTGAAGCTCTTGAAGAGGTAGATCGCAAGTAGTGGGTTTGTAGGTTTGGTATGGTCTACCCGAGTAGAGAGTTAATGTTTCGAAAGATCGTGTCTCGGTCATCCGTTTCTCAAACACCATGTAGTGCGAGAAATCCAACGGAGGCGATCGAGTCTTGTGGGGAAAAGTGCGCAAACCTCTGCAGAGTGTACAATCTAATCATGGTTAGCCGTGTCCCCGGTTATGGACAATTTTGAGTCTCTGGTCTTTGGATATTCATGTTGATCTCAACACTTTATTTAATTAATTTGATTCGGTTAATGATTATTATTTTAGGGTTGAGAGGGGGTTTACCTTCTCAATATTTTATCAACCAACTTTGTAGTTAAATAAAATATATTCCTTTGTAGTAGGGAAAAATTGGCTTTTCGCAAAAACTATAACCATAGAGCTTTCCACCAGCCAAATATGCATGTAGTGATGGTTATTATTCATCGTTATCCTATGGTGTGAATTTGCCAGTACATTCAATGTACTGACCCTTTGTGGCTGCAACGTCTCATGTTGCAGGATATCTTATGACGAGTAAGTGATACATTAGGGTTACGATTTCTACACTCAACTTTGCCGTTGGTGTTGATGGGAATCCACAACCTTGTTACTTCCGCTATTTGGATTAAGGTAATAGTATTTACGTTACTTTATACATGTGATTTACCTCTGTTATAAATCCTCGAGTAATGTGTGTGTCAGCATACCGATCCAGGGATGACACTTAAGCACAGAGACTTGACCGTCTGAGGTCGGGTCGCTACAAAGAATCAACGCAAAATCACGTCTGTTATTTAACAAAACTAATTTCATGCGTGCAAAGTTTCTATTTTTCAGCAGAATCAAATGAACTATCATCATAGGTTATCCTATAGGTTCTACTTGGCACAAACACTAATTAAAAGATAAAAACACATCTAAACAGAAGGTAGATGCAAAATTTATTACTAAACGTAAACAAAAACAAAAACAAAAAACACAAATAAAATTGGGTTGCCTCCCAACTAGCGCTATCGTTTAACGCCCCTAGCTAGGCATAAAAGCGAAGATAGATCTAAGTAGTGCCATCTTTGGCACTAAATTCATAAGTAGCCCGCATGATAAATTCATAGGGTAATTTAACTTTCTTTCTTGGAAAGTTCTCCATGCCTTTCCTTAATGGAAATTGGAATCTAATATTCCCTTCCTTCATATCAATAATCGCACCAATCGTTCTGAGGAAAGGTCTATCAAGAATAATAGGGCAAGAAAGATTGCAATCTATATCAAGAACGATAAAATCTACGGGCACCAAATTTCTATTTGCAACAATGAGGATATCATTGATCCTTCCCATTGGCTTTTTAATGGTGGAATCCGCAAGATGCAAATTTAAAGAGCAATAATCAAGATCATGGAAACCTAGAATATCACATAAAGTTTTCGGAATCGTGGAAACACTAGCACCCAAATCACACAAGGCAAAACACTCATGATATTTAATTCTAATCTTTATAGTAGGTTCCCACTCATCATTAAGTTTTCTAGGTATAGAAACTTACAAATTAAGTTTTCATCATAAGATTGCATCAAGGCATCAACAATGTGTTTGGTAAAAGCTTTATTTTGACTATAAGCATGTGGAGAATTAACAACGGATTGCGGCAAGGAAATACAACCTTCTAAAGAACAATTATCATAATCAAATTCCTTAAAATCCGAGATAGTGGGTTCAATACTATTTAAAGTCATGACCTCTCCAATCCCACTTTTACCAATTTTAGCATCAAGATCTAAAAACTCCGAATTCTTGGGACGCCTTCTAACTAAAGTTGACTCATCTCCAGTCCCATTATTATCAAGATTCATATTTCAAAACAAAGATCTAATAGGAGACACATCAATAACTTTAAGACCTTCATCATTATTTTCATTGAAACTAGAAGAACACGCCTTTACAAAGCAATCTTTCTTAGCACGCAATTTAGCGGTGCACTCATCAATGGAAATTCTCATTGCTTTGAGAGACTCATTGATATCATGCTTAGGAGGAGAAGATCTAAGTTTAAGAGAATCAACATCAAGCGAAAGTCTATCAACGTTCCTAGCCAAATCATCAACTTTGAGCAATTTTTCTTCAAGCAAAGCATTAAAATTATTTTGAGAAATCATAAATTCTTTCACACTATTCTCAAAATCAGAGGGCATCTTATTGAAATTACCATAAGAATTATTGTAGGAATTTCCATTATTATTAGAGGAATTACTAGGGAATGGTCTAGAATTAAAGTTTCCTCTATAAGCATTGTTACCGAAACTATTCCTACCAACAAAATTCACATCCATAGATTCATTATTATTCTCAATCAAAGTAGAGAAAGGCATATCATTGGGATCAAGAGGAGTATTTCTAGTAGCAAACAACTTCATAAGTTCATCCATCTTTCCACTCAAAACATTGATTTCTTCTATAGCATGCACTTTTTTACTAGAAGATCTTTCGATGTTCCATTGAGAATAATTAGCCATAATATTATCAAGAAGTTTTGTAGCATCTCCTAATGTGATTTCCATAAACGTGCCTCCCGCGGCCGAATCTAAAAGATTTCTAGAAGCAAAGTTCAAACCGGCATAAAAATTTTGTATGATCATCCATAAATTCAAACCATGAGTAGGGCAATTGCGAATCATCAATTTCATTCTTTCCCAACATTGGGCAAAATGCTCATGATCAAGTTGTTTAAAATTCATAATGTCATTCCTAAGAGTGATAATCTTAGCGGGAGGAAAATACTTAGAGATAAAAGCATCTTTGCACTTGTTCCAAGAATCAATACGATTTTTAGGCAAAGACGAAAACCAAACTTTAGCACGATCTCTAAGTGAAAACGGAAATAACTTTAATTTAACAATATCATTATCCGTATCTTTCTTCTTTTGCATATCACACAAATCAACAAAGTTGTTTAGATGAGTAGCGGCATCTTCACTAGGAAGGTCGGCGAATTGATCTTTCATAACAAGATTCAGCAACGCAGTATTGATTTCACAAGACTCAACATCATTAAGAGGAGCAATCGAAGTACTAAGGAAATCATTATTATTGGTATTGGAGAAATCACACAATTTGGTATTATCTTGCGCCATGGCAACAAGTAATCCAACACACAAGCAAACAGAAAAAGGGCAAGAGAAAAGAGAGAGAGAGAGAGATGGTTGGGAAAGAGAGGGCAAATAAAACGGCAAGGGTGAAGTGGGGGAGAGGAAAACGAGAGGCAAATGGCAAATAATGTAAATGCAAGGGAGATGAGTTTGTGATGGGTACTTGGTATGTCTTGACTTGAGCGAAGACCTCCCCGGCAACGGCGCCAGAAATCCTTCTTGCTATGTCTTGAGCTTGCGTTGGTTTTCCTTGAAGAGGAAAGGGTGATGCAGCAATAGTAGCGTAAGTATTTCCCTCAGTTTTGAGAACCAAGGTATCAATCCAAGAGGAGGCTCCTCAAAAGTCCCACGCACCTACACAAACAAACAAAGAACTCGCAACCAACGCAATAAAGGGGTTGTCAATCCCTTCACGGCCACTTGCGAAAGTGAGATATGATAGAGATAGTATGATAAGATAAATATATTTTTGGTATTTTATAATATAGATGCAAAAAGTAAAGATGCAAGTAAAAGTAGATGGAAAGCTTATATGATAAAAGATAGACCCGGGGGCCATAGGTTTCACTAGTGGCTTCTCTCAAGATAGCATAAGTATTACGGTGGGTGAACAAATTAAGTTCATAAAGAACAGAGTAACGCATTAAGCAAGATGACATGATGTAGAGGGATAAACTCAAGCAATATGATATAAACCCCATCTTTTTATCCTCGATGGCAACAATACAATACGTGCCTTGCTGCCCTCACATCCACCGGAAAGGACACCGCAAGATTGAACCCAAAGCTAAGCACTTCTCCCATGGCAAGAAAGATCAATCTAGTAGGCCAAACCAAACTGATAATTCAAATAGACTTGCAAAGATAACTCAATCATACATAAAAGAATTCAGAGAAGATTCAAATATTTCTCATAGATAAACTTGAGCATAAACCCACAATTCATTGGATCTCGACAAACACACCGCAAAAAGAGTTTACATCGAATAGATCTCCACAAGAGAGGGGGAGAACATTGTATTGAGATCCAAAAAGAGAGAAGAAGCCATCTAGCTAATAACTATGGACCCCAAGGTCTATGGTAAACTACTCACAACTCATCGGAGGGGCTATGGTGTTGATGTAGAAGCCCTCCATGGTCGATTCCCCCTCCGGCGGAGCGCTGGCGAAGGCTCCAAGATGGGATCTCGCGGATACAGAAGGTTACGGTGGTGGAAATTGTGTTTCGTTGGCTCCCTGGATGTTTTCAGGGTACGTAGTTATATATAGGAGGAAGGAGTACGTTGGTGGCCTCCCGAGGGGCCCACAATACAAGGGGGCGCGCCCAGAGGGGGTGGGCGCGCCATCCTATCTCATGGCCGCCTCGGCTGCTTCTTGGCTTGCACTCCAAGTTCTCCGGATCACGTTCGTTCCAAAAATCACACTCCCGAAGGTTTCATTCCGTTTGGACTCCTTTTGATATTCCTTTTCTTCGAAATACTGAAATAGGCAAAAAAAACAGCAATACGGGCTGGGCCTCCGGTTAGTAGGTTAGTCCCAAAAAAGATATAAATGTGTAAAATGAAGCCCATAAACATCCAAAAGGGGTAATATAATAGCATAGAACAATCAAAAATTATAGATACGTTGGAGACGTATCACATAGCCACTGCCAGAAACCCTAGTCTTTTCGGTCTCACTGATAGGGATCTCGGTCTCACCGAGATGGGATTGTAATCTCTCTGTTTCCCTTCGTAATGTTTCGGTCAAACCGAAATGAGCGATCGGTCCCACCGAGATTGCAATGCAAACTCTCTATTTCCCTTTCGTAATGTTTCGGTCCAACCGAGATGAGCGAATCGGTCCCATCGAGTTTGCCTGACCAACTCTCTGTTTGTCTATTACCAAAATCGTTCTCACCGAGTTTGTGTAATCGGTCTCACCGAGATTACATTATGCCCAAACCCTAATGATATCGGTCCCACCGAGTTGACATGTCGGTCCCACCGAAATTCCTAACGGTCACATTATGAGCTAAATCGGTCTGACCGAGTTTCACGATTCGGTCCCACCGAGTTTGGTAAGTTGTGTGTAACGGTTAGATTTTATGTGGAGGCTATATATACCCCTCCACCCACTCTTCATTCATGGAGAGAGCCATCAGAACATGCCTACACTTCCAACATACATTTTCTGAGAGAGAACCACCTACACTTGTGTTGAGGTCAAGATATTCCATTCCTACCACATAAATCTTGATATCTAGCCTTCCCCAAGTTGCCTTCCACTCAAATCTTCTTTCCACCAAATACAAATCCTGTGAGAGAGAGTTGAGTGTTGGGGAGACTATCATTTGAAGCACAAGAGCAAGGAGTTCATCATCAACACACCATTTGTTACTTCTTGGAGAGTGGTGTCTCCTAGATTGGCTAGGCGTCACTTCGGAGCCTCCGTCAAGATTGTGGAGTTGAACCAAGGAGTTTGTAAGGGCAAGGAGATCGCCTACTTCGTGAAGATCTACCCTAGTGAGGCAAGTCCTTCATGGGCGACGGCCATGGTGGGATAGACAAGATTGCTTCTTCATGGACCCTTCGTGGGTGGAGCCCTCCGTGGACTCGCGCAACCGTTACCCTTCGTGGGTTGAAGTCTCCATCAACGCGGATGTACGGTAGCACCACCTATCGGAACCACGAATAAAAAATCTCCGTGTCTCCAAATTGCGTTTGCACACTCCAATCCCATCCCTTTACATTCTTGCAATTTGCATGCTTTACTTTCCGCTGCTCATATACTCTTGGCATGCTTGCTTGATATGTATTGTGAATGTTAAAACTTGTACCAAAACTCCACTTCAACTTAAGAGATTAAAAACTGCTATTTTTCTTGCTTAGAATCTATTCACCCCCCCTCTAGACACCTCTTCTCGATCCTTTCAATACCGAACTGAATTTGACTCATACAAATAATTTTGAAGTACAGTGAAGAGTGTTGAAAGGATCGCTATAGTTGACTAGAGGGGGGGATTGAATAGGCAACTAACAATTTTTAGCTTTTCTTTACCAAATTAAACTTTGCATCAAAGTAGGTTGTCTACATATGCAACTAGGTGAACAACCTATATGATGCAACAACAACAAGCACACAAGCAAGCAAGGAATATAACACAAAAGTAAGCTTGCAAAAGTAAAGGCACGAGGTAACCAAGAGTGGAGCCGGTGAAGACGAGGATGTGTTACCGAAGTTCCTTCCTTTTGAGGGGAAGTACGTCTCCGTTAGAGCGGTGTGGAGGCACAATGCTCCCCAAGAAGCCACTAGGGCCACCGTATTCTCCTCATGCCCTCACACAATGCGAGATGCCGTGATTCCACTATTGGTGCCCTTGAAGGCGGCGACCGAACCTTTACAAACAAGGTTGGGGCAATCTCCACAACTTAATTGGAGGCTCCCAACGACACCATGAAGCTTCACCACAATGGACTATGGCTCCGAGGTGACCTCAACCGTCTAGGGTGCTCAAACACCCAAGAGTAACAAGATCTGCTAGGGATTAGTGGGGGGAATCAAATTTCTCTTGGTGGAAGTGTAGATCGGGGCCTTCTCAACCAATCCCGAGCAAATCAACAAGTTTGATTGGCTAGGGAGAGAGATCGGGCGAAAATGGAGCTTGGAGCAACAATGGAGCTTAGGGATGGAAGAGGTGGTCAACTAGAGGAAGAAGACACCCCGTATATAGTGGAGAGACAAATCCAACCGTTATCCACTTACTCAGCCCGCGACCTGCGGTACTACCGCTCCAGACAAGCGGTACTATCGCAGGGGCTCACGGTACTACCGCGATGGACCGCGATACTACCGCTGCAATGGCAGGGGCTAGTCCAGGCTAGAGCCGCCAAGGCTGAGAGCGGTACTGCCGCTGACGCGGTACTACCGCTCCCCCTACCGCAAGGCCAGAATGGACTAGGCTGGGGAGGGCACGGATGAATAAAAATACATCCATGCCTACTTCCGCTGAAAATCGAACAGTGCGAAAATCCAACACGCTACTACCGCGCCAGGCGTGCGGTACTACCGCGCAGGGAGCGGATGTAAAAAAAATTACATCCATCCCTACTTCCGCTCGTGTTCTCGAGCGGACACGAGAGGACTCACGGTACTACAGCACAAGATGGGCGGTATACTACACGTGAGGGCGTATGTAAAAATTTACATCCGCCCCTACAGCCGCAAGAGAGGCTGAGCCTGGCCTGAGGCCTCTGTACTACAGCTCCATAGGAGCGGTACTACCGTGTGCTCCTACGGTACTACCGCAAGGGCTTGCGGTAATACCGCAAGGGCCTACGGTACTACCGCTCCTAGGAGCAGTACTACCGCATGCCTCAGAAGCAACACTAGGAATCCTTCTTTTTGCACAACAATGAAGATAACGGAGGACGCTCCAAGCAAAGGGAAAGGCGGTGCAAAGGGAGAAAACCTGTACGTGATGATTCCACCCGAACCTTTCCACCGCGGACCCCCTCTTAATAGTACGGCTATCCTACGACTCAAATCCACCAAAAGAGACGTAGAACACCACCATCTTCAATAGTCTTCGAGGGGTACCAAACCATCTTGTGCCTAACGACGAAGCGACTGAAATACTCAAGGCACACGATTAATCCGCAAAAGCATTGTCATCAATCACCAAAACACCTTAGGGATAAAATGCCCTTACAATCTCCCCCTTTTTGGTGGATTGATGACAATACGGGATTTGCACAAAGGGGAAAGAATATAGCACATAAGCAAACCCCACATCTCTAAAATATAGACGAGCTCCCCCTAGATGCGTGCCAGAGGGTAAAGTGCTTTGGACTGCACGACACATATACTAGGATCAACACTCCCCCTATATTTTATAGACAAAGCATATCTTGCAACAAAAAGGCTAACACTAAGCAAGATAGTAAATATGAGCATAACATAAATGGCACAATATAACATAAGCTCAATAAGGTAATTAAATAGCACAATATAGCATAAGCTCAATAAGGTAATAAGGTATGATAGAATGCATATGTCTTACACCATATGATAGACCAAGTCTCACGAGCAAAGTAAACCAAAGCAAGCAAGGTTCAACGGAATAAACACGAGCAAAGCAAACACAAGACACAAGACTCTCGCAAATCCCTACACTCTCTCCCCCTTTGGCATCGAGGCGCCAAAAAGGCAGAGAGGACACCTACACACAAGTGGTGGCTCAAGTGGAGTAGTTAGACGCACGGTCCTCGTCAGACTCGGCAGCAGGAATGGTCTCCTCGACGTCCTCCTCAGAATCAGTCCACTTGAAGCCTTGTTTCGCCATCCACTCAGCCTCTGGAGTGATGCAATCCTCAGAACCGCCAGAAACATCCTCTCCAAACAGCCTCATGATCTTCTTGTCACGGCAGCGACTCTCCTTGGAGCCAACATGAGACCTGTACTGTCCCTTGGCCTGCATGCAGAACAAGGTCTTCATCTTGTTCTTCAGCCTCTTAGCCCAAGCTGGCTCAGAGGTGGGAGGGGTGTAACCCTCAGAGCTGACCTCATCTGCTGGCTCCTCCTCCTCCTCATCTGCATCCACATCCATGGCAGTCGCAGCCTCAGCACGAGAAGTGGTGTTAGCCCACTGAGTCTTGACACGGAGCTGGATGGAATCATGTCGAATCCAATCAGGGGCCTCAAAGTCATCCTGAGGGTAGAGCTTCTCCCAAGTTGCTGAGATCAACTGAAACAGATACGGTCCATAGATGGTGACCTTGCGGTTGAAGATGGCAAACCGAAGCTCACACCACATGATATGTGAGACATCAAGTGGTAGCGTCTGAGAGTTTCGCGCTTCTTCACACAGGAGCAACATGTCCACAAGATACGCATGCATCTTGTCCTTATCCCCAATGCTTGGGAAGAGAGAGTTGTGGAAGATCTGATACATGATGTCAAGGAAGGAGCTGGGCACCCAAGAAGACTTGCCACTAGAGAGCTTGTTCTCAACAAGGAAGGGCTGAAGCTTGTCTTGTTGGCTGACTCGGAATTGGCATGAGCACGAACACCTTGGGGTGTAGCGAGCCCCTCATCCGAAACACCAAGCAAAGTCATGAACTCCTTCCAGGTAGCCGTCAGCCGCCGACCATTGGTCATCCAAGTCATCGTCCGGTCCTCATTAGGATGAAAGTACACCAAGGCGAAGAACTGAGCCACAATCTCCGGATCATAGTCTTTGTGAAAAGAGATGATATGCTCAATGCCAAACTGCTCCACTAGATCCAGAGCCTCACCAAAGTATGCCCGGTGCTTCTCTTCCCTCATATGATGCATGTCGATCCAGTGCACATCCACATAGATATTCCGCTTGGCCTTGATCACATCCAGATAAATGAGATTCTGCTGCTTGGTCCAGAACAACTCATTCCTTCGAAGGTTGGCACGAGGATTCACATAGGTATTGATCTTCCTTCGAGAGATGAACTCAGCAAGCGGCATCTCATCCATACCCATGACGGGTTCCTTGTCCTTGGTGGCGGTGGTCTTGGTCCTGCGTTGGGGGGCACTGGAACCCTCATGGCTTGGGTTGGAACGGCGAGCATGAGCACCTGAGCCACACACCACAAAACAAACACGCAAGAAACGTGAGAAGGATCAGTGCAAAGAACGCAGCAAAACAGTGAAACAAGTAGAATTCGCACATGATAATTGCCACACGATAGATTTGACAGCAACTGTAGCACTGCTTGGTCGCGCGGAACTAAAAAATTAGTGCCGCTCCAAATCACGGTAGTACCGCGCGCGAGGTAGTACCGCGCTGGAGGTGCGGTAGTACCGCACGGGCGGTAGTACCGCGCAGGAGGTGCGGTAGTACCGCGCGTTTTCAGATCCGAAACAGCAAGTGAATCTGGGAACTACCATGATGACAAAGCGGTACTACGGTCGATCAAATCTACCACGGGGCAACGTATGATGTACAAACTCTACGCAATACTACTCTCCTCCATCCTACTCTTGCAAAGATTTAGCCTAAAATCTCAAGAACAACTAGCATCTCCCCAAAAACCTAGAAGCGAAGGAACAAACCAAAAGGAGAGGGATTTGGGGAAAGACCTTGTTCCATGGCAAGAGGAAGTGGTGGGGAACGATCCCACCGGTCGGAATCCGAGGAGAGCAGCCGGAGAGGGAGATCCGGCAAGGGTCTCCGGCACCGTTCGTGGGCAGGAGAGAGAGAGGCGGCGTGGGAAGAAGGAGTGAATGGGTATGGGGGAGTTGGAACTCCCCCTGCCCGCTCTTAACCCCCACACACTCGCTACGCCACGGTAGTAGCGCGACTCATTGCGGTAGTACTGCCCGGGCGGAAGTACCGCGCCGTGGGCGGTAGTACTACTCCACCAGTGGCAATAAAAAATTACTGCCGTGCTGGTTGCGGTAGTACCGTGTCCTTGCGATAGTACCGTGGCGGACCACGGTAGTACCGTGAACCCAAGAAAATGCAGTTTCAAGCACAAGAAAAAAAATGACTTTGCACGGAACCTTCAAGAGAACACACACACACACCAACGAGCTAACGAGCGAGACACTGCAAACAGACAAACAAGGGGCAATAAAGACCAAAATGAGACACAACCTCTCCAAGGAGGGGGCGGTGGCCGGAGCCACCTACGTTTGAGTTGATTGGTATGGCACCGCGAAGGATTATCCTTGGGCCCATGACCAAAACTCGTCTTTGAAGCACATGTACCATCAAAAATGGCTAATGTGAAAGAGTTGATCAATTTATGCATAATGGGGGGAGGGAGAGTTCATTGAGAGAACAACACTCCCCCTATGTCCATGCCTACACCTAAACTAGACAACAAGTTGAGTGTGGTGGGGTGTGCAAGGGTTCAAGTCACATTGCTCGAATCAATGATATTTAGCTCATGCCTTAACTCATGAAATCTTGCTTCATCCAAGGGCTTCGTGAAAATATCTGCAAGGTTATCATGTGTGTTGACATACTTGAGCTCGATCTCCCCTCGCCTAATATGATCCCGGATGAAGTGATACCGAATCTCAATATGCTTCGTCTTGAAGTGTTGCACCGGGTTGAGAGAAATCTTGATGGCACTTCCATTGTCACACCAAAGAGGCATTTTGTCACAAATGACACCGTACTCCTTTCAAGTTTGCCTCATCCATAGGAGTTGTGCACAACAACTACCGGCCGCTACGTATTCCGCTTCGGTGGACGAGAGAGACACACAACTTTGCTTCTTGGAAGACCAAATCACCAAAGAGCAACCTAGAAATTGGCACTCTCTGGAAGTTGACTTCCTATCCACTTTGTCTCCCGCCAATCGGAATCCGTATATCCTTCAAGCTTGAAGTTTGCTCCTCTTGGGTACCATAAGCCAAAGTCTGGGGTATGAGCCAAATATCGAAAGATTCGCTTGACCGCCACATAGTGGCTTTCCTTCGGCGCGGCTTGAAACCGTGCACATATTCCCACACTCAACATGATATCCGGTCTAGATGCACAAAGGTAAAGCAAGGAGCCAATCATGGAGCGATATACCTTTTGATCCGCCGCTTTACCATTGGGATCAATGTCAAGTTGGCACTTGGTAGGCATTGGAGTAGAAGCCGGCTTGACATCACTTAGCTTGAATCTTTTTAGCATGTCTTGAGTGTATTTGGCTTGGTTGATGAAGGTACCTTCTCTTCTTTGCTTGATATCGAAACCAAGGAAGAACTTCAACTCTCCCATCGAAGACATCTTGAACTTAGAGGTCATGAGAGCGGCAAATTCCTCATTGAAAGCTTTGTTAGGGGAACCAAAGATAATATCATCAACATATAGTTGGCATACAAACAACTCCCCTTTGACCTTCTTAGTAAAAATAGTGGGATCGATTTGCCCAACCTCAAACCCACGATCTTGTAGCAACTCAGTAAGGTGGTCATACCACGCACGTGGGGCTTGCTTAAGGCCATAGAGTGCCTTATCGAGTTGACACATGATCCGGGAAGTAGGGATCCTCGAACCCGAGGGGTTGCTTGACATAAACCAACTCATTAATAGGACCATTAAGAAAAGCACTCTTCACATCCATTTGTTGTAACTTAAAGTTGTGATGGGAAGCATAAGCAATCTACAAACAAATGGATTAAAGGCGAGCAACGGGAGCAAAGGTTTCACAGTAGTTGATACCCTCGACTTGGGAGTAGCCTCGTGCTACCAATCTTGCCTTGTTGCAAATGACGTTCCCACGAGCATCTTGCTTGTTCTTGAATATCCACTTGGTTCCAATGACATTGTGGTTCCCCGACGACCTTGGCACCAATCTCCACACCTTGTTGTACTCTAAGTTGTTGAGTTCTTCATGCATGGCATTGAGCCAATCCGAATCTTCGAGCGCCTCATAGACCTTTTGGGGTTCAACACAAGAGACAAACGCGTGATGTTCACAATAGTTTGCTAATTGTCTATGAGTGCTTACCCCCTTTCTTAGGCTTCCAACCACATTTTCCATGAGATGACCTTTGGTGGTGAGATTGCAAGCAATCTTCGCGGCACGACGCTCTAACTCCTCCTCGGATGTGGAAGGAGGAGGGGTAACTTGATCATCTTGAGCGTCGTCTTGAGATTGTTCTTGGTCTTGAACTTGCTCGAGGGGGAGTGAGGGAGTCCTGGATCGGGGATATCCGGACAGCCGGACTATATACATCGCCCGGACTATTGGAACGTGAAGATACAAGACTCAAGACTCCGTCCGTGTCCGGATGGGACTCTCCTTTGCGTGGAAGACAAGCTTGGCGATCCGGATATTGTATTTCCTTCCTTGTAACCGACTCCATGTAAACCCTAGCCCTCTCCGGTGTCTATATAAACCGGAGAGGTTGGTCCTTAGAAGGCCGATCACAACTACAATCATAATCATCATAGGCTAGCTTCTAGGGTTTAGCCTCTACGATCTTGTGGTAGATCTACTCTTGTACTACTCATATCGTCAATATTAATCAAGCAGGAAGTAGGGTTTTACCTCCATCGAGAGGGCCCGAACCTGGGTAAACATTGTGTCCCTTGCTTCTTGTTACCATCAGCCTAAGACGCATAGATCGGGACCCCCTACCCGAGATCCGCCGGTTTTGACACCGACATTGGTGCTTTCATTGAGAGCTCCTCTGTGTCGTTGCTGCAAGGCTCGATGGCTCGTCTCGTTGTCAAGGACAACATTACCTCTGGGGGAGCGCTGGCTGTAGGCCAAACTCTCCGACTTGGCGGCTTAATCATGGCCGCCCCATCGGCTGTCACGCCGACGATGGCCTCTCGGGTCGTCACGCATAACCTTCGCATCAATACGGAACTCGCCGAACAGATGGATCCGATAGAGCTCTCCTCCCTTAATGAGCTCTTGGATCGCAGCACCGCTTTGGGAGTCGCTACGGACTATGACCGGATCGGGCTTAAACCCGACCGAAGGGACATTAAATCCCCGCTGGCCACCCATGAGATAGCGGTAGTGGAGGATCACATACAAATTACCCCTCTATTTTGAGGACGAATTATGTCCGGATCACCGAGCTCCCTGAGCCGGACTCCCGCTCAAGGGAAGACATGACCCAGATCCCGGACTTAGGGTCGGGTATTCGGCCGAAAAAATTGGGCAGCACCTCGGATCCCGAGCTGTCGAACTCGGAAGCTCCCCTACCCCTAGGCGCTAGATCGGATCAGAATCCGGATTCAGCCACGAACACCCACCCGTACTTAAACCGTCTCTCCCATATCAGAGAAGAGCCCCAGGAGACAGTACATCGCTACTGGGCCAGATTCCTCCTTGTGCTAAATAAGGTCAAGGACTGTCGTGAGGAGGACGCAATCTCACTTTTCTGCAAAAACTGTACGAATAAAGGAATTCTTAATGCCTTAAGTCGTCGTGACATAGTACACTTCGCTGACAACCATAGTACAGAAATATTGTGCGATGGAAAGCGCCTGGAAAACCCAAACAGAATTTTGGGATAGTCCGGCTCTCACCAAAACCTTTGTTCGAGCTAAACGGGCGAACTCTCGGAAGTCGACCGATCCAATCCCCAAGAAGCCAAAGCCCACCCCAGGGGGTGGAACCGTATCGGAAGAATGGCTCAACAGGCCATGTAAACTCCACAGTACGCCGGACACAACACCAACTCACAGCCTTAGGGCATGTTGGATACTCCGGCAGGTAGCAAAAAGTAGCGAGGGTCTCCTTGTAAGCCATAGAGCAGAACAACATCCCGCTAAAGAACACAATACGGTACTAACAGTCTTCGAGACTTTCGCCTCAAACAATATGCGCAAGCGAGCTCATCGAAGCTCCACTGAAATCTGCCATGTGGCAAATATAAATTCGTGGAACGACACTGCTATAACCTTCAATGCCGTGATTTAACCCGATTCGCACCGTCCGGGCACCAGCCGCTCTGGTCCTTAGCCCAGTCGTGGATGGCTTTCGGCTCACTAAAGTACTCATGGACAGCGGAAGCGGATTAAACTTGATCTACGAAGAAACACTCAACAAGATGGAAATTGATAAAAGCCGCATTGAACAAAGCGGCACAACCTTCAGGGGGATTATCCCTAGTCGGGAACCGCGGTGTGCGGGAAAAATCACACTCGATGTGGTATTCGGCACCCCGGAGAATTATAGATCCGAAGAAATCACATTCCAAGTGGCTCCTTTCAGCAGCGGATACCACGCCCTTCTAGGGCGGGATGCATTCACAAGCTTTCAAGCTATACCCCATTACGGGTACATGAAGCTTAAAATGCCCGGACCCAATGGAATCATCAATCTAGCCAGTGATCCGGACGTCGCACTTCGAACCGAAAACAAGACCGCAGCACTAGCCCTGGAAGCATTATCCGAAGCCCTAGCGGCCGAAGAATTAACAACATTGCGTGCCACCGTGGACAGGGACGATGTGATACTCGACAAGCGACCCAAGTCCACCTCATTTAAACCCGCAGACGAGATAGTCAAATTCCAAGTCCATCCAACGGACCCCACGAAGACAGCTTCCATCGGGACACATTTGAGCCCTGCAATGGGCGCTGCACTGCGAGACTTCTTATGCGAGAATTGGGACATTTTCGGCTGGCACCCATCGGACATGCCGGGCATCCCATGCAGATTGGCCGAACACAGCCTCAATATACTAAAAGGATACAAACCTGTCAAGCAGACCCTAAGGCGGTTTTCAGAGCCCAAACGGCAAGCCATGGGGGAAGAGCTAGCCAAGCTACTCGAGGCCAGATTCATCAGAGATATCAAGCATCCGGATTGGCTGGCAAATCTGGTAATGGTACCAAAGAAGGACAAATCCTGGCGCCTATGCGTCGACTTAAAAGACCTCAACAAGGCTTGCACCAAGGATCCCTTTTCGCTCCCTCGCATCGATCAAATCATCGACGCCACAGCAGGACACGACTCGCTGTGTTTCCTCGACGCATACTCTGGATACCATCAAATAAAGATGGCAGAGACCGACCAAGCTGCAACAACTTTCATAACGCCATATGGCGCTTTTTGCTTCAACACTATGCCTTTCGGGCTTAAGAATGCCGGCGCAACCTATCAACGCATGATTCAAACATGCCTAGAAAAGCAAATCGGCAAAACAGTGGAGGCATATGTGGACGACGTGGTCATAAAAACAACACACGTCGAAACCCTAATAGATGAATTGAGGCTTACGTTTGATAACCTCCGAACATACGACATCAAGCTGAACCCGGAAAAATGTGTTTTCGGCGTCCCCTCTGGGAAACTGTTGGGCTTCATTGTTTCCAATAGAGGAATTGAAGCGAATCCGGCAAAAATCCGAGCTCTGTCGCAGTTGGCTATACCAATAGACCTCAAGCACATCCAGAAACTAGCTGGATGCGTGGCTGCTTTGAGCCGCTTTATCTCCAGGTTAGGAGAAAAGGCATTACCTCTTTACCGCCTTCTTCAGCGCACCGAACACTTTGTGTGGACGGATGCAGCCGCGGCCGGACTCGATGAAATAAAGACCTTATTGGCCAGTAATCCAGTCCTAACAGCGCCAAATATCAGCGAACCTATGCTGCTGTACATAGCTGCAACACATCAAGTTGTAAGCGCAGCGCTCGTCGTCGAACGAGAGGTTGATGGATACAAATTCCCGCTCCAGAAGCCGGTTTATTACGTATCCACGGTCCTCACCCCATGCAAATCCCGATACCCACACTATCAAAAAATAGCATACGCGGTCTTCATGGCATCCCGGAAGCTACGACACTACTTTCAAGAGTGTTCAATTACGGTGGCCTCCGAAGTACCACTCAACGAGATAATAAATAACCGCGACGCTACGGGCCGGATCGCTAAATGGGCCATCGAGCTCCTTCCGTTCGACATAACATACAAGCCACGACGGGCCATCAAGTCGCAAGTACTAACTGACTTTGTCGCCGAATGGACAGAAGCCGAACTCCCTAAAGAGTACGGCGCGTACTCTAACTGGATCATGCACTTCGACGGCTCTAAAATGCTGGCCGGATTGGGAGCAGGTGTAGTCCTGACGTCTCCCACCGGAGACACGGTCCAGTACGTCCTCCAAATATTATACATAGACTCCAACAATGCAGCCGAATACGAGGCTCTGTTGCACGGTCTTCGGATGGCAGTCTCTATGGGCATTCAATGCCTAGAAGTGCGCGGGGATTCAAACCTAGCAATATCACAAACAAACAGAGACTTTGACGCCAAGGATCCGAAAATGGCGGCCTACCGTAATGCCGTCCTCAAAATGTCAGCTCGGTTCGAGGGGCTCGAATTCCACCATGTGGCTCGAGAAAACAATCAAGCGGCGGATATTCTCACCCGCGTCGGCGCTAAACGCGACCCTGTCCCACCTAACATATTCCTGGAAAGGCTGTTCAAGACATCCGTGGTATGGGAAGGGGAGTCCGGCAATACTAGCACGGATCCAAATACAACCCCAGACTCCGAACTATCAGACATAATCGGAGGCTCTACCACCGAAATAACATCTTCGGCCCATGAAATCATGGTTGTAATCGCCCGTGGACTGAGCCTTTCTTGGCCTACCTAAATAGGCAGGAGCTCCCCGAAGACCAAAATGAAGCACGCTGCATCGTCCGGCGTTCTAAAGCTTACAAAGTCCATGAAGGGGAACTCTATAAGAAAAGTGCGACAAGAGTGCTCCAAAGGTGCATCTCTGAAGAGGAAGGGCGGCAGCTCTTGGCTGAAATCCATGCCAGACTGGGCAGGCACCACGTCGCCGCTCGAGCACTAGTCAGCAAGGCCTTCCGTACAGGCTTCTATTGTCCGACGGCCCGAGGAGACGCACAGGACCTTGTCCAACACTGCGTCGGTTGCCAGCTCTTCGCCAATCAGAGTCATATGCCCCCTACCGCTCTCCAAACAATCCCCATAACTTGGCCCTTCGCGGTCTGGGGGCTGGATATGGTCAGACCTCTTAAAGGGGGAAGCCATAAGAAAAAAATACTTATTGGTCATGGTGGACAAGTTCACCAAATGGATAGAAGCCAAACCAGTCAAAACGGCCGAATCCGGACCAGTAATAGACTTCATATTCGGGTCGACAATCGACACGGCGCCCTCCACAAAGATCATCATCGATAATGGCTCAAATTTCACAGCCGATGAAGTGAAATCTTGGTGCGGCAAAATGGGCATTAAGCTTGACTACGCTACCGTCTACCATCCCCAAACAAACGGCCATGTCGAACGGGAAAACGGTCTCATCATGAGCAGCATCAAACCCAGACTAGTGCGATCCTTGACCGAGTCGACGCGCCGGGTTGAAGAGCTCGACCAGACTCTGGGGCTGCGGACCACGCCAATCGCACCACGGATATACACCATTTTTATGGTGTGCGCGCGAAGCGAGCGATTACTACCGCGACATAATACATGATTCGCCACGCAGCGACGCATGTACGAAGAGAAGGAAGCCGAGTTAGATCGGCGGGATAACTGGATGCCACGGAGGAGGAGTGCGATGTTGCAAAAGCCCGTTCCGCATTCTATCGCCAGCGAGCTCGATGATATCAAAGCGAGAAGTGCGGGCCAAAACTTATAATATTGGCGAGCTCGTTCTCGCCTACGGAGAAGAAGAAGGACAAGCTCAAACCCAAGTGGGAAGGTCCTTCGTCATTGACAAAGTTCTCACCGGAGGAGCGCGTACGCTTCGTAATGCATCCGATAATGACTCGAGCCGAACCCATGGAACGCGGCCAGACTCCGGAGATTCTACGCCTAGCGCCGAACTCAGTGTTTGTCTCCTTACCCCCTCCTTTTTAATTATACTCCATCCCTTTTACTTTCTCGACCTTTTTTCCTCTTCATACAAAGTATTTAATACAGTACGGACTCCCGGATCACTCCGGCCGCACTATGTGTGTAACCAATACCTGGGGGCTTCCTATACGGAAGCTAAAAATAATTACTCTAATGGCTTTTTGCCCATCACATATGCGTTTCTCTTTCCATATGTGCCTTTTCTTCACCATTATATGCATCGATATGACTTAAGATGTGGCCAAGCTGGGTTGCCTAGCTCTTGTGTTTATGCCCTGCCACTACAAAAAAAAGACACATCCGTGACATTTTGGGCCGAACAAAAAAAAATCTGTCATACATATGACACTTCTATGACGATAATTGTGACAAAACCTGGTATCATCATAGATGTGGTGGGCTCCTACTTCTATGACAAAAAATCATGACAGAAAATGGGCTTTTCGTCCTGGGCGGGCCGGAGACACAGTTGCATGACATTCTTTGGGCCGTCCATGACGAAAAAAACCGTGGTAGAAGCGAGGGTGAGGAAAATTTCGGGGAGTTGCCGGTTACGGTGGGAGGTCGGGGCCGAGTGATGCGCGTTTCTCTCATACACGTATGCACGTGTGTGCGAGGCGTTGGCTCCAACTGAACCCGAGCGAGGCGTTGGGCTTTAATCGAACCCGGCGATTGCTGCGCAGCTGCGTTCTCGAACCCGAGCGATCGATCGATGGTCATTAATCGAACCCGATGGAGTGATTCGCTTTGCTCTGCTGCTAATCAAGCCGATCGATTGGATGAGCAAAGGCGTTGCGGGGGGGGTTTGGATGAGCGATGGCGGTGGCGTTGCCTCTGGATGAACAGGACCCGTGGTGTGGAGGGCTGGATGAAGTAGACGGTGGAGGGGTGGCCGGGAGGGTGGTTGAACAGGACCCGTGGTGTGGAGGGCTGGATGAACAGATGAGACGGTGGAGGGTGGTTGAGCAGGGCGGTGGAGTAAGCGTGCGGTGGAGGCTGGATGAGCAGGAGCCCGTGGAGGCTGGAGGAGGTTGACGGTAGCCCGTGGAGGCCGGAGGAGGTCGGCGGTGGAGATGAAACGGTATCCGTGGAGTCCTGTTTTGCGGTCGCCACACCCTCCCGATGAACAGGACCCCATTTCGACCGTAGCACTCCAACACAAGTCCGTTTACGTCTGTTTTGCGGTACGCCACACCCCTCCCGATCAACAGGACCCCCGTTTCGTCCGTAGGAGGTCCGTTTCGTCCGTTTTGCGGTACGCCACACCCCTCCTGATCAACAGGACCCCCGTTTCGACTGTAGGAGGTATGTTTCCTACATTTTGCGGTATGCCACACCCCTCCCGATCAACAGGACCCTGTTTCAAATGTGGCCGGTCGAACCCAAGGCCGTTTCCTCCGTTCTGCGGTACGCCAGGCCTCGTTTCCATCGCATGTTCCGTCCAAGACGGTTGGCTCCCACGCGTTCTGTTGCCTCCCAATGAACACGACGCATTCCGTTGCCCCCCCATGAACACGCGTTGCCTCCCCATGAACGCGTTGTTTCTCTGTTCGACCCAGCCATGTACACGAGCCCTGGCTGTGCGTGTGCGCGAGTAGGCGTTCGAGACCCGCCCGTTTAAACACATACGTGGTCGTATTTTCTTTCTTGCACCCTGGCGTTATGCGTGCGTGTACATGCTACGTCGCGGCGCCTCTACTACGACGCGTCGCGCGCCTCTACAACGACCAAGATGTACGTACATGTTCGCGACCGAATGACAACGCTACGTGCGCTTCGACCAGGTGGGTCCTAAGCGCCGAGCACTTCCTTGCGTGCGAAGATGTAGTTGGTGGGTCCCAGCAGAGTCGGGCGAATCATTTTTTGCCCGGGCGCACTTCCTTGCGTGCGAAGATGTAGCTAGTGGGTCCCAGCAGCGGTCGGGGCGAATCATTTTTTTGCCCGGACGCACTTCCTTGCGTGTGAAGGTGTAGATGGTGGGTCCCAGCAGTCGAGGAGGAAACGTTTTTTCGCGAAATCGGTGGCCCGTCCGGTGGGTCCCCATTGTCGGTGGAGGAATAATTATTTTGCGTAATAAGGAGGCACTTCCTTGCTGCGACCGTGGACCCAGCTGTCGGCGTCTCCACGCCTGATACTCTTCGATGGAAGTCGGTCGTTGACCACATTGACCACGCCGCGCCCGAGAGCACCACGGCGGTGGATGACGGCGAGGCCTAGGAAGGGCATGACACGGATGCGAGGAAGACTTCGGCGGTTGTTTCCCACATGGAGGGTAGTCTGTTGTCACGAGGGTTTACCGTTCGTCTGCCATCGTCGGAGAATATCGGCAGTGTGGGTGAGTAGAGGGATGGCTAGGCCAGCGATGGGAATCTGGTGGGGCGGTGAGGCTGCACGCAACCTGACCCGGCAGGGGAGGAGGGAGCGAGCAGTCCCGCCGGCGCTTGTTTGGCGGTTGGAGCAGGGAAGAGAGATTGAAGAAGCAAGGCGGCCGTTGGATGGCCATCCAACGATCCTTACTTGTCGTCAACCTTTTTTAGGAAAGCCTCAAATCTGTGGAAAATAGCATACAGGCCATCTGCCATTATTTCTAATAATTTACAACCCATTTGCTAATTCTTAAGGTTTTTTTGGAGCCCGTATTCTTTTTGTTAGCACTACAGCCCATATTGTGGCCACGGTTAAAAAATTATACATAATTTTGCATATTTCGGTGCGGTCCAAACTGTTTTTAATCCCGAAATTTCGAGTCACATTCAAACTGATTTTAAAAATAAATGTATATCAATATAAAATCCAACAAATTCTCCACGCATAAAAATTAATGTAATTTAAAATCTCAAAATGAAAAAAAAAAGATATTTGAAACTAATTGTCGGTTTGATGTGTTTTAAAAATGTACAGCCCATTTCTCATTACTGATGGGCCATTTTCTCGGCCACCAATAAAGCTCTCCTCGTCTTGAAAGATTTGCAGCCCAACAAGCCGGACAAAGCGACTTACTTGGCAAATCATAAAAAAACTGGGTTGTGGCCGTGGACCCAGCTGTCAGCCTCTCCATGTACAGTACTCTTCCGATGGAATGTCGTTGACCACATTGACCACGCCGCCGAGAGCACCAAGGCGGTGGACAACGGCGAGGCCTAGGAAGGGACGACGCGCCCGGGAAGACGCGCGGTGGATGCCCACGCGGAGAGGAGTCTGAGGTTTCTTGGTTCGGCTGCGGTGTGAGGCTGCCGTCGCCCATGAGGCCTGGCTAGCGGTGGGAGTAGTAGGGGCGATGAGGCCTCAACGGCCGCACACCCGCCACTTGGAGGCGAGGAAGCGGTGGTCTTCCGGTGCTGGTTTGGGCGGCTGGTGCAAGAAGAGCAGCGATTGAAGAAGCAACAGGACCGTTCGATTCAAATCCAACGATTCTTCGCTGCTAGAATCGTTTGTTGACTAAGTTGACAAGCCTGCGTCGCAGCCAACGTAGTAGGCCCATTGTCAGCCTCCCAACCGGTGCGCCCAGATGTCGATGGGAGGAATCATTTTTTGGCGTAATAAGGGGCAGTTGATTGCATGCGGCCAGGCCAGCGGAGGGAGTACGGTGGGCGGGAAGCTCTGCGACATCACAGCGAGCCACAAGAGGAGGGAGCGAGCAGTCCCGGCGCTAGTTTAAGCGGTGGAGTAGGAAGATCGAGATTGAAGAAGACGTCGGCCGTTGGATGGACATCCAACAATCACTGCTGCTAGAATCATGTGTTCACTGACAAAGCCTTGCGTAAACAAGTCAGCCATTTGCTATTATTTTTATAATTTTTACTCATTTTCTAATTCATATGGAATTTATTGCAGCCTGTTTTCCATTTTAGAATTGCTGGCCATTTTCTGGTCAGTACCAGTGTCAAAAAATTAACTAAATATGTGGGAAATTTTGAAAATTCGCAAATTTTTGCTGGGGAACGAAATATTCTTAATCCAAAAATTAATAGCCCTAATTTAAAAATAAATTAGTACTATGTCATGTTAAATCCAATGAAATACGTATAAGATATCAGTGAAGAACAAAAACAAAAAAAACTAATATCCCATTTGCTATAAATTTTTTGGAATTTTCAACCCCTTTTGATATTACTTTTAACAGACAATGACCATACTCTTTGGCCAGGACGGAATGCATCCCTCCTCATCTTTAAAGATTTGCAGCCTAGTAATTCAGAGAAAACGAATAGGCCTAGCTTGGGTATTCTTCAAAAAGAAATACTGGGCGACCTATTTTCCCAAAGAACTTGTGCATGAGCATTTAGCTTTATTTATTTATTTACTTATTTATGTTTAGGGGACCATGAGCATGTACCTGGGCCGGATTCATGTGAGAGCCTTCCTTCCAGTTAATTATGGGCTTCTCTATTGGGCCTTCATCAGTGGGTTGCATCTTATCAACAAGTGGAAAATGTGTTCCGTACGAAAAATAGTATGAGCTACGTACGGTACGGGGCACTAAAGGATCAAACCGTGCAACGACTTCCAAAACATTGTGTTTGTCGTTCTAACAACACATTTATTCAACCAACATACGAAATATACTACTGATTGTACATTGAAAACAGCAGCAACAACAAACCAGGGCTGGGGGTGCAATGAAGCGATAAGCAGGCGGAAAGAGTGAAGGCGCAGCTCTCTCTTCCAAACCAAACATCAGCCATCATTACAAAGGGCTGCCAAAAAGAACAAGTGTATGCATCAAACTAAATAAAGATCCTACTACACCAAGTGTGCGCATCTAACTAAGCTGGCTCGGTTAGGCGTTACTATTTATTAAGCTGTGGAGATTGGTGGACGGCTTGAACCAGATGGGTGCTGACGGAAACTCCAGCCAGCGGGTCGAATCGATACTTGCGACCCTCTCTCCTACTTTGGGCTGCAGGCGTGGCGGCACATATCAAGGTATGGTGCATGCGAGAGCGCATGGTATGCTGTGTACACACAGTTTTGCACGATGAACGAAACGCGCTGCCATCATGATCCTTGCCGTCGGTTATCTCCTGGTTAATCGGATAATTCAGTCCGACAAGCGAGAGCGTGCACCAAGGCTACTTACCAGCCTCGATCAAAAATTCCTGAAGGCCCGAGAAGCTGGGATCCTGCTCAAAGACCTTCGGTGGCTGTGATTGTATTCCGCGAAACAACACGTCCGGTATGTGCAAGCGATCATCAATCTTTCGCCGTCGTCGATCGAGCCAGAACCACCTGCAACTGCCATGCCGCTTTTCTTTGAAAGTTTACGGGATTAGGAAGGGTAGGGACACCGAGTGACCTACAACATCATATCAAGTTGAGTCAAATAAAAAGGGCTCTTGATTTAGTCAATCTTAAGAACAGCATGTTATGAGCATGAATATTTTTCAATAAATGTTGACAATAATATAAGCAAGCCATCATGATATCATAGGAAAGTAACATCTTGCTATAACATCCGTTTGTAGCGATGATGGAGTAGGCCAGCAATCGTCCAGCCATAGAAGGAGTCGACGGCGTAAATGAAGCCCTTGTGTTCAATGGCATCGAGAACCATGGAGGATGTATGATCCTGCGATGGGCGTGCAGATTTATCCACTTACTGCGGTGACCTATCGGATAAGCGAGACCGCGGTTGAAGAACATAATTAGCTGAAGTCTTTATAATTCGCAGATCTTGTGGGCACTTGGCAGATTACAACCTTGAGCAAATCAAACTTGGTATCATGTTGGCTCTTTGTAAGATTCCGAGTATTCTAGGCGGTGCCAAAGCGGTGCAGTGTTAATCGAAGGAAGGGGATCAATCGCGGGTGTAGACCTCCACGAGCATCCAGCTGTCGCGACCGTCGACGAGCACCATCAAGGCGTGTTCATGCCGACCCAGTACATACCGTTAATGTAGCTGAGGCTGGCGGGGATCGGATCGCGATGAAGGGGTTGATGCTCGCCACCCTCGATCGTTATGTTGCGTGACATGCCGTTTACGAAGATCAGCGGCATCGGCAAGCAAGGAGCTGGCTTAAAAGCTCGGCTGAGGGCTTTGAGTAACGGTACAGCCCGGCGAGCCGCGGTGAGCGGCATGGTCTTGAGATTGTCCACACGCGAAACAATGAGCTTGATTACCTCTATGGGGAGCGAATTCCAGCCACTCTTTCGGCGGACGCTGCTCGGTTCTGCCATTCTTAGTGCTTAGGTTTCAGGCGAGGGGGGAGGCGCCTTAGCTTCCAGCGGGGATGGAAGCTTGGACGAGATTATGTGCAGACAAAGATGGAGAAACGAATATGTGCTGCGGGAAGTGGACAGGTGATGATGACTACAGCATGCCGCTTGACTTATGAGACACATACCAGCAGCGTAGGGTCATATCGATGCCAGACAACTTGCTTGAGTGATCACAATACTGGTACTCCCTACATTACCTACTACAGTACTATGCCCTAGCTTGCTAGAGTAGAGTAGTAGAGTAGGACTCTGCTCTACTACTAGCACCGAAGGAGTAGTAGTATATTCTAATCTAAAATAGTTACAAACTTCAATGCCCAAGCGTGGAACGACTACGAACCATGCTCAAAGACCGTGTCTACGTGGTGTTTGGACTTATATGCAGAAAAAAATAGCAAGATGCGCATGCATTGCACGGCACACCATCATCACCAACTCGATTTTTTCTCTACTCCTACTCCTATAAAAGACACTTGGTGATGATGGAGGCGAGGAGGCGTGTTCAGCCGGGTGTGCAGCGAAACGGCGCAGCACTATTCGATTTGTTATAAAAAACAAAGAAGAGTAGTAGAGATAGAGACATAGGGAGGAGCACGAGGTTTTGGGAGATAAGGATGAACGAGGCAAGGCCTTATCTGTAAATGTGGAGAGAGGTGCGGGTATCTTTTGTAAAATTGTCATAGTTGGCTTTCTATCCGTCAGATATAGATCGGACGGTCTATATTACAAGATGGCAGGCATACCATCATCACCAACTCGGTTTTCTATAAGAGTATATATATATATAGATATAGATAGATAGAGACTAGGGAGTACTAGTAAGGACACCATCTCTTGCTTCGTGTGCTACTCCTGCGCTCCATTCGGTGGCATAGCGTCCCTACACCACCCTCCTGCGCTCCATTCGGTGGGCTGTTGAAATCTGGGGCGCGCACTCTGCGATCTTGGCAGCCATGACTTCACCGACGACGACTTCTTCCCGACCTCGGCAACCTCTTCCTCAACGACATGGGCGACAACCTCAACGCATGCGGTGCTGCTCCCATTGCACCGTATGTGTTTCTGTCCTTCTGTTCAAAATCGTGGTAGAATTCATGTTTCTACTCTGTATCCTACTACTATGCTAGTCCACATGATTAGTTTCATCTCTGTTATAGCCGTCATGATTTATTTTGTGCTTATTCGGATTAAATCTCGTAGTAACTTGCTCATATATTCAATCTGCGCAACGTGCCTCAGCCACTCCCGTTTCATGGGCGGCCTGGTCGATGCCTCCAAGGCCCTTTTGTCCACTGCTATGAGTGCCCGATGCCGTTTGTGGCTCGCCGGCGGACATGGTGCATCACCTCACGGATGCATGCAGCGGTCACTGCTGGCCCTTGGCGGAGAACATCAAGTGCGACACGTGCTACGGTTCACCATGCGGAGTCGCTGGAGGATCACCGCCGCTGCTAGTCTCGGAGGAGGACGGCAGCGTCTTCCTCTTGATCGTGGGCACCTCGAGGCCCGCGCAGCCGCCGCCCGTCTCTGTAATATGCGTCGGGCGTCGCCGTGATCTTGACAATCGACACGAGGCAGATGTACGGGTGCGTGGTCACTGTTACTACCCCTCCGGGTCGCGTGGGCGGCGACACCGGCCTCATCGGACGGACTTGGACTCTGGGGAGCTGGGACTATCCCACCAATGTGGACTTGGAAAACCCATGGCATCCGTTCCATCCTTTACCCGACGACCGCGGTGCACGGGACTCAAGGAGGTTCACTGGACATCGCATTATCAAGTGCACTTAGAAAACATGTAGTGTGTGTGTGGGCGCTTATGGCCCGTGACTTTGCTGCTTTTGATTCTTTAAGCTTGTCGTTAAACTTGAGTGGCTTTTGCCGCAGTCCTTCCTTTGAACTGCTCCTCTCAGTGAGCTAATGTAAGACACTTTGGGTTTCATTTGATAATGGAACCGGGGAGGAGCCTCCCTGTTCTTCTAAAAAAACGCATTATCAAGTTAAATGTTGATCATTAGTCTTCACTCAATGTAATCCGCTGTCTAAGCATGTGGAGACTTCCATGCAGGATCTTGCTCTATTGGAGTATCGCACATGAATAAAAGTGTATCCGTTTATGGTTTAGTCTAGAATCTTCCATGTATGAATTTTTACTACAGTACTGGTGAAAGACTTACGATGAACCATTTCTTACATCTCCTCTGCCCCTTGCAAGTCATCCTGATTTAATCCCTCCGTGTAGGTGTATAAGGGCATGGTCAATATTACTTAATAGTATAGCCAACTGTTGACTATAAGAAAGTGCCATGTCATCTGTAGCCAACATGTATAACAATCAATACTCAAAAACTAATTCTTAAATATCATTTCTTGCAAAGCACAATAAGTGTTATTTCTTCACAAGTTTTGGATGCAGGTTGAGCAGTTGAGCGCTTTTGTTTGCAAAAGATACCTTTTATCTATTTCACCCGGATGTTTGTGAGCTCTAGAGATGAGATAATATCCGAAGAAACCTATCGATACCGTTACACATGAGATGACCCCACATCCTTTGTCAAAATAAACAACTCCCGATCAATGCATTTCACTCTTGATTGCAGCATACGGGCACCTTACTACTATAGATTAAATACGACCAAAATTGAACTAACATTATATATAGTACGATAAATACTGATGCATGTCACCTAAAATTATATCATTCAAAACTATGTTCAAATCTGAATCCAACGATATAGTTTTTGTTGACATGCACTAACATTTTCAGTTAAATCTTGATCAAATTCAATGGGGACTAATAAACCACGACCGATGTAGTACAAGTGTAGAGGCGGCGCTGCAGGAGTCTCACCTCTCACCCGCTCGTGGCGCCGCAATAAGCCGTCATATCACAAAACCCAACCACTCCCGATAATAAGTGGCACAGTAAAATAAGCGGACAAGCAACCATCACATCCCTCCGTCTTTTTGCATTTCATCTCTCTGCATTTACTTTCTCCGGTTCATCTCGCACACTCGATCCCTAGCTACTACTCCTAGGGCCAGTTCTTTTGGCGGCTTCCTCAGCTTTTCCCACAAGACTAGTCACAGTGGAGAGTAACAATAAGGCGCCTCACTCATTTATTTGGGCTTCTAAACTACTACTCTATCTGGTTTATTCCTCACCATTGTAATTTGTGCTAAATTTTGACCAAAGATTTAGCAAATAAACATTAACGTTTCTCGTTTTCTCCTCCTCCTTGGTCACGGTGCACAGCCTAAGATGACTTACTCACCTAGACGGATGGAGTAGTGCATGTGACATGCACTAACATTTCATTAGTTAAATTTATGATCAAAATTTGACACAGATTACAATGGGGACCAATAAACCAGGACGGAGGTACTCCCTCGGTTCCGAGTTACTTGTAGTAGTTATGGGATTACTAATCTAGAAGCCTAGAAGAAATTTAGAGCGGAGGAGTAGTAATTATGGGATTACCTAGAAGCCTAAAAGGTACTCCTACTAGTAGTAGTACTCAAGTTGGAATTCAATTGCACGGCACAACTTGTTAGGCAAAAAAAATCGATCTGAGGTGTAGGAAGCGGTTTGGGAATTTGCATGCCTTTCCAACCAGTGAGATACTCCATACAAAGTACGACAGAGAAATAACGACAGAGAAGGAAGCTAAAAGTAAACAATCAAACGAGCATTTTTGCATTTGTTTTGCATTGAATCGTTTCACAAGCTTGACTAGTGTTGTTTTTCTACTTTTACAAAAACCGCATCGTAATGTTAAAACGTGCATTTGCACGTACATAAGTAATAGTAGTACTCTCTCTGTCTAGGTGTACAAGTCTTCCCTCCTTGGTCACGGTGCACAACCAAAGATGACTTATTGACCTGGACAGAGGGAGTAGAAAAGTCTGCAAGCATATATCGAGAGAGACATGTAGTGCGATAGTATATAGTAAAGTTTGTGCTATATGCACGTACTTGCAAAATCGTCACAAATACACAAGGTTTCCAAACTTTCCCTTTACATACTTAATTAAGGATGCTAAAAATTCCTGAGCGTTAAGGATTTATCATTTGCGTCCCAAAACTAATGAGATCGCCTTACTGAAACAAAATTATACTCCTCCTAAAAGCCACGGCCTTTCGCAGGAGGCGCTTGCGGCCGCCACGAAGTGCCATGGTGCGTGGCCGTTTCAGCAGCGCCGACACAACGCCTCTTCCTCAGCCTCGCAACTCGCGAGGTGCTGATTAGCGGCTTGCCCGGCGAGCGGCGATCTCACCGGTGTGGTGATCCGGCGCCAACATGTACTCCGCCTCGCTGGAAGCGTGCACCCGGTCCACGTACCGCCAAGCGTAGATGAGGCGCTTGGGCCCAACTGCACACAGGGTGTCGGTACGGGCGTCCTCCACCACCCTCACGGCCCTCGCACGAGCCTTCTGCCAAAGGGACAATTTCCTGACTCTCTCGACGCGACATAGGCCTCCGAAGCAGCTTGTTCCGCGGTGCGCTTCTCTTCCTCGGCCTTCTTCTCCGCCTCTATTTTGGCGCGCTCTGCTGGAGGCAAAGCCTCCCACAAGGTGACATACATTTCTTTCCAAAGCTCCTCAAGGCTGGGGGGCTCGGCGGGCGGCGCGGTGTTCTCCTCGTAGCGGGGAGCCGACACGTCCTCCGACATGCGTGCTAGCGATATTGGGAACGCCGACGCGTCCACCTCGATGCGTCGCGGCGAGGAGCAGAACGCCTACGCGTCCTCCTTGACTAGTGGCGACGAGGAACGAAACGGCGATGCGTCGCGTCGCGGCAAGGAGCAGAACACCGACGCATCCTCCTCGACTAGTGGCGGCGAGAACGAGCAACGGCGACGCGTCGCGTAGCGGCGAGGCGGAACACCGGCGTGTCCTCCTCGACTAGTGGCGGCGAGAATGGAACGGCGACGCGTGACCGTCTGCAGCGGTGCAGCGAGGGCTCCTAGGGCTTGGGAGGCGATGCCATGGTGGTCGGCGTGAGAGGAGGGAGGAGATAGCGATGAGCGTGAGCGTGAGGGGAGGAGATAGCGATGTCGTCGGGCGCAATATTTATAGCGAGCAATGGCACACCTCGTAAGATATGGACTGAGCTGCACTGACTTAGCGCAAGGTCGGTTGCATCAGCGACATGTGGGCGAACACTGTTGGGCCCATATGTCGATGACCCAATGCACCTGCAGTTAAGTAACAACTACGTGGGCATATTTGTTGGAGTAAATTACGGGGAGCGAAGGGTGGAAATATTGCTGGTCTGTGGGATTGGACGGCGTGGGGGAGGAGAGTCATGCATGCAGATTTTTTCACACGGGGTGGAGTGGTGGGACCGCCGAAGGAGAAGGAGAGTTTGGCAGGCATATTGTTTCCACACATGGAGAGGAAAAGATTTGGAGACGAACGGGCTTCCTGCAGGTATGGGGAGCGGTGCATAATAAGTCATCTTGCATGCCGGGCTAGGTATAGTCTCAAGTCATTAAAACATACACGCCCACACATGTTCATATTTCAAGGTGCACTAAATTATTGCATGCGATGATTAAGGCTGGCCATAATGGTGGTATCTTAGCTGGTATCATGCACACGGAATAGTAGCAAACATGTTGATGTGGCAAAGAATTAAAGAAGAGAGGGGGGTTAGAGTAACTAGTGTTCATGCATGCATTGGTAAACACATTTTGTGTGAAGAACGACAGCACTAGTTGAGTACTTTTGCAGACTTCAAAAACTATTCCACCGCCTCTACTATCTTGCTAAGAGTAGGTGAAAATTTTGAATCGAGCCCTTTAAACTAGAAGGGAGGTAGTGGTACTCTAATAGCTAACCTTGTTGTGATGACAAGATAGGACATGGCACGCACCTGGACGGAGGAACTAGTCTGCATTGTGCATTTAAGTTTTGTCTGAAGTCAATGTACCTCTACTTTCACCAGACTTATAGAAAAATGTATCAACATTCACAATGTCAAATCAATATTTTTACACTCATTATAAAACGTAGTTCTTATACTCATTATAATCAATATTGTAGATATTGATATTTTTAGTATAAATTTGGTCGTGGGATTTCATTGATGCATGTCAAAGCGTGGAGGAAGAGGAGCTTAGGGCTTGCATTGCCGGTCTCTACGTAGGTATTTCTCTTCATAATTCTGTAATTTTAGAGACTGATTGCGCTTTTGTGGTAGCGTCTCTTGCATCGGGGGACTATGACAGATCTGCTATGCGTGACCTGAAGATGAAAGTGTTGAGCATCTCGAAGTTGATCAACAATCTTCAATTGTCAAAGATTAGCCGTTCGGCCAATAAGGTGGCACACTTAATCGCTAAGTATAGCTTTGACAATAGATTAGATGGTATTCTTGTAAATAACGTACCGCCCTGTGTGGTGAATATTGTATCGAATGAGTGTACTGGTGTGGCTGGTTAATTAATATAAGGTGGTGTTCAAAAAAAGTATAAATTTGGTCAAACACTTTGCAAATGGTTGACGGGAGTAAAAGGACCGAGGGAGTATCATGCATGCGGAGTAGGCAAAAAAATTGCTCATTTATAGCGGTCGAAGTCTCAAAGGGCCCGACCACGCGAGGGAGCAAAAGGTCGTGGGGGCGCGCGGTTGGCGGAATTAAGTGAAGTTACATCCACGCGTCGGCATGGCGTGCGAACAGCGAAGCTATACCGTGAGGCCTACGATATGGGTCTAGTAGACATGACATCTAGTGGGTCCCGCATAGTTCTCGAGAACTCTTTGGGGCTTGCAGCCGTTTATCCACCGGGCAAGCCAGCAACCCCACGCCGTCGCATACGCCCTACTCGTCCCGTCTTCTACTACCTTACAACAGTTCGCTCCCGATCGTCCCATCCTTTCACATTAGTTCGCTCCCGTTTTTGCGGGGTACAATGGTTCAACTTCTCCTAACCCTCCTCCAAAATCCATGGCCTCCCAAATCTCCATGGTCATCGCTGAGTACCAGGTTAGAGCCATCACCGGCAATCAGTTCATCGTCATCTACACACATGGATCCGCGACGGTGAAAGCATGGCTTGCTCACTTCCTATGCATGTTCAACAGTTCAACGGATGAGTGGGTCGCTGGGCTAGATGTTGAGTACACCACAATCACAGGGGCGAGAGAAGGATCTAAGGGCGAAGAGAGGAAGAAGCCCGCCGTGATCCAGGTTTGCGTACATAACGTTTGCTTGGTCTACCACATATGCCATGCCGACGTTGAGTGCCAGGATTTTAAGAACTTCCTCAAGGACAAAAGAGTGAAATTCGTTACTGTAGGCTTTAAGAGCGACGGGGGATGTCCTGCGTCGGATAGGTCTCGTTGTAGGCCAGCCCTTGATCTCGGAAGGCAAGCTTGGTGTCCTCCTCTCAACCTTCAATGCTGACCTCGGCAGCAGCCATGATTGATCCTTCAGACGCTAAACTGAAGAAACCTCATCACGAGTTTCATCATGCATGGGAGTCGAAGACATTAGATGAAGATCACATCCTGCGCAGCAATGGATGCCTACCTTTGTTTAAATATCTACAAGGGTTGGATGAAGAAGCGAGCCAGTGTCCGGTTCAAGCAAAGAAGCGTCGGCGACGAGGAAGAGGAAGAGGGACGAGGGCGAAGTCGAGGGCGTGGACTCGGACTCGAGTAGGTGGCGATGGCGTCGCTCATGCTGGTTCTACTGCAATGTCAAGCGGACTAGTTGCTTAGTTTATTTTCAAGGGTGTGTTGTGCTGAGGCCCCAGCAGAACTATGTTTAGTATGTTCTTTCTCGTTATTTGAACTCTTTAGTACGTACAGTAGTACTAGTACTATGTCTTACTACTGTTCTTCTTACAGTTGGTACTACTGCTCGTATCTTCGTGTTCCTATTGTACTTAATATGTTCGTACTAGTAGTATAATTTGGGTCAGTCAATTTGTGAAAGAAGTTCAATGGAGCGAAGGAAGAAGACGACAGAAGAGGTGGAAGAAGCCCTTCTAGCCATCCATGTTGCATCAAATGGCTCACATGAGTCGACTGACCCAAATTGCTCCATCAGATTGCAGGATCCACGTGGCATTCAAGGTCTCGAAGGTAGATTCCACGTTCGCACCGGGTTTGCGGGCTCGACGCGCGTGCGACCGGCTTCCGCCGTGACAGCCACCATGCGTGCCTCCTCCGCGCGGGCGGAGACGACAATGACACGCTAGTTCCTCCTCGCCAGCATGCTGGAGCACGCGCTCGTCCTCCTCTTCGTATGCTACGTGCATAGACGCGGCTCCACCAGCTACTCGCGTGCTTGGCAGCGTGGCGGCATCGCGAGGAGGGACTGCAGACGACGTGAGCGGGCGATCCTTCGGCTTCATGGCACAGGGATGGCGGCAACACGGCGGTGATGGGCGAGAAATTGTTGGCCGGAGCAGGCGGGCGCCGACATGCGCAACGGCAGCGGCGGCATATTGATGAGTGCGCGTGTGGGAGCTTACTTTAGTTTTAGATAAGGTTGGTCAAACTTAAAAGAAAACCGTACTAGTACACGTAAACATTAGACTTAGGCAGCGCTTTTATTAGTTAGTACCACAGCCATGATACGGAATCCTGTGCAAGCGCGTGAACCGCGGACGTCATGATCGATCGAGCAGTGCGTCACCGTGTCGCTCCAAGGACATCCACGAACCTTTTGTGTGTGTGAAAACAATCCTCAAATATTACTCAACTTTTTTCTAGGAAAGTTCTTGACGCTGCAATATTTCCATATATTTGAATTTAGTTCCAGTTCGTGTTTATTTGGATTTGGACGTTTTAGGTGCGCCCTAGTTTTTTAATACTGATTTTGTGTGTGTGTTGAGAGAGAACGTGTGTATGTGTCCATATGTGTGTTGTGGCGGAAGGGCAATGTGGAGGCGGTGTGCGTGTGATACAGACATAGAGAGGTGTGAATGTGCAAATGATCATGCATGAGTGAGACATAGACAGAAATGCCGATACGTTGTGTATACATGAGAGAACGGTCTTCTAGTTTAGTTGTGTGTGTGTGTGTGAGAGAGAGAGAGAGGAGCATCTGTAACACAACAACCATCTCTCTCGATTCGTCCGTCCCTCGCAAGGTCGCATGCAACACATGCATCAACGCGCACATTTTGACACCCTCACCCGGCCCCTGCCCACCTCAAGGCCCGCACAATCTCTTTGTGAATACCCATTTCTCTCCTTAGGTTTGTTTTCTCTCAATATCTCTCTCTCACACACACACACACACAGACACACACACGCAGCACAACACACACACACACACACACACTCCCCCGAGCACACAATTCATCCCCATCCAAGGTTATACGGCGACCACTCTCGCTTGTGCTTCTTTGCACCCCAACATGCACAACACCTCAATCTTCAAAGAGGGCATCGAGCAGATCGAAGATGGCGACCACACCGCGCTAGAGAATGCGGGGTCATTTGGAAGCAGGGTGATGTGACGACGGCTGACTGACTCCTCCCCCCCACCCTCTCTCTCTCTCTTGCACAAAATTACCAATCCCTCTCTCCCAGCACAAAATTGTCAATCCCTCAACCCACGAGATCCTTCCCCTCTCGTCCATGTCTTTCCAGCACTCTCATCAAACATGTTGTCTCTTCTCCTTCCACGTATACAGAATCTGGATGCACACGCATCTCACGTATATTACATGTCTCCATCTTTCTCACAGACCTAACTTCTTCCTCTCTCTTTCTCTCTCTATCTCTCTCCCTCTGTCTCGCTAGGTTTGTCTCCTACTCTCTCTTCCACATACATACAATCTTTCCCGCCCTATCTGCTCCATCTTCAAAATCTCTCTATGCACGTTTCATTCACACATTGGGATATGTCAAAATGTTGCTTCTATAATGGCCCTGTTTGGATCATGGGGTTAGAGCTAGTTTGGGTTAGTTGGGGGCTCAAATAACCCAAAAGTATCCAGACAGGGAGGGTTAGAGTGGGTTAGTTCCATCTAACCCAACTATCCCGGTGGAGAGGTGCTTATTTGGGTTAGAGTGGGTTAGAAAATAACTCTAACTCTAACTGTGTTAGATTAGAGTATCCAAATAGGGCCAATGGCTGATGTAGAGTTATGGTTGTTTTTGTTGCATCCTACAAAGTAATAACTATGAAATGCATTTAGATTCTCATTTGACTGGGATTATGTGAGTTTGAGCATGTTGTGAAGTACTATAGACCTTGTATACATCTTGAGATTCGACAATGATTGTAACTATTGAATTGTATAGACCATTACATTCAAGTCAATAGCCTAATATATTTATTTCACAATTTCAACAAATGATTAGTTCACTACAAACTAAGAAAACAAATGTGTACTCCTCCATTTTTATTTAAGTCCGTGTATTAGCATTGGTCAAAGTCAAGTTTTGTAAACTCTCGAAAAGTTTATAACAAAAATATTAACATATACAATAACAAATAAATACCATTAGATTCATTATTGAATGTACTTTCACATCATACATATTTGTTATGGTAAATGTTTATATTTTTCTATAAACTTGGTCAAACTTTAGGAAGTTTGACTTGGTCAAACCTAATATGCAGAGTTTACTACTACTACTCGCTAGTTGCTTAGCCGAATCACTCAACACGCCACACGGGAGTCCAAAGGTCACAAAATTTTGAGGTCGGCGGAAAATCTCCCGCGACCCTGATTCGAGCAAAGGAAGTTACCATCATAGCCTTGGAACAGGCCTACGGATGACGCTTGGTAGGGGCTGTTTTCGTAACTTCAGTTCACCCTACCCAGCCAACCCCACCCCGGCACCCAGAGTAGTACACCTGAATACTCCCCATTTTCTATCCCCACCGCAAAATAGACTTCTCCACGGCACCGCAGCCTTCGTGCTCCTCCCTTTACATCGGCGCACTCGTCCACACCAACAAGATCTCATCATCGACCTCATCGACGCCTTTGGGCCGTCCACCGTCGTCGTCATACACGGAGCCTCTTCCCCGGCATCGTCTTCCACGGTCTCGGATCTGCTTCCCGGAAGCCGACGCCAAGCGCAGAAGTACCACCGTCGTGGACAATGAACTGACTCCCGTTGCCGACCATGACTCACAGAGGCCGCCGCGACCATCGTTCTCCTCCTCGATTGGTAATGTGTGTATTGAATCACTTAGCAGTACATGTGCAGTTCCAATTTTGTTCATACCTACCCTTCAAATTTCCTGGTGCTATTGTTCCCGTAAAAGTAATTGGTTATAGCCTCCATTGTCCAACAGAATATCAGCTTGTAATTGTGCGTCGCTCCTGTATCGCGACTGTGCTTGGGTAGGTTTTTCATCTGCAACCAGTAGTGTGGCAAATGATGGAAAGGTTTTTAGAACTAGCAAGATGCCCATGCGTTGCACGCATCAAGATGCATTTGTATGAGTAGTTTATCTTGTGGGAGAAAAGGATGAACGAGGGAAGGCCTTATTTGCAAATCTGGAGAGGGGTATGGGTATCTTTTTGCAAAATTCCCATTTGTTTCCTTCCTATCTGTCAGATATAAATCGGACGGCCTATATTGCAAGAAAAAAAAGTATAGAGAAAAAAAAGTAGACAGTAAAGAAAGTAGAGATAAATATTAAATATAAAATATAAAAAAAATATAACAGTAGAGAAGAGAGTAGACATAGCAGAGACGTCGGGAAAGAATCGTGCGCGCGCGGGAAAGAGCGGCCGGGCGTGCGCTAGTTTTGGCGCGCAGCGTCCAACGCGCTTTATAAAATCCAACGCCCTCCCACTGCTCTGTGCCTTGCCACCGCTCTCTCCCCGCTCATTTTTGCCTCGCCGCCACCGCGCCACCATGCCGCCGCGTCGCCGGGAAACTTGGGGATACCGCGGCGTCGCTTGCGCCCTCGGCGGCTTCTCCACCGAGATCCGGTTCCGCGGGATGCGCCTCGGCCTCGGCAATTTCGACACCGCCAACGAGGCCGCCCGCGCGTATGACACGGCGTGGTGGCGACTCCGGTGGCCTCATAGAACATTGAACTTCCCCAACGTGCCAACGCGGGAGCAGGCGCAGGAGCTCGCGCCTCTGCCGCGGCTTAGCACCGACGAAGATCGTCGCGACAACCGGAGGCGGGAGCACCGTCTCGGCATCACCGAGATGGACGAGGAAGCCATGGCGCCGGGCGCCAACACTTCCCGCAGGACATCATCAACGAGCGCGAGTTCTACGCGCAAAGGAGGGCGGAGAGGGATAAGAGGAGGCGGAGCGAGCCGCCTATCGCGAGGACAAGCGTGGGCGGCGGACGCTCAATTCAACATGAGGCTAGGAGCAGCGTCGCCGGAATCCGGCGACGATCGGTATCTTCACGCCTCTGAACGGGCGTGGAGGAGGACATCACCGAGGAGGAGTCGGACGACGAGGAGTAGTTGAATTATCTTCTACTCTATCTACTTCTAGATCTCAAGATCAGAACGCTTTTTTTTTAAGCGCCCGGCGTTGCGATTCTGTTGAGATGCTCTAACATGGCGGCAGAGTGCTTTAATGTTGCCCACAAGATGCGCGAGTATTACTAGTAGTATATTTTTCTTGCCATGTTGAGATTTTAAAACCACGAGTGCGAACATGCAGAGGAGCAATGAAGACCAAACACGGAATATTTGGGACATCTTCAAGGAGCGTGGCAAGTTAAAGAGGAGCTGCACCGAACCTGTAAAACGAGCTTTGGTAAGTAACACCCTTTCAATTACTTTCGTGTAGCATCGTGTTCTTCAATGTGTATATGTTGTAGTTTCTGTTTCTCTTAAGCATGGTGTTCTTCGATGTGTAATAAGAAGAGTCTTAATCGTCCTAATGCTTTCATTTTTAGCTTGATGTAGGAAGTGGGTGTTCTCACATTGTAGTCTGTTTTATATATTTTTTTCCTTTTGAATTCACTTCTCCGAGTTTTGTTTATCTGGCTTCTACTAAATGGATCTAGGTTGCTCTGAGTATTGATCTAAAAAAGAAGTAACTTCATGCCAGGATGTAGTTCCTGGGAGGAGGTCAACCTCGAGATCATGTTTCCAAAATGAGGCTGGATTACACACAAGGTTCCAGTTCCCTAATGATGCTGGATTAGACACAAGGTGCAAATTCCCAGATGATGTTGGATTACACACAAGCCAGGTGGAGTCGTCAGCTGTTCGTGTCCTCGTGGCATTAGTAAAGTCTGAAAGAAAGCGTGCAACAGCCCTTGAGAATGTAGCTGAGTTCTGAAGAAGCGAAAAAGAGCAATCGATGCTCTCTTCACCCAAGCCAAAGAAGAGATGGAAGAAGCCGAAATAAGCTAGCAGAGGCAGAGCAGGCTAGGCGTCTCCTGCTATCTAAAACTGTTGTCAATACAAAATTTCCTTCATAATAGCTAGGTTCAAATGTTTATCCAACAAGCATGCATGTTGTGATGTCCGTGCATCTACCGATGTGGCACAAAATGTTTTTTGGGTCATGTAATAACAACAATTACTTTCCAAACAATAACGAGATGAAGCATTGGACATGGTATAGTTCACGCAAAGCCCGACATTCCAAGTTCAACTTCCACATCAAACTCATGTTCACAGATATCTGCACATTTCATACATAATGTCCACAACCATGATTCATTTCAAAGCCAAAAAATGTGAGGAGAGTTATAAATAAAGAAAAACCTCTACTAGTTCCTGCTACCAGTGCGAGCACAACAAGTCAAGACCATGAGTAAATTAATTATATTTTAGTCATTTTTTGTGTTCTAAAATGCCTGCCGGCTCGCGGAAGGACGTGACGTGTTGCCGGCACACGCGCGGATTCAATGAAGGCAGAGGGGCAGTCTTAAGCTGGTTGCACGCGGCGAGGAGGCGTGCTCACCGGGCTGCAGCGAGTCACGACCCTCTTGGCGGGCTACGGTTCAATGCCTGCGCTATGAGAGGTCGCGTCCATGTCAGAGCAATCACTCCCTCCAGTCCTTTTTTGTTTGGGTATAACAAAATCTCGTTTTCCATTCACATTTTACAAGTAAAATTCGTGGACAAACTTTGACCCAAAGTACGATGGGGACTAGTAAACCAGAATGGAGGTAGTAGTTTTTTTTAATCAAAGAAGGGTTTCCCCTTCCGATTTTCATTACTGAAAACTAGCATCTAAATCTAAACCATAGTATTTGCCCTAGAACTACCAGATTCAACATCTCGCGGCATAAACCCATACAACCTCCATCGCAAAAAAAACCATATATACAACCATACGCCAAGGAGGTACGTAGTACTATGAATTCCATTTTTGCTCCATACCAATCGTTCTGAAAACTACTTACTACTTATAACGCGCCATTGAAAATCGGAACTCTTAACCCCGCTAGAAAAACAATATTTTAAACGTGGCTACTCGATCTGTGGCAACTGGCGAGCCACCACGCTCTAAGTCGTTCACCTGTAGTCCCGACCATCAACTCCTACGGATCAAATTATCACGCGAGTTGACTATTCCTACAAAGGTTCTCCACCACGTACCCGGTACCCGCGAATGCAGCAATCGTGCACCTAGGGTTTTAGGGTTTATTTGTTAACGTCGCCTTTACGTAACACTCATGTGTGCGAGACAGCGAGAGCCGACTGCGTGCGTGCGCCTCTTCTCTTCGTATATGTACTCCACCGTTTGTCTGGTGTCCAAAAAATTATAATAACTACTAGCAATGTGCCAATGCATTGCCACACGATCAAAGTAGATTATTACATATTCACCAATTTGATAGAAAAAAGTCTAGTTTTGAAATACGTATATCACTAAAAATATGTTATGTTTCACTCAAAATATATTCCTTTGGCGTTTTTGATGAGATAAGGGAGGAATGTTGTTGGTTTCAAGATTCGTGAAGTGGTATGTCTAATTTCTACTCTTACTAGCAAGATGCCCGTGCGTTGCATGGAACATCAAGATCTTGTGGGAGAAAAGGATGAACGAGGGAAGGCCTTCTCTGCAAATGTGGTGAAGAGTGCGGGTAAATTGTCATATTTTCCTTCCTATCCGTCAGATATAAATCGGACGACCTACATTGCAGGATGGCAGGCCCACCATCATCGCCAACTCTATTTTTTATCCCTACTCTTATAAAAAGCATTGTCGGTGATGATCGTGTGCCTGCCATCCTGCAATATAGGCCGTCGATCTATATCTGACGGATAGGAAGGAAACTATGGCAATTTTGCAAAAGATACCCACACCCTCTCCACATTTGCAAATAAGGCCTTCCTCGTTCATCCTTTTCCCCACAAGATAAACTACTCATACAAATGCATCTTGATGTTCAGACAACGCATGGGCATCTTGCTAGTTGTTGCAAAAAGCCCATGTGTGTGAGAGAGAGAGAGAGAGAGGAGGAGGACGGAGTGCATGTGTGACAAAGACACAAGGAGTGTGTGTGCGATAGGTATCAGCTTAAAATGAGGCGATAGTGCATGTGTGCATGATCGAGAGGGTGTCTCGAGAAGGAAGAAAATCTACATAGATACAAGGAGCGGGAGAGAGACATGTATGCGATGGTGGAAGCACGAGTGTGCGGGTGTATAAACCTATCTAGAGGCTAGCTAGTCGATAAATGTTTGTGAGAGAAGTACAGTCGAGGTGCTGCGCGAGTTTTGTGTGTGAGAGAGAGAGACGGTAGTCGGGAAGGGCAGTGGAAGCAGGAGTTGTGTGTGTGTCTGTGTGAGAGAGAGAGGAGAAGGTAGTCGGGGTTGTCTGATCGGTAAACAAATGAATAATGTCAGTCTAGGATGGAGACGAAAAGGAGAGAAAGACAAAGTGAAAAACGAGTGTAGACTGTGTGTGTGGCGGTGAAAAAGAAAGCTTAGGTACCGAGTACCAGAGAACAGTAGAGACGTGAGAGATAATGAAAACCGTGTAATGTATAATGATATGGAGAGTGTGACACTTCTCAAGGGAGACGTCGAGAGACCATGTTTGCGACGATAGGAGAAACATGAAGTGAGCGTGCGGGTGAGCTAGAGAAAAGAGAGTGATAGCTACCTGAAGGAGCATGCATGTGAGAGAGATGGGCGTGAAAGGAGTGAACAAAAAAGGGATTCAAATATTTGAATTCGAGATGATGATACATGTAATCCATACTCGAACCAAAATTGATCTATCAAACATGCATACTCATATGAATTCACGCACATCTATGTTATTTAATATGTAGGTATTACTGATCCATACATTTTAGTAGAACATAATTTGGTTAAATTTTTTGAATTCAACCTTAAGATTTGAGATCGTTGTATTTGTAAATCATATTATACATATAAAGGAGCAGAATTCTTTGTTGTGCTTTTGAAAGTATATATAAAAATGATGTATATAGAATGTAATTCCAATTGAAAATGGATCCTTGAAAAAATAGAATACAAATGGAATTGAATTGAGTTGGCACGGTACGTGCACTCTGCAAAATTTGAACGAAGCGGGAAAGTCGCGATAATCACTTGAAACCAAAATCTGCGAGATGGAAATCACTACTGCCTATCCCTGCCACGCAAAGCCTATCTGCTGGATTTCTATAGGTTTCGATAGGGGTAGGTTTGTAATTTCACCCAAATGTGACGTAACCGCCTCTCACCCGGATTCATACATGGTGGGCGCCAAAACACAGTGTGCCCTCGGCCGAAATCGAATCCCTCCCTGATTCATATTCATACACGGTGGGCGCCAAAAATAAACTCTCGTCGGCAAATATTCGGTGTATGCGAGATTACCGTCCTATCCCCAACCGACTAATGTTGCTGTGATGTAGTAGAAATTTGGAATGGGGGCTAAGTTTGTAAATTTCCTCGCATTTGAGACAAGCGCGCCCTGAATACATGGTTCCCCCCCTTCCTCTCTACCTCCCTTTTCCCCATTCAGTACTCGTGGGCGCCAAAACACCCTCTCCACCCCACCTTCTCCGTCTTGCGCCGTCCGCCACCCCATCCACCGCCTCCTCCACCATGCCGGAGCTGATACCCGACCTTGCCGTCCATTACAAGAGATCGACCTCTCTCATCCACGCCTTCGGACCGGGATCCTTGCATCCCGTCCTCTCGCTTCATCCCCGCCGTCGTCCACCTTGCCGGCTCTGCTCCTACAACCGTCTCGTCCACCGCGCCCCGCCGCCACCGTCTACCCTCCTAGATCTGCTTCCACGCCGCCGACAGCCATCGCTACCGCAGCACCATCAAATTCTCAGCAGATCGTACACGCGCCGCACTGCAGGCGGTACTCTTTCGTATCTGCTCAACTTATTTATCGCAGCAAGAAAATAGATCGCCACTACTTTACTCGGATTTCTTGTCTTGGTTGCGAAGTTGCCTTTGTCCGATTTGCACCTTCAGATCCGCCATGGCACGCTCAACACTATACTCCCAATGCTTATGGTTTTCCCCTTTTATATTCCACACTAGTTAAATCACAGTAGACTAAATTTCAAAATTGGGTCAGTCGATTTTTCAGAGCTCGTCGAAGTTCGCCGGTGTGATCGAAGGGGCTCGGGTGGTTGTGGGGCCTCGCCGAACAAAGAAAACTCGACGCGGTTGGGGGTTGGGGCGGGTGGGGGTGGGGTGGCGGAGGAACACAGGCGGTGGGGCGGTGGTCCGGCGGTGGCTCGTCTTGACGTTCTGTATGGGAAGAATCGAGAGCGAGGAAGAAGAAGGGTTAGGAGGCGTGGGATCTTCATCCAACCGCTTTGAAATGGTCGAGACAGTGGGAGTTGCATTCTTAATGCGCTCTGTTCATCATGTGTGGGCCTGCGCAACCAACATTTTATTATCCAAAATCTGCTTGCTCTTCTTTACCATGTTCCTCTTCCGTTCTTCTTTAATATGTACTCTCTCCGTTCCTAAATACAAGTCTTTGTATAGATTCACCATGGACTACATATGGAGCAAAATGAGTGAATCTACACTCTAAAATGTATCTGGATACATCATATGTGATCCATAGTGGAAATCTCTACCAAGACTTATATTTTGGAGCGGAGGGAGTATGCTAGTAGTCAATATGTTCCTTGTCTTGAAGATGAGCAGGACATTTGCGGTGTAGAGGTCTATCTGATTGGTTGTGATGGACACTTTGAGCCTCTTTGATTCAGAGGATCTTGTAAACATAGGAATAGGATTTGTAGTGGCCTGCCCACTTGAATCCTATAAGAATAACAAGGAAATGCGGGGAGATGTGTATGCCTTTGAGAGTTACACTGATATTAACAGATACCGCACCTTCACTTGAAGAGAGCTGGTATCCGAAGCCTTTCTAGCCGTCATCGCAATACTAGCACATATATTCCAGCAAGTTCCACTTTGCTGATTTTACTCGATGCTTAAGGTTTTCCGTTATATCTACACTATGATCTGTGTAGCTGCTTTGTGTCACACTAGCAGTAGTCCACTCTTGAAGCTAAACACTGCAATGACTTACAAAATTGGCACCAAGGCATTGAGTGCCATTCGGATGCAATGAAACTCATCGCTCCCCACTGTTGATTCTTGTTCGTAATATGATCCTAATGACTATTCTAACCTCGAGGAGTCAAAGGCAGATGGCCTGTCCTGTTCACCCATCAAGGTGCATGTTCTAATTTGGCAATGTTTTATTGATTGCGGGTATCTTGCATATGTTGTCTTGCATTTCTTCTACTTTGTTGCACCGCCATCTGCTTAGTTTACTCATCATATATGTCGAGATGCCATGCCCATCCATTATCAATACATATTCCATCTGTCATCATACCATGTTTTTCCACTCAAATGTTGTTCTTGTGCATCATACATCAAAAAGGAAGAGGGTGATTGCCGAACCTGAAGGAGCACCAGCAAAGTCCTTGAAAAACGTGGTGGTGCTGGAGAAATCAGACAGCACCCCACTTATATTGGCTGTACAACCAATGACACAAAACGTAGGACCGACTCCAGCAGACTGTACCCATACTTCATGGCCACACCACTAGCCCCACCACACAGGACCTGCACTCCTGCAAAAAGGTATACCGATTTCATTTGCCATAGCACCAGCTGTACCACGGAAAAATCCCACTCCAGCAAAAAGTACAGCAAGTCCACCGGCCGAAGACCTATCCCAACTGCAGAGACGGCCAATTCCTGCAGATTGGAACCCCATTCCATTTATTCCCAGTTTAAAAGACAATGCTTTCAATGTTGTTAGGGACTACGTGCATATATTCCCATCATGGGAAGATTATAGTGAAGACAAACACCATTTTCACATCTTCCTGTCCAACTTACGTGTAAGTGCTATTATTCATGGTTATTATTTTCCTATTTTCTGCTGATTGAACACATCAATGATTTACATTACATTGTTGTAACTAGGCGAGGTCAATCTGGATAGTCATGACGAGCAAAGCTTGCTTGTGCTTTTCAAGGAAGCATTGCAGCGATGATCGGTGTTACTGAGGAAATCACACTTTGATGGCAAGTCTATAAACGAATTTCGGTGAAGTCTCTGTGCTAAATTTAGAAGACATTGAATGGAAAAACCTTGTTATGCATCGGTCTCGTTCCTGGATGAGGTCTTGTCTATGAAATCACATGACAATTTGAACTTCTACTTTTCGCATGTGCCTTACGGATCTTTTTGCGGAAATCTGCTCGAAGAAGAATTCGGTTTGAAAAAACGACGAGGATATCGCAAATATGCTGCCCGCTGCTTTGCTCTTGTTAGTACTGTTGTCTGTATCACTGTACTTGCATACATACCTGGTTCATTATGTGATAGCGAGTATGCATGATAGCTTGCTTATCAATTGTTCGCTCAAATTATTTGGTCTGTATGAATGGTTGCATTAGTGTAGAATATATCCAATTCCAATGTTTTTTTAGCTCTGCTTTGTTCTTGTAAGTACATGCTGTCCTTTATCGATGTACTTATAATGACAGTAGTTGTTCATGTACCATCACTCTGCATCTTATTTTCCTTTGCCCTCCATTTTCTACACATCAGATCTATATTTACTCTTACCATAAGGTTGGTATTGAAGAAGTTTAGCTGTGCATTGCTCTTGGCTGTACCTTTTGCCTGTATCGCTGCACTTACATTTATAGCTACTTGGTTATGTAGCATCACTCTTCATCTTATCTTAAATATTCTCCATTTTTTCGTATATTATCACATCTATATTTACTCTTAACAAAATGTAGAATAAAGGCAATGCTTTTGAAGAAGATTCGTGGTAAACTTCTTGAATTGCCCCCATCGGCATGGACAAGGCCTTTATAGAGCCTGTCTTCACCAATAATGTAAGTTTGTCCATCTCAAGCCTTCAAACTTTGTTGTATATATTTGGTTACGCATGACTGCAATAGCTGTTTATTTTTGGTGTTTGCATCAAATTGCTTATTTAAAGTTTATTATGTAGTTCATAAACAAAAGTTTGTCCTTTCTCAATTTAAGTTTTCAGTTGTACAACCAAGTTCCTTCTTCATACCATGTAAATTAAACTATCTGAGCAAGTGATCTTCTTTTGCACTACATGTATGCTTCATTCTTCATCCGTAATCCGGTGGTGTGGTGAACCTACCCACTACATCACAATGTCATATTCTGCAATGTCTTAACTATGAACAATGTCATATCATTCTACTATTATTTAAACCGTCTCTTTATTTGCTAATCTGAAATGGTATAAATTGACAACACACTAACCATTGATACTTATGAGTTCTTGATCGTAATCCGGTGTTGTCGTGAAGCTGCCAACTCCTTCACAATGTCATTTCCTGCCATGTCTTGACCTGAACAATACCATATTGTGTTAATGCAATTTTAAACTGTGTCACTTTATTCACAAGAAGAAATGTGATGAATTGTCAAGATTGATACTTTTACGTGCAAAACACATCATCATGCGCTTGTTTATCTTTCGAGTGAGGAAGATATAAGTGTTGAACAAGCGCTAGCCTCATCATCTTGCTCACCGCTTGCTTGCAGCTCCCAAATAGGCTAACCTTTCTTGAACTCTATTGAAGTCTTTGTCGGTTTTGTATATTATTTTGTCGGCGTGTTTATTTGCAATTTGGTGGCGATCTTTGATGCCCAAAGTATGTAATCTGTTGTCTCGCTTGTGCTTTATTATCATAGTGGCGAACTTTGATGCCCAAAGTGGATGTAATATGCCGTAATTTCTTTATTGTATAGTCTAGGTTTTTCTTATTCACGATGCTGCAGTTATTTTATCAGATATATATCCTGTCTTCGCGATAAACCGCCAAACCGTAAAATTACGGTACATAATCGGGCCGTCATGCAATCATGATGTAGGTTGGGCTGAAACATGCCGAACAGCTCACGGGCGGCAGCAGAGTCCGAAATGAACCCCGCCCATGATTGTGCGAATCAAATCACGGGCTTTAACAGCCAAAATTGTCTCGGTCCTTGTTTGGCCCAATCGATATCGGTGCGGCGAGCGGGATGCAATCGGGCGTAGTTAGGCCCAACTATATGACGGGCTTTTAACAAATTAAATTAATATAGGGCCAAATGTTAAACGGCCCTTAATAGGCCAAAACTAATATCAGGCGAATTACTAAGTGGGCCTTTAGCAAGTGGGCCCAAAAGCATAGTGTCCAGTTGCCGGGCCGAATTTGATATGGGCCATAATTGAGCCCAAAGCCTCTTAAAGGGCCGGACCTGATCTGGGCCACAATTTGGCCCAGAACGTGGTAGGCTTATAACGGGCCGGATCTCATATGGGCCACTTTTAGGCCCGGAACGTGGCATGCCATTAATGGACTGGATCAGATATGGGCCGGCATTTGGCCCAAAACATGGTAGCCAGTTAATGGGCAGGCCTACTAGGGTCCTCAAAATCTTGTGGGCCTATAGCTGGGTCGGCCCATTAATGTCGGCGAAATCTCGTGGGCCTTTAGCTGGGCCGGCCCATTATGATCCGCAAGAATCTTGTGGGCCTTTACCTGGGTCGGCCCATTATGGCACACAAAAATCTTGTGGGCCTTTAGCTGGGCCGGCCCATTATGACCCGCAAAATCTTGTGGGCCTTTACCTGGGCCAGCCCATTATGGCCTGCAAAATCTCGTGGGCCTTTAGCTGGGCCGGCCCATTATGGTCCGCAAAATCTTGTGGGCCTTTAGCTGGGCCGGCCCATTATGGTCCGCAAAACTTGTGGGCCTTTAATTGGGCCGGCCCAATTAAACTTGTTGGGCCGTGCCACGTGTCGACGTATCATAGGCGCCTTCTATCCAATGAGTGGATGACATCTGTCCCAGCGGTGAGCCGACACGTGTTTCCTCCAGCCAATGATGATTTTACACGGAAAATCCCCATTGGTCGTATTGTTAACGGGTTATCGGATCCAAAACCCGACCGATAGCTTAACGGCGTTCGTTACGGTGGATGCCACGTGTCGGTCACCCTTGACGAAAAGCACTTCGTGGACGCTGATTTATCGTCATGGAAGTGGACACTTCCGTGATGATAATTTTCGTAATGTCATGGAACACTTCTACAACAGCACAGGTATGACTATCTTGATTATGTCATAAATTTGTCATGGATGTACATGCATGACAAAAACGCGACCTACTGTGACAAACACGTATCATCACGGAAGTGTATTTTTTTGTAGTGTACGTTCCCGTTAATTCGGCTAGGGCATAAGGGGAGCACCTCTGCGATTGTTACTGCCGGTTCAGCCGGATGTGTACCTCAGACTGGGTGAAGCCGAAAGCTAGCGTCCTTAAGAGAATATTCGGTCGGTGAACAAAAGATGTATTCGTTTATTACAACGTAAATCCCCAGAAGTTTTGTATCCTGCGCCCTTGTTCGCAGTCCGGACATGTGCATCGTCAGGCATGCGTACCCAGGGAAAGGAACCCATAACGGAACTATTCTCCCTGGAAGATGTTTCTTACTATCCATGTAATATAACATAACTAGTTGGGTACTTGTCATGCTCAAGAACTTATGACCCCTGCCGGTTTCCACGCATACCCGGTTCTCAGTATAATCGAAGCGGGTATTCGACACACCCCGGAGTATAGGATCCGGGGCCCGAAGCGAAAAAGGTCCGCCACGGCAAATGATTTTAATCCGGCTAGGGACTACTTATGTCCATTGAATTACACAATCCTTGAACTGACTAAATTCCTCCTCTATACCATCCAACGTGCTATCTAGCTTACAATCCTGTTGAGAATTCTTGGCGGCTAACGCCACCGGTCATATACCGGACTCACGGAATTTCTTGCCCATCTTGCCCATTGCGGTCCTACTTGCCATATGGTTCGGGTCCAAATTGGTGTAGCGCATCTTCACCATAGCCCAGCTTCTCTTGCACCTTGTCGGCAAGTCGACATCTTCCACAATCGGAGCGCCCCGTGCTCCTTGAAGCATATCCACAAGCTCCCCATGTCATTCGGCAGAAGCTTGATGGCCACAAGGCTGCATAGAACGCCTGCATCACCTGCCGAGCTTGCTCGTGCAGTTGTGAGAGGCCTTGCAGTAAATCACTTGCAGAGGAGGGCATCTCCTCCTCAGGGCGACCCGTTAACATTCCTACAAGCAAAATTCTTTCAATATACTTCCTCGCCGAACTATAATACAGTTCGTCTAGGCACTTGCCATAAATGCCGCGTCGAAGCCTTTTGTTCTCCTTCACGAGTCCGCCAATGGCGCGGACGCGTTTTCAATTCCACGTCCAGCCGGACATTGGCATCTTGAAGATTGTTCTTCTCGCCTAACTTGCGTAAAGAACGCTTCGCCAGCCTTTAGCTGCCTTTTGAGATGCGAATCGTCATCTCTTCGCCCTCCGGATTCACCCCGGGATCGTCTGCAGAATTTTCAGTTAGACTTGTCATACCAGCCATTTACTAACTGGTGCATCTTCGTACAATTGAGACAAATGTTACCAGATGAGGCCTTCTGGGATTCCTCTAACTTGGGAACCGTGGCCCTCAGCTGGGCCTTGCACTCCTCCAGCTTCCGAGACAATTGCTCATTCTTATCTACAAGGACCTATGCATAAATTGATCCTTAAAACAGTTGTTCCAACTGTTTCAAGTCTCAGGGGCTACTGCTATACATGCTTATCAAATTTGCTTACGCGTATATCTTTGGTATACTGGTCCGTCGCTCGGGCAAGCCCGCCTTGAGTAGCTCGGATGTATGTGTCTCCTGAATTGAAAGCATTAAATGCCTCTTCGGAAAAGATGTTGTTGTGAAGTACGGCCCGTCGGCGCCAGTGATTCTGAAGGAAATATGCCCTAGAGGCAATAATAAAGTTATTATTTATTTCCTTATATCATGATAAATGTTTATTATTTATGCTAGAATTGTATTAACCGGAAACATAATACATGTGTGAATACATAGACAAACGGATAGTCACTAGTATGCCTCTACTAGACTAGCTCATTAATCAAAGATGGTTATGTTTCCTAACCATAGACATGTGTTGTCATTTGATTAATGGGATCACATCATTAGGAGAATGATGTGATTGACATGACCCATTCCGTTAGCTTAGCACTTGATCGTTTAGTATATTGCTATTGCTTTCTTCATGACCTATACATGTTCCTGCAACTATGAGATTATGCAACTCCGCTTACGGAGGAACACTTTGGTACTACCAAACGTCACAACGAATCGGGTGATTATAAAGGAGTACTACAGGTGTCTCCAAAGGTACATGTTGGGTTGGCGATTTGAGATTAGGTTTTGTCACTCCAATTGTCGGAGAGGTATCTCTGGGCCCTCTCGGTAATACACATCACATAAGCCTTGCAAGCATTGCAACTAATAAGTTAGTTGTGAGATGATGTATTACGGAACGAGTAAAGAGACTTACCGGTAACGAGATTGAACTAGGTATTGGATACCGACGATCGAATCTCGGGTAAGTAACATACCGATGACAAAGGGAACAACGTATGTCGTTATGCGGTTTGACCGATAAAGATCTTTGTAGAATATGTAGGAACCAATATGGGCATCCAGGTTCCGCTATTGGTTATTGACCGAGAATGGTTCTAGGTCATGTCTACATAGTTCTCGAACCCGTAGGGTCCGCACGCTTAACGTTTGATGACAGTTCATTATGAGTTTATAAGTTTTGATGTACCAAGGTTGTTCGAGTCCGGATGTGATCACGGACATGACGAGGAGTCTCGAAATGATCGAGACATAAAGATTGATATATTGGAAGCCTATGTTTGACTTGGAAGGTTCCGGATGAAAGCAGGGCGTTACTGGAACCCCTGGGGGTCAATGGGCCTTGATGGGCCATAAGGGAGAAGAAGGGCCGGCCGGCAGGGCAGGCGCGCCCCCCCCCTCTAGTCCGAATAGGACAGGAGAGGGGGCGCGCCTTCCTCTTCCCTCCCCAAGTCCTAGTCCAACTAGGAGGGGGAGTCCTACTCCGGTGGGAGTAGGACTCCTCCAGCGCCCCTAGGGCTGGCCGCACCCCCTTGCTCCTTTATATACGAGGCAGGGGGCACCCCATGACACACAAGTTGATCTACGGATCGTTCCTTAGCCGTGTCGGTGCCCCCTCCACCATATTCCACTTCGGTCATATCGTCATGGAGCTTAGGCGAAGCCTCGCGCCGTGAAGTCATATCGTCGTGGAGCTTAGGCGAAGCCCTGCGCCGTGAAGTCATATCGTCGTGGAGCTTAGGCGAAGCCTGCGTCGGTGGAGCATCATCATCGTCACCACGCCGTTGTCTTGACGGAACTCATCCCCGACGCTTTCTGGATCGGAGCCGGGGATCGTCATCGAGTGAACATGTGCTGAACACGGAGGTGCCGTGACGTTCGGTACTTGGATCGGTCGGATCGTGAAGACGTCGACTACATCAACAGCGTTGTTATAACGCTTCGCTTCGGTCTCACGAGTGCGTGGACGACACTCTCCCTCTCGTTGCTATGCCATCACCATGGTCTTGCGTGTGCGTGGAAATTTTTGAAATTACTTCGTTCCCCAGCAAAGGCATCGAGCCTGGTTTTATGCGTTGATGTCATATGCACGAGTAGAACACAAGTGAGTTGTGGGCGATATAAGTCATACCGCTTACCAGCATGTCATACTTTGGTTCAGCGGTATTGTGAGATGAAGCGGCCGGACCGACATCACGCGTGACGCTTCGCGAGACTGGTTTCACCGCTCCGAGCACTCGTTGCTTAAAGGTGACCGCGGGTGTCTGCTCTCTCACTTTAGTTGAACTGAGTGTGGCTACGCCCGGTCCTTGCGAAGGTTAAAACAGCACCAACTTGACAAACTATCGCTGTGGTTTTGATGCGTAGGTAAGAACGGTTCTTGCTCAGCCCGTAGCAGCCACGTAAAACTTGCAACAACAAAGTAGAGGACGCCTAACTTGTTTTTGCAGGGCATGTTGTGATGTGATGTGGTCAAGACGTGATGCTATATTTTATTGTATGAGATGATCATGTTTTGTAACCGAGTTATCGGCAATCGGCAGGAGCCATATGGTTGTCGCTTTATTGTATGAAATGCAAAGCCATGTAATTGCTTTACTTTATCACTAAGCGATAGCGATAGTCGTAGAAGCAATAGTTGGCGAGACGACAACGATGCTACGATGGAGATCAAGGTGTCGCGCGGTGACGATGGTGATCATGACGGTGCTTGGCGATGGAGATCACAAGCACAAGATGATGATGACCATATCATATCACTTATATTGATTGCATGTGATGTTTATCCTTTATGCATCTTATCTTGCTTTGATTGACGGTAGCATTATAAGATGATCTCTCACTAAAATTATCAAGAAGTGTTCTCCCGAGTATGCACCGCTATGCGAAAGTTCTTCGTCTTTGAGACACCACGTGATGATCGGGTGTGATAGGCTCTACGTTCAAATACAACGGGTGCAAAACAGTTGCACACGCGAATACTCAAGTTAAACTTGACGAGCCTAGCATATAACAGATATGGCCTCGGAACACGGAGACCGAAAGGTCGAACGTGAATCATATAGTAGATATGATCAACATAGTGATGTTCACCATTGAAACTACTCCATCTCACGTGATGATCGGACATGGTTTAGTTGATTTGGATCACGTAATCACTTAGATGACTAGAGAGATGTCTGCCTAAGTGGGAGTTTTTAATATGATTAATTAAACTTAAATTTATCATGAACTTAGTACCGATAGTATTTTTGCTTGTCTATGTTTATCGTAGATAGATGGCTCGTCTGTTGTTCCGTTGAATTTTAATGCGTTCCTTGAGAAAGCAAAGTTGAAAGATGATGGTAGAAATTACACGGATCGGGTCCGTAACTTGAGGATTATCCTCATTGCTGCACGAAGAATTACGTCCCGAAGCACCGCTAGGTGCCGAACCTGCTTGAGAGCAACGCCGGTTGTGAACGTCTGGCGAGCAAAGCTGATGACTACTCTATAGTTCAATGTGCCATGCTTTACGGCTTAGAACCGGTCTTCAACGACGTTTTGAACGTGATGGAGCATATGAGATGTTCCAGAGTTGAAGTTAATATTTCAAGCAAATGCCCGGATTGAGAGATATGAAGTCTCCAATAAGTTCTATAGCTACAAGATGGAGGAGAATAGTTCACAAGGAACATATACTCAAAATGTCCGGGTATAATAATCACTTGATTCAACCGGGAGTTACTCTTCCGATGATAGTGTCATTGATGAAATTCTCCAATCATCGCCACCAAGCTACAAGAGCTTCGTGATGAACTATAATATGCAAGGGATGACCAAAACAATTCCGAGCTCTTCGCAATGCTAAAAGCATGGAGGTAGAAATCAAGAAAGAGCATCAAGTGTTGATGGTCAACAAGACCACTAGTTTCAAGAAAAGGGCAAAGGAAAGAAGAAGGGAACTTCAAAAGAACAGCAAGAAAGTTGCTGCTCAAGAGAAGAAACCCAAGTCTGGACCTAAGCCTGAAATCGAGTGTTTTTACCGCAAGCAAACCGGACACTTTGGAAGCGGAACTGCCCCAAGTATTTGGCGGATAAGAAGGATGGCAAGGTGATCAAAGGTATATATACATGTTATTGATGTGTACCTTACTAATACTCGCAGAGTACTGGTATTTGATACCGGTTACATTGCTAATATTTGCAACTCAAACAGAACTACGGATTGCGAAGATTGGCTAAGAACGAGGTGACGATGCGCGTGGGAAATGGTTCCAAAGTCGATGTGATCGCGGTTGGCACGCTACCTCTACATCTACCATCGGGATTAGTTTTAGACCTAAATAATTGTTATTTGGTGCCGCGTTAAGCATGAACATTATATCTAGATCTTGTTTGATGCGAGACGGTTATTCATTTAAGACAGAGAATAATGGTTGTTCTATTTATATGAATAATATCTTTTATGGTCATGCACCCTTGAAGAGTGGTCTATTTTATTGAATCTCGATAGTAGTAATACACATATTCATAGTGTAGAAACCAAAAGATGCAGAGTTGATAATGATAATGCAACTTATTTGTGGCAATCGCCGCTTGGGTCATATCGTGTAAAACGCATGAAGAAACTCCATACTTGATGGACTTTTGGAATCACTTGATTATGAATCACTTGGTACTTATGAACCATGCCTCATGGGCAAGATGACAAAACGCCGTTCTCCTAACTATGGAGCGAGCAACTGATTTATTGGAAATCATACATACCGATGTTTGTGGTCCAATGAATGTTGAGGCACGCGGCGGGTATCGTTATTTTCTCACCTTCACAGATGATTTGAGCAGATATGGGTATATCTACTTAATGAAACACAAATCTGAAACATTGAAAAGTTCAAAGAATTTCAGAGTGAAGTGGAAAATCATCGTAACAAGAAAATAAAATTTCTACGATCTGATCGTGGAGGAGAATATTTGAGTTACGAGTTTGGTTTACATTTGAAACAATGTGGAATAGTTTCAAGAACTCACGCCACCCGAACACCACAGAGAAATGGTGTGTCCGAACGTCGAATCGTACTTTACTTGATATGGTGCGATCTATGATGTCTCTTCTTGATTTACCGCTATCATTTTGGGGATATTCTTTAGAGACGGCGCATTCATGTAAAATAGGGCACCATCTAAGTCCGTTGAGATGACACCGTATGAACTGTGGTTTGGCAAGAAACCAAAGTTGTCATTTCTTAAAGTTTGGGGCTGCGATGCTTATGTGAAGAAACTTCAACCGATAAGCTCGAACCCAAATCGAGAAATGTGTCTTCATAGGATACCCAAAGGAGATCATTGGGTACACCTTCTATCACAGATCTGAAGGCAAGATTTTCGTTGCTAAATTCGGATCCTTTCTAGAGAAGGAGTTTCTCTCGAAAGAAGTGAGTGGGAGGAAAGTAGAACTTGATGAGATAATCAGATCTGCTCCCTTATTGGAAGGTAGTTCACCACAAGAAATGGTTCTGTGACAACTACACCAATTAGTGAGGAAACTAATGATGTTGATCATGAAACTTCAGATCAAGTTGCTACCGAACTTCAGAGGTCAACCAGAGTAAAATACGCACTGAGTGGTACGGTAATCCTATTTTGGAAGTCATGTTACTTGACCATGGCGAACCTACAAACTATGAAGAAGCGATGGTGAGCCCAGATTCCGCGAAATGGCTGGAAGCCATGAAATCTGAGATGGGATCCATGTATGAGAACAAAGTATGGACTTTGGTTGACTTGCCCGATGATCGGCAAGCCATTGAGAATAAATGGATCTTTAAGAAGAAGACGACGCGATGGTAATGTAATCGTCTACAAAGCTCGACTTGTTGCGAAAGGTTTTCGACAAGTTCAAGGGGTTGACTACGATGAGACTTTCTCACCAGTGGCGATGCTTAAGTCTGTCCGAATCATGTTAGCAATTACCGCATTTTATGATTATGAAATTTGGCAAATGGATGTAAAACTGCATTCTTGAATGGATTTCTAGAAGAAGAGTTGTATATGATGCAACCAGAAGGTTTTGTTGATCCAAAGGGTGCTAACAAAGTGTGCAAGCTCCAACGATCAATTTATGGTCCAGTGCAAGCCTCTCGAGTTGGAATAAACGCTTTGATAGTGTGATCAAAGCATATGGTTTTATATGCACTTTTGAGAAGCTTTGATTTACAAGAAAGTGAGTGGGAGCTCAGTAGCATTTCGATATTATATGTGGACGACATATTATTGATTGGAAATGATATAGAATTTTGGATAGCATAAAAGGATACTTGAATAAAAGTTTTTCAATGAAAGACCTCGGTGAAGCTGCTTACATATTGGGCATCAAGATCTATAGAGATAGATCAAGACGCTTAATTGACTTTCACAAAGCACATACCTTGATAAAGTTTTGAAAAGTTCAAAATGGATCGTGCAAAGAAAGGTTTTTACCAGACATAAGGTGTAAGATTGAGTCGACTCAATGCCCGACCACAAGCAGAAGATAGAGAGAAATGAAAGATGTTCCTATGCTTCAGCCATAGGCTCTATCATGTATGCAATGCTGTGTACCGCACCGACGATGCTTAGCGATAAGCTTGGCAGGAAGGTACCAAAGTAATCCAGAGTGGATCATCGACAGCGGTCAAGAACATCCCGAAATACCGAAAGCGACTAAGGATATGTTTCTCGATATGGAGGTGACAAAGAGCTAGTCGTAAATGGTTACGCCGATGTAAGCTTTGACACCGATCCGGACGATTCTAAATCGCAAACCGGATACGTGTTTTTATTAAACGGTGGAGCTGTCGGTTGGTGCAGTTCTAAACAAAGCGTCGTGGCGGGATCTACATGTGAAGCGGAGTACATAGCTGCTTGAAGCAGCAAATGAAGGAGTCTGGATGAAAGAGTTCATTTCCGATCTAGGTGTCATACCTAGTGCATCGGGACCAATGAAGATCTTCTGTGACAATATCGGTGCAATTGCCTTGGCAAAGGAATCCAGATTTCACAAGAGGACCAAACATATCAAGAGACGCTTCAATTCCATTCGGGACCAAGTCCAAGTGGGAGACATAGAGATTTGCAAAATACATACGGATCTGAATGTTGCGGACCCGTTGACTAAGCCTCTTCCACGAGCAAAACATGATCAGCACCAAGACTCCATGGGTGTTAGAATCATTATTGTGTAATCTAGATTATTGACTCTAGTGCAAGTGGGAGATCAAGGAAATATGCCCTAGAGGCAATAATAAAGTTATTATTTATTTCCTTATATCATGATAAATGTTTATTATTCATGCTAGAATTGTATTAACCGGAAACATAATACATGTGTGAATACATAGACAAACAGATAGTCACTAGTATGCCTCTACTAGACTAGCTCATTAATCAAAGATGGTTATGTTTCCTAACCATAGACATGTGTTGTCATTTGATTAATGGGATCACATCATTAGGAGAATGATGTGATTGACATGACCCATTCCGTTAGCTTAGCACTTGATCGCTTAGTATATTGCTATTGCTTTCTTCATGACCTATACATGTTCCTGCAACTATGAGATTATGCAACTCCGTTTACGGAGGAACACTTTGGTACTACCAAACGTCACAACGTAATCGGGTGATTATAAAGGAGTACTACAGGTGTCTCCAAAGGTACATGTTGGGTTGGCGATTTGAGATTAGGTTTTGTCACTCCGATTGTCTGAGAGGTATCTCTGGGCCCTCTCGGTAATACACATCACATAAGCCTTGCAAGCATTGCAACTAATAAGTTAATTGTGAGATGATGTATTACGGAGCGAGTAAAGAGACTTACCGTAACGATATTGAACTAGGTATTGATACCGACGATCGAATCTCGGGTAAGTAACATACCGATGACAAAGGGAACAACGATGTCCTTATGCGGTTTGACCGATAAAGATCTTCGAGAATATGTAGGAACCAATATGGGCATCCAGGTTCCGCTATTGGTTATTGACCGAGAATGGTTCTAGGTCATGTCTACATAGTTCTCGAACCCGTAGGGTCCGCACGCTTAACGCTTTGATGACAGTTCATTATGAGTTTATAAGTTTTGATGTACCAAGGTTGTTCGAGTCCCTGGATGTGATCACGGACATGACGAGGAGTCTCGAAATGATCGAGACATAGAGATTGATATATTGGAAGCCTATGTTTGACTTGGAAAGGTTCGGATGAAAACAGACGTTATCGAACACCGGGTTACCCGAACCCCGGGGTCAATGGGCCTTGATGGGCCATAAGGGAGAAGAGGAAGGGCCGGCCAGGGCAGGCAGCCGCCCTCCCCTCTAGTCCGAATAGGACAAGGAGAGGGGGCGCCCCTCCCTCTTCCCTCCCCAAGTCCTAGTCCAACTAGGAGAGGGGGAGTCCTACTCGGTGGGAGTAGGACTCCTCAGCGCGCCCCTAGGGCTGGCCGCACCCCCCTTGCTCCTTTGTATACGGGGCAGGGGCACCCCATGACACACAAGTTGATCTACGGATCGTTCCTTAGCCGTGTCGGTGCCCCCTTCACCATATTCCACTTCGGTCATATCGTCATGAGCTTAGGCGAAGCCTGCGCCGTGAAGTCATATCGTCGCGAGCTTAGGCGAAGCCTGCGCCGTGAAGTCATATCGTCATGAGCTTAGGCGAAGCCCTGCGTCGGTGGAGCATCATCATCGCCACCACGCCAGGTCTTGTGGAACTCATCCCCGACGCTTTCTTTGGATCGGAGCCCGGGATCGCCATCGAGCTGAACGTGTGCTGAACACGGAGGTGCCGTCGCTTCGGTACTTGGATCGGTCGGATCGTGAAGACGTCACGACTACATCAACCGCGTTGTTATAACGCTTCGCTTACGGTCTCACGAGGGCGTGGACGGACACTCTCCCTCTCGTTGCTATGCCATCACCATGGTCTTGCGTGTGCGTAGGAATTTTTTTGAAATTACTACGTTCCCCAACAGATTCATGGCGCTCTCTACTTCGGAATTCGTGGCAGAGAGCATATCCGCGTCCTCTGTCGGAGAACTATGCGGCATCGGCCCCACGTCCACCTCCGCTCTCGAAGCCGGTTCTAGAATCCGGCTGGTGGAGGCGCGATTGGCAGGATCCCCGGATATAGTCCGGCTACTCCTCTTCCTGACCGAGACACAAAGGGCGATGTTATACTTCAAATACAATAATCGCGGGACAGGTTTTTGCCTTACCTCTGTAGTGGCGTGTCGACCCTAACCGCCTTCCTCTTGAGTCTGCCCGATCCGGACGCCCGTAGCCGACGAGTCCCTAGGGCCTCGGCCCCGCGCTCCGACCGTCGTCTCTGCAAAAACACGACACTTCAAGGGTAAGGCATGACATCTGAAAGGAGTCCTCTTCGGAGGATAGGATTTTCAGCTTGGCTTACACCCGACGTAGGAAGCAGTCTGGGATAGTCGGCAATAATGGCCACCGAGGCGCCATCGTAGCTCGCTTGATAAAATATCCCGTTGACAAGCTCCATGGCAATATCCGGATCTTCTTCGAGTCCTGGATCTAGGGCCCTTCCGGGGTCCTCTCGCTGCGGGAGGGCTGGAGATTCCTTCTCGGCCCTCCTCGCCTCCTGCTCGGAAATATCGAGGCAGATAATCTTAGCGAAGAACGCCACAGTAAGTGAAGCGGGGAAAGGAATGACGACTTACCCAGTTTGGGGGGTTGTACATGCAGAATCCATCCCGTGGTTTAATGTGAAGGAATTCTTCCTCTTCCCCTTTGTATAAATCGGACAATATCCTTGCCAGAGCAGTGGCGGAGTCCGGACCCTTAGGCCACAGCGGGTGGCATCGTCTTCCCCGTTGAAGTGCCACATGGGCTTCCCCCGATATTGAAGCGGTTGCACTCCCCGCATTATGCATATTGCCATAACCTCGACTATCGTCAGTCCGGATTTGGCCAGTAACTTTATCCTGCTCATCAGGAAATGTATTTCCCTGGTATCCTCCTCTTGGGGGCCCCGGGGGCGCCAGCTTAGACGTGCCCTCGGCGGGGCGTTACTGAACTCGGGGAGACCTGTCCGGACTGGATCCGGAAGGGGAACGTCATCAATGTAAAACCACTCTGAAGGCCAGTTCTCTGGTGCCTTCTTGGGAGTGTCGGATAGGTATCCGGTCTCGGCAATGCGCCATACTTCGGCCCCGCCCACTTGACATAGGGATTCTCCCTGGTTGCGGGGGACAAGGCAGAACAGCTTCTTCCATAACCCGAAGTGAGCCTCGCAGCCTAGAAATAGCTCACAAAGGGCAACATACCCTGCTATATGTAGTACGGAGGCAGGGGTAAAGTTGTGCAACTGGAGGCCGTAGAACTCCAGGAGCCTGCGAAGAAACGGGTGGATGGGAAACCCGACGCCCCTTAGCAGATGCGGGATGAGGCATATTGCTCCTCTGGAGGTGGATTAGGAGATCCCTCCGCCTGTTCCCCGTCGTTATAGGTGGCTATTCCGGCTCGGACGGGGACCATGAACGCCGGTGGGAGAAACCCTTGGGTTTGTAACTCTATCAAACGGCTATGAGGAACTGAGCACTCTTCCCAGTCCCCCGGCTTGGAGCGAGGAGAGCGAGCAGAAGAGCTGCGACGACCGGCCATGTTGGAATGGTTTTTCCGGAGCGCTCTGTTGATGCTTGCTCGAGGGGGGCGTCTCTTCAAATAGACGGTCAGCCCGAAGGATCAGGGATGGAAAATGCAAAAATGCCTCGGCTCCTCGCATTCGCTCGACACGTGGGGATGGTCATTATTGAGGCACTGAAGCCGAGGAGTACAACATTGATGGGAGGCCGGACACTATCCATCGTAACAGGTACTTTGGAGTATTCGGAGACGGAACCCACCTTGCAATGCCGAAGACAAGATTGCGCGCCGGACTCATCGTCATTGAAGCCTGGTTCGAGGGCTACCGAGGAGTCCTGGATTAGGGGGTATCCGGACAGCCGGACTATATACATCGTCCAGACTATTGGAGCGTGAAGATACAAGACTCAAGACTCCGTCCCGTGTCTGGATGGGACTCTCCTTTGCGTGGAAGACAAGCTTGGCGATCCGGATATTGAATTTCCTAACTTGTAACCGACTCCGTGTAAACCATAGCCCTCTCCGGTGTCTATATAAACCGGAGAGATTGGTCCTTAGAAGGCCGATCACAACTACAATCATAATCATCATAGGCTAGCTTCTAGGGTTTATCCTCTACGATCTCATGGTAGATCTACTCTTTTACTACTCATATCGTCAATATTAATCAAGCAGGAAGTAGGGTTTTACCTCCATCGAGAGGGCCCGAACCTGGGTAAACATTGTGTCCCTTGCTTCTTGTTACCATCAGCCTAAGACGCACAGATCGGGACCTCCTACCCGAGATCCGCCGGTTTTGACATCGACAGGGAGAACTTGACCTTGGGCATGATTTGGTGGTTCACCACCATCTTGAGGTTGATCTTGCCCTTGGTCTTGTTCGAGAGGTTGAGGGCCTTCACTTTGTTCTTCGGAAGCGTGTGGGTCTTGGGGAGGTGACGGCTCCACTTGAGTGGAGCATTGTCCTTCTCCTTCAGCCACAAGGGGTTCCTCAATGGGTAGGATATGACCAATACCCATTCTTCTTATGGCTTGGGGAGGAATTTCATCACCTACATCACAAGTACCACTTTTCTCCACTTGGGAGCCGTTATTCTCGTCAAACTCTACGTTACACGTCTCCTCAATGAGTCCGGTGGACTTGTTGAGGACACGGTAAGCATGAGAGTTTGTAGCATAACCAACAAATATGCCCTCATAAGCTCTAGCCTCAAATTTAGACAAACGAACACCTTTCTTGATAATGAAACACTTACACTCGAACACCCGGAAGTACTTGAGGTTGGGCTTGTTACCGGTAAGTATCTCGTATGGAGTCTTGTTCAAGCCTTTGCAGAGATAGAGCCGATTAGATGCATGACATGCTGTGTTGATGGCTTCGGCCCAAAAGTTGTATGGAGACTTGAACTCTGCCATCATGGTCCTTGCCGCATCCATCAACGTCCGGTTCTTCCTCTCCGCGACACCATTTTGTTGAGGGGTATATGGTGCAGCATATTGATGCTTGATCCCCTCATCACTAAGAAACTCATCCAAGGTGTAGTTCTTGAACTCGGTGCTGTTGTCACTTCTTATTGTCAAGATCTTTGCATCATGTTGACGTTGAGCTTCATTTGCAAAGTCGATGACGGTTTGTTGAGTCTCACTCTTTCTCTTGAAGAAGTATACCCACGTGTATCTTGAATAATCATCCACAATCACCAAGCAATACTTTCTACCTCCAAGACTATCAAAGGATGGAGGCCCAAAGAGATCCATGTGAAGGAGCTCCAAGGGTCTCTTCGAGTAGATGATAGTCGTGGGAGGGTGAGCCTTCTCATGAAGCTTTCCTTCGATACAAGCACTGCAAGCACGATCTTTGGCAAAACTAACATTTATTAGTCCACGGACATGGTCCCCCTTGAGAAGACTTTGCAAAGATCTCATATTGACGTGGGCTAAACGGCGATGCCAAAGCCATCCCACATCAACTTTAGCCATTAGGCATGTCGCGGTCTTAGTGAGTCGCTTCGAAAAGTTAATCACATAAAGACCGTTCTTGACATGCCCAACAAAGGCTACTTTAAGAGTCTTGCTCCACAAGAGGGCCACGGTATCAATATCAAAGAAAGTGGCAAAGCCCATGAGTGCAAGTTGACGAACGGAAAGTAGATTGAAAGCAAGGGACTCAACAAGCATGACTTTCTCGATCGTTAGATCATGAGAAATGACAACCTTTCCAAGACCCAATACCTTAGAAGACGAGGCATCACCCCACTCGACGTTGGTGGGCATAGAAGGAATCTTGTGCACGTCCACCACCAAGTCCTTGCTTCCAGTCATATGAGTCATTGCTCCACTATCAAGCAACCATGATCCCCCACCGAAAGCAAACACCTACAAGAGATCAATGCTTGGTTTTAGGTACCCATTTTGTAATGGATCCTTTGATGTTAGTAACAAGGATCTTAGGAACCCAAATAGACCATTCAATGTACTCATAAGGAGAACCAACAAATTTCGCATAAACATGCCCATCACTAGCACGGCACAACACATAAGAAGGGTTAAAGTGGTCGGCTTTGTTGGAAGGGGTGGCATTGCCCTTTTTGACCTCACCGCCCTTCACATTGTTCTTCTTCTCCTTAGGGGCACCCTCTCCCTCCTTCACAAAAGTTTGCTTGAGAGGAGGAGGTCGTTTGGCCTTGTCGTTCTTCTTCTTGTTCTTGGACTTGGGTATGAACCCAACTCCTTCCTTGGCCACAACTTACTTTTGATTGCTCAAAAGGTCATTGAGGTTCTTCTCACCTTGTATGCACATAACAAGGCCTTTCTCAAGTTGCTCCTTCAACTTGGCATTCTCCTCCACAAGATGCACATGCTCACAACATGGGTTAGTGGCATTTGCATTATCAATTAATACCATATGAGGAAAGGTGGCTTTTTCTTTGGTTAGCTTCACTTGGAGTTGATCATGAGACTCCTTGAGGCTAGCATGAGCACTCTTCAATACCTTGTGGGCCTTGTCGAGTATATCAAACTCCTCTTTGAGTCTAGCATGGTCAACGCCAAGTTTAGCCTTCTCGGAAGTTAGCACACGAGATACAACAAGAGCATGATCAAGATCTTTCTTTAACTTAGCATGGTCGTCGTTGTGTGACTCCTCAAGAGCCAAACGATGCCCACGCTCTTCCTCAAGAGCATTAGAGAGATTCGATATCTCATCAGCATAGTCACGACTATGACCTTCCATCTTAGAGATGGTTTCTTCATGAGCCTCAATCATGTCATTAGCTTCACCAAGTTGTTCCAAGAGAGCAACGGCGCTTCTTGGATTTTCCTTGAGCTTACTCATAAAAGACTCAAATTCATTTACTTCCTCATTAGACCCCTCACTTTCATCAATGCCATCCGTCAAGGAATGATTAGTAATGATGGTGGTTTTGATGTTGGGGGTTACCTTGTTGGTGGCTTTAGCCATGAGACACTTGGCGGTGATGTTCTCATTGGGTGAGTCAAAGAGGGACACCCGTGGAGTTGTGGCAATGGCAACGGAGGCCATGGCCATGGATTCACTATCTTCCTCATCATCGTCATCCTCATGGTATTCTTCTTGAACCACCAACCCTCGAGTAGGAGTCTTTTTGGTGAAGTTGTTCTTGTTGGGGAAGGACTTGGCTTTGTCCTTTCGAATGAGCTTGCCTCCATTGTCTTCCCGCTTCTCGTAAGGGCAATCCACAACAAAATGGCTCACATTGCCACAACTGTAACATGTTCTCACACGTTGCTTGCCCTTGAACCCACTTGAGTTGTTCTTGTTGAAGTTGGGCCTTGTGTTCTTCTTGCTCCAAAATTGCCTTGAAGCAAGAGCCATGTGCTCATGATAATCATATTTTGTATCTTCGGGGTTGCTCTCCTCATCTTCCTCTTCTTCCTCTTCTTCCACAATAACCTTGGCCTTCAAGGCAAGGTTGGGCTTCTTTACCCTTTGAGAGCGCAACACTGCATTGTCGGCAGTCTTGTCCAAGATCCTCATTGCCACAAACTCATCCAACACTTCATTTGAGGTCAAGGAGTGGAAGTCTGGTCTTTGACGAATGACGGAGGACAAGGCCTTGTGGTAAGGCATCATTGCTTTGAGGAACTTGCGCTTGATCCAATTGCCATCCGTGTCCTTGCTCCCATGATCTCGGAGTGAGATCGCAAGCTTGGTTACCCTCCGAAAGAGCTCGTGAGGTTCTTCATCTTCTTTCATTGCAAACTCATCGGCTTCATCTTGCACCACTTCATAGTTGGAGCGTTGAATGCTTGCACTTCCCTTATAAAGGGAAACAACACAATGCCATGCGTCTTTGGCCATAGCGAAGGGTCGAAGATGAGGGAGATCTTCGGGTAGAACTGCATCTTGAATGATGAAGAGAGCATTCTCATTGAATTGATGGTCCACGGCTTCTCTAGGGGTGAAGTTGCTTCGGTCATGTGGATGGAAACCTTCTTCAATGATTCTCCAAAGGTTAGTATTCACATGATTTAAATGACGCTTGAAGCGATATACCCAAGAATCAAAGTCCTCATTTTTTACAATCTTAGGAGGAGGGCCGGCATGATTTAAATGAGTAGAAGGAATCGGTCCTCCTTAAACTGGAGGAGCCACATGGGCAAAGATGCCGGTGCCATTACTACCACTAGTAGAAGGATCCTTTTCACTAGTAGCTTCCCCCTTGTCGGAGTTAGCATCCGTCACCTTGTCAGTGGGATCACCCACTTTCAACGGCGAGGTAGATAGTTTAAGTCCTTCTAAGAATTTATTAAACATGTTTTCAACCTCGGTAGTCATGGACGTTTTCAATGTGTCCAAAGCCACATTGAATTCCTCACGAGACACAGTGGTTCCCCCTTCACCCGTAGACGAGATCGGATTCACATCGGAGTGCTCCTCCCTACCGTCTACGGTGTCAACCATACTCTTCGGACGACAAAGTCCTTAATAAAGAGAAGAGGCTCTGATACCAATTGAAAGGATCGATATAGTTGACTAGAGGGGGGGTGAATAGGCAACTAACAATTTTTAGCTTTTCTTTACCAAATTAAACTTTGCATCAAAGTAGGTTGTCTAGATATGCAACTAGGTGAACAACCTATATGATGCAACAACAACAAGCACACAAGCAAGCAAGGAATATAACACAAGTAAGCTTGCAAAAGTAAAGGCATGAGGTAACCAAGAGTGGAGCCGGTGAAGACGAGGATGTGTTACCGAAGTTCCTTCCTTTTGAGGGGAAGTACGTCTCCGTTAGAGCGGTGTGGAGGCACAGTGCTTCCTAAGAAGCCACTAGGGCCACCGTATTCTCCTCACGCCCTCACACAATGCGAGATGTCGTAATTCCACTATTGGTACCCTTGAAGGCGGCGACCGAACCTTTACAAACAAGGTTGGGGCAATCTCCACAACTTAATTGGAGGCTCCCAACGACACCACGAAGCTTCACCACAATGGACTATGGCTCCAAGGTGACCTCAACCGTCTAGGGTGCTCAAACACCCAAGAGTAACAAGATCCGCTAGGGATTAGTGGGGGGAATCAAATTTCTCTTGGTGGAAGTGTAGATCGGGGCCTTCTCGACCAATCCCGAGCAAATCAACAAGTTTGATTGGCTAGGGAGAGAGATCGGGCGAAAATGGAGCTTGGAGCAACAATGGAGCTTAGGGATGGAAGATGTGGTCAACTAGAGGAAGAAGACACCTCTTATATAGTGGAGAGACAAATCCAACCGTTATCCACTTACTCAGCCCGCGACCTGCGGTACTACCGCTCCACACAAGCGGTACTACCGCAGGGGCTCACGATACTACCGCGATGGATCATGCATCTGCCACCTGTGGCGAGGGCTAGTCGAGCCGAGCCGCCAAAGTCGAGAGCGGCATCTGCTGGCGGCGTGGTACTACCGCTCCCCCTTGCGGTACTACCGCAAGGCCAGAATGGACTAAGCTGGGGAGGGCACGGATGAATAAAAATACATCTGTGCCTACTTCCGCTGAAAATCAAACAGTGCAAAAATCCGACACGGTACTACTGTGCAGTGCAGCGTCTTGATACTACAGCAGGAGCGGATGTAAAAATTACATCCGCCCCTACTTCCGCTTCGTGTTCTTGAGCGGACCAGGACTCACGGTACTACACACATGGGCGGTATTACGCACAGAGGGCATGATGTAAAAATTACATCCGCCCCTACAGCCTCAAGAGAGGCTGAGCCTGGCCTGAGGCCACGGTACTACAGCTCCATAGGAGCGGTGCTACCGTGTGCTCCTACGGTACTACCGCAAGGGCTTACGGTACTACCGCATGGCTCAGAAGCAACACTAGGAATCCTTCTTTTTGCACAACAATGAAGATAACGGAGGATGCTCCAAGGCGCAAAGGGAAAGGCGGTGCAAAGGGAGAAAACGTGTACGTGATGATTCCACCCGAACCTTTCCACCGCGGACCCCCTCTTAATAGTACGGCTATCCTACGACTCAAATCCACCAAAAGAGACGTAGAACACCACCATCTTCAATAGTCTTCGAGGGGTACCAAACCGTCTTGTACCTAGCGACGAAGCGACTAAAATACTCAAGGCACACGATTAGTCCGCAAAAACATTGTCATCAATCACCAAAACACCTTAGGGATAAAATGCCTTTACAAGTGTACATTTGACTTTAAAATTTGTCCACAAAAGAGTTTCTCTCTCATCACATGGTAATCAAGACCAATAACATTCTACACGTGATCTCCTTAATTTTTACATTATCTATAGGGGTTGAGTAATTAAAAAGGAGAGAGATGGTGGCTTGCATCTTTCCGATGCATTTTTTACTACTCCATAATTTATCCTAAAACTTCTATATGTACACTTTTCACCGGACGGAGGGAGTGATGTGTATGAGTCGTAATTTTGCAGTACACATTATTGGGCTTCTTTTTCTGACCAGATGCAGTAGATAAGTTGTGGTCCATCAAATAGAGGTGGAACGAGGCATGGTGGAAGGGATTTTTTTTCACATCAGGGAAGGGGCGTCCAAATAGAGGTGGAGCAAGAGATACTCTCTCCGTTTCAAAATATAAGACGTTTTTTTATACTATCGTAGTGTACATGGAGGGAGTATATGACACCGATGTAAGATTTGTAAGGCAAAAAAAAAGGCAAGGCACCAGAATCTATTATGGCTCTCCATTTTAGCTTACTGTTGTCGTTGTTGTGGCTGAAATCCTAAAATAACGCATCAACAGCCAGAGATGGTCTAAATCATGAACCTAAGTAGATTCAATTATTGACCTCTCTTCATTATATAGAATCGATGATAAAATAACGGATACACTCAGTATACAAAGAGTTGTCAATAAATTCAATGGTGCACACCACATGGGCACATGTGGTAAGTAATTCGAATTGTTTTTGAAAAAAAATCAATGGTGCACAAAGGTGATGAAGTCAACTCTTAGTACTCTTAGCTAAGCGCCAATCACAACCTCTTATCCTCTTTCGCCCCAATTCAATAATGATGCACCAGTACACACAAGTTGTCAAGTTGGCTTAACTGTAGTTTAGACCCAACGGATAGATCTTTGACTTGAAACCTAAACTCACCTATGTACTTCTCCCTCCATCCAAAAAAAAATGAGACCAATCCGGGCTAGACTAGCCTGTTGGCATTCATCAAATGCTTAAAACGAGACTTGAACCCTGGTGAGCTGGCTGCGAACTCCCGCGCTTTGCCAACTGACCTACGCTTAGTTCTCCTCCCTCCGTCCGAGAAAACTTGTCACAACGGAGGAGTATATTACTTTACATAAAAAGTACACAAGGCTAGGAGATGTAACTTTTAGGCCCAAAATGAACAATGGGATACCCACTGCCCGCCACTTGCCCTCCCCTTCCATGGTGAATCGAACCCGCCGGAAGAAAAAAGCCGTACGTCAGGGGATCCGGCTCCAGCCGGGACGTGGCTCGTCTGACGTACGGCCCACACACTGACGTGTGGGCCCGGACCCACCTGTCAGCGGCCCAACGGCAGGGGCCGTACGTCAGGGGATCCGGCTCCAGCCGCAGCGCGGTGAATTCACCTACGGCCGCCCCAACCAACCAGCGCAGCCGGCTGGGGTTCGGCCAACCTCCACCACCCCACTCCCTTCGTCACCAGGGGCCAACACAACACACGGATCGATTCCTCATTCCTCGCCGTCGTCATCATGACGGCGGCGGCGACACATTCGTCGCGGTGCCGGCGCCAGTGCGCATACGCCCCGAGGCCGAGTGCGACCCACTTCCGCTTCCACTCCCACTCCGTTCCCACTCGCGCCCGCCCTTTCCCCACTCGCGCCAGCCAGCCAGCCATCGCCCGCTTGCTTCCGCTTCCACTTCCAGGCCACCACCATCAGCGTCATTTCGCTCTCTGACTCGATCCTCCTCCGGTCCTCCCTCCTCTATCCCTCCCTCTCCTTTCGCTTTCGCCTTTCTGCCGGCGTGCGCACTTATCTGCTGGCGGGGTCCGGACGGCGACGGGGGGTGCGAGTCGGGGCATCCATCCAAAGCCAGCTCCCGAGCAGGAACCGGTCGTGTCGCTGGCTTGCTAGCGGTGGTAGGTGGGTCGCCGGGCAGCCGGCGCCAGAAGCGCTTCTAGTTCTCGACCTCGCCGCCCCGACTTGACGGGCCACGGAAATTGGTGGGTCCATGCCTCCTCCTTCTCCTCGGCACCGGCAGGAGCGCCGCGGGTGCGGCTGCTGGGCCGTGCTCGCGCGGGGCCTGCGGGGCTCCTGCTTCCGCCCGGCGGCGGCGGCCGCCGCCGCCCCGGCCGGGGCCGCGGTCAAAGGCGGCCATGTCTACGACGCAGGTAGCAGCTGATTAAATCCCTGCTCTTTATCCGGAAGTCTTGTCCTTTTTTCCCTGGTTGGTGGGATCTCTTTGTCTGGTTCTGGGAGCGATCAGCTGCTTTGTTCTCTAGCGATTACATACCGCCATGATGTGATAGCTATGGTACTTGATACGATGTTCTTCTGTTCGTCGAGCAATGACATACTAGTAAGAAAGACGAGGATCAGACAGTTGAGGATCGGATGAGTTTTGCTTAGTATTCCCATTCTTTCATGAAGGATCCTGTCCTTGCTAGCAGTGTAATTGCCAGCTCCCACAAGATTGTGCAGCACGGAACTTCTTTTATTTTACATCGAATTGGGCTTTCTTTCTTGGTTCCTGATTGAGAGTTGACCATCAATCAAGGACACCGATTGAATTTAACCTTGCTTATTTTGCCGAGGCCTCGATGTCCTGATCTTAAACAGCTAGTGCCATGGCCTATATATGAGCTTGGGCTTGTGTCTTTAACTCTTTATTATGGGTGTGGGTAAGTAAAAGGTGTTTTTCGTCAATTGCGAGATAATAATCCCCTATAAACCAATGGTCTTTGCTGCTTATCTTTTGCTGCAAGTTGTGCTCTGTAATTCATTATCATAATCCTGACTAGCAGGTGAGAATTTTCTGACCATTGTGACATAACTGAAGAAACACATGTGGTAAATACTGTAGAGGCATGAATCAAGCCTTTAGTGCCTTCAGTACAAGGAGCAAAACACATCTAATTCTGTTGCTTTCTGCTGTGACGCTCATCATTGACATTTTGCTTAAGCTTACCTGGCAGTATAAGAAACATATTCATGATACCTCAATTCAACTGGATCGATTCTTTTTTCCTCAATAAAGTCTGAGGATAAGTATGCCTAGTATATAATACTCTTGGTCTTGGGTTGTTAGGTATATGTCTATCTACTTGGTTAACTAGTACGATACGTGGGGAAGTCCAAGACCTAATAAATATAAGCCTTGGAGAATATATTTTATCCTAGCTCACACATTTGAGCGTGATCTGAGTACAGCATATTGCATTTCAGAGTGTACTATAACCATGCTATATTCCATTAGCAAATTTCCAGTTTGGGGTAAAATGCTCAACCATATTCCCCCTTCCATGGCAGCGGAGACGAGATACCTAAATTCTAGCAATCGAGATCTTGCAGATCATTTTCAGAGGAAGCTTGGTGACGAAAATGGTGTTGACGCATCAATTGAGAAGAAAATATCACCCAAGCTACTTGAATTCACTTTCCAAGAGCTGAAATCTGCCACTGTTAACTTTAGACCAGACAGTATTCTCGGAGAAGGTGGATTTGGGTATGTCTTCAAGGGGTGGATTGAGCCGAACAGCACAGCTCCTGCAAAACCCGGCACTGGTCTGACTGTAGCTGTCAAAAGTCTGAAGGAAAATGCTCTTCAAGGTCATAGAGAATGGGTGGTAAGTAATACATGCCTCTTAAGTCCTAAATTTCTTTCTTTAGGTGGAGTTATAACTTCTAAAGAAATCTATTTGCAGGCAGAAGTTGACTTTCTGGGACAGCTGCATCACAAACATCTTGTTAAGCTGATTGGATACTGTATTGAGGATGACCAAAGGCTGCTTGTGTATGAATTCATGGCACGGGGAAGTCTAGAAAATCATCTTTTCAGAAGTGAGCAATCAACTACAAATATTACTATTGAATGTTGGTGTTTTATGTTTAGTATTCCTACATTGAGTGCTGAAACTTGGAAGGCTTTATTTGAGCCAATGTACTGACGTAATATTTTATTCCTATCTGGAGGAACTGTTTTCTGAAAGGAAACACATAATGATATCTGAACATTAGGATAAATTCATCTTCAGAAACTATTTTCTGAAGTTCAACCTATCTAATATCTGAAAGGAAAATCAATAGTTTTTTGCAAAGAGACAAAAATAATCTAAAGGTGACCAGTTGCTTGTTATCTTTTTATTCCAAGGTGGTATGCATGCCTTATTATCTCTAGCTTGTTTTTTTTGCAGTTCAAACTTCAGAACAGTCATAACAATTTTGTTCAAACTGTTATTTAAAAATCCCACTTCTGGTACAAATCCTTACAGGAACAATGGTCTGTGTGGGTTTTCTTCTAGCTTACTTATTGCTTTTCGTCCCTGCCTAGCTACATTTACTTCTTTTTTTTACTATGTGATGTCTATTGATTCGTAGTAATATCTTATATTGTTTTGTCCCTTTTTATTCTCCTGTTATCTTACTTTGTTTAATCTTGAAGGGACTCTTCCCCTACCTTGGCCGTGCAGGATGAAGGTTGTTCTTGGTGCTGCTAAAGGTCTAGCCTTCCTACATGTTGGTCCGAAACCAGTTATTTACAGGGATTTTAAGACATCAAATATTCTAATCGATGCGGTAATTCTCTTGTCAATTTGTTTGTTTCCATGCTTAACTGTAGTATGTTACATTAACTGTGAAAGTTCTGCTTCATTAGCTGTGAAAGTTCTGCTTTTGCAGGAGTACAATTCAAAACTTTCAGATTTTGGGCTGGCAAAAGCTGGTCCCCAAGGTGATAAAACCCATGTCTCTACTCGAGTTCTTGGCACCTATGGCTACGCTGCGCCTGAGTATGTAATGACAGGTATTCAGTGGAAGCTTTTTTATTTCAAAGTAGCCACATTATATCCATCAAGAGTTTTCAGCGTGCAGTTACTAGTTGGTACTTGCAGTGTTTTTCCCAAGTTTCTTGAACGTGATAATATCCAAGAGAACAAAAACTCCGTTTACGGTTATTTGTATTTACAATAGACATGCCAAGTTTTATATCTCATATTAAGCACACTGTTCAGGCCACTTGACAACCAAGAGCGACGTATATAGCTTCGGAGTCGTGCTCCTCGAGGTGCTGACTGGCAGGAGATCAGTGGACAAGAAGCGACCTCCGGGGGAGCAGAACCTAGTCGCGTGGGCGAGGCCGTATCTGAGCGATCGGCGAAGGCTCTATCAGCTCGTAGACCCTCGCCTGGGGCTGAACTATTCCGTCAGAGGGGTTCAGAAGGTTGCACAGATCTGCCACCACTGCCTCAACCGGGACAGCAAGTCGCGCCCGATGATGGATGAGGTTGTCAAGCATCTGACGCCGCTGCAGGACCTTAACGACATGGCCGCCGCGTCGTATAGGCCCCGGTCGTCACCCCGCGGTGAGTGGTATCTCTGAATCCACCCTAGTTTTTCTTTTGACGAGAGTGAAAGTGAAGCTAACTGGGAATGTGCTCTCTTCTTCATGGCAGGAAAGGCGCGGCGGTGATTGCCAGTCTGACATGACAGAAACGGCATTTCTACGATTTCTTGGCATTGTTGGATGCTGGTCTTGTTTTAACTGTACAGGAAAAAAAAGATTGGGCTCCATGTCCATCAACGAAAATTGGAGCTCTGACACCCATGTCTCGCTTAGATCAATCACACTGTTTTTGCCCGTTGCCTAAGCGAATCGACGACATTGTCTGATTGTGATATGTTGTAATAATAACGAGTTAATATCTGATTGGTGTGTGAGAATGGTTTGGCCTGGTGGCGCCAGTGGTCTAGTTCATAGGGGGAAAAATGGTTGCTGCTGTGATTTCTGAACCTGCTGCTTTGGGTGCTTAGGAATGTGTTTGGTTGTAGGGCTATCCTCCCAGCACAGGGATAGCCCCTTTTTGGTGTGGTTGCCACCCGTTTGGATCTGAGGCAAGGAAGGATAGGGGCAGCACAGATAATGGTTTGCCTGATGGTGATGTATGCCAGTGCCATCCCAGTGGTCTTGCTGGAGTTCGTAGGGGAAAAGATGGTTGCTGCTGTGGTTTCTGAACCTGATGCTTTGTGTTTGGTGCTTAGGGTTAGGGATGTGTTTGGTTGCAGGGCTATCCTCCTAGGACAAGGATAACCCTTTTTGTTGTGGTTACCACCCGTTTGGATCTGAGGCAAGGAATGGTAGGGGCAGCCAGATGCTCGGAATATCGTCAAAAACGGGGTTGTGATCAGCCGTGAAAAAGTGGCGGGTGACGGCAACCACCCAGCACGCGAGCATGAAACCCTCACTTTCCACCATTCTCGTTTCTCTCTCGTGCGTGGTGGCGGCCCATCTAGCAGAGAGGCTGCGAGAGGTGAATTCGTTCTCTACTCATGCCCTCTCTTCTACTTTGTGTCTGTTCTCTACCTCCATCAATCGTGTGTAGCGGTGCGGCTGGATCTTGAGTAGGGCAGCGCGGCTGTTGGATAAGTTCTTTTGATTACCATCGAAACATTAAACTATGGGTTGTATAACTATAGGTTATAGTACTCTATGAAACGTTGAACTATGAGTCGTATGTTCTTGGGTTACCTATGGAATGAACTGTTATATCTGATGAAGTTCAAGTTTATTTTCTACTATCGTTTTGGTATGTTGTGGGAATAGTTTGATTTCAAAATTATTCTTGCACTTATCATATTACCTTCGTCCGGAAATAAGAGACGTGGTTCCGAACGAAGGAAGTTTTTAATTGCCTTACATTGAAAAGATAATGAATTATGGAGGTAATCTCACCACTTCAATTAAAAAGGTCACCACAACCCTTATCCATCACTCATCCCTCAAAGGCTCAAAGCAAACACTCCAACGGCTATCCCCAACCATGTTTTATCCTTTAACCAAACAAAACATAGATTATCCTCACCCACTCACCAAACTAAAAAATGGTTATCTCTAGCCAGTTGGTTGGCGATACCCACAATCACCCTAACCTATCCCTCAAACCAAACACATCATAATTTGGGGGCGAGTAGTGGAGAGGCTGCAAATCAGGAGATGCATATATGTTCTTCTAACTGGATGGCTGCTTCGATGGTGTACGTGTTGATGTATGATTGTCGCATGGAAATTCCACATGAATTTACGTTATACACTTGTTTTTATTTTATTTTATAAAAGGCACTTTTATTGACTCATAAAATAGCATCAAGCAGATACAATGCAAAATGGGTATACGCTTTTAGTCTCTATATGACTAAGATGCACACAACCAATACAAACCAACGTACAATTTTTTTTAAAAAAATTGAATAAACACATTCAACGGTAAAGTCTAAGACGACGAACACAAAACCTCTATCGACAAGTGTAGAGGACCTATATATAGACTATGTTGTCATCCATGTTAGATAAAAATCTCCTTGACCACTTACTTCAACCATGTACACACCACCATGAACATCAACATATTATACGACTTGCTTACCTTTTGCAGGAATTAAGTAGGAGGAAAGTGATGCACAATCTAGTTTGATTTCCACGGAAACACATCACGATTCAGTTTGATTCGAACAGGGTATACTTCTGTTCCTGATATAATCGATTATACAGTTACCTTTGCTAATTTTCATTTGCCTCCAATTTAGTCACCTATGATTGATTACTACAAAAACTAGAGTTGCACTATTTGAGAGTGGACTAACCTCAGTAGAATATTACTATGGTTTTCACTTTGTCTCGAAATAAGCAATGTTGAACAAAGTACACGATCGAACGATACAAGATGGCGAGGCAACCCCCACACAACACCGATCCCAAGATAACCGAATCATGCAACATTACCGGAAAAGAATATAGGAAGAACTGAGTACAACGCCCGCTACGCCCTAACACACCTAAGCTCCGCGACAACGCCCTCAAGAGGGATAACGGCGTAAAGTGTCACCACTGCCGAGTCCAGAACGAACAAGGGTCTTCACCCGGAACCCTGACACAGATAGGAGCACCTCGACAACGTCTTCAAGAAGAGACTGGTGCCCTCGAGCGTCGCCGTCGTCGGCTCCAAGACGCCGAGTTTTCACTCGGTAGCTCCCTGTGCCACCCGCCGCTACATCTCTCGCCGACCACACGACCAAGAGAGGTAGCCACCACCACCAACATGGAGCCCGCCGGAGAGCCACCCATGTGGATTGCCATCCGGAGCCGCCGCCCCAGCATCCATGTCTGAGAAACCGCCAACGAGCCCCAACACAGCGTCCTAACCACGGTAGAAAGAGTGAAAGGCGTCTCCTTTCATTCCTAGTCCGACATCAGTCCCGGAGTCTGGACCGACAGTTCCACCGTAGGAGATGTCCACGCCTGCATCCCTCGCCAGTCCTGGTGGACCGGGAGGGGGGGGAGCACGCCCGTGACTACCGACGGCCGTCGTCGAGCTAGCTCACACCACGTCATCGTCATGCATGTTGCCGCGGACGCCGAGCTGGCCGGCTTAGTATGGGTTATATACTTGTGATAATGGTTTTTCTATCCCGTGTGTGGTCATTGTGTATGGATTCACCGTTCCGTGTTTCATTTTGGGATGAGTATACGACATGTACTGTATTGACCTTGCATGCAATGTTTCTAACATCCCAGCATAAAAGAGCCAATAATTTTTAATATACCATATCTTGGTTGAGACGTCATATACCGTATTTTATTATCAAAGTATATAAAAAATAGGGCTTGTTTTGAAGATACCATTGAAAGAAAGACCCGGGTTCAAACAAAATATCTGTCTGAGATTTATTTAACAGATATGGTTGTTCCAAGTTTAAGATTGGAAAAAAAGACCCTCTTAGCTGGCGAACAATTGGCATTTGCGAACGTTTTAGATGGCAGTTTTAGTTGTATGCGGTTCGCAGTTCTTGACAGTGCTTTTTTTTTCTAAATAATAATGCCACCATTTGATCTTGCGATGCAACTAAAAGGGAAATGTGTTCGTGTGCCACTCCTTTCCGGCTGAACATTACTGAAATAAAATCCATGTACTAGTCGGTGGAAGAGATAACTCATTGTGTGTCCGATTCCGATATAGTGTAATGTGAGAGAAAAAGGATAGAGAGGGGTCGCGGGAATCATGGGACAGGGTTGTCATGCATAATGAGAGAAGATTTCAAGTGAAAGCGACACTATTTGACAAAGGACCCTGATAAGTGACACACGTGTGACATGAACACATTGAAACTCTGAACTTTTTTATGGCAAGTTTAGTGACGCGGGAATGGTCGATTAGCCCGCTATGGTCGGAGCGGAAAGACGACCGCCATGCTCGCGCGTGGCCGTCCGGCCGCCGCCGGCCTGATCTCCTTGCTCTCGCCTGCTCCGCGTCCGTGAGACCAGATCGATTCCTCGTCCCGCTCTGTCTTCTCCGCGAGCTCCCCTGCTCCTCCGTCTAGTGCTCTGCCTCCTTGGTGATTTCCGGCGATTTCCCGATGACTGGCGTCATGCCGCTTCTTCCCCTCCCCTTCCTTCTCTGATCTCCTATCTCATCCCCCGTCTCCCGGATTCCCTTCTCCTCTGTGTCTCCTCTCTACTTCCCCTTGTTCCCTCTATCCATCTTGCTCATCCAGATCCCCTTTTGTTACTTCTTTGCTTCTTCCCTCCCCGTGATACTCGATGCCCTCCGATTCTGTTAGTGACCTGCTGCTGCTCTCCACTTTCGCCACAGATCCGGATCTTCTGCCCATCGGCCTTATTTTCGCAGATCTGGCGTCTCCTTGCTGTGGGTGACCCCGGGCTCGCGCCGAGTCAGGAGAGTGGGGTGAGGAAGGCAGAGTTTTTTGTCTCGATTCCAGATATCTTTTGGGCGCTATGAGGGCCATCGCCTGGAACTGCCGAGGTATGGGCAGAAGCCTTGGCAGTGAGAGGATGCTCTATCTTGCCAACTTGATGCGGTCCACGAAGACACAGGTAACATTTGTTTCAGAAATTAAGTCTTCCAAAGTCCGTTCTGTCGATCTTGTTAATAGGTTTGATGTTGCCAACGGCTTTGTTGTTCCTTCTAGAGGTGCCTCAGGTGGCCTTTGGCTTATGTGGACCGATGAGCTCAAAGTTTCTGTGCATGCTGCTGCTTTTCACTATATTTTAGCTAATGTAGTTCATGCAGCTTCAGGTGTCAACTTTTGTCTTATCTGTATATATGGCGACCCGTATCACAGGCAGACTAATGTCATCTGGGACCAAGTTGCTGATTTTGTGTACGATAACCTAGGAAAGCCCATGGTTTGTATGGGGGACCTCAATGATATCCTTTATGATGTGGATGCGTGTGATGGTAATATCAACTTCTATCGTATGAATGCTTTCAGGTCTCTTGTTAAAAATTGTGGGCTGTTTGATATTGGTTGTAGTGGTCCTGCTTATACTTGGCGTGGTAGGCAACATACTTCTAAGCCCATTCATAGACGTCTTGATCGATGCTTGGTCAATTCTGATTGGTGCGCTTTTTATCCTAATACTAAAGTGCTGAATCTTCCTATTATTCTTGGTGACCATGCTCCCATTTTAATTTCCTCGGAAGGTAAACTTGTTAGGCCTAGACAATCTTTTAAATTTGAAAACTGGTGGCTTATGGAAAAAGATTTTCTCTCTTTTGCTAAAAATAATTGGATTTCTAGTTCCCTGACCTCTTTTGCTGCAAAGTCATCTTCTTTGGCAGGATCTTTAAAAGTCTGGTGCAAGAAGAAAAAACCTCTCCAACAAGAACTTGCTGAGCTAGAATCCAGAATCAAGGATTTGCAACAGCTGCCTCTCCACAAACAGGACCATGTACTCTTACTAATAGGTATGAACTTACGCTTTCCAAACTCAATCAGTTTTACAGGCAAAGAAGTAAAAAGTCTTGGGCTGTAAAAGGTGATCGCAACACAAAATTCTTCCATCAGGCTGTGCTCAAACGTAGAAAAAGAAATACTATTTGTTCTATCAAAGATGAGCATGACAATATTCATTTCAAACCAGATGCCATGATGCAAACGTTTGTTAATTATTTCAGACACATATTTTCCTCTCCTAACACTTATGCTGGCAGGCCTTTTTCCTCCCCTATTTGGACTAATGACAACAATGATCCTACTTATTCTATTCCGGACAAGACTGAACTTTTGCGGATTCTTAAAGACATGAAACTTAATGCTTCTCCTGGTCCTGATGGTTTCAATGTAGAATTTTATTTAGCTACTTGGGATTGGATTGGGGATGAGGTAACTCAGCTTGTCACTCACTTCTATAATACTGCTACACTTCCCCCTCACATCAATGATACCAATATTGCTCTTATCCCTAAGAAGTTGGTTCCTCTTGTGCCCATGGACTACCGTCCTATTAGTCTTTGTAATGTGCTTTATAAAATCATTGCTAAGTCTCTTGCGAATAGACTTAAGCATCATCTTCCTGATTACATTGACCAAGCTCAACAAGCATTTATTGAGGGTAGACGTATTAGTGACAACATTATCATTGCTCAGGAAATTGTTCACTCGTTTTCTCTTAAATCCTGGAAACATGATGCCTTTATGCTCAAGATTGACCTTGCCAAAGCTTTTGATCGTTTGGAATGGAATTTCATTGTTTCTGCTCTGGCTCGTAAAGGGTTGCATGGTCATTTTGTTAATTTGGTTCATGCATGCATCTCATCTCCCTCATTCTCTGTTCTCATTAATGGCCAGCCCTCCCCTAAATTTAAGAGCTTCAGAGGAATACGACAAGGCTGTCCCATGTCTCCTTACTTGTTTGTTCTTGCAATTAATGAACTTTCCATCTTGCTTAATGAAGCTTTGCAGGCCAACCAATTGCAGGGAATTTCTCTTGGACCAAACTGCCCCTCTGTCCATTCTCTTCTATTTGCAGATGATCTTCTGGTGTGTGGGCAGGCTACTTATCAGGAAGCTCAGACGATGGCTAGTCTTATTCAACACTTTTGTGCTCTTTCTGGTCAAACTCCTAACTGGAATAAATCTGCCATTCTCTTTAGCAATCATGTTTCTCAGAATATTATTAATGATATTAAGCAAGTCTTTCCTGTTGCTAATCCTGATGCTAATTTCACTCATCTTGGTCATCCTCTAATTCTGCCTGCTAAGAATAGGGGTGCTGCTTATAACTTTGTTTTGGATAAATTTTTAAATAAGCTCCCCTCTTACAAAGCTAACATGCTATCTCATGCTGCCCATCTTGAACTTATTCGTTCTGTCTTTTCTGCTATCCCTGTTTACTATATGGCAAACATTTTGTTTTCAAAAAAATTTATTGCCAAGCTCACTTCTATCATTAGGAATTTTTGGTGGACAGGGATTAGAGAAACAGATTCTAAGAGGAGTCTTTGTCTCAGAGCATGGAAGGATATTACCAACTCCAAGTCTGAAGGTGGTCTTGGAATCAGAAATCTAAAAGCCATCAATGAGAGTCTTATTCTTGCTGCGGCTTGGAGGTTGGCTAAAAACCCCTCCTCCCAATTATATTGTGTTCTTCAAGCAAAATATTTTTCTACCACTTCTATTTGGAAAGCTACTAATAATCCACCTAAATCTGCCTTTTGGTCTTCCATTTTAAAAATGCTTCCTAAACTTAAAGAGCATGCCTTCTATCAACTCACTCAAGGTAATGTTTCTATTTGGAGAATGCCTTGGTGCAATCTTTGGAACTCTATTCATGATTTTCTCATTCCTCAACCATCAGGCTTTATTTATCCCTCCTTGGTTAGGGATCTTTGGCAGCCTGGGCAAAGGCAATGGAACCGTCAGCTCATTTTCTCTCTTTTTCAGCAACCTTTGGCTACTCAGATTATCAACATTGATATTCTTGATGATGATATTGCTGATATTCTTTGTTGGCCTTTGGCTCCCAATGGTATTTGCTCTTCCAAAGCTGCTTATAAACTTTGCTTACAAGACATTCATACTAATCCTAGAACTGCTCCTCTGGATGTTCCTTTGGATTTGAAAGCTTTTCTTAAAACTATTTGGAAGCAGAAAGATTTATTGCCCAAGGTTAAAACTTTTGCTTGGAGGATGCTTAGCAAAGCTTTGCCCACAGGAATGAGAGCAGGCCGTTTTTCTATTCACATTTCGTAGAATTGTTGTAGATGTTCTCAACAAGAAGATGAGTTTCACCTTTTCTTTCTTTGTGACTTTGCTAGAGCGGCCTGGTTCTCTGCTCCTTGGTTTCTTAGATCTGACATCCTTGTGCAAGGTCACTCTTCCATGCATTCCCTTCTGATTCACTTTGCTTCTATGGACCATCCTTATGCATCTTTGCAAAATATTTTCAATTTTATGTGGTGCATTTGGAAGGCTAGAAATGATTTCCTCTTTGAGAGGAAATTTTCTCTTCCCTACCAAATTATAATTGCTGCTACTAGTTTGAATAATATTCTTCAAGAGGAGATTCTGCTTTCTACTAATATTCAGTCTTTGCAGGCTTCTCAACCTGATAATTCTCCTCTTCCTAAGCAAGGCAATACTCTCAAATCAGACCTTCTCATTAATGGTGCTAAAGTGTTTTCTGATGCTGCTTTCAGAACTTCTAGAGTTCCAGGATTTCAGCAAGGTCAATTGCGCATGTGTGTGGGAGTTTACTTTTGTCTTCCTTCTTCTAATAGGGAAATAAATATACAGGTTCAAGCTTCAGGCCCTCCGACGGACACTCCTCTTCAAGCTGAAGCAATTGCTCTTGCTTGTGCAGCTCAATTGGCGGCTTGCCTTAACATTCAAGCCCCTACTTTTTTAACTGATTCTCTTTCTCTTGCCACTGTTGATGCTGCCAGGAATATTGCTCACTCTTCCACTCCTTGGAATATTAGAAAAGAAGTGGCTTCTTTTGTAAATTCTACTTCTAATCTTAATCCCCAAGTTTTTCATATTTCTAGGAATTTGAATGGGGTGGCTCATAATTTAGCTCATCAAGTTTTTCAAATGGCTGGAGGACCTACACTCAATTGCTCTTATCACTCTCATGTCACTGAATCATGTCCTGTAGCTGCCTCTCTTGTTGATTTTAATTTTGCAGGAATTCAGCTTCATAAGGTGTATTGCTTTTAGGAGAAAGTTGATAGCTCTGGGAAGTTCCTCATCTCAACATGATCTGATGGTCTATGCTCGGTTGTTGGAAAGGAAGAGATTGCTGTCAAAGCTGGAATTTTCTTTTCCCCTACTCTTCCTTTGTTTCTTAGGACATGCTGTTCTTCAGCAAGGATCTTGTTCCTTGCTCTCTCATATGTCTTTATTCAGCTCCTCTTTCTTTACATCTGCAGTTCTTCTTTCTCTTTATTCTAGCAGATGGTGTAATCTTGACTGTAAAATGTTATGTGAGCTGAATATATTGGTACCTTCGGGTGCCTTTCTCTGTTCAAAAAAAAAGCATGACAACTTTCTTTTCGGATGACAGATTTTATTTTTTTTTCTTTTTTTATTTGGATGGTAACTTTAGTTATAAAAACGTCATGCTTCATGCCACACGTTGGCACTTATCATTTGGGGTTTGACAAATGCACATCAGAAAAAAATGTAAATATTTATAAATACTAATCCCTTCATTGACATGGACGCTCGATCATATGTCCGCGCTTCTTCTTCAATTTTGTCTTCTGGTCTCTGATTCACTTTGAGTTCGTCCGACTAGACATAGTTAACAGGGTTTTGACGTAAATTTTGTCGTCTCCTTAGGGCAGGGAGATTAGGGTGACTCATTGCGTGCGTGTGATGTCGAGATTTGACGCTAGGCGCTTCGGATCTATTCGGCAACGACTACAACTCTAGGGCGTTGGTCCTTAAGATGTGTGCAGGAAAGCTTTCGCCGTCATCGACAAGGTCAAGCCATCTCGGGTAGTGGAGCGGTGACAAAAGCGCGTCGGTGACAATAGTGGTCGTTCGATGGTCTAGAGACCTTAATACAATTTTTATTATACTTGATGTGTTTTATACTGCTGATGAACTTTTACAGATCTGAATCCTTTTTGCATAAAAGAAAAGCTGAAGTTTGATCTTGACGCACTGTTTTTATTTTTTTGGAATCGGCAACCTACTGTATGCTTCCCGCAAAAAAAAAAAAAACTACTGTACGCTTAGAAATGTGAGAGAATTCTAAGAAGAAAAGGTACTGGCTGGTCTAGAGAGAATCCCAAGTGAAGAGTCCAGCCATAGAGTAGAGTTGGCGAAGGCGCCAAAACCCTGACAGTTCACGGGCGCCCGAGTCCCGTCTCAAAGGACAAATCCTCAGTCAGCCTCACATTCCACTCTCATGCTCCTTCCTTGTCTCAGCTGGCGCGTCACGCAGTCCCGACCCCGTGCCATGGCGGCATGCGCGCATCGGGCGCATGGAGTACAACTAAATTGACGCCTCTGTATGCGTGCAGTGCGCGCCCGTGACCGTGAGCCCCGCGCCGCCCGTGGCCTCTTGCGCGCCATCGGTCGCCAGGTGGCCTCCCGTCGAACACCTGGCGCGCGGCATGGCGCGGGCGTCTGGCATATCCCCTCTATAAAATGAGTCGACGGGTGCGTCTCATGGCGCTGCATTGGCATTGGGATCGCGCACTGACCGGCCACCCCGGCGCCATGGCCAGACTTGCCAGAGAGTGTCCCCTCCTCCTCGTTGGTGTCGCCGTCGTCCTGCTCCTGCCGGGCACGTACGGGTCGTACAGCAACTGCCCGCCGGGACATGGCGGTGGTGGTGGTGGTGGTGATCCTGGACACCACCACCCGCCCCACCACGGCAAGCCGCCCAAGCACCACCACGGCCCACCGTCGGGCCACAAATGCCCGCCGTGCCACCCGCCGCCCACGCCGCGCCCACCGCCGACTCCACCGTACGGGCCTCCTACGCCACTGCCACCGCCGTACGTGCCGCCCACGCCACTGCCGCCGCCCTACATCCCGCCGACGCCACCGTACATTCCACCAAGTCCGCCGTACGTGCCACCAACGCCACTGCCTCCGCCGTACATCCCGCCGACGCCACCGTACATTCCACCAAGTCCGCCGTACGTGCCACCAACGCCACTGCCTCCGCCGTACATCCCGCCGGCGCCGCCATACACTCCGCCCTACGTCCCGCCAACTCCACCATACACGCCGTCGCCACCCTACGTGCCGCCGACACCGCCATACACTCCGCCCTACGTGCCGCCGCCGTCGCCGGGGCCGGGGAGGAAGACGTGCCCGATCGACGCGCTGAAGCTGAACGCGTGCGTGGACGTGCTGAGCGGGCTGGTGCACCTGGTGATCGGGCGGGAGGCGCGGAGCAAGTGCTGCCCGCTGGTGCAGGGGGTGGCGGACCTGGACGCGACGCTGTGCCTTTGCACCACCATCCGGGCGCGGGTCCTCAACATCAACATCTACCTCCCCGTGGCGCTCCGGCTGCTCATCACCTGCGGCAAGCACCCGCCCAACGGCTTCCAGTGCCCCACCGTGCTCGACGCCTAGCCTGCGTAGCCGCTCGGCTCGCCATAGCTTTACTATGGATGTATTTGGTTGCAGGGATATCCTCTGAGGGACAGGGATAGCCCTTTTATCCAGGGGATGCCACATGTTTGGATCCGAGGCGAGGGAGGATAGGGGCAACCAGATGCCTCGAATATTCGCCAAAAACGGGGCTGGGGTCACCCGCGAAAAACGAGCGGGTCGCGGCAGCCACCCCGCGCGCGCGTCGCTTCGTCCAGGCGCGAAACAATATTTTCGCGTATTGACCCCCGCTCACCCCTCCGCGAAACCCTCACTTACCCCATTACTCATCTCTCTCTTCCCTGAGCGGCGGCGCCGCATCTAGCAGAGAGGCCGGCGAGAGGTGAATCCTCTACTCTTTCCCTCCCTCCTCCTTTCTTTCTATCTTCCCACCTCCATCAATCGCGTGTGCCGGTTGGTCGTTGCGGAGGGTGTGCACGGGGGCGACGTTGGCTAGATTTGAGGCGGCGGCGCGAGATCTGAACGAGGACGGCGGCTGGGGGCTTGAGGAGGCGCGAGCGGCACCAGGAGGCCACCCATGCCCACCGTGGGGAACCTGGCCATGGGAGGAGCTCGCCACCAGGGCCTGCAGGCGGAGGTGGAGAAGGACTCCCCGACGAGCGGCGCAAGTGCACACGGGAGCTTCTCCACGGCGAGCGCAAGTGCATCCGGTGCCGCGCTCGGCTGCATGTGCACGGCTGAATCCGCTCGGCTGCATCGGCGTGTGTGTGTTCTGAAGTTTACTGTTGCAGACTGATGCATAATGTTCATGAGTGTGTGTGCTAGAGTCTGCTCATGTGTGTGTGTACAAGACTGATCTATATTATCTGTTTTTTTGTGGGAACTGATTGTATATTATCTACTGTTGCAGGATATTTCAAGGTCACCGTGAGCACATCTGGCAGCACAACTCCTTCAATTGAGGTAACACATACACCCCACTGTCTAATCTCCTGTTTCTTTTTCTGAAATATTCCGGCGTGCAGGGGCTGGTAGATGCGTGGTCTCTGCTCATGTCTAGTTCATTGATTGATTTAATTTTCTGGTGCAGGAGAGTTGAAGGCCACCGTCACAACATCTAGCAGCACAAGCACAACTACAATCTGAGGTTATTTCTCCCCTAAATCCTATTCTGTTCTTTAGTAAAATGTTTAACAGTGGAAAAAGAATGTTAGCTTTGGTTCTAAGTAGTTGTCCATTTGTAGACATACGGTGTGCTATTGAATTCTTGTTTAACAGTGGAAAAAGAATGTTGGTTTTGGTTCTAAGTAGTTGTCCATCTGTTCACATGTTGGTGTCATTTGTAGTCATGCATTGTATCTTTTTTTAGGGTAGTTTTTTCTTTCTTTCTTTTGTATCTTTTTTTAGGGTAGTTTTCTTTAGGGTATTGAGAATTAGGAGATGAGGCAGAGAAAAAAAAACGAGCAAACGGCCCAGTCATCCCGGCCCGCAGCACAACAGGCCAGCAGGATCGACTCCTCTGCCCCAGCGCCTGCTCGCTCTGTCCTCTCTCCTGCACCAGCCGCCCCCCGCCGGACCCGGACGCCCCGCCGTAGCCGGCACGCTGCACCCTTCCCCGCCCTCCAACTCAAGCCGCCTTGCCTGCAAGTGGCTGCGCGCCTGCGCCCTGCTGCTGCCGCCGCGCTGGAGCCGCCCACCGCGCCCAGCCACATCAGTCTGCCCGGCGGCCGGCGGTGTGCAGGCGTGCACCCTGGGACCTGGGGCCTGGAGACGTGCAACATAACAAGCTAGCAGCTGGGAGCTGAGCAGCAGCCTGCAACCACTTTTTTGCAGAGTCGATTTGCGGTTTGTACAGAGCCGAAGGTGAGATTGAGGTGGACCAGGTTGCTAATAGTTTGCTACGTAATTGCTATCCAGAGCACGAATGATGATCCCAGATAGCTAGCAAAAATAATCAAGAGCAAGTTGCTAACTACTACTCCCTCTGTCCCATAATATAAGAACGTAGTGCCAAAAACGTTCTTATATTATGAGACGGAGGGAGTACCTCTGTACCGAAATACTTGTAGTTGAGTATTTCGGTACAGAGGGAGTACACATGTATATAATTTTGGTGTCAATTTTTTTAAGGTGGATCACCCTGTTTTCAAACCCTAGATCCGCCATTGGTCATAAGCGCTTAGTTTTTGGCCCAGGGTTCGCTGCAATCCTTGCTCCGATGAACCTGACTCGTCCGTGCTCTTGAAGATCTGTGTTTACTGTGTATAGGGATGTGCGCTTCGTCTCCACGACGATGAGTATGCCCACACCATATCCACCGAGGAGTTCCTCGCAGCGCACCCAAACAATGTGCTGGAGAGCAGCGGTCCAACAAGGGCATATTAGTAAATTTTTGTATAGTTTATTTGTTCTGTATTTGTAAAAACGTCTTCAACATATATTATCAAACCAAACAATCAACTTTGAATATTTCATCAAAGGCTGACTAACTTTGGATATATATGATCAAAGATCCACCAACTTTGTTATAGATCATCAAATTCCTCCAACCTGACTTCTAATTCTTTTTCCTTTTTCTTTCAGTCAGATCTTTTACCGGTTTAGCTGGACCTTATGGTGGATGAAGCAGCAGTACATCAGGTGTCCCCGCTGTTGGCGCCAATGTCCAAGGAGGAAGCTCGGCGCTGCTTCTTTGATTTCATGACCAAGTAATTAGTGACCTCAATCTTTTTAATACCATACACTTGATTGATTCACCATTTGCAGTGGACATAGTGAATTGGCGGAGCTGTAGTTGGAAACAAAAGCCCGTTGTGAATTAACATGGTTTGACGACACAATTGGTAGGAGTAGAGAACCAGATATCGACAGAAAGTTTTCAACATTTAGTACTGACATCGGGTAACTCAGTTAAAATGTCACAGTACATGTATATAGATTTTCACCAAATGTGGCAGTACATGTGTATCAAAATAATTATTATCTAATCTTCGAAAATGATGCTATTTCATAACTGAAAACTTATCAATCTATAACTGTGTTGTAACTTCATTTACAATTGCTAGTAGAACAATCCACTTATTTTTGGAACAACAATGTGCTAACAAGCATCAGCCATCTCAAGGAGTCGTGTCTAGTATTTCCCTTTGAATTGTGTGTGAACTTTATTTTATGACTTTATGCCATTAGTTTCAGTTTGTCACTTGACTTGAATTTGGAAGGAACGATATATTACTCCCTTCTTTTGTGTGTTTTGGAGAACATTTTTTGGTGATATATGCCCAGCTGATTTTGTAGGATATAACTAGCATGTGTTCCCTTGCTCTGCATATACACTTCTGTTGTGATTTTATTTATATATTTTTCCTGTGGTTGTGAATTTTGTGTACTAATCATATATATATGCGTGTTGTTATCGTCGACAGGGTTACGCAATATGAGGAGCTAGTTGATGCCGGAAAAATGTTTCTTGTAAAGTACCATCAGGAATTAGGTTGGTTCATTCTTCTCCTTGAATATCCCAGTGTTGGTTCCTTTGCTCTGTATTGTATTGTCTGACCAAATTTTTATGGAAGTCCCTTTCCTAGAATCCCTATTTGTACAGTTAATAGGTCTAGTGATTCCCCCATTTGCTGACATGTCAGACCTATTGATAGTTAGGAACTTAGAAGATATGCAAGCAGCCAGGGTCCTAAAGTGTGCTCCAGCCATGGTGCCAAACTGCTAAAGTAGAAACCTTCATCATTTGCTCTCACAGATGTCAACATTTTCTACTAGCATTTCTTGTACTGTAATACTGAACAAAGTGATAAATTGATTTCGTATTTCAACAGTTTTATTTGGTAATTTCTTGAAGCTGTAATTTTTTTCATGAAGTAAATTTCTGCTCTAAGCTTTGGTGAATGAAGCGTCATTTGCCAGTTAAGTTTATGAATGCATAAAAATCTTGCTTGGATTTCTGAACATTATTGTGTTGACAGATACTGCACAGTCCCCTATTATTTTTTGCACTTATGTTCAAATTCCATGACTCACTTATGTCAGAGCATTTTCGAAGACCAATGATTCCCATGGAATCGGATGCTGTCAGTCAGTTAGTCAAATCTAACTACACTGATCGACTGATGTCCTATCTTGAAGCAGGCTGCCACCTTCAGCACCAAAGTATCCGGAATATTAACCAGTGTAAGTTAAAAGTCACATTTCCTGTGCCTGAGTGTATCGTGTATCTATAATTCTGTAGTGGAGAGCTGCTGTTTAACTATTAATCTAGCAGATATGTTTTTCCATTTGGATTTCTTCCTGGTGGTCTTTATATCTAGGTGATTAGATGAAGTTACACTGCTGTGCGTATGTAACTCACAGTACAGAAAATGCCATGCAGAATACTACAATGCTTCAGCTTTTTTAGTGTGCTCGCGGGAACAAATGGGTAGGCCCTCTTGTGAAACCCACGATGCTGAAGTATTGTGCATGGTGGTTACTGTGGCAGCAGGGCACAACTGCAATATCTATATTCAGGTTTTGACCTATTAGTTTAATTGTAAGGTTATTGATAGAAGATCTGATTATATTGGAGTGTTAATTATAGAGTTTGAGCTCAGTGACAGTGGATAGATTCTGATTGTTAGGGAAAATACCGGCTCTGTTGGAAATCAGCCAGAACTCATGGTACCAAAAGATATTATAAATTCTAGTAACTCTTTGTAACACTAGGATGTTAATATAGGACCCTAGTATATTATGCATGATTCTTATCTTTGGACATGTCTATTTGGCTGAAACTAGTATCTCTCATTTGTAATAAACATATTTACATTTAGTCAGACCTTTATAACTATTTTTGTCTGATAATAGAGTAAATTTTTGCAGTACAATCTTGCGAGGAAAAACTTGAGGACCATATAAATAAAGGTAGCTACATCTCTCTGTTGGAGTGTGCTGGTGTCACATCATTACTGCATAACTTATTCTATGGTCTCAGAAAAGGTGTTGTTACTTAACTGCAGTAAAACAGCTGCGACGGTTGAATTTATTCAGAGGCATGCACACTCGTCTTTGTTCGAACTTTTGCATTTCCTCGTTCCTTCTCCCTTTTTCTCTTTCTGAAAGACACACGGTACTTACCAGTAGAAGCATTTTCTTTCACTGTCACGTCCTCATTTTAGTGTGCACAACAATGAACCTTCACGTTCTCTTTTCGTGGATATCAAACTTAAATTCATCATTCATCTGCTCATGCCTTACTAACTGGCCCGTGCTGTCTAATATTTTTGTGTTTTCCACTTTATTTTGCCCAGCTAAAGTTTTGATTGAAGAACTTGAATGCCTGGCTGAGGATGTTTATAGCACTACGCTAACAGCCAGCCTTAGTATCTTAGAAGCTTCAGATTGCTTTGATGATGATGATAACCTGCCAGCAGATTCTTGTGAGGTGTGAATTCTATTTGCAGTCTCTTCGTCCCATGCTTTATTACTTCAGCCTCGAGTTTTTTAGTTCGTTAAAATACTATGGCCTGTAGGAACATTGACTAAGCCTCACCCAAAAATGTTGGCACCATATTTTACCAGGATGAAGGGCAGTCTGTGGATCCGCTGGACAATGCAGTATCTTACTCGAGCGTTATGATTCTGGTTCACAATATGTTAAAGTTGGATTATTCGATGCAGGTTCGCATAGAAGCATCTACATGCCACTACTCTCTGTTTACTTTTGGTTGCTATTTTGTGACAGAAGTTTGCTATCCTGCAGGAGAAGATAGTCAAAGGCACTGTGCCTTAAAACACCATCGTCGGAGCTACATGGCTATTGTCTAATGTGGGACTTGCGGCCGTATATTGATGACAATGTGATGCAGCTTGCCTGGAAATTCATTTCGTAGAAGCGGAGCGGACCACGCCTGACGGTAAACTAGTGCCTGATGGACAATGATTTTGCTGCAAGCATTGTTATGTGGGGCTAGAAAGGGCCCCGCCTAAACTTAAAGGGATATGTATCCCCTATTTACCCTTAGCAGTTTAGATCTTTTAGAGATATTTCTTGATTCCCAAGTTGGTTATTTCCTAATGTTTGTTAGTTCGGTTTGGCCTCCAAGTTTGTAAGTCAATACCCCAAGCTAAGTCAAATATTGAAATAGGCGGAAAAAAAATGTGATTTTTAGAAAAAAAATTCATGGAATAACGATCTTAACTAAAATGATCCATGGAGTAAAATGTAAACATAAATTAAGTAGATTCTCCCACAAAGGTGAAGAAGCAAGCACTCCTGCTAATCTCTTTGACTGAAATGCCAATCTCGTCACCCACACAACACCAAGTGACACCCCACGCTAAGTCAGATATTGAAATAGACGAGTGAAAAAATATGAGTTATAATTTTTTGTGTGTGGAATAACACTATTAACTAATAATAATTTGACCAAACATTTGACAAAAATCAAAACCGTGGTCGGCAGGATTCGAACCTGCGCGGGCAAAGCCCACATGATTTCTAGTCATGCCCGATAAACACTCCAGCACGACCACTTGCGAAAATATTTTCTTTTGTTACCCTAAAAGGGGACAGTACCAATCCACCGCTATAGTTAAGTTTTGTCTGAAATCAAAGTACCTCTACTTTCATCTCAAAAAAAAGTACCTCTACTTTGACCAAATGTATAAAAAAAAACCAACATTCACAATGCCAAATTTTACAAGTTTAGTTTGATAAATTTAATACGCGGAGTAAAATCCACCGTGTCCTCACCTCCAGCGCCGCCTCCTCTCGACCACCGCTACGAATGGATGTACGAGTACACCGACCTCTAACCTTTAATCCTCTCCCGCCTTGCTTCCTCCCTCTCTCTCGCCCTCTCTCTCATGGCCCTTTGGCTCACGCTCACCCTCTCGTTTGCTTTCTTCTCCACATTAGTTTCGACGAATGGACGAACCCTGTCGTCGCCGCCCTCTCCGATGCCAGGGACTGTTAGGCTGCTGACAATGGAGAGTATCATATATTGGTATCATGCATATGATACCCTCCATCCACGAATAAGTGTACATCACCTTTTGTCCCGAGTCAAAGTTTTAAAATTTTGAGGAACTATATAGAAAAGAGTAGTAACATATATGACATCAAATTGGTATATTATGAAAGTACATTTCAAAACGGATCCACTGATACTAATCTAGTGTCATAAATGTTGCTATTTTTTACCTATAAAATTGATCAAAATTTTAAAACTTTGACTTAGAAAAAAAGCGAAATGTACACTTATTCGTGTACGGATGGAGTAGTTTGACATGCATGATACTACTTAGAGCATCTCCAGCCGCTCGCCCTCCCAGGGGCTAGAAAAAAGCGCCGCTTGGGGGCGAACCGGTGATGTTCTCAGCGTGGGGGCGATCGGGTTCCCAGCCGCCGCCCCCAGACGCACTTTTTGTAAATACTTTTAAAAAGACATTCGGCCAAAATTCGGCAAACACGACATAGATTCGGCGATATTTAGGCGTTCCACGGTTTTTTACATATAGAAAACATAAAATCTAATGAAAAAAGAAAACAACGGCCTGCTGCCGCGCCTACAGGTCGAAGAACTTGCTGAAGGCGGCGTAGTCGCCGTCGCCGCCGTCCTCCTTCTCCTTCTTCACACGTCCGTCCCTGCTGGACCCCTGCCCGGGGTTGCTCTAGCGGACTAGTTTGGCCGGCGGCGGCGCCTCGTCGTCGCTGTCCTCGAGGACGACGACGCCTCCCTCGTTGCGGCCACAGCGCCATGCGGCGGTCTCCTCTAGGGCGCGGCGCTGGCGCTCCATCTCCAGCCGCACCCAGTCCTCCCGCACCCACTTCATGGCGGCCTCGTCTTCGAGTGCGGCCATGCCAGCGTGCTCGATCTTCACGGGGGCGAGCCCCAGCTCCATCTTTGGCTTGACGAGGCGGGATGTAGGAGCCGAGGAGGCGTGGCCGCCCTCGTTGATGACGAGGGCGGCACCGCGGGTGCGCCGGCCGAGAAGTGTTTCCACGGGCTCAGCCTTGACGCTGACGAGCACCAGCGGCCCGAAGGAGTGGGAGGAGGATCGGGAGTAGTAGGAGGAGGACCCGCCCAGCATTCGCCTCGGCAGCCATGGTCGCCGTTCCGGTGGGGGGCCGGGGCCGCCGGTTACTCGAGCGACGGATCGTTGCCTCCCTCGAGGTACTCGAGGATGGCATGGAGCGTGCGGCCGGGGCGCCCCACCACAGGCAGCGGCCGTCGCTGTTGTTGCGCCCCCTTACCACCGGTGCGTTGTTGATGGTGACGAGCCGCTCCGTCTGCCGGCGTTCGAAGTACGCCCCCCACGCATCGTGGTTGCCGACGTTGTAGAGGGCCCGCTCCTTCCCCGACAGAGAGGCCCGCACACGCTCAATCTCGGCGTGAAAGTAGCCGGGGTGTTCGACGTCGGGCAGCGAGGGGACCGGGACGCCCTCGGCGCTGAGCTTCCACCGCCCCGACGCACGCATGTCGGGGGGCGCCGGGTACTTCTCCTCGTGGAGGAGGTGGGCTTCTCGTTCATGCAGAGAGCGGCGGCCAAAGCCGCTGGCCGCTGCTGCGTCGCCGGAGAACCGTTCACCCATCAGCTGAGCGTGCACGCGGTGGCTAGACGGGGAGAGAGGGAAGGGCGTCGGCGGCGAGAGAGGGTGGCTGCGGGCGGGTGTGTCCACCGACAAGGGATGGGGTGGATTTTATAGCGGCCGGGGGGGGGGGGCAACGTGTGTACGCGTGGCGGGATGGGGCACGTCGCCGCACTGCGCCGCCCATGAGGAATCAATGGAGGGCTGACTGGCGAGTTGACATTGATTCCTGATACGTCTCCAACGTATCTATAATTTTTGATTGCTCCATGCTATATTATCTACTGTTTGGACTATATTGGGCTTTATTTTCCACTTTTATATTATTTTTGGGACTAACCTACTAACCGGAGGCCCAACCCAGAATTGCTGTTTTTTTGCCTATTTGAGTTTGAGAAATGAAATATCAAACGAGTCCAAACGGAATAAAACCTTCGAACGTGATTTTCTCACCAAACATGATCCAGGAGACTTGGACCCTACTCCAAGGAGTCAAAGAGGCGGTCACGAGGGTGGGGGGCGTGCCCCCCTAGGGCGCGCCCCCTGCCTCGTGGGCCCCTCGGTGCTCCACCGACGTACTCCTTCCTCCTATATATACCTACGCACCCCCAAACGATCGAATCGGAGCCAAAACCTAATTCCACCGCCGCAACTTTCAGATCCACGAGATCCCATCTTGGGGCCTGTTCGAGCTCACGGAGAGGGCCGTCATCACGGAGGGCTTCTACATCATCATAGCCCCTCCGATGAAGTGTGAGTAGTTCACCTCAGACCTTCGGGTCCATAGTTATTAGCTAGTTGGCTTCTTCTCTCTTTTTGGATCTCAATACAATGTTCTCCCCCTCTCTCGTGGAGATCTATTCGATGTAATCTTCTTTTTGCGGTGTGTTTGTTGAGACCGATGAATTGTGGGTTTATGATCAAGTCTATCTATGAATAATATTTGAATCTTCTCTGAATTCTTTTATGTATGATTGGTTATCTTTGCAAGTCTTTTCGAATTATCAGTTTGGTTTGGCCTACTAGATTGGTTTTTCTTGCCATGGGAGAAGTGCTTAGCTTTGGGTTCAATCTTGCGGTGTCCTTTCCCAGAGTGAGAAAAGGGCAGCAAGGCACGTATTGTATTGTTGCCATCGAGGATAACAAGATGGGGGTTTTATCATATTGCATGAAACTATTCCTCTACATCATGTCATCTTGCTTAAGGCGTTACTCTGTTTTTAACTTAATACTCTAGATGCATGCTGGATAGCGGTCGATGAGTGGAGTAATAGTAGTAGATGCAGGCAGGAGTCGGTCTACTTGTCTCGGACGTGATGCCTATATACATGATCATACCTAGATATTCTCATAACTATGCTCAATTCATCAATTGCTCAACAGTAATTTGTTCACCCACCGTAGAATACTTATGCTCTCGAGAGAAGCCACTAGTGAAACCTATGGCCCCCGGGTCTATTCTCATCATATCAATCTCCATCACTTTAATCTTGCTTTGCTTTTTTACTTTGCCTTTTACTTTTCACTTTGCATCTCTATACCAAAAATACCAAAAATATTATCTCTATCAGATCTCACTCTCGTAAGTGACCGTGAAGGGATTGACAACCCCTAATCGCGTTGGTTGCGAGGAGCTATCGTTTTGTGCAGGTACGAGGGACTTGAGCGTAGCCTCCTACTGGATTGATACCTTGGTTCTTAAAAACTGAGGGAAATACTTACGCTACTTTGCTGCATCATCCTCTCCTCTTCGGGGAAATCCAATGCAGTGTTCAAGAGGTAGCAAGAAGAATTTCTGGCGCCGTTGCCGGAGAGTCTGCGCAAAAGTCAACATACCAAGTACCCATCACAATCCCTATCTCCCGCATTACATTAGTTGCCATTTGCCTCTCGTTTTCCTCTCCCCCACTTCATCCTTGCCGTTTTATTTGCCCTCTCTTTCCCAATCTCCTTCTCTCTTTTCGTTCGCCTTTTTCTCGCTTGCCTTTTTGTTTGCTTGTGTGTTGGTTTGCTTGTTTGTTGCGATGGCTCAAGATACTACCAAATTGTGTGACTTCACCAATACCAATAATAATGATTTCCTTAGCACTCCGATTGCTCCGCTTGCCAATACTGAATCTTGTGAAATCAATACTGCTTTGTTGAATCTTGTTATGAAAGATCAATTCGCCGGCCTTCCTAGTGAAGATGCCGCTACCCATCTGAATAGCTTCGTTGATTTATGTGATATGTAAAAGAAGAAAGATGTCGATAATGATGTTGTTAAATTGAAGCTATTTCCTTTTTCGCTTAGAGATCGTGCTAAAGCTTGGTTTTCGTCTTTGCCTAAAAATAGTATTGATTCTTGGAACAAGTGCAAAGATGCTTTTGTCTCTAAGTATTTTCCTCCCGCTAAGATCATCTCTCTTAGAAACGATATTATGAATTTTAAGCAACTTGATCATGAACATGTTGCACAAGGTTGGGAGAGAATGAAATTAATGATACATAATTGCCCTACTCATGGTTTGAATTTGTGGATGATTATACAAAAATTTTATGCCGGATTGAATTTTGCTTCTAGAAATCTTTTAGATTCGGCCGCGGGAGGCACTTTTATGGAAATAACTTTAGGAGATGCTACTGAACTCCTAGATAATATTATGGTTAATTATTCTGAATGGCATATTGAAAGATCTACTAATAAAAAAGTGCATGCGATAGAAGAAATCAATGTTTTTGAGTGGAAAGATGGATGAACTTATGAAATTATTTGCTACTAAGAGTGTTTCTTCTGATCCTAATGATATGGCTTTGTCTACTTTGATTGAGAATAATAATGAATCTATGGATGTGAATTTTGTTGGTAGGAATAATTTTGGTAACAACGCGTATAGAGGAAATTTTAATCCTAGGCCTTATCCTAGTAATCCTTCTAATAATTATGGAAATTCCTACAACAACTCTTATGGAAATTTTAATAAGATGCCCTCTGAATTTGAGAATAGTGTTAAAGAGTTTATGAATTCACAAAAGAATTTTAATGCTTTGCTTGAAGAGAAATTGCTTAAAGTTGATGATTTGGCTAGGAACGTTGATAGAATTTCTCTTGAGGTTGATTCTTTAAAGCTTAGATCTATTCCTCCTAAGCATGATATCAATGAGTCTCTCAAATCCATGAGAATTTCCATTGATGAGTGCAACGAAAGAACCGCTAGGATGCGTGCTACGAAAGATGCCTTTATTAAAGCGTGTTCTTCCAATTCTTATGAAAATCAAGATGAAGATATAAAAGTTATTGATGTGTCCCCTATTAAATATTTGTTTTGCAATATGAATCTTGATGAAACTGAATATGATCTTCCTTTACCTAGAAGGCGTTCTAAAAATTCGGAGTATTTAGATCTTGATGATGAAATTGATAAAAGTGGGATTGAAAGAAATAAAAATCTAGATGTTGCTAAACCCACTATATTGGATTTCAAGGAATTTAATTATGAAAGTTGCTCTTTAATTGATTGTATTTCCTTGTTGCAATCCGTGCTAAATTCTCCTCATGCTTATAGTCAAAATAAAGCCTTTACCGAACATATCGTTGATGCCTTGATGCAATCTTATGAAGAGAAACTTGAGTTGAAAGTTCCTATCCCTAGAAAACTCTATGATGAGTGGGAACCAACTATTAAAATTAAGATTAAAGATCATGAGTTTTATGCTTTGTGTGAATTGGGTGCTAGTGTCTCCACTATCCCTAAAACTTTGTGTGATTTGCTAGATTTCCGTGATTTTGATGATTGCTCTCTAAACTTGCATCTTGCGGATTCCACTATTAAGAAACCTATGGGAAGAATTAATGATGTTCTTATTGTTGCAAATAGGAATTATGTGCCCGTAGATTTTATCGTTCTTGATATAGATTGCAATCCTTCTTGCCCTATTATTCTCGGTAGACCTTTCCTTAGAATGGTTGGTGCAATTATTGATATGAAGGAAGGGAATATTAGATTTCAATTTACATTAAAAAGGGCATGTAACACTTTCCTAGAAAGAAAATAAAATTGGCATATGAAACTATCATGAGAGCCACTTATGGATGGCCTACCAAAGATGGCAATACCTAGATCTATCCTCGCTTTTATGCCTAGCTAGGCGCGTTAAACGATAGCGCTTGTTGGGAGGTAACCCAATTTTATTTTAGTTTTTTTTGTTTTTGCTTCTGTTTGGGAATAAATAATCCATCTACCTTCTGTTTAGATGTGGTTTTGTCTTTTAGTTAGTGTTTGTGCCAAGTTAAACCTATAGGAACTTCTTGGATGATAGTTATTTGATCTTGCTGTAATTTCCAGAAAATTTGCGTTCAGTGCCCGAATTATTAAAATTCACCAGAACATGATAAAATACTGATTCCAATTGCTGCGATCAATAAACAAATTGCCTAGGTCGTCCTATTTTGGCTGAATTTTTGGAGATCCATAAGTTTGCGTTAGTTACAGATTACTACAGACTGTTCTGTTTTTGACAAATTCTGTTTTTCGTGTGTTGTTTGCTTATTTTGATGAATCTATGACTAGTAAAATAGTTTATAATCCATAGAGAAGTTGGAATACAGTAGGTTTAACACCAATATAAATAAATAATGAGTTCATTACAGTACCTTTAAGTGGCCTTTTGTTTTCTTTCTCTAACGGAGCTCACGAGATTTCTGTTGAGTTTTGTGTTGTGAAGTTTTCAAGTTTTGGGTAAATTCTTTTGATGGATTATGGAACAAGGAGTGGCAAGAGCCTAAGCTTGGGGATGCCCATGGCACCCCCAAGATAATCCAAGGACACAAAAAATTCAAAGCTTGGGGATGCCCCGGAAGGCATCCCCTCTTTCTTCTACTTCCATCGGTAATTTTACTTGGAGCTATATTTTTATTCACCACATGATATGTGTTTTGCTTGGAGCGTCTTGTATTATTTGTGTCTTTGTTTTTTAGTGTGCCACAATCATCCTTGATGTATACACCTTTTGAGAGAGCCATACATGAATTGGAATTTAATAGAAAACTCTATGTGCTTCACTTATATCTTTTGAGCTTGATAGTTTTGCTCTATGTGCTTCACTTATATATTTTGAGCTTGATAGTATTTCTCTAGTGCTTCACTTATATCCTTTAGAGCACGGTGGTGGATTTGTTTTATAGAAACTATTGATCTCTCATTGCTTCACTTAGATTATTTTGAGAGTCTTAATAGCATGGTAATTTGCTTAATAATAAAATACTTGGTATTCAAGATTTGTAAAACTTTCTTTTGAGTGCGTTGAATACTAAGAAAAGTTGGATGCTTGATAATTGTTTTGAGATATGGAGGTGATAGTATCAAAGTCATGCTTGTAGAGTATTGTGAATTTGAGAAGTGCTTGAGTTGAAGTTTGCAAGTCCCGTAGCATGCACGTATGGTAAACGTTATGTAACAAATTTGAAACATGAGGTGTTATTTGATTGTCCTCCTTATGAGTGGCGGTCGGGGACGAGCGATGGTCTTTTCCTACCAATCTATCCCCTAGGAGCATGCGCGTAATGCTTTGGTTTTTGATGGCTTGTAGATTTTTGCAATAAGTATATGAGTTCTTTATGACTAATGTTGAGTCCATGGATTATACGCACTCTCACCCTTCCATCATTGCTAGCCTCTTGATGCCGTGCATTGCCCTTTCTCACATTGAGAGTTGGTGCAAACTTCGCCGGTGCATCCAAACCCCGTGATATGATACGCTCTTTCACACATAAACCTCCCTATATCTTCCTCAAAACAGCCACCATACCTACCTATTTGGCATTTCCATAGCCATTCCGAGATATATTGCCATGCAACTTTCCATCATTCCGTTCTTCATGACACATCTATCATTGTCATATTGCTTAGCATGATCATGTAGTTGACATAGTATTTGTGGCAAAGCCACCATTCATAATTCTTTCATACTTGTCACTCTTGATTCATTGCATATCCCGGTATACCGCCGGAGGCATTCATATAGAGTCATACTTTCTTCTAGTATCGAGTTGTAATCATTGAGATATAAATAAATAGAAGTGTGATGATCATCATTTAATAGAGTATTGTCCCAAAAAAAAGGAAAGGCCAAAGAAAAAAAAAGAAGGCCCAAAAAAATAAAAATAAAAAGGGGCAATACTACTATCCTTTTTCCATGCTTGTGCTTCAAAGTAGCACCATAATCTTCATAATAGAGAGTCTCTTGTTTTGTCACTTTCATATACTAGTGGGAATTTTTCATTATAGAACTTGGCTTGTATATTCCAACGATGGGCCTCCTCAAGTGCCCTAGGTATTCGTGAGCAAGCAAGATGGATGCACACCCACTTAGTTTCTTTTGTTGAGCTTTCATACATTTATAGCTCTAGTGCATCCGTTACATGGCAATCCCCACTCCTTGCATTAACATCAATCGATGGGCATCTCCATAGCCCATTGATTAGTCTCGTTGATGTGAGATCTTCTCCTTTTTTGTCTTCTCCACATAACCCCCATCATTATATTCTATTCCACCCATAGTGCTATATCCATGGCTCGCGCTCATGTATTGCGTGAAAGTTTATGAGTTTGAGATTATTAAAGTATGAAACAATTGCTTGGCTTGTCATCGGGGTTGTGCATGATGAGAGCATTCTTGTGTGATGAAAATGGAGCATGACTAAACTATATGATTTTGTAGGGATGAACTTTCTTTGGCCATGTTACTTTGAGAAGACATAATTGCTTTGTTGGTTTGCTTGAAGTATTATTTTTTTTATGTCAATATGAACTTTTGTCTTGAATCTTTCGGATCTGAATATTCATACCATAATTAAGAAGATTTGCATTGAAATTATGCCAAGTAGCGCTCCGCATCAAAAATTCTCTTTTTATCATTTACCTACTTGAGGACGAGCAGGAATTAAGCTTGGGGATGCCTGATACGTCTCCAACGTATCTATAATTTTTGATTGCTCCATGCTATATTATCTACTGTTTTGGACTATATTGGGCTTTATTTTCCACTTTTATATTATTTTTGGGACTAACCTATTAACCGGAGGCCCAGCCCAGAATTGCTGTTTTTTGCCTATTTGAGTTTGAGAAATGAATATCAAACGAGTCCAAACGGAATAAAACCTTCGGAAACGTGATTTTCTCACCAAACGTGATCCAGGAGACTTGGACCCTACTACAAGGAGTCAAAGAGGCGGTCACGAGGGTGGGGGGCGTGCCCCCCTAGGGCGCGCCCCCTGCCTCGTGGGCCCCTCGGTGCTCCACCGACGTACTCCTTCCTCCTATATATACCTCGTACCCCAAACGATCGACACGGAGCCAAAACCTAATTCCACCGCCGCAGCTTTCAGATCCACGAGATCCCATCTTGGGGCCTGTTCCGGAGCTCCGCCGGAGAGGGCCGTCATCACGGAGGGCTTCTACATCATCATAGCCCCTTCGATGAAGTGTGAGTAGTTCACCTCAGACCTTCGGGTCCATAGTTATTAGCTAGTTGGCTTCTTCTCTCTTTTTGGATCTCAATACAATGTTCTCCCCCTCTCTCGTGGAGATCTATTTGATGTAGTCTTCTTTTTGCGGTGTGTTTGTTGAGACCGATGAATTGTGGGTTTATGATCAAGTCTATCTATGAATAATATTTGAATCTTCTCTGAATTCTTTTATGTATGATTGGTTATCTTTGCAAGTCTTTTCGAATTATCAGTTTGGTTTGGCCTACTAGATTGGTTTTTCTTGCCATGGGAGAAGTGCTTAGCTTTGGGTTCAATCTTGCGGTGTCCTTTCCCGAAGGATGTAAGGGCAGCAAGGCACGTATTGTATTGTTGCCATCGAGGATAACAAGATGGGGTTTTATCATATTGCATGAAACTATCCTCTACATCATGTCATCTTGCTTAAGGCGTTACTCTGTTTTAACTTAATACTCTAGATGCATCTTTGGATAGCGGTCGATGAGTGGAGTAATAGTAGTAGATGCAGGCAGAGTCGGTCTACTTGTCTCGGACGTGATGCCTATATACATGATCATACCTAGATATTCTCATAACTATGCTCAATTCATCAATTGCTCAACATAATTTGTTCACCCACCGTAGAATACTTATGCTCTTGAGAGAAGCCACTAGTGAAACCTATGGACCCCGGGTCTATTCTCATCATATCAATCTCCATCACTTTAATCTTGCTTTGCTTTTTTACTTTGCCTTTTACTTTTCACTTTGCATCTCTATACCAAAAATACCAAAAATATTATCTCTATCAGATCTCACTCTCGTAAGTGACCGTGAAGGGATTGCCAACCCCTAATCGCGTTGGTTGCGAGGAGCTATCGTTTTGTGCAGGTACGAGGGACTTGAGCGTAGCCTCCTACTGGATTGATACCTTGGTTCTCAAAAACTGAGGGAAATACTTACGCTACTTTGCTGCATCATCCTCTCCTCTTCGGGGAAATCCAACGCAGTGCTCATGAGGTAGCAATTCCCCACGGGAAACCGAGGCGATGAGGACGACGAGGCGCGGGGGTCGCTGACTCTGCGGGCCTGCCGTTCTTTCGCGCCAAAAAGATTACCCCGGCGCCCTCGGGCGCCCCCAGTGCGCCGGGTTCAGTCTGGGTCCGCTGGCACCAGTTTCGGGCCTAACGGGCGAAAATTTGGCTCCTGAGGACGCGACTGGGCCGTTTTTGCAGCGCCGACGCTAAAAAATGGCCTTGGAGGGCTTGTTAGGGACGCGGCTGGAGCTGCTCTTATGATACTCCCATTACAACCAGCCTTAGTATTCTCTCACGGTCCACCCATAGTCCAGCTCCAACACACTATGGCGGCCTTCTCGTGGACCCTTAAATTTGTCCCCCCCCCCCAATGTTTCAAGTCCCCACGTCTACGTGTATTGATTCTTCGCACACTCATGTGTTCGAGGTTCTGCATAGGCTAGACAATCTGCATATACTCTTCAACACCCCTTCTCACGTGTGATGTAGAAAGTCAACACATGGATATACTCAAAGGTATGCCTCAAGAGACCTATACGTGTGGACACAAACACGGGCGACAATTTTTGAATAAATGCGAAAGCTAGGATTGAACTCAAGACCTTAGCCTCTGATACCATCTTAAGCTTCAGGCACTAGTCAACGCAAGTAAAAGTGTGAACTTATGAAAAGGGTTAGACAATCCATATGACCACAATGGAAGTAGTGGAGGAGGCGATGGCGCTGGCACCTCATACGACTGGGCACACGAGCGGGCGCACTCGTATGCTAGGCCGCCTTTGGCTCTGGAAGCACCGCACGAGCTCCTCCTTTATCCCTTCGCTTCATTCCTTTTTATGGTTGTTTATTATCACATTAATTAACGTGATTCCATCATCATTTTCTGGGATTCCTTCCATAAAACTATATTTGCTCCAAAAGATGTTACATGAGGAATACCGACAAAAAGTAGTGCACGAATATGGTAAATTTTTACAAAGCCTATCATGTAGTCACAAAATAACTATCAAAATCATCACATAATTTGGACTCATTAAAAGGAAGTGACACTCAAGTGTTGCCGTCATCGGATCCGACCACCAAAGGCTAGAGTTCAGGTTTTCACCAAGAAGAAACAATTCAAGTATATCCGAACAATGCCTTTAGCAAGGTAACGACACAAAAAAAATTATCATTGCTAGGTATAACCAACACATGCCTGGCCTAGGTTTTCACCTCGTTCGAGACCGGGTACTCAAAAGGCACCACCATCGGAGTCAATCATGTGTTGTCGCTACCATTTTTCCATGATCCTAGCAACTGCATGCTTTGTGCTGGAAAAACCGACTTCTGCCGCTACACAACCATACCATTTGTGTCAAGTCGTCGTCCATAGAGTGCATATCACCGCCAAAGGCTACCATTGGATCTAGGGGAAATATCACTTGCAAACACCTTTCGATGGCCATCGCAATCCGCCGTGTCTGAGTGGTCATCACACATACCGATAGATAGTGGAGCACCTCACCGCTGACTACCGCCCCTGAGCACCCGCACACAACTCCCATCGAGCCCGCATGATTGTCGGCTGGACCCTCATATGTACGAGAGCTATCTGTGAACCATGCACTAGTGGAAAAACGGCTAGCAACAATTTTCATTGGTGGCACGTCATTTTCGATCAACGCCAACACTATATTTTTCAAATAGTGCTAGCGTATGCATAATTCGTACGTCATCGCTATGAGCTTATTGTTGGCGTAGGAATTTTAGGAAACACCACTTGTATGTGGTCCCATCATCCACACCATCCGCGGAATATTGCTGACGTCGCAAAAATAACCACGCCAGCACTATTTCTTATACTTTTGGCGTGATATTTTGTTCAACGTCACCAGTATATGATATGGGGTCCACAATCAGTTCACAGATATTGTGCTTCGGTACACCCCCCTACAAAACGTATAAAGGATGGTATGGACCTTTCATAAATTGTACGCACTTTCATATATACTGGTAGAACGTATACGGTGCATGGTTCGTACAATTCCCGTCGCACAACACTCCCTCATGGGCTCAGCCCCTCATGGGCTCAGCCCGTTTAGCTTTTTTTTGGTTTTAAGCTTCAAAAAATTAGATGTCATACGTGCTATTCGAACTGCAGACCTCATGCACCATGCGTGAGTGCGCTAACCAACTGGGATAGCTAATGTGATGTGATACTTACCCTTGTTTTAAACTTCTTGTCCGAGACAGATAACGCTAAGGAAAATATGCACCAACTCTTTGGTTTTACTTTGTTTTATTTATTTTCTTCACGGTTTTTTAGTTTTATTTTTGTTCATAAAATACAAATATTCGAATTTTAGAAAATTGCACAGAAATTTTGAAAAATATTCATGTCTTTCAAACTTGCTCAGAATTTCAAAAACAAACATTTTTAAAATGAGCGAACAAAATTTTGAAACACGTATTAAAAACAGTAACAAATTTGGAATTAAAAAATCAGAAAACACGAAAAAATTTGAATTCTGGAAAATTTGAATTTATAAGAAATAGAAATAAAAAATGAAAAGTCAAAGAAAACGAAAATGGAAAAGAAGAAACAGAAATAACGTGGTTCACGACCTCTGAGAAGGTTCCCAAAGCCAGGAAAAAAATGGCTGGGAAGCGGAGATTCCCAAATCCGAGAACATACTGTTTTCAGTTTTATCCCTTTGTATTTATTTTATGTTTACAATTCAAAATAACAATTTTAAGTACCTATTCAAATTATTATTTTAAATACTTTTTTCCTTCAAACATACCATGGATGTCTATGATGGGCAATGCCCACTGGCTGACAAAAGTTGGAATCATTTCAAGAATGTCCAAAAATATCATGTTAAATGCACGATGTCTGGGTAGGCCAGAAAGTTCAGTTTGAGAGCATGTTGTTTCTTGAAATCCCTCAAAATAGGGCGATAAATGGTCGAACGTGTGACAACTTACATACACTGTAGACAATGGCTCAAGCTTAGCATGAATACCTAGCATGGGCATGCCCATCTGCATGCAAAAGTTTGGGTCATTTTAAGGATGTCCACAAAAATTCATGTTCAACAAAGATTGTTCGAGTAAGGTGAGAAGGTTCGTTTGAGGGCATATTGTTTTTCAACATCCTTGAAATGGTCTTAATTTTTTCCATGGCCTTTGATGACCAATTCCAGACACCATGCCAAATTGATTTGGTTTTCAACAATTTCTGCATTTTCTAGATTTTTCAAATTGATCATGGTCTAAGTTTTTCTTTTTCCATCTTTTGTAGTGCGTCAGGTATAACGCTAAAAAGAAAGACTCTGGTTTTCCTTTTCAATCGGGCTGGTTTTTTCTTTGGTTTTTACGCGGGTTTTTCTATAATTTTGTTTTTGCTTTTGTTTTCTTGTTCCTGTTTCTGTTTCTTCTATTGATTTTGAAAAAAGCTCATCAAAAAATTTAAAAGAGTTCATCGATTTAGAAGAAAAGCTCATTGATTTGGAAAAAAAGTTCACAGATTTGAAAAAAGTTCATTGACTTAGAAACAAAGTTCATCATTTATATAAATTTAATTTTCAAAAAAATCGCCTATTTTTGAAATAATTCACAAATTTGTGAAAACAGGAACAATTTTGAAAAAAAGGAGTTCACCAATTTGGAAAAAAATTCAAATTTAAATTTTGTCATCTTTTTGAAAAAATAAATCATGAAAGTTAAAAAGTTCACGCATTTAAGAAAGAAAAAGGAAACAAAAAAGAAAAGGAAAAAACTAACAGAAAATATTGCGCTTTTCCAGTGTTCTATTTTAAGTCTAACAAAACTTTCTTAACACCTGAAGTCTGATTGTCCAGTTGGACAGTGCGGCTGTGCTAATACGTGAGGGACCTGGGTTCGAATCGTGCAGCAAGCAACTTTTTTTGCGGTTTCCGAAAAAAAGGGGGATAAATGGGCTGAATATGGCAGACAAAGAGTTTATAAAATATGACTATCATGCCCTTATTTATGAAGAGGTATGGGCTAATCTGAGCCGTTCTTGTGTTTATGGGGGGTGTACCGAAGCAGAAGTGATTGTGCTAACGTTCCAAATGGTCGCACGCCGTAAGTATATGCAGCTCTATATATAGATAGATGTGGCTAGCTCAAGCTCTGAACATTATCTCTTCTAATTTTTGTCAATCTTGTGTCTCTCAGCCGTCCTCTGCCCTCGATCGATTTGATCTATCGACGACTATCTAATCGAGGTAATGTGCCCAATATTAGGTTTCCATTTTTTAGCAAAAGGTAGTAATGCTGAAATATTTTTTGACTATCTTTTAGGCAATTGTATGAAGTGAACGATTCTCTCTCTCTCTCTCTCTCTCTCACACACATACACACACACACGCACGCACAAGCACAAGCACACACGCCCACACGCGTGCGCGTGCACGCACACGCACACACACAGATATATATGAATTGAACTATAAATCACTTCTTCCAGGCGGTGTGGGAAGATATGAACCGCAAAGGCGAAACGACCCTTCTACTGGTCGTGTGAAGATGCACTTGTTGAAACATAGTTTCATGCCTGGTTACACACGATGGACAAGTCATGGTGAGGACGAGGAGGGTGCTGAAGTCGAAGTGGCGGCACATAATGATGAGCTAGAAGGAGGCATGAAGAAAAAAGCCAAACATGAAAATCACCTGGACGGACAAGAAGGCCGTGCGGAGGTTTAGGAAGTGAGAAAACTTTTGTACAAATTAAAGGTAGAAAGAATAGAGCGATAAAGACCTGTCCAAGAAGGAAGATATAGATGACCATGACAACCAACAATCTGGCGTCTATCAAGAAGAAGATGAAGTCCAGCTCAAAATAAAAGTGTACAAAAAGAAGCCGAAGCACGTTGTTGGATGTAGAAATTTCCGTCGAGAGAATTCAGAAACGACACCGCAGTTGATTTTATATGTCTTTTATTATTCAGCAGCACTTGTATCTAACGTATCTTTTATTATTCACCATTTGTATTGAACTTTAGAAATTCAATTAGACTATTGGTTAAAAATAGCTACGTGAAAAATAGCGTGAAACAAAACTTTGCCTGTGAATATTTCCCCCTGACACCAAAGCCATATCTATTTTTCACATTGTCTTAGCCGATTTGTCACCAACGCCATAGCCGTTTTTCACATTGTCTTAGCCGATTTGGGGGAAATTTTCATAGGCAAAGTTTTGCATCGCGCTCACACACACTCCACTTCTCTCGCACCGCCGCCGCCACCCTCGTCATCGCCCATCGCCGCATCTCGTGCCATCGACGCCACCGTCGAGCTCCTCGAACGCCGCTGCCGCTCGCGCTGCCCTCGCCCCCTCCCCCACCGCTCATGTCGCTGATTTACCCCCTCCCCAACCGTCGCGCCGCCGACCCCAACCACCTCGACCTCGCCTCTGGCAGCTCCGGTTGCAAAGCGTGCAGCGTTGCCCTACCCAGGCGCGGACACCTCGATTTCGCCGATAAGTGAGATCTCTCCTTTTTTTTTTAAGTTCAGAGACATATTTGTTACAATTGCTACACATCTATATTTTAGAGTAAATTAGTTGTAGTTGTAACATTGTGAGTTGTTTTGGACATGGATTTGAGGAAATGTGATTGAAATCACGAAGATTTAATTGTCCATAGACATATTTGTTACAATTGCTGTCGAATTTTTTAGATGGATGCATGTGATGAATTGTTGTTGAATTTTTGTGTTGGCTATGAATTGTTTGCGGTATATATCTATGTATCTTTTTGCAGGGACTTTATAGGGTTGCCAATGTCTTGGCGAAACATTGATTAATTTCTGTTTCGTCAAATTTCTAGCACCAATATGTCCTATTTTTAGCAAATGTAATGCCGAAATTTTGTACTTATACAAATTAAGTATATGTCCTATTTGTTTGTAGATAACCCGATGTGGGCTCTTCTTTGACACATTCAGGCAACGGAGAAGAGGCATTTACGGACGCGCAGGGAAAGGAAGATTATGATGAAGATCTTCAGCAGGAGGAGATAAATCCGAATGACTACTATGTGAGAGGCAGCGGCTACAAAGATATTCCTGGCGAGGAAAGTAATCCTGATAAGGGTGCTAGTACTAGTGAAGATGATACAGATGAGTATTCTGTTGAGATGAGGAGGAGGCGGAGGATGCTCCAAAATCCAAGAAGTAGCAGAAACCTAGGAGCTGAAATGCTATCGGCACTAACATGCTTGTGGTCACTTGAGTTAAATCCACTGGTGAGCCTGTTAGTCCGTGGAAGGCCTCGGCTCACTGCGGCGACGTCCTAGGTTTCATCCTTCGAGAAGTCTGCTCCATCCACGAGTCCGATATAAGGGATTTTGGCAAACATAATCTCCGAGAACTCCTCATAAGAAGGGTGCACGCAAGATTCAAGTTTCCTAACAAGTATGACAAGCTATCGTACCCAAAGAATCAAGTAAACAACCATGCAATCAACAAGTTTTCCAAGAACCTGAGTTCTTGGAAATCAACTGCCAGAAAATGCTTCACGGAGGTTTCTCCAAGATCCAGAAGAAGTGGCCTACCATTAGTGAAGATGACTGGAACATTTTCAAGATGCAAAATCAGGAGAACCCTGTAGTGCAGAGCCAGTCGACATGGAGGAGGGACATGCGATCAAAGACATGAAGTAACCACACCCTTGGAAGCTGTGGTTTTGTTGGGAAGAAGCCCGTGTGGGACAAGCATGTCACTATACTTACAACAAAGGGCATCCCAAACCACTTTGAGCAATACAAAGACCCCCTCAAATATAACTATGTCAGGGGCTGGTACCATTATGATTATAAGTTAGGGGAATTTTCCGCCGATCACCAAATGACAAGACTGGAAGACAAACTGGAAAGGCAGTGCACGCAACCTCAGAGCTCTCAAGGGTCCACGACTAGGTGGAACACTCCTCTTAATCGGTCGATCAACGTGACCCTCGACAAGGACCTGTTACATCCGCCGGTGGGTGGCCGTGTGAAAGTGCAACTAATCCCTGGGTGGTTTTGGTAATTCATAACAACATATAGCTCATTGAACTAATATCCTTTCAAGATAATTATTTCAGAAAGTTCAATGATTGGCATGGCATGGACTAGAGATGTGAACCCCTCAAAATGCTAAGGACAAATATTGGCAAAAGCTCAAGACTCTTCATTTCTATTTTAGTGATCCAAGATCACATTGAGTCCATAGGAAAGCCAATACTATTAAAAGGGGATGAGGTGTTGCTTAACGGTCTACTTGCTCAAAATGCTTAGTGATATGCTCCAAATCCCTCAACCATCTTCTCAAATCCAAATATGTCCAAAAGCTAAAGTCAAACTCGGCCCCACCGATTTGATTCATCCGGCACCACCGAGTTCACTTGACATAGCCATATCCAGAAACCCTAATCAGTTCGGTCGCACCGATAGGGACCTTGATCTCACCGAGATGGGACTGCAAACTCTCTATTTCCCTTCGTAATATTTCGGTCTCACCGAAATGAGCGATCGGTCCCACCGAGTTCGCAGTGCAAACTCTCTGTTTCTCTTTGGTAACGTTTCGGTCTCACCGAAAGGAGCAATTGGTCCCACCGAGTTTGCCTGACCAACTCTCTGTTAACCTATTACTGAAATCGGTCTCACCGAGTTGAAGTAATCGGTCAAACCGAGATCAAGTTTTGCCCTAACCCTAGCTCATCGGTCCCACCGAGTTGATCATGTCGGTCCCACCGAAAATCCTAACATCCACATTTTGGACTGAATCGGTCTCACCGAGTTCATACATTCGGTCTGACTGAGTTGGCTCTTTTGTGTGGAGGCTATATATACCCCTCCACCCTCCTCTCCATAAGTGAGAGAGCCATCAGAACGTGCCTACACTTCCAGCATTCATTTTCTGAGAGAGAACCACCTACTCATGTGTTGAGACCAAGACATTCCAATCCAGCCACAAGAATCTTGATCTCTAGCCTTCCCCAAGTTGCTTTCCACTCAAATCATCTTTCCACCATAGCCAAATCTGTGAGAGAGAGTTGAGTGTTGGGGAGACTATCATTTGAAGCACAAGAGCAAGGAGTTCATCATCAACACACCATCTATTACCTTTTGGAGAGTGGTGTCTCCTAGATTGGTTAGGTGTCACTTGGGAGCCTCCGTCAAGATTGTGAAGTTGAACCAAGGAGTTTGTAAGGGCAAGGAGATCGCCTACTTCGTGAAGTTCTACCCAAGTGAGGCAAGTCCTTCGTGGGCGATGGCCATGGTGGGATAGACAAGGTTGCTTCTTCGTGGACCCTTCGTGGGTGGAGCCCTCCATGGACTCGCGCAACCGTTACCCTTCGTGGGTTGAAGTATCCATCAACGTGGATGTACGATAGCACCACCTATTGGAACCACGCCAAAAATCTCCGTGTCTACATTGCGTTTGCCTTTCCAAACCTCTCCATTTACCTTCATATGCAATGTTTTACATTCCACTGCTATACTCTTAGAATTGCATGTGTAGGTTGATTGCTTGACTTGTGTTAAGTTGTTAAAATCTGCCAAGACTTAAAATTGGGAAAATGCTAGATTTTTATTTGGTCAAGTAGTCTAATCACCCCCCTCTAGACCTACTTCCGATCCTACAAGTGGTATCAGAGCTTTGGTCTCCATTTGCCTTGATTTTCATAGCTTTGGTGATCATAACCTTGGTTTCACAACCTAGGAGAGTATGGCGTCTAGAGAGCCAAATTACCACCATAAAGGTCCTTACTTTGATGGTACTAAGTTTGCTTGTTGGAAGCATAAGATGAAAATGCATATTCTTGGACATAACCCCGCCGTTTGGGCTATTGTGTGTATTGGCTGCAAGGTGAATTCTTCGATGGAAGGGAACCGAATCGTGAAGCAAACGTGGAAGAATTGAAGATGTTGCAATACAATGCTCAAGCTTGCGATATCCTCTTCAACGGATTATGCCCCGAAGAATTCAACAAAATCAGTTGTCTTGAGAACCAAAAATACAAAAATAATTTGCTGCACTTTATTCTATTTGTGATCTATTTATTCAATCTATTACAACTTTCTCCCGTCCACGCACCATTTCTGGCGCCGTTACCCGAAAGGGATTGACAGCCCTTTAACACGTCGGGTTGCGAGTGGTTGTTGTTCGTGCACAGGGACTGTTTACATTGTGTTGCTTGGTTCTCCTACTGGTTCGGTAACCTTGGTTTCATATCTGAGGGAAATACCTACCGCCGATGTGCTGCATCAGCCCTTCCTCTTTGGGGAAATACCGACGTACCTTCAAGCGACATCAACGACCGACAGATTCATCATCAAGAAGATCCTAAGAGCCTTGGATGGAAAATATGATACCATGTGCACATTGATCCAAATGATGCCCAATTACAGAGATCTCGAGCCAACAGAAGTCATTGGTAGAATTTTTGCTCATGAGATGTCACTCAAGGATAAAGAAGAGCTTCACAACAAGTCTAGTTGTGCTTACAAAGCTTCATGTGATGCTCCTACATCATCAAGTGAGAAACAAGTCTTCAATGAAGAATTGAGCCTAATGGTGAAGAACTTCAACAAGTTCTACAAGAGTAGAAGCAAAGAAAGAAGTTCCAAGTCAAGGTCCTACAATGACAAAAGACCTTCTAGTCGTGATCGCAATTAATTCAATTGTGGAAGACAGAAGCCTAACCTAGAGCGCTCCCTCCCCCTAGAGCGCTCCCTCTCCCTCCTCCTCCTCCCCGCCGTGCACTACTCCAGCGCCGGCGTCCACCTTCCCATCGCTAGCCGCTCCGGCAACGGCGGCCACCCGTCCTCTGCGCTAGCTCTCCCTCCGTTGAGGTCGCCACATCTGCGCGCCACTGCGGCCAGTCCGCGTTCCGTCTCCTCCTCGTGCCATGGGAAGTGCCCCGTGGTCTCCGGCCTCGGCCTCTCGCCGGCGTCCGAGAGCTCGGCCGCGGCGGAGGCCCCTGTGGGGGCGACGGTGGAGGACCTCTTGGCGGCGTCTTCTCGGCGCATCGTGCCATGGCAGGAGGCCCCAGTCTCAAAGCATACCCTCTGGAAGCGTCGCAGGGAGGCCGGAAGCCGGAGGTGGCCCCGTGCCATGCCTCGCCGGGCCGCAAAGAGGTCTCGCCGGAGATGAGGGATCGGTGTGTTGGGGAACGCAGTATTTCAAAAAATTTCCTACGATCACACAAGATCTATCTAGGAGATGCATAGCAACGAGAGGGGAGAGTGTGTCCACGTACCCTCGTGGACCGAAAGTGGAAGCGTTTAGTAACGCGGTTGATGTAGTTGAACGTCTTCACGATCCAACCGATCCAAGCACCGAACGTATGGCACCTCTGTGTTCAGCACACGTTCAACATGATGACGTCCCTCAAGCTCTTTGATACAGTTGAGGACAAGGGAGAGTTCCGTCAGCACGATGGCGTGATGACGGTGATGATGAAGTTACCGACGCAGGGCTTCACCTAAGCGCTACGAAGATATGACCGAGGTATTAAACTGTGGAGGGGGGCACCGAACACGGCTAAGACAATTGATCTTGTGTGTTCTAGGGTGCCCCTACCTTCGTATATAAAGGAGGAGAGGGGGAGGCCGGCCGGCCCGTGTAGGGCGCGCCAAGAGAGAGGAGTCCTACTAGGACTCCAAGTCCTAGTAGGATTCCACTTGGTGGAAGGGGAAAGAAGGAAGGGAGAGGGAGACGGAGAGGGAAAAGGGGGGCCGCCCCCTCCCCTAGTCCTATTCGGACTCCCCATGGGGGGGCACCACCTCCTCGTGGCCTGTCCTGTCTCTTCCCTAAGGCCCATGTTGGCCCATTACTTCCCCGAGGGGTTCCGGTAACCCTTCCCACACTCCGTTTTTACCCGGTACCTCTCGGAACTCTTCCGGTGTTCGAATAACATCGTCCAATATATCATTCTTTATGTCTCAACCATTTCGAGACTCCTCGTCATGTTCGTGATCTCATCCGGGACTCCGAATAAACTTCGGTCATCAAATCACATAACTCATAATACAAATCGTCATCGAACGTTAAGCGTGCGGAACATACGGGTTCGAGAACTATGTAGACATGACCGAGACACATCTCCGGTCAATAACCAACAGCGGAACCTGGATGCTCATATTGGATCCTACATATTCTACGAATACTAAGAAGACTAGGCCCATAAGGGTTCGATTTACCTGGGTTTTTTGGAATTTTTTTCACGGTAGCTGTAAAAATTACGCGTGTGACGGAAGTGCTTCATTCCCTTCATTTGCCACGTTTGCTATCCCCACTGTGTGGACTTGACGCGTGTGACCCATGGTAGAACCTTCGATCATATCTCTTTTTTCATCTTGGGCCTGTAGCGTTTTTCACGTGTGTTTTCTTAAGCGGTTTGCATTTTGACTGGGCCTTCTAGGCTGTACGTGTCCTGCGCTGCGATTTTGTAGAATTTTTCTTGTCTCTCTCGAAGCCTCGAGTCCAATCCCGTGACACCGCTACGCCGCCCTTTCCCGATATAAATGGGCGTCAGGCTGACTCTCGCCTCATCTCTCGGTTCCCCCTCCCGCCGCATCCCCACCCCCTTGTCTTCTTTGTGGATGCGCCCGCCCAGGCCGCCGGTGACCCTCACCATCAGAGCCCTCCCCCACGTCGTCGTCGGAGGGAGTTGTCGCTTTGGCTAGGCTAGGGTCGTTGCCGAGGTGTGGAGGCGCCCCAGTTCCCCATCTCTCTGCCTCAGTGATGGAGAGGTGCGAGATGGATGTGGGGAGGAGCGGGCATGGTGCAGTGGCTGAAGGAGGCATTGGCGTGGTGGCAGCGTCAGGAGCGGTTGGAGGCGACCACGGGCATCCAGTCGTCACGGCAGGGCCGCAGGGGGCGATGTGGCTGCTCGAGGTCCGGTTCATCTTGGATGTCACGGAGGTAACCCAAGTTGTGAAAGTATAGAATAACGACGAGACAATGCATCAGCAGTAACATTTTCTTTACCCTTCTTGTGTTTAATGACATAAGGGAAAGTCTCAATGAATTCAACCCATTTAGCATATCTATGGTTCAGTTTTGCTTGACTTTTAATGTGTTTCAAAGATTGATGATCGGAATGTATAACAAATTCTTTGGGCCATAAATAATGTTGCCATGTTTCTAAGGTCCGAACAAGAGCATATAATTCTTTATCATAAGTAGAATAGTTCAAACTAGGCCCACTCATTTTTTCAAAAAAGTATGTAATAGGCTTGCCATCTTGTAATAACACACCTCCTAATCCAATTCCACTAGCATCACATTCAAGCTCAAAAGTCTTAGTAAAATCAGGAAGTTGGAGTAAAGGAGCATGTGTCAACTTATCTTTCAATACCGTGAAGGCTTCTTCCTGTGCGGTACCCCAAACAAAAGGCACATCCTTCTTTGCAAGCTCATTGAGAGGAGCAGCAATGGTGCTGAAATCTCTCACAAAATGCCTATAGAAACCAGCGAGTCCAAGAAAACTCCTCACTTGTGTAACCATTTTGGGCTGCGGCCAACTCTCAATAGCTTTAATCTTGGCTTTATCAACTTCAATTCCCTGTGGAGTAACAACATAGCCAAGAAAAGATACTCGATCGGTGCAAAAGGTGCACTTCCCAAGGTTACCAAACAAATGTGCATCACGTAAAGCAATAAAAAAAGCAAGTAAATGCTCCAAATGTTTCTCCAAAGATCTGCTATAAATCAGTATATCCTCAAAATAGACTACCACAAATCGTCCAATGAAAGCACATAAAACTTCGTTCATTAATCTCATGAAAGTACTAGGTGCATTAGTTAACCCAAAAGGCATGATTAACCACTCATATAATCCAAACTTAGTTTTAAATGTTGTTTTCCATTCATCCCCCAATTTCATACGAATTTGATGGTATCCACTACGCAAATCAACTTTGGAGAATATTATAGAGCCACTCAATTCATCAAGCATATCATCTAGCCTAGGAATAGGGTGACGATAACGAATAGTAACATTATTAATACAATCAACACACATACGCGATGTACCATCCTTTTTCGGCACTAGAATAATAAGAACAACACAAGGTGATGCGGAGCATCCCTCGACCATCACCATGGACGTCACACCACCACCGCAAGCACGGAGAGAACCAATGACGAGAGTTTGCGCACTCGCCGTCGAAACCGAGGTTAACTCTTTCCTCTTCAAGTTTCTTTCGGATTCACACGAGAGTCGGATTCTACCTCAAACAGAAACTCTATGCATTCTTAGGTACCAAGAAGAAGACCGTGAAGAGGCGAGGACGGAGACGCAAGCACCTATGGAGGAGGAGACGGAAGAAGGACGCTCGAGACGCAAAGCAAAGGAGGTGCCGGACTACCCCGGGTGCCCGGCCACCTCCTATAGCCGGCTGGGAGAGCCCCTGGCCGCCCCGGGTGCCCGGCCCCCTGCCTGGGCGCTGCCCCGCCACCCCCGGGTGCCCTGCCTCCTCCTGGGCTCGGTCCCAGCCCGCATAGGGTGCCCGGTGAAGGAAATATGCCCTAGAGGAAATAATAAAGTTATTATTTATTTCCTCATATCATGATAAATGTTTATTATTCATGCTAGAATTGTATTAACCGGAAACATAATACATGTGTGAATACATAGACAAACATACAGTCACTAGTATGCCTCTACGTGACTAGCTCATTAATCAAAGATGGTTATGTTTCCTAACCATAGACATGTGTTGTTATTTGATTAATGGGATCACATCATTAGGAGAATGATGTGATTGACATGACCCATTCCGTTAGCTTAGCACTTGATCGTTTAGTATATTGCTATTGCTTTCTTCATGACCTATACATGTTCCTGTAACTATGAGATTATGCAACTCCTGTTTACGGAGGAACACTTTGGTGCTACCAAACGTCACAACGTAATCGGGTGATTATAAAGGAGTACTACAGGTGTCTCCAAAGGTACATGTTGGGTTAGCGTATTTGAGATTAGGTTTTGTCACTCCGATTGTCGGAGAGGTATCTCTAGGCCTTCTCGGTAATACACATCACATAAGCCTTGCAAGCATTACAACTAATAAGTTAGTTGTGAGATGATGTATTACGGAACGAGTAAAGAGACTTGCGATAACGAGATTGAACTAGGTATTGGATACCGACGATCGAATCTCGGGTAAGTAACATACCGATGACAAAGGGAACAACGTATGTCGTTATGCGGTTTGACCGATAAAGATCTTGAAGAATATGTAGGAACCAATATGGGCATCCAGGTTCCGCTATTGGTTATTGACCGAGAATAGTTCTAGGTCATGTCTACATAGTTCTCGAACCCGTAGGGTCCGCACGCTTAACGTTACGATGACGGTTTATTATGAGTTTATAAGTTTTGATGTACGAAGTTTGTTGAGTCCGGATGTGATCACGGACATGACGAGGAGTCTCGAAATGGTCGAGACATAAAGATTGATATATTGGAAGCCTATGTTTGGACTTCGGAATAGTTCCGGGTGAAATTGGGATTTTACCGGAACACCGGGGGGTTACCGGAACCCTCCCGGGGGTTAATGGGCCTGAGTGGGCCATGAGGGAGAAGAGGAGGGCGGCCGGGGGAGGCTGCGCCCCTCCCCTAGTCCGAATAGGACAAGGAAGGGGGCCCCTTCTCTTCCCTCCCCATGTCCTAATCCAACTAGGAAGGGGGGAGTCCTACTCCCTGGGAGTAGGACTCCTCCCGCCTCCTCCTAGGGCTGGCCGCACCCTCCTTGCTCCTTTATATCTGAGGCGGGGGCACCCCATGACACACAAGTTGATCTACGGATCGTTCCTTAGCCGTGTCGGTGCCCCCTCCACCATATTCCACCTCGGTCATATCGTCATGGAGCTTAGGCGAAGCCTGCGCCGATAGAGCATCATCATCATCACCACGCCGTCGTCTTGTGGAACTCATCCCCGACGCTTTCTGGATCGGAGCCGGGGATCGTCATCGAGCTGAGCGTGTGCTGAACTCGGAGGTGCCGTGCGTTCGGTACTTGGATCGGTCGGATCGTGAAGGCGTCGACTACATCAACCACGTTGTTATAACGCTTCGCTTACGGTCTCACGAGTGCGTGGACATACACTCTCCCTCTCGTTGCTATGCCATCACCATGATCTTGTGTGTGCATAGGAAATTTTTGAAATTACTCGTTTCCCAACAGTGGTATCGAGCCAGGTTTTATGCGTTGATGTCATATGCACGAGTAGAACACAAGTGAGTTGTGGGCGATATAAGTCATCTTGCTTACCAGCATGTCATACTTTGGTTCGCGGTATTGTGAGATGAAGCGGCCCGGACCGACATTACGCGTCGCTTCGCGAGACTGGTTTCACCGCTTGAGCACTCGTTGCTTAAAGGTGACGGCGGTGTCTGTTTCTCTCACTTTAGTTGAACCGAGTGTGGCTCGCCCGGTCCTTGCGAAGGTTAAAACAACACCAACTTGACAAACTATCGTTGTGGTTTTGATGCGTAGGTAAGAACGGTTCTTACTCAGCCCGTAGCAGCCACGTAAAACTTGCAACAACAAAGTAGAGGGCGTCTAACTTGTTTTTGCAGGGCATGTTGTGATGTGATATGGTCAAGGCGTGATGCTATATTTTATTGTATGAGATGATCATGTTTTGTAACGAGTTATCGACAATGGCGAGAGCCATATGGTTGTCGCTTTATTGTATGAAATGCAAGCGCCATGTGATTGCTTTACTTTATCACTAAGCGGTAGCGATAGTCGTAGAAGCAATAGTTGGCGAGGCGACAACGATGCTACGATGGAGATCAAGGTGCGGCGCGGTGACAATGGTGATCACGACGGTGCTTGGAGATGGAGATCACAAGCACAAGATGATGATGGCCATATCATATCACTTATATTGATTGCATGTGATGTTTATCCTTTATGCATCTTATCTTGCTTTGATTGACGGTAGCATTATAAGATGATCTCTCACTAAAATTATCAAGAAGTGTTCTCCACGAGTATGCACCGTTGCGAAAGTTCTTCGTCTTTGAGACACCACGTGATGATTGGGTGTGATAGGCTCTACGTTCAAATACAACGGGTGCAAAATAGTTGCGCACGCGGAATACTCATGTTAAACTTGACGAGCCTAGCATATAACAGATATGGCCTCGGAACACGGAGACCGAAGGTCGGCGTGAATCATATAGTAGATATGATCAACATATTGATGTTCACCGTTGAAACTACTCCATCTCACGTGATGATCGGACATGGTGTAGTTAATATGGATCACGTAATCACTTAGAAGATTAGAGGATGTCTATCTAAGTGGGAGTTCTAAAGTAATATGATTAATTGAACTTAAATTTATCATGAATTTAGTACTGATAGTATTTTGCTTGTCTATGTTTACTTGTAGATAGATGGCTCGTCTTTGTTGTTCCGTTGAATTTTAATGCGTTCCTTGAGAAAGCAAAGTTGAAAGATGATGGTAGCAATTACGGACTGGGTCCGTAACCTAAGGATTATCCTCATTGCTGCACGGAAGAATTACGTCCCGGAAGCACCGCTGGGTGCCAGACCTGCTGCTGATGCAACCGACGGCGTTAAGAGCGTCTGCGAGCAAAGCTGATGACTACTCGATAGTTCAGTGTGCCATGCTTTACGGCTTAGAACCGGGTCTTCAACGACGTTTTGAGCGTCATGGAGCATATGAGATGTTCCAGAGTTGAAGTTAATATTTCAAGCAAATGCCCGGATTGAGAGATATGAAGTCTCCAATAAGTTCTATAGCTGCAAGATGGAGGAAAATAGTTACACGGTGAACACATACTCAAAATGTCTGGGTATAATAATCACTTGATTCAACTGGGAGTTAATCTTCCGATGATAGTGTCATTGATAGAATTCTTCAATCACTACCACCAAGCTACAAGAGCTTCGTGATGAACTATAATATGCAAGGGATGGACAAGTCTATTCGAGCTCTTCGCAATGCAAAAAGCGCGGAGGTAGAAATCAAAAGGAGCATCAAGTGTTGATGGTTAACAAGACCACCAGTTTCAAGAAAAGGGCAAAGGGAAGAAGAAAGGAACTTCAAGAAGAACAGCAAACAAGTTGCTGCTCAAGAGAAGAAACCCAAGTCTGGACCTAAGCCTGAAACTGAGTGCTTCTCTTTACCGCAAGCGATCGACACCGAAGCGGAACTGCCCCAAGTATTTGGCGGATAAGAAGGATGGCAAGGTGAACAAAGGTATATGTGATATACATGTTATTGATGTGTACCTTACTAACACTCGCATGATAGTACACAGGTATTTGATCTGGTTACATTGCTAATATTTGCAACTCGAAACAGGAACTACGGATTGCGAAGATTGGCTAAGGGCGAGGTGACGATGCGCGTGGGAAATGGTTCCAAAGTCGATGTGATCGCGGTCGACACGCTACCTCTACATCTACCATCGGGATTAGTTTTAGACCTAAATAATTGTTATTTGGTGCCGCGTTAAGCATGAACATTATATCTGGATCTTGTTTGATGCGAGATGGTTATTCATTTAAGTCGAGAATAATGGTTGTTCTATTTATATGAATAATATCTTTTATGGTCATGCACCCTTGAAGAGTGGTCTATTTTATTGAATCTCGATAGTAGTAATACACATATTCATAGTGTTGAAACCAAAAGATGCAGAGTTGATAATGATAATGCAACTTATTTGTGGCACTTGCCGTTTGGGTCATATCGAGTAAAAGCATGAAGAAACTCCATCTTGATGGGCTTTTGGAATCACTTGATTATGAATCACTTGGTACTTGCGAACCGTGCCTCATGGGCAAGATGACTAAAACGCCGTTCTCCGGAACTATGGGCGAGCAACTGATTTGTTGGAAATCATACATCTTGATGTTTGTGGTCCAATGAATGTTGAGGCACGCCAAGGGTATCGTTATTTTCTCACCTTCACAGATGATTTGAGCAGATATGGGTATATCTACTTAATGAAACACAAATCTGAAACATTTGAAAAGTTCAAAGAATTTCAGAGTGAAGTGGAAAATCATCGTAACAAGAAAATAAAATTTCTACGATCTGATCGTGGAGGAGAATATTTGAGTTCTGAGTTTGGTTTACATTTGAAAAAATGCGGAATAGTTTAGCAACTCACGCCACCGGAACACCACAGCGAAATGGTGTGTCCGAGCGTCGAATCGTACTTTACTAGATATGGTGCGATCTATGATGTCTCTTACTGATTTACCGCTATCGTTTTGGGGTTATGCTTTAGAGGCGGCCGCATTCACGTTAAATAGGGCACCATCAAAATCCGTTGAGGCGACACCTCATGAACTGTGGTTTGGCAAGAAAGCAAAGTTGTCGTTTCTTAAAGTTTGGGGCTGCGATGCTTATGTGAAGAAACTTCAACCAGATAAGCTCGAACCCAAATCGAAAATGTGTCTTCATAGGATACCCAAAGGAGATCATTGGGTACACCTTCTATCACAGATCTGAAGGCAATATTTTCGTTGCTAAATTCGGATCCTTTCTAGAAAAAGAGTTTCTCTCGAAAGAAGTGAGTGGGAGGAAAGTAGAACTTGATGAGATAATCAGATCTGCTCCCTTATTGGAAAGTAGTTCATCACAAGAAACGGTTCTGTGACAACTACATCAATTAGTGAGGAAACTAATGATATTGATCATGAAACTTCAGATCAAGTTTCTATTGAACTTCGTGGGTCAACCAGAGTAAGATCCGCACTGAGTGATACGGTAATCCTATTCGGAAGTCATGTTACTTGACCATGGCGAACCTACAAACTATGAAGAAGCGATGGTGAGCCCAGATTCGCAAAATGGCTGGAAGCCATGAAATCTGAGATGGGATCCATGTATGAGAACAAAGTATGGACTTTGGTTGACTTGCCCGATGATCGGCAAGCCATTGAGAATAAATGGATCTTTAAGAAGAAGACCGACGCTGATGGTAATGTAACTGTCTATAAAGCTCGACTTGTTGCGAAAGGTTTTCAACAAGTTCAAGGGTTGACTACGATGAGACTTTCTCACCCGTGGCGATGCTTAAGTCTGTCCGAATCATGTTAGCAATTGCTGCATTTTATGATTATGAAATTTGGCAAATGGATGTAAAACTGCATTCTTGAATGGATTTCTAGAAGAAGAGTTGTATATGATGCAACGAGAAGGTTTTGTTGATCCAAAAGGTGCTAACAAAGTGTGCAAGCTCCAGCAATCAATTTATGGTGCAGGTGCAAGCCTCTCGGAGTTGGAATAAGCGCTTTGATAGTGTGATCAAAGCATATGGTTTTATCTGAGACTTTTGGAGAAGCTTTGTATTTACAAGAAAGTGAGTGGGAGCTCAGTAGCATTTCGATATTATATGTGGATGACATATTATTGATTGGAAATGATATAGAATTTCTGGATAGCATAAAAGGATACTTGAATAAAAGTTTTTCAATGAAAGACCTCGGTGAAGCTGCTTACATATTGGGCATCAAGATCTATAGAGATAGATCAAGGCGCTTAATTGGACTTTCACAAAGCACATACCTTGACAAAGTTTTGAAAAAGTTCAAAATGGATCGAGCAAAGAAAGGATTTTTGCCTGTGTTACAAGGTGTGAAATTGAGTCGACTCAATGCCCGACCACAGCAGAAGATAGAGAAAATGAAAGATGTTCCTATGCTTCAGCCATAGGCTCTATCATGTATGCAATGCTGTGTACCAGACGACATATGTTTAGCAATAAGCTTGGCAGGAAGGTACCAAAGTAATCCAGAGTGGATCATTTGGACAGCGGTCAAGAACATCTGAAATACGAAAAGGACTAAGGATATGTTTGTCGTATATGGAGGTGACAAAGAGCTAGTCGTAAATGGTTACGTCGATGCAAGCTTTGACACGATCCGACGATTCTAAATCGCAAACCGGATCGTGTTTTTATTAAGCGGTGGAGCTGTCGGTTGGTGCAGTTCTAAACAAAGCGTCGTGGCGGGATCTACATGTGAAGCGGAGTACATAGCTGCTTGGAAGCAGCAAATGAAGGAGTCGGATGAAAGAGTTCATTTCCGATCTAGGTGTCATACCTAGTGCATCGGGACCAATGAAGATCTTCTGTGACAATCTTGGTGCAATTGCCTTGGCAAAGGAATCCAGATTTCACAAGAGGACCAAGCATATCAAGAGACGCTTCAATTCCATCCGGGACCAAGTCCAAGTGGGAGACATAGAGATTTGCAAGATACATACGGATCTGAATGTTGCGGACCCGTTGACTAAGCCTCTTCCACGAGCAAAACATGATCAGCACCAAGACTCCATGGGTGTTAGAATCATTACTATGTAATCTAGATTATTGACTCTAGTGCAAGTGGGAGACTGAAGGAAATATGCCCTAGAGGCAATAATAAAGTTATTATTTATTTCCTCATATCATGATAAATGTTTATTATTCATGCTAGAATTGTATTAACCGAAACATAATACATGTGTGAATACATAGACAAACATATAGTCACTAGTATGCCTCTACTTGACAAGCTCATTAATCAAAGATGGTTATGTTTCCTAACCATAGACATGTGTTGTTATTTGATTAATGGGATCACATCATTAGGAGAATGATGTGATTGACATGACCCATTCATTAGCTTAGCACTTGATCGTTTAGTATATTGCTATTGCTTTCTTCATGACCTATACATGTTCCTGTAACTATGAGATTATGCAACTCCGTTTACGGAGGAACACTTTGGTGCTACCAAGCGTCACAACGTAATCGGGTGATTATAAAGGAGTACTACAGGTGTCTCCAAAGGTACATGTTGGGTTGGCGTATTTGAGATTAGGTTTTGTCACTCCGATTGTGGGAGAGGTATCTCTAGGCCTTCTCGGTAATACACATCACATAAGCCTTGCAAGCATTACAACTAATAAGTTAGTTGTGAGATGATGTATTACTGAAGCGAGTAAAGAGACTTGCGATAGCGAGATTGAACTAGGTATTGGATACCGACGATCGAATCTCGGGTAAGTAACATACCGATGACAAAGGAACAACGTATGTCGTTATGCGGTTTGACCGATAAAGATCTTGAAGAATATGTAGGAACCAATATGGGCATCCAGGTTTCGCTATTGGTTATTGACCGAGAATAGTTCTAGGTCATGTCTACATAGTTCTCGAACCCGTAGGGTCCGCACGCTTAACGTTACGATGACGGTTTATTATGAGTTTATAAGTTTTGATGTATCGAAGTTTGTTGAGTCCGGATGTGATCACGGACATGACGAGGAGTCTCGAAATGGTCGAGACATAAAGATTGATATATTGGAAGCCTATGTTTGGACTTGAATAGTTCGGGTGAAATCGAGTTTACCGGAACACCGGGGTTACGGAACCCTCCGGGGTTAATGGGCCTTAGTGGGCCATGAGGGAGAAGAGGAGGGCGGCCAGGGCAGGCCGCGCCTCCCCTAGTCCGAATAGGACAAGGAAGGGGGCCCCTTCTCTTCCCTCCCCCAAGTCCTAATCCAACTAGGAAAGGGGGAGTCCTACTCGGTGGGAGTAGGACTCCTCCAGCGCCTCCTCCTAGGGCTGGCCGCACCCCTTGCTCCTTTATATCACGGGGCAGGGGCACCCCATGACACACAAGTTGATCTACGGATCGTTCCTTAGCCGTGTGCGGTGCCCCTCCACCATATTCCACCTCGGTCATATCGTCGCGGAGCTTAGGCGAAGCCTGCGCGATGAGAGCATCATCATCGTCCTGCCACGCCGTCGTCTTGTGGAACTCATCCCCGACGCTTTGCTGGATCGGAGCCCGGGATCGTCATCGAGCTGAGCGTGTGCTGAACTTCGGAGGTGCCGTGCGTTCGGTACTTGGATCGGTCGGATCGTGAAGGCGTCGACTACATCAACAGCGTTGTTATAACGCTTCCGCTTCGGTCTCAGGGTACGTGGACATACACTCTCCCCTCTCGTTGCTATGCCATCACCATGATCTTGCGTGTGCGTAGGAAATATTTTGAAATTACTACGTTCCCCAACACCCGGGCCATCAACCCCCGGGTGCCCGGCCCCCTACAGTCACCCCTCGGGCGGTGGCCCTGACCGGTCCGGGTGCCCGGCCAGTTTCACCCCGGGTGCCCGGACCCTTCCGCGTGCCTGCGCGCACTTTTGGGTTTTGGACCCTTGTATCCCCCTCTCTGTCACAATTCGTCCCTATACTATATAAACACCTCCCCTAGCTCATTAGAAAGAGAGAAAAGTATATGAGAGACATTGGTGAGCTTTGCTCCTTGTACCTCCTCTTGTCTGAGAGAGACCTCTCCCATGGAGATCAAGACCTCCTATGGAGAAGATCCCTAGTGGATTCAAGCCCCATCTAGGGAAAGATCCCCATCATAGGATTATCAAGACCTCTCTCCTCATAGGATTGGGGTGAACTAGTTACTTTGTATCTTTTCTTTGTTGTCCTTGAATCATTGTTACCTCTTGTGTGTTCTTGGATTTAGCATATGTGTGACTGGATCTAGTCAATTTGAGTGTTTCCCCTCTCTTGTGTTCTTCATGTTCTTGGGGATTTCCCTTCCAATTCGTGAAAGATCTCCCTCCAGGGTTCCACCGTACAACATCTTGGTATCATGAGCCATTGTTTCTCACAAAATTGGAGCCCCCTTCTTGTTCTCTAGCCTAATTTGTTGTGTTCTTCCCCAATTTCGAAAATTCCCCACCAAAAATAACCCCATTTTTTTTGTGATTTATTGCTTTGATGAGGTTTTGTTGGATTTGATCCATGGATTTGCTTGGTTTCAAGTGGATCTAGCCTTCCCCATCCATCTCCACCTTTCCCTCCACGAAATCCACCAATTTCTCCCATTTTGCCACAACTTTCCGCCCAAATTCGACACCCCCCGGCACCCGGATCTCACACCCCGGGCACCCGGACCCCCCGACCTTCCCCGCTGACCACCCCGGGTGCCCGCACCCATTACCCCCGGGCACCCGGACCCCTGGGCCACTTCTTCCGCCCAACCCCGCTGACCACCCCGGGTGCCCGCACCTCCAACCCCCGGGCACCCGCACCCCCCCCCCCCGAATCAGCCCACCAACAAAAACCGTTTCGGCCATAACTTTCGCTCCCGGAGTCCGGTTTGACGTTCTTTAGCTCGTTGAGTAGCTATTGAAATCCCCCTTCCATATACATAGGTTCCAACACCATTTTACTCCATCAAAATTTTGGCATTTTTGTATCTTTGCATAGGCCATCCACCATATCATCCGCCAAACCACCATAGCTTTCCGCACCTAACCCATTTTTGCTCCATATAGCATTTGTGGTTGCTTGAGTGGTGACTTGAGTCTCCTAAGGTGTTTCGGCTACTTAGGGATGGTAGCTTCGTCATCAACCACCACCACCACTTCCGCATTGCTAACTCCGGAACCACCTACACATTCCGCTACCACCATTTGACATTTTCCTTTGAGATTTTGAGTTTGCGGTTTTTCCATTTCCTAGGGTGTTTCGGCTAATTAGGAATGGTTCGACTTCAACAACACCGCCGCTCACCTTCAACAAGGACTCGACATCGACCACTTCACCATTTTGACACCCTAACCGTAAGCAAGAACGGTAACCTCTATATCATCTTAGTATCATGGTATCCCATCATTGTACATTCTTGCCATTACATTGTTAACCCCTTAGCCCATTTTGCATCACTTGCCTATCGAGACTAGCCAATGAGTATTGCCGACAACGTTACTTGTGCACATTAGTGATCTGTACCTTCCATTGCATACATACCATATAATATTGGTATCTTCTTGGTATCATATCATCTCTTGTGTCACAAGATTGTTCCTGCATATACAGAATTGCTATCTTGGTTTGTGAATTTTGCATAGTGGCCATATAAAAAAAAGAATAAGCTTTTAAGCAAAGAGGAAAAGAGAGCAAAGAGCTTGTGAGCGAGAGCCATATCATCATACCACATTGCACATAAGATTGTCATATCCGATCATCTTGGATCATCTTGAGAAGAACACCGGGAACATCATACATATATAACATACTTGGATAGAAAGTTGATATATTTTGCATCTTATAGGTTGTGTACAAGTTTCGTATCCGCCTATTGAGCAATCGTGCTAGTGTCTCTCTTGAGTTGTGCAACACAAGCATTTTCCATGGATTCCACATTTTGTGCTCATTCCTTGGTTGCACGACCCCATTTATCTATCCATGTGTTTGTTTTCGTGTGCCACCCTTTGCTATTTGTCTACTTGTTTCACTTGCGAAATTGTGAATCTTTTCCAACATTATTGACTCTTTCTAACATTTTGCATAAATTTTTTGTGCCACTATCTGTCGGTGGGAACGACACCTATGGGATCACAAGAATCCCTACAAGGTTAGCGGGGCGCGGGGTCGTGAGAAGAGCGGATCAAACAGATAGCACACGGTTTGTTTATCCAGGTTCGAGCCGCGAGGATGCGTAAAACCCTACTCCTGCTTTGGTGGATTGTATATCTGTGTTCTTGAGCTAGCTATGGGGCGTGAGGAGCTCCAAAAAGCCGAATCCTTCTCCTGGTCGCCTCGGGCATCCTTTTATAGAAAAAGGGGTCACCACAGTGGCACACAGGAGGTGGAAAGGATACAGTGATGCGAGGTTATCCCTCGCATTACATGACAAGGCACATTTAATGCGTCTTGCTTAGGTGTCCTTGCTTTATCGGGGACGGGGGCGAAGCCTGTCCCGTCCGTCGCCGCTCCTCCTCGCGTCGACACGCACCCTGGCCAGCGATGCCCGTGGTGCCATGTAGGCAGGCAGGCAGCTGAGGTGGCGTGGTGGTGGTGTCTTCACGAAGATTTGCATGCCGCCACGCAGGTGCCTGCCCAGTTGGTTGGGTCGGCAGCTGTACGCGAACGACGATGGAGACTTGGTTGGCGTGGGCCTGATGGTGGTCCTGCGGGTGTCCTCGGCAAGGGCCTTGCCGGGGCCCCGGCAAGGGTCTTGCCGAGGCGCCTGCTGTCATCCCCGGCAAGACGCTTGCCGGGGGCCTTGTGGTCTTCCTTGGTTGGGATCCCGCCAAGGGTCGTCATCTTCTATAGTGTGTATCTTATCTTGAATGTCTTCACAAAGATCTGCATGCCACCATGGGGATGTGTCCCGAATCCTTGCCCCATGGGGGCAGTGGACTCAAGGGTGATCTGCTCCGTAGGTGTGGGGCGAGTTGTCGCGGCAAGGGTCTTGCCAGGGTTGCTAAAACTGTCTCCCGGCAAGGATCTTGCGGGGGGAGTCCGCTTCGTCCCCTTTGCTCTTCGTGGTCTTGGCCTTGGCGTTGCTCCAGTTCTCTTGAGCTTCGGTCTTTCCCTGGCTCACCTCCCTTGCCTTGCTTGGTGTGGTGGTGCCCGTGGCTCAGACTGCCCGTGCATAGTTATAGGGGTACAAAAAGTGTACCCCTCTTTTTGTACACCGACAGGAGCCCCCGGGCCTGGGCCACACATAAGCACAACGCGTTGTTGGGCTAGGCCCAAAACGGTCTTGTGGCAGCGGGGGCGGTTTTACATGATAAGATTCTTCAGCTTGCGCTTCCCACGACTCCCGCGGGTGGTGTGGTGTGGGGAGGCGTGTGTGACGTGGGCGGCATGCATGGGGTTGGTTTCAGCACGCATGCGTCACGTCACAGTTAATGTGAAAGGAGGCGGCCCGCATTTTTCCCCATAAGAAGGAATAACCGTGGGCGCGCTGCTCACTTTCTCCTCTTTCCTCGTGCCTTCTCCAATCTCAGAGCTGCCGTTTCCTCTCTTCCTTCCTTCCTTCCTAAGCTTCCGTCGTCGCCTGCCGTCGTTGCTTCGCCATCCCCCTCCCTCAGTCCTCCAACTTTCTTAGCCGCCATGGCGCCCAAATCCGCCAAGGGCAAGGGGGTGGCTAAGGGCGCTGGGACTGTGGACCCGCCGAAGAGTGCGCTATCGGGGGATCGGACGAAATCCGCCTTCTTCTTCCCCTCGACGGTTGATGTTCATGAGCTCCGGGCCTCCTTCAGGCCTCTATGTTGAGTGAAGACGGGGGGAGAGAATTCGGGACATCCGGCGACGCGCGTCATTCCTGCCGCTTGCGCCGATCCTGCCCCAAATCGGTATCCCTTTTTCGTTGATTACCTTTCTTGCGGGTTATGCCCCCCTTTTCTGATTTCTTCTGCGACATTATGCACACCTTCGGTTTTCGCCTCTTGGATTTTACTCCGAATGCAGTGGCGTGCATGGCTTTCTTCGCGCATCTTTGCGAAGGCTTCGCCGGGGTGCAGCCGAACACGACACTCTTCCGCCATTATTTCTCCCCTCGGATCCAACCGGGAGGTGCCGTCTCTGGTTGCGTCACCTGGATCCCAAGATCCAAGGGGGCGTACCCGGACGGTGCCGTGAAGGAGAGGTGGGAGGAATGGCGTGGCCGGTGGTGCTGGATTGAAGATGAAGACCCGCCGAATTCTGCAAGGTCCACCGAGTGCCGCCGGTCTGCGGTAGCGATTGGAGCGATGTTGACGCCGCCGACGGGAGGCTCACTATCGCTACCACCAGGATTCTCCGGCTGACCCGGGCTGGACTCACCCTTGAAATGATCGGGGCGGACTTCATTCGCCGCCGGATCGCCCCGTTGCATAACAAGGGGAGGCCAGCCTGGCTCTTTACGAATCCGGCTAACATCATGCGACTCCGCCCTGGTCTCGACCACAATTTCACGGTGATGGCGCATGTCCACTTCTGCTAGCGGCTTTTTCAGCTTGATGTGGGTCGTGATGGCGAGGTCGAACGGACCGGCAAGGCCGCGAGGGCTGCCGCAAAGGTCGGTAAGGCCATCAAGGGGTCGTTTTTCAAGTTGCCAGCGAGGGTGGTCCCGTTGTGCAATAATTCACGTCGGTCCGAGATCATCGCTATGATGCTGGACTGTAACGCGCACGGCCCTGTCCCGATCTGGAAGGAGCCGAAGGATGCTGATGTGCAACAATTCTTTGACACCTTGATCGAGGTATATGTCAATGCTGACGCCGAGCGGTGGCTTGTCATGGACACCACCCAGGCAGAGCTGGACTACATCGCCACTAGGGCGAGGGAGGCACAACTTGCCATGGAGGCCGGCAGCGCCGGGGGTGTGGAGGACAAGGCTGCAACAGCTGCGGAGGAAGAGGAGCTCACCCGGTGGGCGGCGGCCTCCGGGGAGGTTAGCAGCGTCGACACGGGAGCTCTGCTTGTCGAAGATGCGGCCGACGAGTCATCAGGGGAGGAGGATGTGGCGGCGGGCTCGACGCCAGCCGGTGGAAGAGGCGAGTCTGCGGCGGTCAGCTCCGGCGAGCAGTCCGGCCCGGCAGGGCCACGACCTCAATTGACCTGGAGATGCAGGCGTCCTACGAGGGCCACGGCAGCGAAGAGGCTGACGAAGGCCGCTGGGAAGAAGAAGGCAACATTCCCTTCCTCATCTGGGCGCGCACAAACTCCGCCTTCTTCGCCTCCTCCGGCAGATGTCGACTCGGATGTTGACGCGGAGGTCCCTTTTGATCTTGGGCCTCTCAGCCCGAAGAGGAAAAGGAAAGTGGTGGAAGAAGAGGAGATGGATGACGAGTAAGTACTCCGTTTCTTACTGCCATTTCCATTTCCCCAAATTAAGTCACACATCTTGATCCATTTTTGCTTTTGCAGGGATGCAGAGATGTTGGCCCAGAGGGTGAAGAGGGCGAAGGCCTCGGCGAGCAGTCAGCCCTCGGCTGGGGCTTCAAAGACACCACTGGTGGTGTTGAGCAGCCCGGACAGTAGCCCCCGGCACAGCTCCCAGCGTAAGTTCGTTACCCTCCTCTTATTCGACATGTGGTAGGCGTTCGATGCTATGGTGTTGACCTTATTGGGTTTGTAGGAGGGGAGCGGCAGCAGGAGGAGCCGCAGAGGGCTACCCCCAACACACCACCCCCATCGACTACGCCGCCATGAGGGGCGTCCCCGGCAAGGGCATCAAGCACGGAGCCCACACTCATGGAGGAACAGGGGAACTTGGGCGCTGGTGACTCTGCCACGGCGCCAAATGCTGGCGGGGAGGGACTTCGCTTCACTGCCTGGCCTTTGGTGAGTCGCTTTGTCCTCCGTCTCTGTTTTTCCCTTATTCTTTTTCTTGGCTTCATTGCTCCCGTTACTGCCCAGGCCCTCCTTCAACAGATATGGAGGGCGTGGACACTGTTGTTGGGAATATTGCTGAGGAGGCCGCGACGGAGGCCGACAGGATTGCCGCCGAGGTCGCCGCCGATGAGGCTGCCAAGGATGCCGCCGAGGACACCGCTGCAAGGGCCGCCAAGGCGACCGGCGGGGCTTCTGCCGAGGGCGCCAGCGGTGGGCCTGCCGGGGAAGCTGGCAAGGCCTCTGCCGAGGAAGAGGTGGTTGATGATCAGCCTCCCTCCTCCTCAACCTCGGGCCCCGGCAGATATCTAAAGGTGGGTGACGATCTTTTCGTCCATCTTCCAGGGGCGTCAAGTTCCCGAGCGCCCGCCGAAGGGGAAGTCTTTGACGGCGAGGTGCTTGCCGCCACCGGGCTCAAGGTGGTCAATGAGCCGGGCGTTGGCGGCGATGGTTCTCCACAAGAGCAGCTTTTCCGTGCCATGGGGGCCAATTTTTGGAAGCTCCAAGTGCTCTACCGTGCTCGCCTGGACAAGGTCAAGTCCAGGATGGCAACGGTGGACAAGGCGGAGGTGGACTTCAAAGCGTAGCGTTCTTTGAGGCAGACCTGGTTTCACCGGACTCATGAGAGGCGAGGGCCTTTCAGGAGGAATTGGCCAAGCGCGATGTAGAGCTCACCATGAAGATGGCTGACATCGAGAAGGCCCAGGAAAAGGCAGCGAACTTGGCTGCCACGGCCAAGGCCGCCCAGAACCAGCATCAAGCCGCATTGGATTCCCAGGAAGAGGACCTCTTCGTGCGTGAAGCGAAGCTTGCCACAACGCTCCGCGGCAAGGATGAGGAGCTCGAGGCCCTTGTTGTGCGACGGACTCGCGAGCTGGAGCAGAGGCACAAAGAGGCACTCGATGCCCAAGCTCTGGCCTATGCCGGCAAGGTGAAGGAGTTGGAGGTAGAGCGGGATGAGCTGAAGGAGCAGGCCCTCAAGCTGTCCAACGAGAAGAGCACGCTCAACAGCGCCTTGGTAGAGGCGCAAGGAGCGGTCATCAGCAGGGCTGGGGAGCTCTCCGAAGCGCAAAACTCCATCAGAGATCTCAAGCTGAAGCTAGAGAATCTCGAGAAGATGTTGTCGGAGAGCACGACTCGGGAGGAGACCTTGACCAGGAGCCTGGAGGAGGAGAAGCAGCTGCGGGCGAACGAGGCCGCCTCCCACCAGGAATATGTGGCAGGCGAGAACAGATGGATCAGTCGTCTGGAGGACGTCCCCGGCGGGGTCACCTCGCAGTTGGCCACCATGGGGATGCCAAACATGAGGTATGCCCCTGAGCGCAGCGGGACCGTCAACGCCAAGCTGACCCAGTTCTTCGAGGGCGTCCTCAGAGCCTTGGCTTATCTCCACTCCAAAGAGGCGGCCACGTCGGCAGGGAGGCCCGCGACTTTGCGGAGGTCGTGACCAAGGTCCTCACCAAGATGGCGTCTTGGAATCCCGACCTTGACTTGAAGGCGCGATGGATAGCTTGCGGATGGTACTGACCTCACGGTGCTCAAGGCGCATCAAGCCCATCATCATTGCATCGGCGAAATCAAGAGGGTGGAAGGCCAGCGCGGGATTAGGCATCCGTTCTTCTTCGCCAAGGGGGTTCCCAACCAAGACAAATTTTATCTTTAGTTAGAACCGCAGCAATGATGTGATGTAACATAACTTTGAAGTACTTTTGGGATTATGCATGCTATTTCCCTGTTTGTTGCCTCTTTGTACGTCCACCCTACGCTAGCTGGGTAGGCTTGCCGGCGCGGAAACCCTGGGCGGCATTTTGGGGACGGGTCCCCATTGGCCTGCCGGGCGAACGTGCTGCCGGGTGAGCCACCTTACCACCGTTAACGCAGCCGCTCGAACTGTCGAGTTTGACTCGAGTCAGAGTCGAGAGCCTTGCCAATTGCGGAAGGCTACCCTACCGTTTCCAACGCAGCCATTTGAACTGTTGAGCGGACTCGAAACAGAACAAAGGCATTGCCAATCGGGGAAGGCCCCATTTTCGTACAGGTTTGTTTTTGTACAAAGAACGACAGCTCCGAGGATAATAACTTTATATAATAGAATGGGAATATCCGGGGTTTAATGTGACTTAGCTCCTATTTGTAGTCGCTCGAGTGTTGATCTTCCGGCCTCCTTCCTTCTCCAAGAGCCACAAAGACGAAGGAGTGCTGGGCTAACTGCTAGAGCCGATTCTCACAACTGCGCCCCCTACCTGGCGCGCCAAAGATGTCGGTGGGAACGACACCTATGGGATCACAAGAATCCCTACTACGGTTAGCGGGGTGCGGGGTCGTGAGAAGAGCGGATCAAACAGATAGCACACGGTTCGTTTATCCAGGTTCGGGCCGCGAGGATGCGTAAAACCCTACTCCTGCTTTGGTGGATTGTATATCTGTGTTCTTGAGCTAGCTATGGGGCGTGAGGAGCTCCAAAAAGCCGAATCCCTCTCCTGGTCGCCTCGGGCCTCCTTTTATAGAAAAAGGGGTCGCCATAGTGGCACACAGGAGGTGGAAAGGATACAATGATGCGAGGTTATCCCTCGCATTACATGACAAGGCGCATTTAATGCGTCTTGCTTAGGTGTCCTTGCTTTATCGGGGACGGGGGCGAAGCCTGTCCCGTCCGTCGCCGCTCCTCCTTGCATCGACACGCGCCCTGGCCAGCGATGCCCGTGGTGCCATGTAGGCAGGCAGGCAGCTGAGGTGGCGTGGTGGTGGTGTCTTCATGAAGATTTGCATGCCGCCACGCAGGTGCCTGCCTAGTTGGTTGGGTCGGCAGCTGTACGCGAACGGCGGTGGAGACTTGGTTGGCGTGGGCCTGATGGTGGTCCTGCGGGTGTCCTCGGCAAGGGCCTTGTCGGGGCCCGCAAGGTCTTGCCGGCGCTTCTTGTCATCCCGGCAAGGCACTTGCCGGGGGCCTTGTGGTCTTCCTTGGTTGGGATCCCGCCAAGGGTCGTCATCTTCTATAGTGCGTATCTTATCTTGAATGTCTTCACAAAGATCTGCATGCCACGATGGGGATGTCTTCCGAATCCTTGCCCCATGGGGGCAGTGAACTCAAGGGTGAACTGCTCGGTAGGTGTGGGGCGAGTTTCCGCGGCAAGGGTCTTGCCGGGGTTGCTAAAACTGTCTCCCGGCAAGGATCTTGCCGGGGGAGTCCGCTTTGTCCCCTTTGCTCTTCGTGGTCTTGGCCTTGGTGTTGCTCCAGTTCTCTTGAGCTTCGGTCTTTCCCTGGCTCACCTCCCTTGCCTTGCTTGGTGTGGTGGTGCCCGTGGCTCAGACTGCCCATGCACAGTTATAGGGGTACAAAAAGTGTACCCCTCTTTTTGTACACCGACACTATCCTCACCGAGCGCCACCATAAGCCTTACTTGTGCTGGTGTGAGAATTGACAAGATCCGGTACCAATTGTGTTATTTCCTTGATACATTATTGAGTGATCATTGATCCATCTTCAACATTTGAAAGGTACATTTGGTCTAGTTCTTTCCTTTCTTCCACTTACATGTGCTCGAGTCTTGTGATGGATAGGCAAGGCATTTCATTTCTGGTCTTCCACGACAACAACGGCGCGAACAACTGCAGCACCAAAACGTCCATCTTCGGACTACAACAAGCAATGCGAGGCATTGAACGACTCACCGTCGACATTCACCAAAGCGAAGCACGGACAAGGGACTACATCGACACCAAATCGGATGCACAATTGGATGACATCCGACACGTGTGGGCCAACTACAAGTCTTCTTCCTCTTCGTCATCTTCAAGGCAGAGACGCTCCAGTCGCAAGTCTTCGGAACGACCACACGATGAGAGTACCATGCGGCACCATCATCATCTTTGAGACGACCGCAAGCCCAAGGTGTATGGCAACGAAGAGCGCCATCGACTACAACAACACTGTCACCACCGAGAGGAAGCTACGGCTACTACCACAACTTCGGCATCTTCGCCAAGTGTTATCAAGGCATCTTTGCCTTTGGACGTACGACATCTTCGCCTACCTCCGACGAGTACGCCTACATCGGCCTTCATCCACGGCGATGGTGACGAGATGATCGAGCATGGAATTTTCCCTTCGGTCACGGAGGACAGTGATGAGGTGACATCTTCGGCCTTCATCCACGGCGACGACGATGACATGGTTGAGCATGGGATCTTCCCTTTGACCACGGTGACGTATGATGACTTGAGTGACTTTTGCCACCATATTGAGAGTGAGAGTGACTTCACCACTAGCCCCATATATGATGAGCTGCCCCAATTCCCATGTGAGGAGAGCCACCACCACCATCGCTTGAGTGATTTGAGTGACTCCACCATATGTGACATTGAATGCACCTACCTTGAGAGAGTGAGTGAACCACCACCACATAGAGAGAGTGAGGTAGTTGATAGGGCATGTGTGGCCATTTCAATTTCTAATAACTTAACCTCTACCTCTATTGTGTCTTCTCATTTGGGGCTAGGTCCCATATATGATGACGCGCCGATTCGCGACGACTTCGTCCTTCCTTTGGACAAGACGATGGCCATGGTGGAATATGATGCACCCCCACATGGTTCCATCACGATGAAGATGACCACCATTTGGTCTTTGCCACCTCACCTACACCACATGAACGGATTGAGAATGGTAAAATAGGTGAAGGTGATGCTCTAGTTCCACTTGTGGACATTCTTGACATTGATTGCTTGCATGATGTTGATCCAGCTATTACCATGCTTCGTGCTAGTGTGACTTCCCCATGCGATGATTTACCCATTTATGATGAGTTTGATGATTGCCATGTGGAGTTTATTAGTTGTGATGCCATGTTACATAGGATTTCTTGTGATAATTCTCTCGGTCACATCATGTTTGACAATCCGCTTGACTTGTCATATGCTATGCATGAGATCAACCATATGTCTTTGCAATCTCTTCATAGTGACTATGCATGTGCCATTAAAATTAACCCAATTTGCACATATGGCATATATGACAAGCCCATGGTTATTGGCATTTGTTTTTCTTGTGATGATATTGATATGCTTCCTTTGCATCATTTATCTCATATGCCATGCCATGACCACCTAGATTCGAATATGCATTGTTTTGGATGTTGTCCATTTTCTCCATATGATGTGTCCAACATTTCTCATGAGTAGACCCCCACAGTTTCCTCATACATATTAGGAAATTTTGATGCATTCCATACTTTGCATGATTCCCATGATTGCGTGCACCATATGCATTCCATGAATAACAATGCTCTAAATATTTCTTATGATGCATTAAAAAATTTGAGTCTCCATTATACTATACATAACAACAAACCTCTCATGATGGATGACATGTTTCTATATCACGCATCTCATTTATTTGAGCATTGGATATTTCATGCTAACTAACACATGCACGTACGCATCATAATGGATGATGTGTACATCTATCACGCGCACACAATTTTTCCTTTGTATTTTTTTTTGTGTAGGTACCCATGAATACTTGTCAACCTCGCAATCCCACGAGTTGACAAAACGAGCTCTAGAGAGCAATGATGACTTCGGATCCCATGGATTGTCTTTCCCACCGCTCTCTTCGCGCAAAGACTTCGCGCATTTCTTCTACATGGCCCTCACTTGGCTATGGGTTATTGTCCATTACATATTATATGCCCATCTTGCCATGTTCACTTTGCATGACATGCTTATTCATATGCCTTTACCATGCATTTGTGACCCATGCTTTGCATTACACATGATGATTGATTCTACTACTTGTATGTGTATTTGCAAGCTTGGTGGAGACATTGCTTTTTCTTGCCACGTTTCCTTTGTGATCCATTCCTATGATGATACATTGATCTTGCTCTGTAATCGTGCTTGTGGTATGTCATGTGCATTGCCTATGCCTATTATTTGCTCACATAAGATGATTGCCATGATTTCCTCTCGTATGTTGCATCTTCGCACTACTAGCTTACACGACTTGCTTCCTATGATTGCTTGCCTTGTCGCATCACTGATGATTCATACTTGTTCTTTTCATGCGGTTGATAGCCACTATTGCCATGCTATATTCACTACACCCCATGCACGTTACGCTTGGATTGTCGTGCACTTTAGACACTTCATTTATTTTGGTGTTGTGAATGCTTCATATGCATACCATAGACCATTTATTGAACGCCTTATGCATGATTGCTATGAGCTTGAGGTAGATGCTTATTTTCTTGTCACACATATTTGCATCGCTACCTCACTTTTACATGCTTGTTTCCATGATGTCCTTGATTTTGCTCCATTTATGTGCTTACATGACATGTCACAATCCCTTGTCACATCATATGCTATGCTAGATGACGACACTTGTTTGGTGAATCACCTCTTGAATGCTTGGTTTTGCACTAACGCTAACCACATTTGTTTTTCCAAGTGTTTGTTGTACTTTCTCCTTTTGAAGGAAACACAAGACGGCGCGACATTGGAGAGTGCCCATTTCGATCTTGAAGATGTTGAGTACTTGGTGATTGTCCACTTCTACACGGCGACGCCCTCTCTTTCCCATGGTGATGAAGATCGCGATCCATGGACGGATTGAAGGAAATATGCCCTAGAGGCAATAATAAAGTTATTATTTATTTCCTTATATCATGATAAATGTTTATTATTCATGCTAGAATTGTATTAACCGGAAACATAATACATGTGTGAATACATAGACAAACAGAGTGTCACTAGTATGCCTCTACTTGACTAGCTCGTTAATCGAAGATGGTTATGTTTCCTAACCATAGACATGAGTTGTCATTTGATTAACGGGATCACATCATTAGGAGAATGATCGATTGACATGACCCATTCCGTTAGCCTAGCACTTGATCGTTTAGTATGTTGCTATTGCTTTCTTCATGACTTATACATGTTCCTGTAACTATGAGATTATGCAACTCCGTTTACGGAGGAACACTTTGGGTACTACCAAACATCACAACGTAATGGGTGATTATAAAGGAGTACTACAGGTGTCTCCAAAGGTACATGTTGGGTTGGCGTATTTGAGATTAGGTTTTGTCACTCCGATTGTCGGAGAGGTATCTCTGGGCCCTCTCGGTAATGCACATCACTATAAGCCTTGCAAGCAATGTAGCTAATGAGTTAATTCACGGAATGATGCATTCGGAGCGAGTAAAGAGACTTGCCGATGCTGAGATTGAACTAGGTATTGGATACCGGCGATCGAATCTCGGGCAAGTAACATACCGATGACAAAGGGAACAACGTATGTTGTTATGCGGTCGACCGATAAAGATCTTACGTAGAATATGTAGGAACCAATATGGGCATCCAGGTCCGCTATTGGTTATTGACGGAGATGTGTCTCGGTCATGTCTACATAGTTCTCGAACCCGTAGGGTCCATTGCAACAACGTTACGATGACAGTTTTATTATGAGTTTATGAGTTTTGATGTTCGAAGGAGTTGAGTCCGGATGAGATCGGGGACATGACGAGGAGTCTCGAAATGGTCGAGGCGTAAAGATCGATATATTGGACGACTATATTCGGAGTTCGGAAAGGTTCCGAGTGATTCGGTATTTTGGGAGTACCGAGAGTTACGGGAATTCGTATTGGGCCTCTTTGGGCCATACGGGAAAGGAGAGAAAGGGCCAAAGAGTGGCGCACCTCCCTTGGACTAGTCCGAATTGGACTAGGGAGGCGGACCCTTCCTTCCTTCTCCTTCTCTCTTCCCTTTCCTTCTCTCCTACTCCTACTACATGGAAGGGTTCCTAGTTGGACTAGGAAAGGGAATCCTACTCCGGTGGGAGTAGGACTCCCCTAAGCGCGCCATAGAGAGGCGGCCCTCCTCCTCCTCTCCTTTATATCTGGGGCAGGGGCACCCCATGGACACACAAGTTGATCTCTGGATCGTTCCTTAGCCGTGTCGGTGCCCCCTCCACTATATTCCACCTCGATCATATCGTCGCGGAGCTTAAGGCGAAGCCCTGCGCGATGAAGCATCATCATTGTCCTGCACCGTCGTCTTGTGGAACTCATCCCGACACTTTGCTGGATCGAGTCGGGGATCGTCATCGAGCTGAGCGTGTGCAGAACTTCGGAGGTGCCGTCGTTCGGTGCTTGGATCGGTCGGATCGTGAAGGCGTCGACTACATCAACAGCGTTGTTATAGCGCTTCGCTTTCGGTCTCACGAGTGCGTGGACAGACCTCTCCCTCTCGTTGCTATGCCATCACCATGGTCCCGTGTGTGCGTGGGAAATTTTTGAAATTACTCGTTCCCCAACAGTGGTATCGAGCCAGGTTTTATCGTTGATGTCATATGCAGAGTAGAACACAAGTGAGTTGTGGGAGATATAAGTCATCTTGCTTACCAGGCATGTCATACTTTGGTTGGCGGTATTGTGAGATGAAGCGGCCCGGACCGACATTACAGCGTCGCTTACGCGAGACTGGTTTCACCGCTTCGAGCACTCGTTGCTTAAAGGTGACGGCGGGTGTCTCTCTCTCACTTTAGTTGAACCGAGTATGGCTCGCCCGGTCCTTGCGAAGGTTAAAACAACACCAACTTGACAAACTATCGTTGTGGTTTTGATGCGTAGGTAAAACGGTTCTTGCTCAGCCCGTAGCAGCCACGTAAAACTTGCAACAACAAAGTAGAGGGCGTCTAACTTGTTTTTGCGGGGCATGTTGTGATGTGATATGGTCAAGGCGTGATGCTATATTTTATTGTATGAGATGATCATGTTTTGTAACGAGTTATCGACAATGGCGAGGAGCCATATGGTTGTCGCTTTATTGTATGAAATGCAAGCGCCATGTAATTGCTTTACTTTATCACTAAGCGGTAGCGATAGTCGTAGAAGCAATAGTTGGCGAGGCGACAACGATGCTACGATGGAGATCAAGGTGTCGGCGCGGTGGCGATGGTGATCATGGCGATTGCTTGGAGATGGAATCACAAGCACAAGATGATGATGGCCATATCATATCACTTATATTGATTGCATGTGATGTTTATCCTTTATGCATCTTATCTTGCTTTGATTGGCGGTAGCATTTTAAGATGATCTCTCACTAAAATTATCAAGGCGTGTTCTCCCGAGTATGCACCGTTGCCAAAGTTCGTCGTGCCCGGACACCACGTGATGATCGGGTGTGATAAGCTCTCGTCCATCTACAGCGGGTGCAAGCCAGTTTTGCACCTGAGAATACTCGAGTTAAACTTGCGAGCCTAGCATATGCGATATGGCCTCGGAACACGGAGACCGAAAGGTCGGCGTGAATCATATAGTAGATATGATCAACATAGTGATGTTCACCATTGAAAACTACTCCATCTCACGTGATGATCGGTTATGGTTTAGTTGATTTGGATCACGTAATCCCTTAGATGACTAGAGATGTCTGTCTAAGTGGGAGTTCTTAAGTAATATGATTAATTGAACTTTAACTTATCATGAACTTAGTCCTAGTATTTTTTTGCAAATTATGTTGTAGATCAATAGCTCGCGTTGTTGCTTCCCTATGTTTTTATATGTGTTCCTCGAGAAAATTGTATTGAAAGATGTTAGTAGCAATGATGCGGATTGGATCCGTGATCCGAGGTTTATCCTCATTGCTGCCTGAAAGAATTATGTCCTTAATGCACGCTAGGTGACAGACCTATTGCGAGAGCGGATCGCGGGCGTTATGAGCGTTTGGCTAGCTCAATATGATGACTAATTAATAGTTTAGTGCACCATGCTTAGCGGCTTAGAATCGGGACTTCAAAGGCGTTTTGAGCGTCATGGACCATATGAGATGTTCGGGAGTTGAAGTTAATATTTCAAGCAAATACCGAGTTGAGAGATATGAAGTCTCCAACAAAGTTCTAAAGCTAAAAGATGGAGGAGAATCGCTCAACTAGTGAGCATGTGCTCAGATTATGCAGGTACTTCAATCGCTTGAATCAAGTGGGAGTTAATCTTCCGGATAAGGCGGTGATCGACGAATTCTCTAGTCACCATCACTAAGTTACTAGAACTTCGTGATGAACTATAGTATGCAAGGGATGGCGAAAAAGATTCTCGAGCTCTTGGCGATGCTAAAATCGGCGAAGGTAGAAATCAAGAAAAACATCAAGTGTTGATGGTTGACAAGACCATTAGTCTCAAGGAAAATGGCAAAGGAAGAAGGGAACTTCAAAAGGAGCGGCAAGCAAGTTGCTGCTCGGTGAAGAAGCCCAAGTCTAGACCTAAGCACGAGGCCGAGTACTTTTGCTGCAATGGAACTGGTCCTTTGGAAGCGGAACTACCCTGAATATTTGGTGGATAAGAAGGATGGCAAAGTGAACAAGGTTATATTTGATATCTGAGGTTATTGATGTGTGCCTTACTAGTGTTTATAGTATCCCACAGTATTTGATACTTGTTCGGTTGCTAAGATTAGTAACTCGAAACAGGAGTTCTGAAATAAGCAGAGACTAGTTGAAGGGAAGTGGCGATGAGTGTTGGAAGTAGTTCCAAGATTGATATGATCATCATCGCACACTCCCTATACTTTCGAGGATTAGTGTGGAACCTAAATAAGTGTTATTTGGTGTTGAGCATAAATATGATTTGATCATGTTTATTGCAATCTGTTATTCATTTAAGTAAGAGAATAAATTGTTGTTACTGTTTACATGAATAAAACCTTATATGGTTACACACCCAATGAAAATAGTTTGTTGGATCTCGATCGTAGTGATACACATATAGATGCCAAAAGATGCAAAGTTAATAATGATAGTGCAATTTATTTGTGGCACTGCCGTTTGGGTCATATCGGTGTAAAACGCATGAAGAAACTCCGTAAAGATGGATTTTCGGAATCACTTGGTTATGAATCATTTGATGCTTGCGAACCGTGCCTTTTGGGCAAGATGACTAAAACTCCGTTCTCCGGAACAATGGAACAAGCTACTAACTTATTGGAAATAATACATACCGATGTATGCGATCCAATGAGTGTTGATGCTCGTGGCAAGTATCGTTATTTTCTGACCTTCACAAGATGATTTGAGCGGATATGGGTATATCTACTTGATGAAACATAACTCTGAAATAATTGAAAAGTTCAAAGAATTTCAGAGTGAAGTGGAAAATCATCGTAACAAGAAAATAAAGTTTCCGATCTGATCGTGGAGATAAATATTTGAGTTCTGAGTTTGGTCTTCATTTGAAACAATGTGAAATAGTTTCACAAATTCATGCCACAGAACACCACATCGTAATGGTGTGTCCGAGCGTCATAACCGTACTTCATTGGATATAGTACAATCTATGATGTTTCTTACCGATTTACCAATATCGTTTTGGGATCATGCATTAGAGACAGCTGCATTCACGTTAAATAGGGCACCATCTAAATCCGTTGAGGCGACACTATATGAACTGTGGTTTAGCAAGAAACCAAAGTTGTCGTTTCTTAAAGTTTGGGGCTGCGATGCTTATGTGAAAAGTTTCATCTGATAAGCTCAAACCCAAATCGGAGAATGCGTCTTCATAGAATACCCAAAGGAAATTGTTGGGTATAACTTCTATCACAGATCCGAAGGCAAGACATTTGTTGCTAAGAATGGATCCTTTCTAGAAGGAGTTTCTCTCGAAAGAAGTGAGTGGGAGGAAAGTGGAGCTTGATAAGGTAATTTGTACCTTCTCCCGAATTGGAAAGTATTTCATCACGAAATCAGTTCGATGATTCCTACACCAATTAGTGAGGAAGCTAATGATGATGATCATGAAACTTCAGATCAAGTTACTACAAAACCTCGTGGGTCTACCAAAGTACAGTTCGCACCAGAGTGAGTACGGTAATTCTATTCGGAAGTCATGTTACTAGACCATGATGAACCTCGAACTATGAGGAAGCGATGATGAGCCCAGATTCAGCGAAATGGTTTGAGACCATGAAATCTGAGATGGGATCCATGTATGAGAACAAAGTGTGGACTTTGATGGAGTTGCCGATGATCGGCAAGCCATATTATATAAATGGATCTTCAAGAGGAAGGCGGACACCGATAGTAGTGTTACTATCTACAAAGCTCGACTTGTCACAAAAGGGTTTCGACAAGTTCAAGGTGTTGACTACAATGAGATTTTCTCAAGCTGTGGCGATACTTAAGTCTGTCCGAATCATGTTAGCAATTGCCACATTCTATGAAATCTGGCAAATGGATGTAAAAACTACATTCTTTAATGGATTTATTAAAGAAGAGTTGTATATGATGCAACGAGAAGGTTTTGTCAATCCTAAAGGCTAACAAAATGTGCAAGCTCCAGCGATCCATCTATGGACTGGTGCAAGCATCTCGGAGTTGGAATAAGCGCTTTGATAGTGTGATCAAAGCATATGGTTTTATCTGACTTTTGGAAGAAGCCTGTATTTACAAGAAAGTGAGTGGGAGCACTACAGCATTTACGATAAGTATATGTGAATGACATATTGTTGATCGGAGATAATGTAGAATTATTCGCAAAGCATAAAGGAGTATTTGAAAGGAGTTTTTCAAAGAAGGACCTCGGTGAAGCTGCTTACATATTGAGCATCAAGATCTATAGAGATAGATCAAAAGCGCTTGATAAGTTTTTCAATGAGTACATACCTTGACAAGATTTTGAAGTAGTTCAAAATGGAGCAGTCAAAGAAAGAGTTCTTGCCTGTGTTACAAGGTGTGAAATTGAGTAAGACTCAAAACCCGACCACGGCGAGAAGATAGAATGAGAATGAAAGTCATTCCCTATGCCTTGGCCATAGGTTCTATAAAGTATGCCATGCTGTGTACTAGATCTATTGTATACCCTACACTGAGTTTGGCAAGGGAATACAATAGTGATCTAGGAGTAGATCCTTTGGACAGCGGTCAAAATTATCCTTAGTGGAATAAGGATATATTTCTCGATTATGGAAGTGGAAAAGGTTAAATAAATAAAGGGTTACGTCGATGCAAGTTTTAACACTAATCTAGATGACTCTGAATCTGGATACATATTGAAAGTGGGAGCAATTAGCTAGAGTAGCTTCATGCAGAGCATTGTAGACATAGAAATTTGCAAAATACTTACGGCTCTGAATGTGACAGACCCGTTGACTAAAATTATCTCACAAGCAAAACATGATCACACCTTAGTACTCTTTGGGTGTTAATCACATAGCGATGTGAACTAGATTACTGACTCTAGTAAACCCTTTGGGTGTTGGTCACATGACGATGTGAACTATGGGTGTTAACCACATATAGATGTGAACTATTGATGATAAATCACATGGCGATTTGAACTAGATTATTGACTCTAGTGCAAGTGGGAGACTGAAGGAAATATGCCCTAGAGGCAATAATAAAGTTATTATTTATTTCCTTATATCATGATAAATGTTTATTATTCATGCTAGAATTGTATTAACCGGAAACATAATACATGTGTGAATACATAGACAAACAGAGTGTCACTAGTATGCCTCTACTTGACTAGCTCGTTAATCAAAGATGGTTATGTTTCTAACCATAGACATGAGTTGTCATTTGATTAACGGGATCACATCATTAGGAGAATGATCTGATTGACATGACCCATTCCGTTAGCCTAGCACTTGATCGTTTAGTATGTTGCTATTGCTTTCTTCATGACTTATACATGTTCCTGTAACTATGAGATTATGCAACTCCGTTTACGGAGGAACACTTTGGGTACTACCAAACATCACAACGTAATGCTGGGTGATTATAAAGGAGTACTACAGGTGTCTCCAAAGGTACATGTTGGGTTGGCGTATTTCGAGATTAGGTTTTGTCCTCCGATTGTCGGAGAGGTATCTCTGGGCCCTCTCGGTAATGCACATCACTATAAGCCTTGCAAGCAATGTAGCTAATGAGTTAGTTACGGAATGATGCATTACGAACGAGTAAAGAGACTTGCCGATGCGAGATTGAACTAGGTATTGGATACCGGCGATCGAATCTCGGGCAAGTAACATACCGATGACAAAGGAACAACGTATGTTGTTATGCGGTCTGACCGATAAAGATCTTCGTAGAATATGTAGGAACCAATATGGGCATCCAGGTCCGCTATTGGTTATTGACGGAGATGTGTCTCGGTCATGTCTACATAGTTCTCGAACCCGTAGGGTCCGCACGCTTAACGTTACGATGACAGTTTTATTATGAGTTTATGAGTTTTGATGTACGAAGGAGTTGAGTCCCGGATGAGATCGGGGACATGACGAGGAGTCTCGAAATGGTCGAGACGTAAAGATCGATATATTGGACGACTATATTCGGAGTTCGGAAGGTTCAGTGATTCGGGTATTTTTGGGAGTACCGGAGAGTTACGGGAATTCGTATTGGGCCTCTTTGGGCCATACGGGAAAGGAGAGAAAGGGCCAAAAGAGTGGCCGCACCCTTCCCCTTGGACTAGTCCGAATTGGACTAGGGAGGCGGACCCTTCCTTCCTTCTCCTTCTCTCTTCCCTTTCCTTCTCTCCTACTCCTACTACATGGAAGGGTTCCTAGTTGGACTAGGAAGGGAATCCTACTCCGGTGGGAGTAGGACTCCCCTAAGCGCGCGCCATAGAGGGCCGGCCCTCCCTCCTCCTCTCCTTTATATCTGGGGGCAGGGGCACCCATGGACACACAAGTTGATCTGGATCGTTCCTTAGCCGTGTGCGGTGCCCCCCTCCACTATATTCCACCTCGATCATATCGTCGCGGAGCTTAAGCGAAACCCTGCGCGATGAAGCATCATCATCGTCCTGCCACGCCGTCTTGTGGAACTCATCCCGACACTTTGCTGGATCGGTCCGGGGATCGTCATCGAGCTGAGCGTGTGCAGAACTCGGAGGTGCCGTCGTTCGGTGCTTGGATCGGTCGGATCGTGAAGGCGTCGACTACATCAACAGCGTTGTTATAACGCTTCGCTTTCGGTCTCACAGTGCGTGGACGGACACTCTCCCCTCTCGTTGCTATGCCATCACCATGGTCCTGTGTGTGCGTAGGAAATTTTTTGAAATTACTACGTTCCCCAACACGGATGTCTCCCAGGGGGGGGGGGAGATGATGCGGAGCATCCCTCGACCATCACCATGGACGTCACACCACCACCACAAGCACGGAGAGTACCTATGACGAGAGTTTGCGCACTCGCCGTCGAAACCGAGGTTAACTCTTTCCTCTTTAAGTTTCTTTCGGATTCACACGAGAGTCAGATTCTACCTCAAATGGAAACTCAATGCACTCTTAGGTACCAAGAAGAAGACCGTGGAGAGGTGAGGATGGAGACGCAAGCACCTATGGAGGAGGAGACAGAAGAAGGACGCTCGAGACGCAAAGCAAAGGAGGCGCCGGACTACCCCGGGTGCCCGGCCACCAGCAGCCCGGCTGCCTGGCCACCTCCTACAGCCAGTTGGGAGAGCCCCTAGCCGCCACGGGTGCCCGACCCTCTGCCTGGGCGCTGCCCCCGCCACCCCCGGGTGCTCGGCCTCCTCCTGGGCTTGGCCCCAGCCCGCACCGGGTGCCGGGCCATCAACCCCCGGGTGCCCAGCCCCCTACAGCCACCCTGTCGGTGTCAAAACCGACGGATCTCGGGTAGGGGGTCCCGAACTATGCGTCTAGGCGGATGGTAACAGGAGACAAGGGACACGTTGTTTTTACCCAGGTTCGGGCCCTCTCGATGGAGGTAATACCCTACTCCTGCTTGATTAATATTGATGATATGGGTAGTACAAGAGTAGATCTACCACGAGATCAAGGAGGCTAAACCCTAGAAGCTAGCCTATGGTATGATTGTTGTTAGTTCTCGGACTAAAACCCTCCGGTTTATATAGACACGGATAGGTTAGGGTTACACAGAGTCGGTTACAATGGTAGGAGATCTACATATCCGTATCGCCAAGCTTGCCTTCCACGCCAAGGAAAGTCCCATCCGGACACGGGACGAAGTCTTCAATCTTGTATCTTCATAGTCTTGGAGTCCGGCCGTGACGATAGTCCGGCTATCCGGACACCCCCTAGTCCGGGACTCCCTCAGTTGTCCTTGGCTCCACCTTGAAGGTCTTGAGCCACAATCCAAAGTGGGGGGTAATATGGAGTCCCGGACCAGGCTTCAATGACGATGAGTCCGGCGCGTTGATTGTCTTCGGCATTGCGAGGCGGGTTCCTCCTCCGAATACTTCATAGAAGGTTTTGAACATAAGGATAGTGTCCGGCTCTGCAAAACAAGTTCCACATACCACCGTAGAGAGAATAACTTTTGCACAGATCTGCTGACGTATTCTGGGGCGTGACATCACACCACGGCCAGGACTTTATATGAATCGTTTTTTTACCATTCCACCTTAGCGCGTTTAGCGAGGCGGTTTCCTTGGCACGTCTTATCAAAGCATAGATCGTGCCCCCTTATTCCGGGATTCTCATCAATACGGACGTGGGTAACCCAACCGTGCCCGTTGGCACGCCTCCTCTATCAAAGGCGAGTCCTAATCGACCACGGGGTGGGCTCTTGGTATTCAACCTCTTTATAATGAGACCAAGGCCCTCCTCTTTTTACACCCTCCATCGAGTTCGCCCCGCGCTTCGAGTTCCAACACCCAAAGCTTCAGATTTAGGCACTTGGACCTTGACGATGTCGGCTCCGACCAACCGGCCGATGGATGTCTCCCTCCGTCACGAAGAAGATGTGCTAAAGCTGCGAGGCGCCAGTATCTAACCAGCGAGATCTCGCATAGGCTACCTGCTCGGGGCAGGTCATTCCCACTCTGAGCCCGGCGAGAGCGTGGTGTTCGTGTCTCACTTCCTTTGGGGTTTAGGCTTCCCGACGGATCCCTTTGTGCGGGGGCTCATGTTTTATTATGGGCTGGATTTCCATGACTTGAATCCGGAGTCCATCCTCCATATCTCGTCATTCATTGTCGTATGTGAGGCCTCCCTCCATAGTACCCCCCACTTTGGATTGTGGCTCAAGACCTTCAAGGTGGAGCCAAGGATGATCGGGGGGCAACAAGCGAGTCTTGGAGGGGCAGTCATAAGCAAATGTCTTGATGCTCCATGGCCGAGGGCTCTTTGCAAGAGGAGCTTGGTTTGTGGCAGCAGGGAGTGGTTTTATATCACCGCTCCTCGGGGCACCAAATGGGCGGCGCTCCGCCTTCGCTCAGGTCCACCACAGCGGTGGCGTCATGGGTCAACAAGGGGCTCGGCTGGGGCCGTCCAGGGCGTTCCCTCGCTGCGGGGCCGTGTTCGAGACCTCAAGAGAGGAGATCAATCTGATTGCGATGGCACAGGTTATGTTGATTCGGCACCTTCAGCCCTGCAAGCGTCGCCCCCTCGCCTATGGGAATTCAATCCGGAGGGACCACGAGCTCTCAAAATTTTATGGGCACGGCGCCTGCGTGGAGATGTATAAACTGTTCTTGGATCACAAGAGAAGTGTCCGGACTGGCCGAGGGCGTGGGACTAAGCTGCAATCGCCCGATACTCAAGTAAGTAGTCCTGTAACGGACAAATTGTGCACTCATTTATCATATATACATGCCCTTTAAAGGAGCCGTTTCTTGAGCAGGAGTGGATAGCCAAGGCAAAGTTAATAAGGTGTCGGCTCCCTCCGGAGACCACGCCGGATCCCATGTTGGCCAAGATGTTGAAGGTCGCGCCTTTTGAAGAAGGCAAAGGGGGCGGGAAGCAACTGCCTCTGACGAGGCTATCAAGGAAGGAGGATTAAAAGTCCCATCCTTGAGGAGAGAAGAGGACCGCTTGGAAGATCCGGAGGTCAAGGCCTCAAAGAAGGAAAGGAATCTTCGTCGGAGAGTCCGGCTGGGAAGTAACCCAGCCGCACTATTTCCCCAAGGATCAGCCCTCCAATGAGCCGTAAGTGAAAAGAAGGGGTCTTGTGAATAAGGAACATCCTGTATTTATTTATGAAGATAACGAAATTGTACCTTGTAGTTCGGATCTCAGCCCTTCTCAGTGAGCTCGTCTTTGGGGATCTTCTTCCGAGATGATGGAGGCGAAACGCCTCCACGGTCGCACCCTCATGCGAGGCGGGCGATCTGAGGTGTCGTCGCGGAGGTTCCCCAAGTCCGGTGAGGCGGAAGGTCCGCGCCAAGTGGTGTCTTGGTCGGAGGAGCTGAAGGATCTGCTCGGCGGCGGCTACCTCGAAGATCACCGTGCTCTAATGGAGTGCGGTGATTGAAAGATTGCATCCGCGAGAGCGGATTGCATGAAGCCGTCGAAGCTTCTTGGCGGGGTTTGAGAATCTTAAAAAATGGTGTACCTTCGGCGAGTTATGCATATAGAATGCCTGTATAGATAGTAGCCCACGAGACTCGGTATGTTGTCAAAATTGACAGCGTGCGAGGATCAAATCTCGATTATAACATATCGCTGCTCCTAAACAGGTGGCGAGGCGTCCGGTGGCTAGCGGACTGATGGATATCTTGAACTAAAGCGGCAACTCGGCGAGGCGGATCACGGACATCGCTGGTCAATAAGCGGTTTGACGAGTCACAAGGTATCGACTTCTATCACGGACACCTAGTAAGGGCTTGGCGCCCATGTCTTACTATTTGTATGCTTGATGCAGATGGTGCGCTGCCGTGGAAGAGCTGCGGCGGAACTTGCCCAAGCGAAAGAGCAAGCGAGAAAAGAGTGATGCGGCGGTTTAAAGGCGGCGAAGAGCTAAAGCCAAGCAGGCTGCTCACTTGCCAAGCGAGAGGAAATGGCGATATGGCCAGCAAGTTGAAGAATGCTGCCGATCGCTGTGAGGTTTCTTGAAAAAGAACGTCAAAGCGGAGCAAGAGGGCTGAAAAAGGCCGCCGCGAATCAAGAATGCCCATTCGGCTTTGAGAGCTGCCAAGGAGGAGCTGAGTCAAGCCGGGGCAATTACGGCTGGAAAACCGTTTCTGCTGCGGAGGAAATATACGGATCCAAAGTATGCTCAATTGGACAAGTTGTAGAGTTCGGAGGATGCTTATCTGGATTTAGCGGCGGCGCTGCGAACGCGATTGAGCACTTCCGAGGCGGAAGGGGGCACTGAAGGAAGAGCTATATTGGTCGCAAATTCCATAGTCGGGCGTCTTCTTCCATTGACCGATCGGTTGGCGAATGGGCGAGCTGAATCGACTATCCGGACTTGCCATGGAGCATGTCATGACTCACTTGTGGCCGGGCGGACCCCAGCCGAAGAGCTATTTTGGTTTAGTGCAGCAGTTCCTTGGTGCGGTACCGCGTATCGACACAATGAAGTGATCGGCGTGTATTGAGGGCGCGGATGGCTCGGCCCGTGTCAAGACATCTTGGGCAGAGATGAAGGCCACCGACGTTGCAACCCAAGATTGAGACGAAGCGAGCACACGCCAAGCACTACTTTGAAGAAGTCTGCGGGGCGCTCGTTTAATAGAGGCGCAGATGCTCGGAGGATATTATGTTTAAATGACATGTATGATTTGTGAAAACAATGTTTTCAATATAATGTAAGAGCTTTTTATACTTGTGCGTTCAAGTAGTGAACTACTCCTGTCGCGCCCGTTTATGTATATGTGTATATAACTTGAAAGATGGCAGTCCTTGGCTTCAGCCCCACGCACATAGTGCGGGGTGTTTGCAAAGAAAGCGCTTTTCACTTAATCCAACGTCTTGGTCTGTTAAGGAGGTGATAGCGTAGCAAACCAGGCAACGGACTATAATGATTTATCACTTTCACTTAGCCATAGGAGTTCGAGGTGGGGCTACTATATAGCCCACAGAATACCGCACTCCCGAATTAGAAGTGCGTATGTGCTGACGAAAACCGGTCCTTCGTTAATGCGGAGGAATCCTAAACATTCGAGTGAGTCATCGAGTGGTTGACCAGTCTCTCGCTATATCATGACGATCGGTTTTGGCTTTCTCTCTTGAGGTGCTCGCCCGGCGAACGGGGCACAATCGCGATAGTTCTCCACAGGTGCCGCGTTAGCCGATAAAGCGGGCGTAAGGCAGCAAAACACAGGATCAGGCAAACCCAACATTTGACCAAAGACATGAGTCGAGCTGATGCATATAAGGCCTAACTTGAGGCGCGAACACTCCCTAAGGTATTGGTCTTTTAAAAAAGCGGGCAGAATAATGCCCTAAGCCCTGGTGTCGAGTGCGTGCAAAAATTCTGAGTGCGGCCAATGCCAAAACGCCAGCCTCCTCCTCGGTTGTAGTAACAAACCGGGGATGTATATCAACAAGAGACAGTAAAAAAGGTTTACGCGGGTCTTAATCTGAAAAGAATCCTTGCAGCGGGTCCCTCTTGCGTCTGCGCATGTGTCTCCGTTGTGCATTATCTTTGGGCGGGTGTAGCACGTTGTTCATCTATAAAGAGAGGAACTTAGTTTAAAAGAAAAGGATCGTCGAAAGATGTACTTAATATTTAAATAAGCAGATGCGGTTCAAAGAAGTGAATAAAATTGAGCTTTATTGTCTCTTGTTATACATGCATGCAGCCCCTCGTATGGGGGTATGCGCTAGTAAGCGCCGGACTCGTCTAGCCGTGTCCGGGTTTGAATGATCAATTCAGGTTTTTTTGACTAAGCGGGCCGGATAGGTGTGGGGCTGTCAAGGCAGTCTCCGTTCTTCCGTGCTAGAGTAACATAATACTTCCTCTTAGCGAGATGATGCCGCGTGGACCGGGCATTTTAAGTGTTAGAGATGCATAATGCGGTATTGCGTTAAAGCGGTAAAGCTTGGCGTCCCAATAGTGCTTGATGGCTACTTTTAAGCGGGCGACATGGAAGATTAACCTTCGCGACGGAAGTTGTCGGATGAACCGAACACAACTTCTAGCAGTATGGAGCCCGTACAATGGGCATATGGGCCTGACATTACTCCTTTAAAGGAGGTGTTGCTACGGCGAATTTTGGTTAGGTTTATCCCCATCCTGCGGATTGTGTCCTAATATATCAGGTTTATATCACTGTCGCCGTCCATGAGGACTTGTGTAAATTGGAATCCGTCGATTATAGGATCCAATATCAAGGCAGTCCATCCTGCGTTCCGGATATTTTCAGAATAGTCCTGATGGTCGAAGGTGATTGGTTTTGACAACCAGTGTGTGGCGCGCCTTTTAGTGGGCGCCGCTCTGTTTTTCCCTTTGATCACATGAAGTGAGTTTACTGTTTTAACCTCTTGTGGGAAAGTCTTTTGTTTTCCGGGGCTCTGCTTGTGGTGCTCGTCGTCATCTTCACTTGGTGTGTCGAGCCCCTTGTGTTCGGCGTTCGATCTGCGGACTGTTTGAAGACAACAATTTCTGTGGGCATGGTTAGGAGGCCTCCCAGGAGTACTGTGGATTTGACATATCTTGTCCAATATTTTGTTGAAGTTGGATAGCTCATCGCTATTGTCCTTAAGGGGCAGTTTTGTATTGTTCTGCTGTGAGCTTTTGAATCCGGCGTTGACTGCCACGCTCTTTGGACCATTCCTTTTAATCCAGCGCTGGTCCTTGTTGCGCCGTGGTTTCCCATTTCCATCCCTGATTTCGAATGTACTTGGGTCGCTGGTGCTGCATCTTGCCAGCCAGCTATCCTCTCCCGCGCAAAAGCGGGTCATGAGGCTTGTTAATGCGGCCATTGTTCTTGGTTTTTCTTGGCCGAGGTGTCTGGCGAGCCATTCGTCTCGGACGTTGTGTTTGAAAGCTGCTAAGGCTTCGGCGTCCGGACCGTCGACTATTTGGTTCTTTTTAGTAAGGAACCTGTTCCAGAATTTCTGGGCTGACTCTCCGGGCTGCTGAGTTATGTGACTTAGATCGTCTGCATCCGTAGGGCGGACATAGGTCCCCTGAAAATTTGCCCGGAACGCATCCTCGAGCTCTTCCCAGCTTCCAATGGTATTTTCGGGAAGGCTTTTAAGACAATGCCGAGCTGGCCCTTTGAGTTTAAGGGGTAAGTATTTTATGGCGTGGAGATCATCTCCTCTAGCCATGTGTATGTGGAGGATGTAATCCTCGATCCAGACTCCAGGGTCTGTTGTTCCGTCGTATGCCTCTATGTTTACGGGTTTGAATCTCGCTGGAAATTCATGATCCACCACCTCATCGGTGAAACATAGGGGGTGTGCGACGCCTCTATATTTGGGTGTGCCGTGATCTTCGGAATTTTGGCGTGTTGCATTGCTTTGACGAGCCTGCTTTCTTGGCCCATAGATGGACCTAACTGGGCCATCCTTTTGATGTGAATCCTTATGCGGATCGCATATCGGCTTGTGTCTGGCGCCATCCGCGCTCTCTTTTTGCCGTGGGGTCGTCCATCCGACGGGTGGCCTTCTTACTTTTTAATTGTGGGGCTCTAAGGCCTCCTCGTCGAATCAGGCAGTAGCTTTCTTTTGGGTAGCTCTTAGTTCGGCGATTTATCGCCATACTTGTCTGCGGTGCTGAATACTTTGCTCCATCGATCTGAGTGCATCTTCTACTGTTTTGAGCTTCCGCTTACCTTTTTTCAGGCTCTGCAGCGATGGCGGCGAGCCTTTTCGGAGGTCATTTGCTCCAATAGTTTGTCCGGCGTGAGATCGTCCGGACTGTTGTCTTCGCCGTGGACAGATTGTTTATCAAGTTGTCTTGTTACGACGATTGCTCGATAGCTTGTTCGTTGTCCACGGTTCGCCCTGCTCTATGGCTGGGTCTTTGTTGGCGGGATTTTGTTAGGCGTTTACGTTACCGTTTGACTGCTTTTGAGGATTTATCCTTCGTGGCGTCCGTTGTTCCTCGTCTTCATTTCCTTTAGGTGTATCCACCATGTATACATCATGGGATGAGGTGGTTGTCCAGCATCCTCTGGTGCTGGTTCATTATTGTCTCCTACATCGTCGTCCATACCGTCGATGTCTTGAATCGAAATCGAGCACGTCGTGTAAGCTTTCGGCGATTAGCTCTGAAGTGGGTGGTGGGTGGGCGTTGAATTTCTTCGTCGTCCGCATCCCAACCTTCCCGACCGTAGTCCGCCAGGGCTCTCCGGATAAAGAGAGAGACTTTAGTGAATTCAGGATGTCGCCAAAGGCGAGTCTTTGAAAGATGTCATGACGTGAAATCCATGACCGGCCCAATCGGATTCGACCGGCGGTAGCGGAGGTTGAGTCCGGAAAGGAGTCCGGCATCCTGAGTCGAGGTCTTTGCAAAGGACAGGGATGGAGTTCGGCTCAATCGCCGTAGAGATTGTAGCCCCCGAGGCGGTGTCCAACCACTCGTCCTCGATCGAGGAATCCGGCTCCGGATTAAGGGTTGGAGCGGATCTTGATGCGGCCTCGAGGCCTTTGTTCGGCTGCTGAGCTAGATCATGCCCATCAAGACAGTCGGCACGCTTGGCTGCGCTCGAATCCGTCGAAGATCAAGTCTCCGCGGATATCGTCCGTATAATCCAAACTTCAAATCTGACACGATGGCGAGGGGCGTAGCTTCGATCTGCTCCAAATGGCCAGCGAATTGGCCCGCATGCAAAAGCCACGAATCTGAAGATCTGTCCGGGAGAAAAGTCTCACCTGGACGCGTCGTTGTTGATGATCGAAGGAGCCATCGGTTAATGGGATCACATCATTAGGAGAATGATGTGATTGACATGACCCATTCATTAGCTTAGCACTTGATCGTTTAGTATATTGCTATTGCTTTCTTCATGACCTATACATGTTCACGTAACTATGAGATTATGCAACTCCGTTTACGGAGGAACACTTTGGGTGCTACCAAGCGTCACAACGTAACTGGGTGATTATAAAGGAGTACTACGGGTGTCTCCAAAGGTACATGTTGGGTTGGCGTATTTGAGATTAGGTTTTGTCACTCCGATTATCGGAGAGGTATCTCTAGGCCTTCTCGGTAATACACATCACATAAGCCTTGCAAGCATTACAACTAATAAGTTAGTTGTGAGATGATGTATTATGGAGCAGTAAAGAGACTTGCGATAACGAGATTGAACTAGGTATTGGATACCGACGATCGAATCTCGGGTAAGTAACATACCGATGACAAAGGGAACAACGTATGTCGTTATGCGGTTTGACCGATAAAGATCTTGAAGAATATGTAGGAACCAATATGGGCATCCAGGTTCCGCTATTGGTTATTGACCGAGAATAGTTCTAGGTCATGTCTACATAGTTCTCGAACCCGTAGGGTCCATACGCTTAACGTTACGATGGTATTTATTATGAGTTTATAAGTTTTGATGTATCGAAGTTTGTTGAGTCCGGATGTGATCACGGACATGACGAGGAGTCTCGAAATGGTCGAGACATAAAGATTGATATATTGGAAGCCTATGTTTGGACTTGAATAGTTCCGGGTGAAATCGAGTTTTAGGAACACCGAGGTTACGGAACCCTCCGGGGTTAATGGGCCTTAGTGGGCCATGAGGGCGAAGAGGAGGGCCGCCAGGGGGCCGCCGCCGCCTCCCCTAGTCCCAATAGGACAAGGAAGGGGCGGCGCCTCTCTCTTCCCTCCCCAAGTCCTAATCCAACTAGGAAGGGGGAGTCCTACTCCGGTGGGAGTAGGACTCCTCCGCGCCTCCTCCTAGGGCTGGCCGCACCCCTTGCTCCTTTATATCTGAGGGCAGGGGGGCACCCCATGACACACAAGTTGATCTACGGATCGTTCCTTAGCCGTGTCGGTGCCCCCCTCCACCATATTCCACCTCGGTCATATCGTCATGGGCTTAGGCGAAGCCCTGCGCCGATAGAGCATCATCATCGTCCTGCGCCGTCGTCTTGTGGAACTCATCCCCGACGCTTTGCTGGATCGGGCCGGGGATCGTCATCGAGCTGAGCGTGTGCTGAACTCGGAGGTGCCGTGCGTTCGGTACTTGGATCGGTCGGATCGTGAAGGCGTCGACTACATCAACAGCGTTGTTATAACGCTTCGCTTCACGGTCTCACGAGTGCGTGGACATACACTCTCCCCTCTCGTTGCTATGCCATCACCATGATCTTGCGTGTCCGTAGGAAATATTTTGAAATTACTACGTTCCCCAACACCCGGGCCATCAACCCCCGGGTGCCCGGCCCCCTACAGTCACCCCTCGGGCGGTGGCCCTGACCGGTCCGGGTGCCCGGCCAGTTTCACCCCGGGTGCCCGGACCCTTCCGCGTGCCTGCGCGCACTTTTGGGTTTTGGACCCTTGTATCCCCCTCTCTGTCACAATTCGTCCCTATACTATATAAACACCTCCCCTAGCTCATTAGAAGGAGAGAAAAGTATATGAGAGACATTAGTGAGCTTTGCTCCTTGTACCTCCTCTTGTGAGAGAGAGACCTCTCCCATGGAGATCAAGACCTCCTATGGAGAAGATCCCTAGTGGATTCAAGCCCCCCATCTAGGGAAAGATCCCCATCATAGGATCATCAAGACCTCTCTCCTCATAGGATTGGGACGAACTAGTTACCTTGTATCTTTTCTTTGTTGTCCTTGAATCATTGTGACCTCTTGTGTGTTCTTGGATCTAGCATATGTGTGATTGGATCTAGTCAATTTGAGTGTTTCCCCTCTCTTGTGTTCTTCGTTTTCTTCGTGTTTTGGGGGATTTCCCCTCCAATTCGTGAAATATCTCCCTCTAGGGTTCCACCATACAACACAAGGACTAAGGGATTCGCGTATATAACCTTTGTCGAGCAGCTCCTGGACTTGACGCATAATCTCCTTCGTCTCCTTTGGATTGGTACGGTATGGTGCACGGTTGGGTAGCGATGCACCGAGAATTAAGTCAATCCCTCTAATAGGAGGTAATCCTGGTGGCACGTCTTGTGGAAAGACGTCAGCGAACTCCTGCAAAATGTTAGTAACATCAGGAGGCAAAGAGGAAGGCACGTCCTCAAATGAAAATAATGCCTCTTTGCACACAAATGCATAGCAAACAGATTTGCTAAAATCTAGCTCATCAATATCAGACTTGGTGGCGAGTAAACATGCACTTTTCAATTTAAATTTCAGAAGCAACACTAGATGGTTTATTATTAGGCTTCATTTGTTGCTCAAATTCTTTTGCCACAATCTGATTTTCACTCTTATTGTTCTCCTGTTTTGCTTTATTAGCTCTATTAATACCATATTTCAAAATGGAATCAGGAGACATGGGAAGCAAAGTAATATGTTTATCCTTATGAACAAGAGTATGTTGATTGTTTCTACCATGGTGTACAAATTTTTTATCAAATTGCCATGGTATACCAAGTAATAAGGAACACGCTTGCATGGGTACCACATCACAATCAACATAAGCAGCATATGTAGAGATACTAAAATGCACACGAACAGTACATGTTACCTTAACCTTGCCGTTGTTGTTGAACCAGTGGATGTAGTAAGGATGTGGATGTGGTCTTGTAGTGTGAGATAGCTTCTCCACCATCTCCATGCTAGCCAAGTTGTTACAACTCCCTCCATCTGGATGACGTGAACAAAACGTTCCTTCACAACTCCCTTTGTATGGAACAAATTATGCCTCTGATTTTGCTCAGCTTGTGTAACCTGCACACTCAAAACACTTTGAGCAACTAAACATTCATACATGTCAGCATCTTCAGCAGCCATGTATTGCGTCTCATGATCAAAATCATCTCCATCGTGTTCTTCACTTGTAATAAGAGTCAAAGTCTCCTCATCATAGTCACTCGCGACTCATACCCACCATCCTCAGTAACAATCATCACACGCTTAGATGGGCATTCTTTCGCATAATGACCTCCACCCTTGCAACGACGACAAATAATATCATGTGTTTGCCTTGTTGATGCCATGGATGAAGAATAGCTCTGTGCAAGCCTAGAAAGTGTGCTCTTGGCAGATAGTGGTGGTTGTGCCTGCTTTCTTGTATCACAGTTGAAGGTGGCAGCTGACGGAGGTGCCGGTGCAGCAGAACGTGTGGAAGTAAGGAAGGACGCGGTGTCCATGATGAAGGTCGACCTGCAGAAAAGTTAGTACGCGCCAATGCCTCTCGATCCTGCACTTCACATTCAGCTTTGCAAGCAAGATGGAACAAACGAGTGATATTATTATATTCCTTATACTCTAGAATGGTCTGAATCTCTTTATTCAATCCACCCATAAAACGTGCAAGCATAGCTTCATTATCCTCAACAATACCACATATAATCATGCCAGTTTGTAATTCCTGATAATATTCTTCTACAAAAAAAATTCCTTGTCTTAAATGCTGCAATTTTTGAAGTAATTCACGTTGATAATATGGTGGAACCCAGTGAGTACGCATAGCAGTTTTGAAAGCAGCCCAAGTAGATGGAATAGGATATAATCTACAATGTTCAGACCACCAAACACATGCAAAACTAGTGAAAGCACAAATAGCAGCAAGAACACGTCTCTCCTCAGGATATTGTAAACATGTAAATTGTTGTTCAGTTTCTAACTCCCAAGTAAGATATATATCAGGAACATATCTACCCTCAATTGGTGAAATATTCAACTTTAGTTTAGGAAGATGGTCATGACCTCGTACCTCTGGTGGTGTTGCAGCCCTACCGTTGTGATGATATGCATGAGGACGACCTGGTGGTGGTCGTGCTGGTGGTTGCACGTAGTTCCGATTTTGATCAACCTCATCCTCGTAATGGTCCTCCACCTCTACAGTAGCAGCATGAGCTACAGAAGCATCAACAGTAGGTACAGCGGCACCAGAAGTTTGACCAGGCTCAAGGGGAACGTGTTGTGCTCGTCCCACTTGATTTGGAAGGCGTTGTTGTTGTTGTTGTTGTTGTTGTTGTTGTTGTTGTTGTTGTTGTTGTTGTTGTTGTTGTTGTAGAGGTGCAACAGGTGCAACGGGCGGTGGTTGTGGAAGACACACGAGTAATTCATTAAACTTGTTATCGAGCTTTGTTTCGAACGCCTTCTCAGTGCCATCTATCTTCTCCATGGCCTCTTCAAATCGGTTTAGCACATCTTCCACCTGTCCACTCATCATTTGCTGAAACTTATCATGAAGCTCGTTGTTCGTCAAGTTCTCCCAGTCAATCTGGTTACCTTGTGATCCTGCCATGGTTAGCAGCAATAGAAACACACAAGAATATGACCCTACAGACTACTAATTGTTGGTGGTGGTGGGTGTCACAAATCTGTCAAGCAAATCTCAAATTCTTACCAGTTCTTACCTGTCGGCGTTCTGGGAACGGGGGTCCCCAGACTTGCCTGCCTGCGGCCTGCGGCGTGGCTCAAGTGGGGGCCCAGCGCGGCCCATCTTCATCAGCTCAAGCTCAGGACCCTCGCGAGGGGCCAAGCCTCGCGGGGCGGACGACAAGAGGCTTCCTCAGGAGCGGCCTCATCAGGCAGGCTCGCGAGGAGGCGGAGAGATCAAGGCAGGGGTACCTCGCGAGGAGCCCGTGACGCAAGCCATGACGATCGAGACCAGGCGGGCGCCAGGCGGGCGTCGGCCTGCGCAGTGTCCTTGTTTCCCTTTCGGTGCAAAGGGGGCAAGCACAGGCCAAGGCATCAAGCAAAGGTTACCATTCCGGTGCAACAAGACCAAGACCAACAGAGCGGCAGGATGGAGGTCACCGTGGAGCCCAAGACGGCGTCATCACTAGTTCTTTTGGCAGCTGAAGACCACCTTTGGTCAGGATAACTTGTACTAGATGTTCCCGTTCAAAATGGCCAATTGTTGGCACCCTTCCCACTCATTATTTGGGGAGAGGCCCAGGGCCTCTATAAATAGAGCTAGTCACCACAGAGTAAGGAGGATCTGACCAGATCGGATAGAGCCCTAGGAAAGAGAGAGAGAGAGAGAGAGAGAGAGAGAGAGAGAGAGAGAGAGAGAGGCGATCGAACTCACCCAAGCAGTTCATCGCACCAGCTCAAGAACACCCGTGAGGCTGTTCTTCCCCGGTACTGTTCATCATCAGCCACTGAGGCAATCCACCACACCACACACTGGAGTAGGGTATTACACCACAATGGTGGCCCGAACTAGTATAAATCTCGTGTCCCTTGTGTTGTTCCTCGTTTCCAGCTTAGATCGCGTGAGGAGATCGGACGTAGATCGGTAGGGGAGAGATCTCCGCGCGCACCCCAGTGTTCGAACTTCAAGGGTCTGCCGAAACCCGAAATCCGACATTACCCAGCAGCAGGCGGTGATCGGCAACCGTTGTAGTCAAAACTCTCAAAGCTTGGATAGAGCGATTACCAGGAAAAGTCAAACGCACGACGTAGATGTATGTGGAGCTAGGAAGGCTTATAATATGGTAGCAAAAAGGGTCAGCAATAATCAATTCAGAGATGCAAAGTTGAATAAACGCTCGACGGCGGTATTGTGCTGGTCCTAAGCTAGACCGTACTAGAGACGCGAGCCTGGAACACGAAAAAAATCACAGCGCGACACGTAAACAAGGGAAAAGCACACTCTGAAAAAAAATTGTATAATTTTTGCGCTCCTCTTTTTTTTGCGAAAAATCACTATAATGGCGAGTGTCTCAAAACTCTTCCCAAGTCAAACTAACAGGATAGCCACGAAATTGTTTTGACAACTTTTTTTTCGAAAATCAGGGCAGCGACGATGAAAAAGTGCGACAAAAAATCACTATGATGGCGAGTGTCTCAAAAGACTCAGAAAAGCCTAAAAGCAGGATAGCGAAAAAACATTTTCGATTGCTGAAATTTTGGCCTAAAAACTGTCGGGGGTCTCCGAAACCTACTCAGGCAAGGAAACACAAATCGGAAAATAGATGGATCTCGAAAACAAACCTAATATGAAAAGAACTCGGATTGGTGGTGGATATATGATGGTAAGATATGGCAGCGGTGGTGGTATATGGATATGGATTGATGGTGGTATATGGATACGGATTGGTGATGGTATATGGATATGGATCGGTGGCGGATAAGCGGTGGTGGTAGATGGCAGGGGCGATGATGATGGTGCGGCGGCGGCGTGACAACTTATGACCAGAACTCGAAACTCTAAAAGACTAGACGCTAAGACCCGCAACTGGACATGATGATGCAACCGCAAATTCAACAAAGCAAAAACCATAAAAAGATTATGCAATGGCTCAAACTGGTTTGGATATGATGACTAACCCTAATTTTTTTTTCATTTTTCCATGGACTGTAGGTATGAAGAACAGACTCGATCTAAACTACGAAAAATTGTAAAATCTCACTGAGCAACCTGGAAATATGATACCACTTGATAGAGGCAAAGGTGTCCCGTCTTTCGATGAGATGGTGAATATCGTTTCGGAGGAGTAGACTTTCACGATCTGACTACGAACGTGCGAGGACGTCACGCCTTAGCAATCGCTAAACCAAGTCCGAGAGGTTATTGACCACGCTGGACCACGATCAACCTGACTACTAGGGTCTATTTCCCGCGAGCAAACGAAGAACAAGTAAGAAACTGAGATTGCAATATGGATATTGCAAATATATGAGGAAAGTTTTATTAATGAAGGTGGGTTTCCGTGACGCCTTTGTCTGGTGGTTGAACACAAACGAAGTACACGAAGTTGCAGCTATGGCGAACTTTTAATCTAAACAAAACTCAAAGTCTAAACGATGCCCTAAGGGCTGTATATTTGGAGGAAGAGGGGGGAATTTCATGGTCCTTGGAGGAGGGGTACAAAACTGTCAGGACCCCGATTCCAAGTCACATTGACCTAGCCGGTAGCACCTCATATCACTTTGCGGCCTCACGCACGGTATTCCCACGGGTGTCGTCTTACCATGGCCCGGGACCGTTTGCGCCTTTTGGCTCACGTATATGATAGTGTCGCTAGCATCCACATGACAGAGAACCGGGCCGACATGGCTAGTCGTGAACCCAAAGCGGCGCTAACCCATGGGGACGAGCATACATGAATCACATCGAACATGTCGGTCATCAACGTATGAATCCGGGCTGTAGCACTGGCTAACAGGACTCCGGTAACCCGGGCTGTAGCAGGCTAGGCAAGACTCGGATATCACAGCGTGACATTTCCTGAAGGGACAGACATAGGAACGAAGTGAAACACATGCCGCCGATCAAGTGTCCAAAGCAGTAGTCTTTGGGCTAGCGAGGACTCGTGAACTGGGCATGGCGGACTACTATCGCTCGAAAGCACTAGACTACATTTCCCCATATGAGAGGCTGCCAAGGATAAACAACTAGATTGTCGGATCCCACACATACCAAGCATTTCAAACATACACACAATATGCTCAATATGTGTAGATACAACATGGCATCACAACATAACTCTCGACTCAAATATTTATTCATTAGGCTCCGAGGAGAGAGATATTACAAACATGGGTCTCATGACCCAACACTCGAAACATACAAGTCGAGCACAAGCGGAAGCTTAACATGTCCGAGTACGACATCTACAAATGAAAAAGGCTGAGAAGCGACTATCTACCAGATCTGCCGAGGGCACAAGATCGTGGCCGAGGTATCAAGCTAAGCGTCAAAGTCCACACGGAACTACTAGCGAGACCGACATCTCTCGCAAAACATAAAATAAGCAAGCGTGAGTACAAATATACTCAGCAAGACTTACATCGAACTAACTACATATGCATCATTGTCAACAAAGGGGTGGTGGAGTTTGACTGCAGCAAGCCAGCTTTGACTCGGTCGCTATCCTGAACTACATTTGCAAGTAACTCTTTTAGGTGGCGCTTACGAGTCCACATATTCACCAATCAATACACCACTATGGATCCGATCCGTCTTCCCTCGAGAACGCAATCCATAGCACTCACGCTTATCTTGCGCATTTTAGAGTATCCACTTTCACTTGTCTATGAACTGATATAGGCAACCCAGAAGTCCTTCTCTGCGGACACGGCTATTCGAATAGATCATATTAACCCTGCATGGGTGTACTTCTTCACACACGCTCTCACCACTTATCGCCGTTTACACGACATGTACTCGGCAACCTTCAAGCGGAAGCCCAGCGAGGGTGTCGGCCACGGCCTACCTAAACACTCAAGTCCCTAGTCCAGGTTTATCGCCTATTCGGGTTCCATCCATGGAGTCGGCCGAGGTTTCCACTAACGACCCGAGCGATGTGTGCAGGGTTCCCGAGACACCAAGCAGGCGAATCGGTACACCGGCCACGGTGTATCTACCGCATCATAGCCCACCCCTAGGGTCAGCGCCTTCATACGGCCTCCAACACATATCCTACAAACACCAAAAACTAGTTGCATCTCACAGACAGAGAACAAGGGTGGTTAAGAAGCCGAGAGGGTCCATTGGTTTCGGGCCCAATGCGTGGTAGTAACTGTTTCATGGATCACAAACACAGAACTCAGTTCCTGAGGACGGCTACAATGAGACAACCCACCATGTACTCCTACATGGCCTCTCACCACTACCTTTACCAAATCGTGTTCACACACTTAGCTCACACACAGTAGGACATGTTCACACACCTCCGATTCATCCCCGGTGAATCAGACCTGACTCAACTCTAAGCAGTAGCAGGCATGACAAACAAGCATGAATGAGTAGGCACAACAGGGCTCAAACAACTCCTACTCATGCTAGTGGGTTTCATCTAATTACTATGGAATGACAGGTCATGCAGAGGATAAAGGGGTTCAGCTACCGTAGCAAGTAACAGATGAATCGTCGTTGTCCTAATGCAGTAAAAGAGAGCAGGAGCGAGAGAGTGGGATTATATCAGAATGAACAAGGGGGTTTTGCTTGCCTGGCACTCCTGAAGATAATATAGTTCTTCATGGGTGTCATCGATCTCATCGTCGAAACCACGTCTACTGAGAGGGGACAAACACCGGCAAAAGAGAGAAAGCACAATCAATGCAATGCAACAATATGATGCATGAATGACATGTCAAAATGAGTGTGTTGGGCTAATGCAACTACAATCAGATGGGTTTGAGCTAATTTGAACCAAAGATTCAAAGTTCAAACACATTTGTGAACTTAAACAATGCTTTATCATGTTTTGCTCTAATCAGCAAGTTAACTTGTTTAAACATGCATGAAACCAGTACAGATGGATATATTGGATTTCTCTAATCATTTTTCATATATAATTTATTTAATTTAGAGTTACGGTTGAATTTCTATGAATTTTTGAAGTTTAGGCAAATTTCTGGATTTTCTAATTATCTAGAATTAAACTAATTCTAGAAAATGAATTACTGCGTCAGCACTGCATCAGCATGACATAAGCGAGTCAACGGGGCGGCCCAGGTCAAATTGACCAGTGGGGCCCGCGTGTCAGTGTCTAACTAAACTAACCTAGTTCAATTAGCACTAACCTAGGTCAAACTAATTAAGTATACACCTAAACTAGATTGATTAGCCGGGCAGGGCCCACATGTCATAGACCCAAGGGAGGTCAAATCCCTAGGTCAACCGGGGCTAATCCACCGGCGGTCAGGGCGGTCAACCCGCCGGCGTTTAGCTGCCGGCGAGGTTAGATAGGGCGGCGTGACTCGGAAACGCCGCACAGGGCACGACTTGACGAACGGTTTGCATCTACGGCTTGCTGGCGCTCACGCGCATCCAGCGGTGGCGGCGGCTGGAGCTAGGGTGGCCGGAGCTCACCGGAACCTTGCTCGCGGCGGCTGCCGGAGCTCGGGCTCGAGCGGGCGCGATCTTTGCGCTGCGGGAGATAGCTGAAGGTGGCGTTGGTTTCTGCGAGCTGCTTGAGCATGGTGACACGCGGGGTGCGAGCTGCGGTGGCTCGACCATGGCGGTGAGGAACCACGGCGGCGTCGAGTTCGGTCTTCTTGAATCAGCGTCTGGTGAGGATAGGCCCGGGTGAGGGGAAGGTGACCGGAGCTCACAGTAGCGTCGATGGAATGCTTTCGTCGGCTCGGGGAAGGCGTTAGGGGTCGATGGAGCGACGGTGGCGATCTCCGGTGACCGTCGGTGATGATGACGACGATGGTGACGCGTTGGGACTCTTCCGGTCGCGTGAGACAACGGGGAGGACAAGGGCGGCACGGCGGAGCTCGGGAACAGCGTTGGAGAGGCGAGTGGTGGCTGGTGGCTGCGGTGTTTGCGGCGGCTCCGGCTCGTTCGGGGCCGTGGAAGAAAGCAGAGGAGGAAGAGCGCTCGAGGAGAGGGAGGAGAGGTGCAGGGGGTCAGTGGGGGCGTGGCGTCGCGGAGGCGTCCAGCATAGCAAGTGGGGCTGGAGGTGGCCTCGCGCGTGCGTGCGCGTGTAAGACACATGCCCTCCTGCCTACTGGCAGGAGGTTGAAGACGGTGCGGTGGCTGGCTGGGCCTAGCACAGTAGTGGGCTGCCAGGTGGGCTGGGCAGGTAAGTGGCCCAGGTAGGCGTTCTCTCTCTCTCTTTCTAAATTGTTTTCTGTTTTCTATTTTTCTATAACTTCTAGGCTTTATTTAAAATACCGAAACGTTTTCAAAAATCCTGAAAATAATTATGGGTTCTTTTTGGAATATTCCCAACAGCCCTCACTTAAGTTCAGAATTAATTGAGCATTCAAAATATTATATAGCATTTAAATGCCCAATTGCAAATAGCATATGATTTAATCCAGAGCCCAAATATGACATGGAAAAAGGTGCAACACCTCTGGTTAATGTTTCCAGCATTTTCCAGAAATGATGAACATTTTTGAAAGCCATTTGGATTCACTGAGAATATTTTAGTTGAACCTAGTGGATTCCTTTGATGCTAGGGTTTAGGCAATCCCCATTTCAAGTTTCTTAGAAATTTAAACATGATGACATGATGAGCAAGCAAAGTCAAGCAAGGCCGATCTGGGGTTGTGACAGAAACCAACCCTAACTCTTGTTTCTCCACACATACGGACTCTAAAAACAACCTATACTTGACTATTTTGAAATTACATGGGCCTGGCCCAAAAATAAGGTGGCGCAGCACCTATAATAGCCTCTGGACTAAATTTATGAAGTGGCATCTTGTATATTTCGTCCAAGGTTTCATGCACTCATTATGGTGGCTTCAAAGTCCTGAAATCATCACTTGTAACTTCGTTCTTGTTCCCCTTGCGCATGCCATCATCTCCATGCTTGATCTTGCTCCAATGTCCATCCCTCTTGTCCAAGCCAGGCCCTTCATTTGTAAGCAAAACAAATGTATCCAATTTAGGCAACATCATATTCTCATGAACATTAGAATCATTACCAAGAAATGAAAGTACCAGGTAATTTAATTGGCGTGCACGAGCTCTAGTAATTGGTCCAGTATGTATAGTAGCAGGGACTGTGGATGTAACAATGGTATTGATGTCCTCATCATTTCCTCTTTTGCTTAAAAGCTTGTTTGGCTCTTTCTCATGCAAAAGTTGATGAACCAAGGTAGCAATTGTGTATATGCTATGACAACCTTGTGGCACAAGAGATGATATCAAGATATGGATACCGATATGATATGATATGATATATGCAACGAGATGATGATCACTAATGTGCACAGGTGACGTTGTTGGCAATACTCAAAGGCTAGTCTCCATGGGTAAGGGACGCAAAGATGAAGGCTATGGAGTTATCAATTGCAATGGCAAGGCGTAGACAAAGATGCCGTCGAAGTTACCGTCCTTGCCTATGGTTGAAAGTGTCAAAATGATGTGATTGCTGCTGATGTCGTAGTGCACGGTCTACAGTATGTTGGCGAAGATGCCGCTGCACCGTAGTCGGAGTTGTCGAATTAGCGGAGGTCGCCGAAGAAGTGCAGACTTTCTGTCTAGGCCGGAAGGTCCGGGAGGAGCCGAAAGTTCTGGGGGTTGCGATTCTGCAATAACATGATATTGGGGATCTTGGATTTGGGCGGAAAAATTCGGGAAAACCCCAAATCTGAAGGAGAAAAGAAAAATTTTGGGTGGAAGGAAGGGCGGGGAAGCTAGATCTACGAGCCGCACACAAAATTCATGAATCAAATCCAAGAAAACTTCATCACACCAACAAATCACAAAAAATTTGGGAGGACTATTTTTGTGAGGATTTTCAAAATTGGAACGGATCACAACAAAATTAGGCAAGAAAACAAAAAGGGAGGCTACGAAATCGTGATCAACGTGGCTCATGATACCCTGATGATGTAGGGTAGAACCCTAGATATCTGATCTTTCACGAAAGGAGCGGATCCCGCGAGGAACACGAAGAACACAAAGGGAAAACATAAAGGAAACACGGGAGAAATCACTCAAACCAACAAGATTCGGTCACACTTATGCTAGATCCTCGAAACACAAAAGAGATACAAGATCCACGATCAACAAGGGCCGATAAAAGTGGCACGATCTTCTCTGTGAGGAGGTCTTGAGGGGTCTTCCCGTTAGGGGTTCTGAATCCACTTGGGGGATCTTCTCCGTAGAGGCCGTGAACTCCTAAGGAGAAGGGGATCAAGTGGAGAGCAAATCTTCTCAATGAGCTACTACTTTGCTAACCTTAAAATGTAGGTAGGAGAAGAGTATATATAGTCTCGGGAGCGAAAGGGTACACGGGCCTCGGCCCAAGTCACTGCGCGCAGGCATGGCCGGAAGTACCGGGCCAGGTTTCGGGGAGGGTCCGGCCTAACCAGGGAGTTGGCACGAGAGAAGCTAGGCTGGCGTCCGGGGGCCGGAAGGTCCAGCCCAGGTTTTGGGCTAGTTCCGGGCTAACCAGAGAGTTGGCACGCCCGGGCTGGTCTGGGTCGTCGGAGGTCGGAAGCTCCGGGTCGGCCGGAAGTTCTGGGCTCTGGCCGGAAGTTCCGGGCTGAATAGAGAGCTGACGCCTGTCTCTTCTTCTTCTTCAGCTCTCGGCTCGTGGCTTGTGCGTTGTACTTGATCACACATGGCGCCTCGGACTTAGGCAGTAGCCATGTCTCACTCGAAGGAGAGGGAAACTCAAGTAGGAGTGATGTCACCTCGGATTGAATAGCACGAGCTCTTGCTCTTGTCATGGGTCCACTTATAGCTTGGATAGTCGAGGTAGTGTCCATGGGGATGACCATGGGATGCTCCGCATCAGTTTCTATATCCTATCGCATTTCGGCAACTTAGGGACGGTTCGACATCAACACCACCGCCACTCATCTTCGCCACGGACTCGTTATCGACAACAACCGCTCAACAATTTTAACACCTTCAACCGTAAGCAAGGACGGTAACCTCAACGACATCTTTGTCTACTCCTTGCCATTACATTGATAACCACCATAGCCCAATTTTGCATATCTTGCCTATCTAGACTAGCCTTTGAGTATTGCCCGCAACGTAACTTGTGCACATTAGTGATCATAGCTCCCATTGCATACATACCATATCATTTTGGTACATATCTTGGTATATTCTTTTGTGTCACAACATAGTCATCGCATACACGATTTCTATCTTAGTTCGTGAAGTTTTGCATGAGAAAAGAGCCTTTGAGTATTGCCCGCGGTGTGTATAGATTTTTGTAAATGCCAAATTTTATAAGCTTGGACAAAGTTTGTAAATAAAAAAATGCAACTTGCGTTGTCATGCCATCATAGCTTTAATGTTCTTGAAAATATAGTAGAATGCCAGTGCGTTGCTACGGGCAAAAGCCGAATACCCATACGTTGCCACGGAATAATAAAAATATAGACATGTTGATCAAATTATTCTTCTAATTTTAAATACGAGTTAAACATGGTTACATCCAGTTTTCATCATGCAACGACGAATATAAATTATCTTCACTTTTTTTCCTTCTGGGCAATCTTCGTATCTCCTTAACCAGACAAATCGATCGCCACCCAAGAACTGATGACAGGATATATTATATATCATCCATTTTTAAATAGTATTAGTACTCCCTCTGTAAATTAGAAATATAAGAGTGTTTCGATCACTAAAGCAGCGAACAGTAACGCAAAATTTTGTATTCAATGTTTCCAAAAAAATTCTGAAATTTTGTCTTGATTTTTTTTCAAAAAAAAATTTGGCCCCGAAAGCATATGCTCCCGGGAGCCAAACTGACTTTCCGATCTAAACGCTCTTATATTTTTTACGGAGGGAGTATCACTCAACTTCACGCATCCACATGTCACTATTATAAGGTACATAAAGATTGACAGTCACTATTACAAGGTACACAAAGACTGACAATCACTATTACAAGGTACAAAAAGATTGACAAATTCACATAAGCCTCTTATTTCAGCAATAATAGCACAATCGATGCAACCTTCAATAATAAGCTCATTGTATATAGGAAAGGTTCCATTTATCTTGAATCAAGATTTTTCAATAATAAGTTGGATATTTCTCTAATGTTTCTGAAGCTCATTTTATATAGGAAAGGTTTCATTTATCTTGAATCAAGATTTTTCAATAATAAGTTGGATATTTATCTAATGTTTCCGAAGCTAGGGGATATGTATACAATTAGTATCTTTATTACCAGCACCCCGCAAAAAAAGTATCTTTATTACCAGCACAATGGCCTAGTCGTGGTCACGGCAGCATGCGTCGAGGTCTTCATGGCGCCACGGCTCTTCTTTCGCGTCTCCACCAAGTTGAGAGACGGTGCGACGGCGGCGAACCTGTCACCGGCCTTTAAGTCCGTCAGCTTTCACGCCGGCCACGGTGGCCAACCTCGCCCCGAGCATCGACTTCTTCAGCTGCGCGATGGCAGATGCATCGCTCTCCCTCGGAAACACCATGATGGCCACGATCGACCCTGCCCTGCCCGCTGGGATGGTCGCCATTAGGGGTGGACGTACCGAGCGGGCTTTTTGGCCCGCTCGTGGCCCGCTCGGCCATGGCTGGCTCGATCCTGACCCACTAGATAAATTGAACGGTCCGGTCAGCCAAATCAGGCCCGATAAAATGTCGGTCCGGTCCGGTCTTTAACCGAGCCGACCGAGCGGACCGAGAAACACAGTCGTCGTTGTTACCCTTCCTCATCGTTGCGGCCACCGGCAGTCCCTCGGTGAACCACCGTGTCCCCGAGCTTGCCCTATCCGTCCCTCCTCTCCTCCCCGTGCCGCATAGCCTCTTTCCGCCCCTCGCCGTGGCTATCGTGCATGCACTGCCGCCATTCGCGAGTTCTCGGCTATGGCAACCATTTCAGCACAACACGCACGCATAAAACGCTAGGCTGTGATTTTCGGATCGTGGGAGAAAAGCTCAGTCGTGATGCCTTTTGCCTTTGAGCTCAATCGATCAGAAGAAAGGGAATATAAGCCGCACCTCATTGTCCTTCAATCATGGTCCAATGAATATCGTAGATAGAGTGATTTCGATCTCATATAGCTAGCTTTCCTTTCAAAGTGAAACGATTTTTCTTTTACGTTGAGATATTTGAATTGGATTTTCTTTCACCTCGAGGTTCTTTGATGGGCATAAAGAAATCGTCTTGGTAGCAACCACCAAACCAAATTTCTCGTCCAACAAATCAGGCAAGTGTTGTTTAGGAAGGTGCTAGTGCGTTTGGATCTCAAGCAAGCCTTACTCTAGCCTCACCCAGCCAGGATAGTTGTTTGGTGGAGTAGAAAAAAGCTAGCTTTGCCTAGCAAACTAGCCTGCGTGAGCTAGAAAATCCTTGCACGGACAGGAGAGCCGATTTGGCTCGCCTCTGTAGAGAGATGTTTTGCAATACAATGAATAGTTGTATTGATGGGGTGCTGGTGCACGTATATATAATACAAGAGAAGGCCTCTACCTCAACTATACAAGACTAGGAGGTGGGCCACAACTCCAATACACGTGCAATACAAAATACATACTCAACACCCCCTCGATCGAGCGTCGCGGAGACACGAGATGGACCGAAACTCCTCGAAGACGGGAGTAGGCAATCCCTTAGTCATCACATCAGCAAACTGTTGCGTCGTCGGCACGTGGAGAACCCAAACACGGCCAAGGGCAACCTGCTCGCGCACGAAGTGAATATCGAGCTCAATATGCTTCGTCTGTCGATGGTGCACCGGGTTGGCGGAAAGGTAGACCGCGCTGACGTTATCGCAGTAGACAAGAGTGGCCTTATGAACATCACAAAGCAACTCCTGGAGCAGCTGGCGTATCCAAGAGCGGCCACGGCATAACCACGGCGGGATACTCTGCCTCGGCGCTGGAGCGGGAGACCGTGGGCTGCCGCTTCGATGACCAAGAGATCAACAAGGGCCCAAGGTAGACGCAGTAGTCTGACGTAGAGCATCATGTGTCGGGGCAACCAGCCCAGTCGGCATCGGAGTATGCCACGAGGTCGGTGGAGGCGGAGGCCGTCAGGGTGAGTCCCAAGGACATGGTGCCGCGTATGTAACGGAGAATACGCTTCACCATAGTCCAGTGAGAGTCATGCGGGGCGTGCATATGGAGGCACACCTGCTGGATAGCGTACTGCAGGTCGGGGCGAGTCAGCGTCAGGTACTGCAAAGCACCGACAATAGAGCGATAAAACGCTCCATCGGACGCAAGAGACCCCTCGAGAGCAGAGACCTTCGCCTTCGTGTCGACGGGGGTGGGCGCCCGGCTTGCGCTAAGCATACCGCACGCCCAGGGCTCGTGGGCGTGCGCCTGGCGTCAGAAAAAGCCGTCGATCCGTCGGACCACCTCGATGCCGAGGAAGTAGTGCGGGCCCCAACTCCTTGAGGTGAACTCATCACGAAGACGCAGCAGTCAACCGCTAAAGGAGGCGGGGCGGACGCTGTGAGGATGATGTCGTCGACATAGAGCAGCAGATATGCGATGTCAACTCCACGATGATACGAGCGGTGAAGCATCGGGCGAGTGGACCAAAATCCGAGAGACTGCAGGAAGGCTGCGATACGCTGGTACCAAGCCCGAGGCGCCTGCTTCAACCCGTAAAGAGAACGGGAGAGCAAGACCACGAAGTTGGGGTGCTCGGCGTCGATGAAACCAGTGGGCTGCTCACAGAACACCTGCTCGGCAAGATGGTCGTGCAAGAAGGCGTTGGAGACATCCAACTGGTGCACCGGCCAGGCGCGCGAGACCGCCAGCTGAAGCACGGCGCGAATCGTGCCCGGTTTCACAACCGGGGTGAAGGTGTCGGTGAAGTCCACGCCCGCGCGCTGCCGAAAACCACGAACCACCCACCGAGCCGTGTAGCGCTCGAGAGAACCGTCCGGGCAAGTCTTGTGGCGAAACACCCACTTGCCAGAGATGATGTTGGCACGAGGGGATCGCGGAACAAGCTGCCACGTGCGGTTGCGCTGTAAGGCGTGAAACTCCTCCTGCATCGCAGCTAGCCAGTGGGGATCCCGAAGGGCAGCGCGAGCGGAGGTGGGGACGGGTGATGGCGTCGACGTTGAGGCGGCGCACAGATACTCGTCGGCGGAGTAGCGCGTGCTGGGCCGAAGCACTCCTGCTCAGGCACGGGTAGTCACGCCAAGTGACGGGGCAGCAGGGCCGGCGGGTGCCGCGGCGGCAGGGGCACCTGGTACATGTGTCGGAGGTGTACACACGATGAGTGACAGGATCATAGCACCGATAACCTTTGGTGTTAGGAGCGTAGCCAAGGAAGATGCATGGGACGAATCGTGGTGCGAGCTTGTGTGGCGTGGTGGATGCGGTGCTAGGATAATAGAGACACCCAAAGATGCGGAGACCATCATAGGACGGTGGTGTGCCGAAGAGAAGGTGGTGAGGGGCGTAGTTCCACCGAGGGCGACACGGACGAATGTTAACTAAAAGAGTGGCTGTAGCGAGGGCATCGGGCCAAAACCGAGCGGGCACGTTAGAGTGAAAGAGTAATGTCGCGAGCAGATCATTAAGAGTCACGGAGAATGCGCTCGGCGCGGCCGTTCTGCTGTGAAGTGTAAGGGCAAGTCAGACGGAAGATGGTGCCGTGAGAGGTGAGAAGTGTGCGAAGAGCGACATTGTCAAACTCTTTTCTGTTATCAGTTTGGAGTGCAAGTATGGGGCGACCGAACTGGGTGGTGACATAGGAATAAAAGGCGGTGAGTGTGGCTAAAGCATCGGATTTACAACGAAGAGGAAAAGTCCACACATAATGAGAATAATCATCTAAGATCATCAAGTAGTATAGATAGCCCGTGTTACTCGCAACAGGAGACGTCCAAACATCACTGTGAAGCAGTTGAAATGGAAAAGTGGATACTGAGGTAGACGCACTACAGGGAAGACGAACGTGCTTGCCTAAGCGACAGGCCTCACAAGAGTGCTCGTCGAGCTTGTTACATGAGAAAGAGAAACTCCTAAGAATTTGACATAACACGGTGGGGTTGGGGTGGCCCAAGCGAGCATGCCAGAGGTCAATGCCGGCGGCAAGGGCGACTGTTGTGGAGGTGGCGGCGCCGGCGTGCACGGGGTAGAGCTGATAGGAAATGTCACATCGGTGAAGGATCATCCAGGTACGGGCGTCTTACACAGAAAAGCCAACACCGTCAAATTCAACAGTAAGTGGGTTCTCGCGAGTAAGACGACGAACGGAAACTAGGTTTGTGACTAATGCAGGTGAAACAAGAACATTAGACATAGTAATGGGTGTGGAAGTGGAGGGAAAACTAGTGTTACCGATATGAGTAATAGGTAAGGAGGAGCCGTTGCCGACGGTGATACGAGTGGGTGTGCGAACAGGAGTGGAGGAGGTTAGGTTATCGGGATGAGCTGTCATGTGCGCAGTAGCACCTGAGTCCATGTACCAGTCGCCTCCACCAACAGAGCTACTCGGCGACGACGCGGAGTGCTAGGCGGCGAGGAGGGTGGGGTCCCATGACACAGGTACCGGCGGCTGCAGGAGGCCCTCGTAGGGCGGCGCCGGGACGGGTGGACCATAACCGCCGATGGACAGCGGCGCAAGGAGGGCGCCGTAGCCGGCGCCAAGCGACAACAAGGGGTCGACGGGTGAAGTCGGTTCTGGTGACGGGATGCCGACGAACTGACCGAAGAGCGCCGGCGGTGGGGCGGCGGCGTACGCCAGCGGTACCGGGAGCGGGGCTCCTTACGCAGTCTACTCACTGGAGGAAGCCGCAGCCCACGCGTCATGTTCGCCGTACACGCCATGTACGCCTGCATGTACGCCCGTTGGGTTTTGCCATGCCCCTGCATGCAACGCGCCATGCATACTTTCATGTATGCCCGCGATGGATGGCGCGGCTACGTGAGGTGTTGGCTGGCGCACCTCCAGCAAGATGCTCGCGGGGCCGGATGCCATCGGGGATTGGGCGTGTCGTGCGGGGAGCAGCAGCAACTTGGCAGCGGCTCGGGCGATGCAGTAAGCGAGCGCGCGGAGCGAGCGGCGCGGGATTGGGATGGGAGCGCGCGGCGCAGCTAGCGAGATCGGCAAGCGGGTGCGCGGCGCTGGCGGCTAGCGGGATCGGGTACGGCGCGCGGTACAGCTAGCGAGCGGGAGATCGTACAGCGCGGGCGGGGCAGGGAGTGAGGGAGCGCACGTCCCAGCAAGGCGGCGGCGGTGGCGGCGGCAGCGGCGCGGAGGGGTCGCGTGGCGGCAGCGGCGACGGCGCAGGAGGAGCACGGCGGTGACGGCGGCAGCGGAAGACGAGGATTAAAACCTAAAAACTGATACCATGCAGAGAGATGTTTTGCAATACAATTAATCGTTGTATTAATGGGGTGCCTGGTGCACGTATATATAATACAAGAGAAGGTCTTTATTTCAACTATACAAGACTAAGAGGTGGGTCACAACTTTAATAACCTTCATCGGCAAGAATTGAACACAAGCATATTAAGCATGTAACTGCCGCTGTAATCGTGGTTTAGTGGAGGCTAGGCAAATAAACCAAACAAGTGGCCTTGCTTGTGTAAGCTAGAATCCTATTGCCCGGCTGGGCATGTTTAGCTAGAGAACCAAACACACAATACCGTGAGCTATAATCATGCGCAATCCCACGGTGCCGTTTCCTTTTATTCAGTCAAAACAGAAAACTAAAAGTACGAGAGAAAGAAGGTTTGATCCAAAATTCATGTCACTATCTGACGGTTAACTCCACGTATGATTTGATCCGCTAATCACGCAAGGCCCGCACACGAGAAATCGTGAGCTCATGCACACAATAGATTACTTCCATGCAACAGAAAAAATGCTAAGAACAAACATGTGCACGTTCATGGGTCATGGCAAAGAGCCGTGGTGCCCACGCACTTTCCTTGGCACGTCGCTCACCTCAACACCGGTGCTCGTGCATGTCACCCACCTTGCCACAGCACCCACGCACGTCGTACACCTCGCCGCTGCACCCATGCAAGTCGCCGCCGGTGGTCGTTTTTGGCCGGTCCACTCGGTCTAGTCGGTCCGGCCCGGGCTTTATCATCGCCAGTCCGGTCCCTGAAATCAGGGCCGTCATGCTGCATGGTCCGGTCCGGCCCAGACTGCCGGCGGCCGGTCCAAACGAAGGCTCGGACCGGGACCGGACCGGCCCGGACCGTGTCCAGCCTGAGTCGCCATCACAGGAATCACCTTCCCGTCCAGCCTGCGCTCGCCGACCGCCTCTCCCACGACCCGCTCCACAACTACCCGGCTCCTACTTCCATGAAAATGCAATATATTTCATAGTCACCAAGAAGCAACAGAAGTAAGATCACTAATTAAATTCTAGTATAAACCATTTATACCGAAATAGATACAGAGCAACTCATAGATTAAAGTTAAATCTTGCAATATAGTATACTTGGCACCCGAGTAAACCCCAGATTAAACAATGTGGTAGATAGTGTTTACCTGAACGCCGACAGAGGTATACCAAGTAACAAAGCTAGTTACAGCCAAAGCTCAATGCCTCCAAACCAAAGTTTAACTCCTAACAGAAAATGTCTCCAAATCAAGCTAGCTGCAGCCAAACCTTGGAACCTGAAAAAAATGGAGGGGAAAACGAAATCAGGAAAGGCAAGAGAAAGAAAGTCATATAGGATAAAAATCATCTCACTGCTCCAAACATATAAAGTACTACTAAGAAATCTCCTTATTAGTTCTTTTATAGAATTAGCCCATTGATGAGATAAGATAGTAAGTATAGTTATTTCTTACAACAATCTTTGGAAGATTAGTATCACAGCAAATTTTGCCAAGAAATATATACATCGGGAGAAGAAGTGGTTTTTCTCCAGAGAACTAACTGAACAAAGAAACTACAATTACTCCCTCCATTCCCTTATAAAGGGCACTATGAAAAATACATTTTGCATCTATACAAGACCACTAACAGTAATCGAGGCAAAATTTAATGATGTTTCCTAGTGCTAGCAACTTGTTAAATACTTTTATGCATGTAGTCATAATGACATTGTGCTACTTCCTTCTCATTTCTTTCTTGCATGCATGCGGACGTATTAATAATCCCGGTTAACGACAAGAAAAATTGGCTTGCAAAGTAGTCATTAAATTTTACCTTGGTACCTGTAATTTGGGTTTGTGGCCTTGTATAAGGGAATGGAGGGAGTAATAAAGTAGCACATAGTCTGTGATGTAATTCGTAGCAGTAGAGGTCCGTTGATCTTACCACATGAACACAAATTACCTGAAGCCTGCCAATCAAATCAAGTACGATACGTATTAAGAGAACTACTTTGTGAGCTAAGGAAGCAGCATCGAGGATGCAAGGAAATATGCTTGTCACTTATCAGTACATTCCCCTAATCTCCCCAATTATACACTACATGCTCATACACTTCTATTTTTATGTCCTATATTATGTTTGATAGCTCAATTGATCCTCAATTCTTTTGGAAAGGTAGACAACCATATAAAAGACATGATGTTTAAATACTTCTGAAAGCCATAACTTAAATTTGCAAAAGCAATAGAAAATTTTATCTATAGTTTCCTTGTGCTCTAGATTGTAGGTTCATCTCAGGTGCAAGATAGGAAATTTAATTGCTTTGAAGAATATAAAGATAGCAAATGAAGAAATCAGCTGCTGCCTGCCGAACTCAGGTTTGCAGCATACAAACATATATACAGACCATGAATGTACTATGACTTCAGAAGAATATACATTAATCCGCCATATTGTAGGGAAAACAAATCACAGGAGCACAAAGTAGAGAGAAACACCTGTAACACACGTGCAGGATCTGCCATAATCCTACCAACTGCTCCACTGATTTCTTGTAGTAGCTAGAAAAATGAGATTTCTGTGTCAAACAGAAGCTTCCTTCCGCCGGCCACTGCCATGCCACCAACCATGTGTGAATATTACGTGAGCAGCTACAACTTTTTTTAAGGATGAGGCGATGAGCAGCTGCAAACTTGATAATGTTCCTGGTCATCTCATTCTTCCAAAGAAAATAGGAAAACAAACTCATGCATTTCAACAAAGCCCCTTCTTCATAAACTTCCAGTTTAAATGAAAATACTATTTTTTCCGATGAAGGGTGGCTTTATTACTTAAAAGGTTTAAAGCATTACACCCGGCCTCTGCATAAATAAAAATACTAATAGCGACAAAATAAACTCAATAAGAAAACTCCGACAATATGGACCAAGATTAACTTGGTAGTAGAACAAATCACACACGTCCAATCTTTGCTCAATGATAACTGAGGAAGAACTCTGTAACTATCCTATTCCACACTGATCATTGCCATCAATATTTCTCTTTTACATATGTAAATTTGGACAACCATGTAAGCTCTAAACATTTTTCTTGATTAAAAGGAAAAAAGATAAAGAAATGGAAAGTCTCACCATCAGTACTCAATAATGTTTGGACGCAATATTTTTGTCCGAACAACCACAATCAATATCCATTACATCCACACTTGCCTCAAGAAGGAGAGTGGAACCCCCTGCAAAATAGTATAGGAAAAAAAGGATAAAACGAGAAAAGAGACATTAATAAAGCATAGAGGAATCAGTGGGGAAATCACGGAAGACTATCACGCAAGAGGAATGAACTCACCACATACACTTAGACATAAATATATTACTTCAAGTATATGCAATAAAGATACATGTTGAAAGAAAAAGGATCTATCTTATTACTCAATACATCAAGTTTACATCATCTCAAAACAAAACCAACATGCTAATTACTCTATTGACCAACATGACCCAAGCAGTTTAAACTTTTCTCATATTACCCAAATTGTTGGGGTTCCAGCCCTTGGGTTACCTGAAGTGTGGGTAACTTGTAGAGGTCAACAGCATGGACATTATTCCAATTTGAGGCACGGGCAAAAACAAGTCAGAATGCAAGTATTCAGGTCATGTATCCTGTTGTTTCTGCTTCTGCAATGAATATGTTGAAAGTTGAGTTACCTGTTAGGGAGAGACTCGGCTCTTAAGTGTCCGCAGCTGAAATCAGTGTATCCTCTTCCTGTCAACCTTCTGTATCTTTGAAAACTTCAAGCTCGAGTCATAGTATTTGCTTCAAGGACAACAAACAAATCAGGTATCTGATCCAACAAAGAGAAAGGCAATTCAACAAATCCATTCATAAATTGAGAGGATGTTAGCATTTTATTTATGTGATGACTGCCTCGACCAAAATCCATATATCTTGGAAGATGCAGGGCACCAATCAGAACCATATTAAAGCAGCGAACAGAGAGGTTCGCGAAGAAGGAATAAATGCAAGAACAGAAAAAGGGAAAAGGAAAAGGAAAGTGAAGTGTATTGATGCCTCGACGAACATACGACCACGACCCCTTAGTACCTACAGTGCAACACGGAGGAATGAAGAAACAATTTGTAGTCCCAAGACTGATGGTGGATTGTACATTGTTGAATATTTAGATGCATTGGTAACTGGATATATAATGAAACTGCAACAATACAAAGCTAGATAGATTCTTATAAAAGCATTAATAATCAACTCAAGGCATGTTTGAAGATGAAAATTATTTGCATCAGACCCATCAAAATTAGCTTTTGTCATGTAGTTTATGAGCTAAAACTGAGCATTTGCTAATCAATAAAAGCATCGAGCATCATCAGACAAACTACATTTTCCTAATAAGATGGCACAAGCACGAAATGCCCAAGAAGCTGTCATGAGAAATCTGAACCTTCCTGGGACTGCCTTTGTGTAAATAGGAGGCATTTGTGTCTATGTAACCCTGAGAGCACAGAACCAAGCATGAGAAATCTGAACCTTATTCGAGTTTCCTTTGTGTAAACAGGAAAATTGAAATCCTTTGCCACATATCTGAACCTTCCAAGAAGCTGCTATCAGTGTTACACAAAGGCAACAAAAACTACTCTCAAAATTTCATTGATAGCTAGAGATCTTGGTCCTGACAAGCAAACTATTTTTCAGATATCAACAACAAAAGCAAGTCAACAATAGTAGAGTTTGATTTGGTCACCTTGTGGACATACGTGCGTTTGTCTTCAGGAACCGGATCAAGATAGAGAGGTATTTCTCCAGCAGATCCTGAGTAATTGATTGTCCTACCCATACCAAAGTGACTAAACCTCTCTCTTAGCTCTAACAGATCCTTCCATTTGTAAAATCCAATGTTAGGCCTGTAGGGGAGCCTGAGCACCTTGAACCCGTCCATGCAGGAGACGTAATGGCGTTCGAACGACGACATGAACTGTGCTTGGACAAGGCTGCCATTGAGGCGGTGGAACGTGCCCGGGGAGGTGCAGCTGGAGTCGAACGGTTCGAGCCATACTCCCTTGAAGTAGACGGCGTTGGCAAGCACCAGGTCGGTCTCATGGTCGATATCATTGGAGGAGAAGATGGAGTCGATGAGGTTGTCCGTGGCCTGCCTCACGGAGTTGTTAATCATCTCCACTGCTTCCTCCGGCTTCACGTAGATCATCATCGAGTGATGATATTAGTCGTACTCATGAAAGTTTCAGGAGATTGCAGGCCAATTGGCCGCTAATTAAGACGCTAACCTTCTTGGCGAAGCTGATGGTGCGCGCCTCGGACTTGTAGGAACCGGCGGCCACGTCCCGGAACGCCTTGTTGAGTGCACCGCGCGACTCGTCGATCCAGAGCCCACCCCTGAAGAGCACGCGCGGCCCACCGGTGTCCTCCCGGTCAGCGAGGATGATATCGGTGACACGGTGGCCGAAGGCGGCGAGCTCTGCCGCCGACGGCGCGACGAGGAAGCTGAGCAGCTGCGCCTGCGTGGCGTCGATACAACAAGATTACTATCAACAGGCGCCTGACGCGGATGACCGGCAGTATTCCATGTTCGTCTTCCTCCCCGACGAGCGTGATGGGCTGGCCACCGTAGTCGACCTGATCACATCGACGCCAGGGTACCTCTATGTTGCACTGCCCCGGATGAAGCCTGACATCGTCCAGATTAAGCTCCCCAAGTTTGAGATAAGCTTCAACTGGGACGTCGAGAGTGACCTCCATCGTTTGGGGCTCTCGCTGTCGTTCTCACGGAAGGTTGCCGATCTGCGTGGCATGTGCGAGAAGGACGACGGCTGCAGGAGGCATGGTTTCCTGAGCAAGATTGCGCTGGTCGTCAAGGTGAATGAAGAAGGGACCGAGGCAGTCGCGGCCACATCCTTGAGTTCAAAGTGGACCATCCCTTGACGTTCCTCATCGTGGAGGAGGGATCAGGGGTGATCGTCTTCGCTGGGCACGTCCTTGACCCTACAAAGTGATCGATCGGCATTAAACATGGATGAAATAAAATGAAAGCTATCAATGACATACGTGCAAGCTAGAGGTTGGGGCGCTCCTTGGCCGCAGGAGGCGAGTAGGGAGAGACAGAAGAGTGGCGGCGTGGTGGCGTGCTTCGACGACAGCGAGTCCCCGGCAGCGGCAGGGTGCCCCTCTGATAGCGACGCAGGCGGTCGGTGGTGGGAAGGCGCGACCAGATCGACCTCTCGCGCAGCCAGCCGCCGCCGCCCTTGTTCCTCTTGGTAAGGCTAATTAATGTGATTGAGCGATTAATGCTCATACGCATGGTTATTTGTTTCTTAATTAATGTGCTTTAGTGATTTATGATAAGATTAATTAATTTACATTTGATCTTTTAGATATTGATCGTGATTTAATCTTTTAGGTATTACTAAATAACTTGCGCTAGCATGGAAAGGTCTGATTTGTTTAGACTTTTTTTGTTGTGTGATAGGGTGACGCGGAACTAAACCGGTGGGGTGGGGAGAGGGGATGAAAAAAAATCAGCAAAATAAAACGGTTGAAAGTGATGGGACAAAAATAAACCGTGGACACTATTCTACCAACTCAGACATTAGGAGTAGAGATTTGTTAGACTTACATATCCCACTAGATGTTGTATAAAAGCTACTTTCAAGGTCTCGTTGCTTCCGGGCGTGTTTGGTTGTTTGATGAGGCCCAACCAGGCCTGTGTGGTACAAAATTCAGATGTTTGGTGTCTTCCATTCACTGTTTGACCTGCAGGCGAATCCTATTGGACGCTCGTGTGCGGCAAGCTGTCGAGCAAACGCTCACAGCTGTTCCCGTTCGCGTGCATGTTGGGCCGGCCCACTGCGGGTTCGCGTGCTTCTTTTTCGTTCGCTGCTGTTTCTTTCGTTAGTTTTTTTGCTTTCATGTTTTGGTTTTCTTTGTTGTTTTTTCTTCTGGTTTTGTTCCGGTTTTCTTCTTCTAGTTTTGTTTATGTTTCTTCTGGTTTGGTTTTCTCTTGTTTCTCTTCTGGTTTTTGGTTTTCGTCCTGTTTTCCTCTTTTGGTTTTGGTTTTTCTCTTTCGGTTTTGTTTTTTCAACGAATATACAAATGCTTAATATGTTTCTTAATTTTGTTCACTGTATATATTACATAATGTTCAGTGTGTATTCGTAAATTGTTCAACGTTTTTTTACAAATGTTCAGTGCGTATCCGAAAATTGTTCAGCGTCTATATTCATATTTTCAAAAAAGTTCATCGTATATTACTTAAAATGTTCAACTTATTTTAGGAAAATGTTCAACGGATATTGCAAAATGTTCAATGGATATACAAAATACTGTATGTGTACTTAAAAAAAGAATTCAACAGAGTATGTACTTAAATGTTCGAGCCTTTGATTGTCACAATAGGTCGCATCTTCTGTTGGTTAGCAACGCTAGCTGAATGAATGGAGGTCGCGGGTTCGAGCTTCGGTTCACTCTTGAATCATTTTTTTATTCGTCTGGAGCTTTGTTTCCTCCTAATGGGCTGGCCCATGCGCTCTTCCTTTCTGCGCGAAAGCTCGACCATTGGGCGCACGCGCGCGTCCAATAGGAGCACTCTGACCTGCATACCACAGAACTTAAAGCACATCTTCGCAGGGGCAAAGTTGGGCCTCAGGCACCCAGAGGCTAGGCCTAGGGTGAGGAAAATGTAACAGACAATTATATAGCTAGGGTTCTTTGCAGGCCCGGGGTGCAGCCCAGTCAAAAGAAGGAGGCCCAAAGCCTAATGGGCTGGCTCACCTCGCCACAGCACCGATCCATCGTCCACGGTCCACACACACACACACACTTCCCCCCGCTCCCAGCCACGGCTCTCTTGTGCAACATTCGCCTACGCAACATGCCAACCCTACTAGTTGCTTGACTGCCGCTGCCTAACCTAGTGACCATGACGTTGGTATTTTCTTTCATACTTTCCCTTGATGCTTTCCACTGGTATGATTGTACCATGTTCTACAATGTCAATGTGACTATGTGAGTATGTGACCTTTGTGTTAGTGTGTATCAGTGTATAAACTACACTGAACTAAAATTTAACTGAAATAGTGTGTGTGTGTGTGTGCGCGCGCGCGTGTGGGGAGGGGGGGGGGGGTATTGTTGAACTCAAATTGATGTAATTGCCAACTTCATTTCATATTGTAGAAAGAGAAGATGTTTATGCTTTTTGTATCAATGATAACTGTTTCTCTTGATGCTTATTTTTTTTATGAAATTCTTTTTCTTCAATGCCTTGAAGTTGTTGGTTCTTCTACCGTTGATCGAGTTATGGATGCAATGAGAAGTAATCAATTGATTTGGTAAAAATTTTATCATATTACTACTTATTTCTTCTGTCATGTTTGATATATTTTCTTGAATCATTGAGGATCAAGTTTAAATTGTAGATTTATTGATAAATTGAACTTTAGTTCGTATACTTTCGCATCATGTACATTTTTAGAAATGGTATGAGGTAGTTTTAAGTGCATGTTGTTGAAAAATTTTGGGCCCGGAATTTGCTTCATTCCTAGCTCCACAACTGCCTCTTGGTCAGGCCCGCTGGGGACGCTCAATATGACCGTCTCTAGCGGTAGAGAGTTGTGTTAGAGTTTATTTAGGCACGTGGCCTTCCATGATTAGCGATTGTCTAACACTCGACAGGCGTGCCCCTCGTTACGGGCGTGTATTTTTCCCCCCTCTCTCTCTCTCTCTCTCTCTCTCTCTCTCTCTCTCTCTCTCAAACACACACACACAATCAGTGGCGGACCTACAACAAGGCCGAATGGGCTGTGGCCCGCCCAGTCCATGATTTTTTTTATTGTATACCTACTTTTGGGCCATGCAAAATAAGCCCAGATACTTAGTTCCTTCAGCCAGCCCGCCCCACTATTTGGGCGAAGGTCTGCCGGTGCTCACAATTATAACCGGTATCCTCTTTCAGATGTATATACACTTGAGAATCGATAGAAATCATGATTGTTCGTCCACTCGTTTTTACAAGTTGAAACAGATTCAGACTAGCTGCGGCGTACGTGCCAAGCATGCATTCATGGGCCACTTCTGACCGCCCAAGTAGCATTACAAGATATACCTAATATATTTGACACTCATCCTACACAAACGATGGCAAGAAGATACCAAGTACTACTACATCTATAGTTTCAAGAGGCCGAATTGCACATGCAGGGTGCATCATACAGCAATAACAACACATCCATCTCACTAACTGTTTCAGATGCCGAGGGAGAGCAATTCCCCTGGTTGGTGTTGCTTTTCTGAAAAATTGCACTTATTGGACATTGCATGGACAACAGCGTGTAATTTGAAACCGACATACAACTATATACTCCTACAATACAGATCATGAACATATGAAGAGGTTTCCTAAAAAAAATGAACATATGAAGAGGAGAAACAGTCTCCCAATTCACCTTTCAGGACAAAACAAACACACGACGGCGTGGAATCCATCCACAGCAACAAGCACTAACAAAAGGATTGCCACGCTGCTCAAAAGGTAGCAGTGTGAGCACCCTGTATGCCTTACCAAGAGAGCGTGCTCCACACAAAAGTATATATATGCAGTAGACGAAAATCTAAACCTGGATAAGAACTCATCAGCTTCAGAAGCCGATGTTTTTTGTGATTTTGAAAATGCTTGAAAAATAGAAAAAGGTCATGGCTTTAAACAAATGTTCATGGTTTTAGACAAATGTTCACGAATTATAAAATCATGAATTTGAAAAAGTTCACGAACTTAAAAATAATTGAGAATTAAAAAAAGTTCACAAATTTGAAAAGAAACATGAGAATTTTCATGGAAAAAGGTTCACGGGTTTGAAAAACAGCTCGCGAATCTGGACAAGTTAACAGATTTGAAAATTGTTCATCGATTTAAAAAAAGGTTCATGAATTTGAAAAATGTTCACATATTTTAACAGGTTCATCATTTTTTTTAAACATGGATTTTTCTAAAACAATCACGGGTTTGAAAATAGTTCATTGGATTTGGAAAAAAATGGTCATCGCTTTCAAAAAAATCATGATTATTAAAAAAGTTCATGGTTTTAAAAAAAGTTCATCAATTTTCAAACACTATCACAATTTAAAAAGTCATTGATTTTTTATTATAAAAGTTCATGGATTTGCAAAAGGTCGCGGATTTGAAAATCTTCGTAGATTTTGAAAAAAAATCATGGATTTAAGATCACAAATTTGAAAAGTTTTCATCAATTTTGAAAACATAATTCACAAATTTGTCAATAATTCTTGATTTTGAAAAAAATCATGCGTTTGAAAAAAGTTCATGGATTTTGAAAATATATCACAAATTTGAAAAAGTTCATCAATTTTGAAAACAGATTTCACAAATTTAAAAATAATTAATGATTTAAAACATTCATGCATTTGGAAAAAAGTTCATGGAGTTGAAAAAAATTTACTGATTTGAAATAAAAAATATGGAATTCATGAAAAAGTTCATTTGCTAATTTTAGAAAAAAAGGAAAAGAAAAAGAAAAAAATAGAAGATAAACTGGCCAATAAAGCCAAAGAAAAAGAAACCAAGACAGGAAAACTGATGTGTTTTAGTAGTATATTTGAAGAAGAGAAAGGAAGTGAACTAAGCACAACTGGAGAAGGCGCCTGTTGGTTATCGTGGTTCAACCGAAGCCAAGTGGTTCATAGTTCGAATCTCGTTGGATGCATATATTTTGAAAACTGAAAAGAAAATATAGAGTAAGTAGGCCGGCCCAGAAATACTCCAAAGACTTTCGTAAAAATGCTGCAATTGGATTGGAGCAACGATGATGTCATTCTTTCACCCGTGCGTATATTACCAATGATGGTTTTTGAAAGCACCTTGAGTCGCACATTCAAAAAGATGGAAATCCTTAATCGGTCAACGTACTTGGGCCAGGGATGATCTCCTAGAAGTGCAGACGTCGGGTCACAATATCTTCACCATGATGTGTATGATACACTTCAACTTCACAAAGAATCAAAACAAAAAAATTGACACACACCAATCTAAACTCATCAGATTTGAATAATCGAATCTGCGAGGGCTAAAAACTCGCTAACCCCATGGCACCGCCAAAAGAACAATAGTAAATTTATTCTCACAAAATATGATGATCACTAAACGATGACGAAGACGTAGCCCTCCTAAAGATGCGAGGTCTGTTGGGAAACGTTGCATAGAAAACCAAAAAATTCTACGCACACGCAAGATCTATCCACGGAGATGCATAGCAAAGAAAGGGGAGAGTGTGTTTACGTACCCTCGTAGACCATAAGCGGAAGTGTTTAGTAACGCAATTAATGTAGTCGAACTTCTTCGCGATCCAAAAGATCGAGTACCGAATGTATGCCACCTCCGCGTTCAGCACACGTTCAGCTCGGTGACGTCCTCGCCTTCTTGATCCAGCAAGACGGGCGAAGTAGTGGATGATTTCTGGTAGCACGATGACATGGTGTAGGTGATGGTGATGCTATCTCCGCAGGGCTTCGCATGAGCACTCCGAAAATATGACCGGGAATAAACTAGAGGGAGAGGGGCACCACACATGGCTAGCGAATCGTGGTGTGTCTTGCCCCTCTCCCTCCTCTCATATATATAGATGGAGGGGGGAGGGGAGGTAGCCCCTAGGGCGCCCCAAGTGGACGGATTTTCGCGAGAGAACCAAATCCAAGTTGGTGAAGATCATGATTTGGGCTGGCACGGGGATCGTTTGATCGATTTCCTTGATTTGATCGCTACTTAATGGGCGTGCGCTCAAAGGATACAAACAGGGATTCGCAAACAAAAAGGGGAATTCATAGTCACTTTTTCTGTCGTCAAAAAAAAGTCTTTACGAGAGAAATAGAGGTTGGGATACATCTATCTCTTGAGCAACCTCTTTTGGATTCTTAAGACCACCCTTGCGATGAGGATACCATCTGCTTTGGTTTCTTTATTATCTCCTTGAGGGATTTTAGGATCGTTCAGGCTATATATATTTAGTCTATTTTGGCTTTTCTTGTCTACTTTTCTCGTGGAGATGATTAAGGACCTCGGAAGATTGAGGAGGCGCCAGCCCAGATTTCGGAATACTTCTACCGGGAATGCTTATTGAATGAGCATTCTCCATATTATGCCTTGAAGAGGACTCGAACCTCCACGCTCTTCAGCACGAGATTTTGAGTCTCGCGTGTCTACCATTTCACCATCAAGGCATCTTGAAAGTGAATCGTATTCCATGTATATGATATCTATCTAATGTGATATATGGAATATATGACAAAGGTGGAGTCTTGGAGTATTTCGATCGATCGGTCATATAGGCCTGAGTCAGACATCAAATAGCTTCGATTTGCATTATCCGTAGGCTGCCCTAGGGCACCTGCCCTGGCCGAATCCCTCCTTTCCATATTTGTGCATGGGGGGAAGGAAAGGGGGGTTGGCTGCCTTTGGGGCGCCTCCCCCTTCTTTCCCTCCCTCTTTGGTGCATGGGCAAGATGAGGAGGGGCGCACCAGCCCCCTTCTGGGCTGGTGTGCTTCCCCCTGATGAAGCCATGTACCTAGGTTAGGGTCATGGACCTGTCCAAGGTACCCTCCCCAAGGACATCTCTTGAAGAAACTACCTTTCAGTCAACCGGGAAGGGTTCCACTCGACGGACTTGAAGACACTCGACCATGAAGCCAACCACTCGACCGCCAGGAGATCTAAAGTCAGTCTGCACACAAACGGTCGGTCATTAAGTAGCTTTTATGGTCATCATAGCACTTTATGCGGGGCGTTACCAGTAACCCCCGGTGTTAATGTACTTTAATCCCTGCATAACTGAGGGCTGGAGGGGTACGGCGAACTCTATATAAGCCACCCCCCTCCTCAGTGTAAAGGGTTCGCACCCCTGTAACTCATACGCACATAATACAGTCGACCGCCTCTGGGCTCCAAGACATAGGGCTGTTACTTCCTCCGAGAAGGGCCTGAACTCGTAAACATCTTGCGTATACAACTACTCCATAGCTAGGATCTTGCCTCTCCATACCTACCCCCCATTCTACTGTTAGACTTAGAACCACGACAGTTGGCGCCCACCGTGGGGCAGGTGTCTTAGCGACTTTTGGAGAAGTTGCAGTTTTTTCCGATCTCCTTCATCATGGTTTTAGGTGGAGTTTTGGTTGAGGGCCGCGAGATCCGTCTCGGCGCGCTCACGTTCGTCGCCGACGACTCTGCTTGGATTCAGGAGGCTCCACTCGACGTCGACGCGCTCCCTGTCCACGGGGCAATGCACTTTCGCGCGTGCGTCCGCGGCGTCCTCCTGCGGCAACCGTCGACCCAGTATCGGTCGGCTCCTGTGCCGTCCTCCCTCCCAGTCTCTCGCCGGCGCAAGTGCTCCGGTCGGTCGAGGCTTCAGCGGTGGGTGAGACATGCGGTGGCCCGCCAGTCGGCCACACCCCAAGTCGCGCAATCGAGCCCGCGAATCTCTCTGACTGCTCGATCATCGACCGCTCAGAGATCGCATCCGAAAGCGACAAAGATGATCCAGCGGCGAAAGTCCTGATGGTCGATGGGCCACGCAGTCCTCCCGGATTTCCTCGCGCCGATGGTGGCGACGGCAAGGGTGGCCCGTCGCAAGCCCATGAAGAGTACTTGCCCGAACCACTCACTTCGCTGCAGAAGGAGGAGCTTCGCCGCCGGAACATGGATGCACTTCACACTCCTATCGTTGGAGAAACCCCGAGGCCCGTGCCTTAGAAGATGCGTGTTTGGCCAACTTGGCTGGCGCTTTCATTGAAAATCTCCGGCGAGTGCTCGATTTAACGAGCGCAACAACGGGTCTGTCGTCCGATCGGCGTCAACTCTTTCCACAACCGACTCAGGTATACCGAACTCCCATTCGAGAATCTAGCAGCCGCAGCCCAAATAGCGAGTCCATTTAGCCTTCCCACGAGAGGCTGGCGGAGGCTTGCTCCAGATCGAAGATTTGCTCCGGCAGCAGAGATCAAAATTCAGTATATCGCGATGGTGGAATAGGATTCACGGCAGATCCGTCACTGCGAATACAGTCCGATCGACTCATAGCCGAGATCGCCCCGAGGCGTGAGGACATGGAGGCGGCGTGATTAGTATGAGGACCGATTCGATCGTGATGATCGGCGTCGAGTGCCCTCCTCCCCAAGGGGTGGGTCATCAGCGCCTCGGCAATGAGGATGATAGACGCCATCACAGTGTTGGGCGAAGGATTCTAGTCGACCCCAGGGAACCAGGCTTTGATGCGAGATCCATTATCGTTCAAGGTTTGGTCGACAGGAACAGAGCTCACCGAGAAGGTCATGACAGAGATGTGCCCACCAGCAGCAGAGTACACGTCTCAGGACCAGAGTGTTTTAGTAGAGCCATCAGGGCTGCGGTGATTCCTCCCAACTTCAGGTTGGCGATGGAGTCAGTAAGTTCACCGAGCCGGATACTTGGCTTGAGGACTACCGAGTGGCTGTTCAGATTGGCGGCGGCAACGATGAAGTGGCCATGAAACACTTGCCTCTTATGTTGGAGGGCTCAGCCAGGGCATGGTTGAATCAGTTAGCACCCACCAGCATTTACACTTGGGAAGATCTTGCCCGAGTGTTTGTCAGGAAATTTGAAGGAACTTGCAAGCGGCCAGCAGGTTTGACAGAGTTGCAGTCGTGTGTGCAGAAGTCGAATGAAACTCTGAGGGATTACATCCAGAGATGGATCACATTGCATCACACGGTAGAGAATGTATCTGATCATCAGGCAGTCTGTGCCTTCAAGGAGGGCGTTAAGAACAGAGAGTTAAGTTTGAAATTCGGTCGGACCGGAGATATGACCCAGAGTCGAATGATGGATATTGCCACCAAGTACGCCAATGGTGAAGAAGAGGATCGGCTCCGGAGTGGAAAGTACAAGTCAGCCGCTAATGAAACCGGGGGAGGGAACTCCAGTCGGAAGCAGAAACGAAAAGCCGAGCCAGCTGCTCCTGGAGAAGCCTTGGCCGTGACTCCAGGAAAGTTCAAGGGGAAATCCAAGGGGCCTTGGAACCCCAAGAAGGTGAAAGACAAAGATGGGAATGATGTATTGTACTTGCCATGTCACATTCACACGAAGAAAGATGAAGAGGGTAAACTCATTTACCCAAAGCATACCACTCGACAGTGTCGGCTCTTGATTCAGCAGTTCCAGGGGAAGCAGCCCAAGGATAAGGAGAAGGAGTCGGACAAAGTTGAGGACAAGGAAGATAGTGATGGCGGATACCCCCAGGTCAATTCCACCCTGATGATTTTTGCTGACGTTGAAAGCAAAAGTCGATTGAAAGTTATCAACCGAGAAGTGAATATGGTCGCTCCGGCGACACCCAGTTATCTGAAATGGTTGCAGACCGCCATCACCTTCGACCAGTCTGATCACCCGACACACATAGCCACCCCAGGGAGGCAAGCTTTGTGGTTGACCCGATCGTCGAAGGCACTCGACTAACTAAAGTTTTGATGGATGGTGGCGTTGCTTTGAACATCTTGTATCTGCGAGAGGCGTTGAAAGGGATGGGCATTCCGATGTCGGACTCAAAGCACCAAAACATGAGCTTCCATGGAGTCATTCTTGGAAAGAAGGCTGAGTCACTCGGCCAAATTGCTCTTGATGTGGTTTTTGGTGATTACAAGAATTTTCGTAAGGAAAAGTTGACCTTTGAGGTCGTGGATTTCCAGAGCGCTTATCACGCTATTCTGGGAAGGCCGGCGTATGCATGTTTCATGGCTCGACCATGTTATGTATACCTCAAACTGAAGATGCCAGGCCCCAAAGGTGTGATCACTGTCACTGGCAATAGGAAGAAAGGAGAAAAGTGTTTTCAGAAAGGCTCTAAGATCGCTGATGCTCAGATGGCAGTGGTAGAGCTGCAAGAGTACCAGAAAACTGCAGACCCGAGTGATTTGTTGCGAGCCAAGAAGCCCGCCACGGAGTCAGCATTTCATCGTCCGGTGAGACGAAGCGATTCACATTCACCCGACCGATCCCAATGCTGCTCCGACTCACATCTCAACAACACTCGACTCCAAATAGGAAGAAGCGCTCATCCGGTTCCTCCGTGAGAACGGGACATCTTCTCATGGAAGCTCTGGCGACATGCCGGGTGTTCCTGGGGATGGCTGAGCATCGCCTCTGAGTCGACTCAAAAGTTAAACCTGTCAAAGAACATCTTGACGGTCCGCCGTCCGTAAGAGAAAGGCCATTGGCGAGGAGGTGGCTCGGCTCTTAGCAGTAGAGTTTATCCGAGAGATTTACCACTCCGAGTGGCTCGCCAATGTTGTCATGGTCCCTAAGAAGGACAAGTCACTTCGCATGTGCATCGACTTCAAATATATCAATCGGGCCTGCCCGAAAGATCATTTTCCTCTCCCCCGCATCGACCAAATAGTCGACTCGACTGCGGGATGTGAGCGGTTGTATTTCTTAGACGCTTACTCCGATTACCATCAGATCCGTCTGTATGGACCCGACGAGATCAAAACAGCTTTCATCACTCCATTCGGGTGCTTCTGTTATGTCACCATGCCATTCGGCCTCAAGAATGCCGGAGCCACGTTCATGAGGATGATTCAGAAGTGTTTGCTCACTCAAATCAGTCGGAATGTGGAAGCATACATGGATGATATTGTGGTCAAGTCATGGAAAGGTTCCGACCTGTTGACTTACCTTGCTGAAACATTTGCCAATCTCAGGAGGTATGATATCAAGCTTAATCCATCAAAGTGCACATTCGGAGTTCCTGGCGGGAAGTTACTCGGTTTTCTCGTTTTCGAACGAGGAATCGATGCCAACCCAGAAAAAGTTGGCACTACACTCCGAATGAAATGCCCTGTGCGTGTGCACGATGCCCAGAAGCTTACTGGATGCTTGGCCGCTTTAAGTCGATTCATCTCTTGTCTCGGTGAAAAGGCATTGCCTCTTTACCGACTGATGAAGAAATCGAGACAAGTTCGAGTGGACTCTCAAGGCGATGCAGCGTTTGCGAGCTAAAAGCTCGCTCTCCACCCAGCCGGTGCTTGCTGCCCCAATCAGCAAGGAGCCTTTGCTGCTTTACATTGCAACCACAGGACAAGTCGTCAGTACAGTACTTACGGTCGAGCGGGAAGAAGAAGGAAAAGCCTTCAAAGTTCAGCGCCCAGTATATTATCTTTCTGAAGTATTGACCCCATCAAAGCAAAGATACCCTCATTATCAGAAGCTTGTTTATGGGATTTATATGACCGCGAAGAAGGTTTCTCATTACTTCTCTGATCATTCCATTACAGTCGTCAGCGACTCCCCATTGTCAGAGATTCTGCACAACAGAGATGCAACTGGTCGAGTGGCGAAATGGGCAATTGAACTCCTTCCCCTTGATATCAAGTTTGAGGCAAAGAAAGCCATCAAGTCCCAAGCAGTAGCAGATTTCATCGCCGAGTGGATCGAACAGCAACTACCGACTCAAGTTCACTCGGAGCACTGGACCATGTTCTTTGATGGTTCCAAGATGTTGAATGGTTCCGGTGTTGGGGTAGTGTTGGTTTCCCCCCGAGGAGATAAGCTCAGATATGTGCTCCAGATTCACTTTGATTCTTCCAACGATGAAGCAGAATACGAAGCACTGTTGTATGGGTTGCGTATGGCCATTTCACTCGGCGTCCGTCGCCTCATGGTATATGGCGACTCAGATCTAGTGGTTAATCAAGTAATGAAGGAGTGGGACGTCAGAAGTCCAGCCATGACTGGTTATTGTAATGCAGTGAGGAAGTTAGAGAAGAAGTTCGAGGGGTTAGAGCTTCATCATGTACCCCGACTGAAAAATCAAGTTGTTGATGATTTGGCGAAAATAGGGTCCAAGAGGGAAGCCATTCCCAGTGATGTGTTTTTGGAGCACATCCACACACCGTCAGTTCAAGAGGATCCTTTCACCGAAGAAGCTCCACAGCCAAAAAGTACCACTGATCCGACTGAAGTTGAGGTCCCAGCTGTGGTCGACCTGATCATGGAAGTTGTGGTCATCACTCCCGACTGGACAGTGCCGTACATCGCGTATATCCTAAGGAAAGAGCTCCCGGATAATGAAGAAGAGGCTCGATAGATCGTCCGCCGATCCAAGGCCTTTACTGTGATAAAGGGACAGTTGTACAGAGAAAGCACGACTGCAGTCGGCCAGAAATGCATAACACCAGAAGAAGGTCAGATAATTCTTGATGATATCCACTCGGGGACCTGTGGCCATCATGCGTCCTCTCGGACCATTGTGGCTAAAGCATACCGAGCGGGATTTTACTGGCCAAAAGCAAATGAAATGGCAAAGGAAATAGTCGACAAGTGTGGAGGATGTCAGTTCTATTCCAATATGTCACACAAACCCGCCTCAGCCTTGAAGACCATTCCACTCGTCTGGCCCTTCGCTGTTTGGGGATTGGATATGATTGGACCACTGAGAACTGGCAGAAGCGGCTTCACTCATTTGCTAATGGCAGTCGACAAGTTTACTAAGTGGATCGAAGCTAAGCCTATCAAGAATCTCGATGTGTGCACTGCTATTAGTTTCATCAGAGAGTTGATATTCAGATATTGAGTTCCGCATAGCATCATCACTGACAATGGGTCAAACTTCGATTCCGACAAATTCAAAGCCTTTTGCGCCTCTCAAGGCACGCGAGTCGATTATGCTTCAGTTGCTCACCCACAGTCGAATGGACAAGCAGAACGAGCAAACGGTCTAATTATCAAAGGACCGAAACCCCGGCTGATGCGCGATCTCAAGCATGCAGCAGGAGCGTGGGTCGACGAACTTCCATCAGTTCTCTGGGGATTGAGGACCACTCCTAATCGGTCGACTGGGAGAACTCCATTCTTTCTGGTCTATGGAGCTGAAGCAGTTCTGCCGAGTGACCTGCTTCACAATGCACCTCGAGTCAAACTCTACTCTGAAGATGAAGCGGAACAAGCCCGGCAAGATGCAATCGACCTCCTAGAAGAGGAGAGAGAGATGGCCCTGATCCGCTCGACCATCTATCAGCAGGACTTGCGTTGATTCCATGCTCGAAATGTGAAGAGCCGAACCTTCCAAGAAGGAGACTTGGTCCTCCGAGTGGATCAACAGAAACCACACAAGCTCGCTCCCACTTGGCAAGGTCCCTTCATCATCACCAGAGTCCTCCACAATGGAGCATACCATCTTTACAACGTCGATCGCCAGATTGATGAGCCTCGAGCTTGGAATGCGGAGCTGCTCCGCCCCTTTTATACTTAAGTACTCACTCGGGTGAGATGTAATAAAAGTACCTCTGTAGTTTGTTTATCGAAGACAAGAATGTTATAATTTTCCCAGTAATAGTTATTACTTTCTGTTTACATGAGAAATTCCCCCTCCCCAGTGGGTGGCTTAGCTGCAAACCCGTTTCGCCTAAGTTTGTAAAAAAAATCCCTGCCGAGTGGAGAGCCAGCCTCCCACTCGGGGGCTTAGCTGCGAATCCGTTTCTCCTAAGTGTTTGAAATCCTACCGAGTGGTGAGCCAGCCTCCCACTCGGGGGCTTAGCTACAGTCCAAGTACTCGCCTAAGTGTTTAAAATCCTACCGAGTGGTGAGCCAGCCTCCCACTCGGGGGCTTAGCTGCTTTCCAAGTACTCGCCTAAGTGTTTAAAATCCTACCGAGTGGTGAGCCAGCCTCCCACTCGGGGGCTTAGCTGCAGTCCAAGTACTCGCCTAAGTGTTTAAAATCCTATCGAGTGGTGAGCCAGCCTCCCACTCGGGGGCTTAGCTGCAGTCCAAGTACTCGCCTAAGTGTTTAAAATCCTACCGAGTGGTGAGCCAGCCTCCCACTCGGGGGCATAGCTGCAGTCCAAAGTACTCGCCTAAGTATTTAATACAATGTGCGCTTTGCAAGGACGACAAGGTACAGGTCGACTGTTGCCTTTCCCTTCAGAGCTACGACACGAAAAAATCCTCCCGCTCGGAGGCTTAGCCGCAGTCCAGCACTTGCCTAAGTATCTGAAAATCCTACCGAGTGGAGAGCAAACCTCCCACTCGGGGGCTTAGCTGCAGTCCAGTACTCGCCTAAGTATCTAAAAATCCTACTGAGTGGAAAGCGAACCTCCCACTCGGGGGCTTAGCTGCAGTCCAAAGTACTCGCCTAAGTATCTGAAAATCCTACCGAGTGGAGAGCGAACCTCCCGCTCGGGGGCTTAGCTGCAGTCCAATACTCGCCTAAGTATCTGAAAATCCTACCGAGTAGAGAGCGAACCTCCCACTGGGGCTTAGCTGCAGTCCAAGACTAAGCTAAGTATCTGAAAATCCTACCGAGTGGAGAGCGAACCTCCCACTCGGGGCTTAGCTGCAGTCCAAGACTAGCCTAATTATCTGAAAATCCTACCGAGTGGAGAGCGAACCTCCCACTCGGGGGCTTAGCTGCAGTCCAGTACTCGCCTAAGTATCTGAAAATCCTACCGAGCGGAGAGCAACCCTCCCACTCGGAGGCTTAGCTGCAGTCCAGTACTCGCCTAAGTATGAAATCCATCCTGATCCGCAAGGAAGACGAGGTGCAGGTCGACTGTTACCTTCTCCTTCGGAGTTGCGCCAGAAGTACAACGTGCGCTCTATCCCGATCCGCAAGGACGACGAGGTGCAGGTCGACTGCTACCTTCTCCTTCGGAGCTGCGCCACAAGTACAATTTGTGCTCCATCCCTACCTGCAAAGACAATGAAGTGCAGGTCGACTGGATTCTTCACCTCAAGCACCGAAGTATATTCCGAGTGAAGAACAAAGTTCGCTCGAAGGCAAATGAAAGCATATTCGATGATAAGCCAAGTTCAGATAACATCCTATGGATTCAGAAGTACTCAGGCGTCAAGCCTGTTAAAGTTTATCGGTTACAAGACCACTCGGCATTCCGAGGCAAATTTAAGACGAAGCATAGAAGTTTTTTACTCCTCAGGTGGAGGACTGGAAGGTGCGACAAACTGGTCCAGGTCGATCCCGTCAGTGATCCGGGTGGTAGCAGCAATGAAAGTCTCCATGAAAGATTGGAAGTCGTACTTCTTGGTATTGGCAACTTTGATGGACGCTAGCTTTTCCTCTCGCGCCTCCTTGCAGTGAACCCGGACCAGGGACAGAGCAACATCGACACCACATCTGGCAGAAGACTTTTTCCATTCCTGCACTCGACTTGGAACGTCCTTCAGTCGAGTCATTAAAGACTCGAGGTCATTTTGAAGCGTCTCGTCGGGCCAGAGTGTCGAGTCGATCCGCGACACCGCAACCTTCAGTCGAGCGAGGTAGTCCACCACACCAGCAACGCGAGACTCCAGTCGGAGCACGTTCATAGCGGCTTCATCCTTCACAGGGGAGTTAATGGGGTCCAGGCTTGTCTCCACTCGACTAGTCTCCTCCTCGAAGTTCTGACATAATTCTGTAAACGCAACTCGAGTTCAAGCTAATGGTTCTATGATGATTCGGTGATAACAAGTCAGTCGGATAAGAGGAATTACCTTCAAGCATGAGGAATAACTTCTTGGTGAGCCCTCCCAGATAAGCCTCCAAATCGTTCCTCTTCCCTTGATTCGCCAACCTTTGTCGCTCAGAGCTATCTTGTCGTTCTTCAGTCGGCTAACCTCCTTGTTGGCCGCATCGAGAGCAGCTTTCAGATTGGCGTTCTCTTCTTCAAGTTTACCGACTGAAGACAACTTTTCTTTCGCGAGCTTGGTTTTGTCCAAAGCCGCTTTCTGCGCCTCGGCAAGGTCATGATCTTTCTTCCTCAGAGCCTCCTCCATTTTGTCTGCAAAATGACAGTGGGATCAGAATTAGGGCAGAAAGACAAAGGCAGTCGTCAAGTTCTCACCAGCCATACCTTTTGCTTCGTCTCTTGCCTTCTGCAAGTTCTCCTGAGCAAGCTTCAAGTCAAGGTTGAGCTGGATTTGTTTGTTTTCCAATTCAGTATAGCGAGCCACAAGCTCGCAGGATTTCTGCGAAGAGTCAATCGACAGACATCAAAGACAGGTTGCTTCTGGGTGACTAAGAAGAATCGTAGTGTTCCTAAGACTACAGCCGAATCAAAATATTTGATAGTAGTCTCGGGGACTACACCCAGTGGGTGCACTTAGCGTGCCCCCACTGGTTCTACCGACTCGGTTCGATCATTCGACCGAAAGAGACAAAAAGGTTATGATCCCAAACCATAGCTAACTGTCAGCAGTCAGCCTCGGTATCAAAAAAAAAGAGTTCTTCAAACTACGGTCGACTGCCAGCAGTCCACCATAGTCGGGGACTACACCAAGTGGGTGCACTCAGCGTGCCCCCACCGGTTTCAAGATTCCATTCGACATGGTCCGACCAGACCGAGTGAGGAAGTTAACAAAGAAATTCAAAGTATAAAGACTACGGTCGACTGCCAGCAGTCCACCATAGTCTCGGGGACTACACCCAGTGGGTGCACTCAACGTGCCCCCACCAATCCAAAAATTCAATCGACACACCCAGTGGGTGTACAGATACGAAGATCTTCAGAAAGAAGAGTTTTCAGGTAGCATATCCTAATGGAACAAGTGGTGATCAACTAACCTGGACATTGCTCTGAAGAGCTGAGCTGGCATCATAGGCCGCCTGGCTGGCCTCCGGGACCACCTTCACTTGCTCCATCATGATCCCCGCCTGGCGTATAGCTTCCTTAGCAGCACCCACTTGGTCCTCTGGGACGTGGTGTGTGGCGAAAAGGGAGGGCGGATCAGTAGTCGACGATGAAGGCCGGATACTCGTCAGCAGCACAACGAAAGACCCAGAAGTCCGAGTGATGTTGCCACCCTCATGAACCAGCGTCTCAGGCACTGATACAACCTGAGCAGTCTTGCCAGCAGGCGCCTTTTTATTCCTCCTCCGCCTCAACGGCGCCTCATCGTCATCATCAGGGAGATCAATGACATGAGGAGGGACTACAAGAAAGATTCAAAGTTAAAAACGGAAATCCAATCGACCAAAAGCGAAACTACAGAGATCATACCAAGGTTAGAGGTGGCAGCATCTTCCATCTCCTGGTCTTCATTCCTGGCTGAGGTCTTGAAGTAGCAGCGCTGCAGGTTCCAGAAATCAGTTGATCAGTCAACAAGTCGACCAAAAGTATGTCCGTGCCAAACAAGAAAACACAAGTTCTGTTGTACCCGGAAATGGTGGGAATGGCCATCCTCATCTTGGGCAAAGCCTTCGTTGGCTTTGATGGCGTCGCTCGGGGTTGCTTCGGCGCTTTTTCAGTCGGCGCCGGAGACGTCGTCCGAGGGCGTTTCATCGACTGCCCAACAGGCGCGATAGCCTTGCCACGCTCGACCGCGGGGTCATGGGTGAGCTTGGATCGCCTTTCCATGCGAGGAGGGTCGACTTCTTCCTCCTCTTCCTCCTCCTCCTCTTCGCCGGAGCTGTCGTCGTCTTTGTCCTCCGCACCATCAGATTGCCATTCCTCCTGGCTTTCACCTCTGCTCCCTTCCTCCTCCTCGACTGGTTCTTGTGCCCCGTTGGGCATCGAGTACATCTCAGTGGTGGCCTGGAAGACGACAAACAAGACAAAAGTCAACCGACCGATTTTAAGCAAACGAGTTGGAAAAAGCGGGATCACAGTCAAAGATGCAGGAATGGACCTTGTCTACTTCGTATGACTGGTCGAGTGGAGGGATCCTCCTGGCTCCTCGAGGGTTGTCCTTGTTTCCAGTGATGCCCGCAAGACACCTTTCCAGCATGGCATCCTCGATATCCTCCGGGTGGATCCGAGTGGTGTCATCAGTGCCAGAGTACAACCACATCGGATGGTCTCGGGCTTGAAGCGGCTGGATGCGTCGTCGAAGGAAGACCTCCAAGAGATCCATGCCAGTCACCCCGTCTCGGATGAGCTGGAAAACTCATTCGACCAACACCTTCACCTGCGCCTTCTCTTCCGGGATCACCTTCAAAGAAGATGGCTTGCTCACTCGGTCCATGGAAAAACGAGGGAGTCCAGTCGAGTGCCCTGGCGTTGGCTGGTCCTTGCAGTAGAACCAAGTCGACTGCCATCCACGGACTGACTCGGGTAAGATCATGGCTGGAAAAGAACTTTTTCCTCTCATTTGAACCCCAAGACCCCCACACATTTGAATCACTTGAGTTCTCTCATCACTCGGGTTGGCCTTTTTCACCGTCTGGGAGCGACAAGTGAAAATGTGCTTGAAAAGACCCCAATGAGGCCGGCAACCCAAGAAATTCTCGCACAAAGACAGGAAAGCAGCGAGATACACGATGGAGTTGGGAGTGAAGTGGTGAAGTTGTGCCCCAAAGAAGTTCAGAAATCCCCGAAAGAAAGGGTGAGGCAGCAGACAAAACCCGCGGTCGACATGGGTGGCCAAGAGAACACACTCACCCTCCAGAGGTTTTGGCTCCCACTCCTTCCCCGGGAGCCGCGCTGATCCATGGGGGATCCGTCCCTCATTGGCCATGTCGTCGAGGTCCTTCTGGCTGATCGTCGAGCGGATCCAGTCGCCCTGGATCCAGCCCTGCGGCAAGCCGGCCCTCGACGAAGATCCGCCCCGACTGGTCGCTCTTCCCTTTGCCTTCGCCTTCTTCGCCCGCTCCAAAGCCGCCGTCTTCTCCTTCACCATTGTCGACGGTGAAACGCGCACAGAACAGCAGCGCTGGGGTGGAATCGCACGCGGTGGGTGAATCTGGGGAAGAGGGGAGGAAAGGGGAACGCACTGTTCAAAAAACCCCGTTCCAGGGCCTTATATGAGGTTGCTTCCGAGTGACTGACTGGTAGGCCCGGGCGATCCTGTCAAATCCCGCAACAGTCGCCCGCGCGATACATGGCGAAAAAGGTGGCGCAGAGATCGAGGCGTCCTTGCCTTATCCCGTCCGATTACTGCGGCTTCCTCCGCCCCGCTCGTTTCCCGAAAATTCGAATCCCGCTAAATCCGCGCGCCACAGAGCAAATCGTCAGACAGAAGATTTCCTCCGTCCTGTCATTCGGAGTTCCCCAAATACGAAAAACACACTCAACGGATATAAAGAATGGATCAAGGCGACTGAAAAAGAAGTTGAAGCCGTCACCTAAGCTCATCGATCTAGAACAAGACGTACTCATCGCAAGAAAAGTGGGTCGGAAGAGTTCTCAACTCCTTCCCCACTCAAACCTCGGTCCATTCGGGGGCTACTGATGAAGCCATGTACCTAGGGTAGGGTCATGGACCTGTCCAAGGTACCCTCCCCAAGGACATCTCTTGAAGAAACTACCTTTCAGTCGACCTGGAAAGGTTCCACTCGACGGACTTGAAGACACTCGACCATGAAGCCAATCACTCGACCGCCAGGAGATCTAAAGTCAGTCTGCACACAAACGGTCGGTCATTAAGTAGCTTTTATGGTCATCATAGCACTTTATGTGGGCGTTACAGAACCCCGGTCTTAATGTACTTTAATCCTGCATAATCGAGGGCTGGAGGGTCCGCGAACTCTATATAAGCCACCCCTCCTCAATGTAAAGGGTTCGCACCCACAGAACTCATAAGCACATAATACATCGACCGCCTCCGGCTCCGAGACGTAGGGCTGTTACTTCCTCCGAGAAGGGCCTGAACTCGTAAACATCTTGCGTATACAACTACTCCATAGCTAGGATCTTGCCTCTCCATACCTACCCCCCATTCTACTGTCAGACTTAGAACCACGACACCCCCCTTTGGCCCATAAGGTGCACCGCTTGCCGGTGGCCTCCCGGAACCCCTTCCGGCACGCTGATAAAATACCCGGTACTTCTGAAACCTTTCCGGTGACAAAATACTATCGTCCTATATATCAATCTTTACCTCCGAACCATTCCGGAGCTCCTCGTCATTTCCATGATCTCATCTAGGACTCCGAACAACATTCGGTCACCAAATCACATAACTCATATAACACTATATCGTCAACGAACGTTAAGCGTGCGGACCCTATGGGTTCGAGAACTATGTAGACATGACCGAGACACCTCTCCGGTCAATAACCAATAGCGGAACTGGATGCCCATATTGGTTCATACATATTCTACGAAGATCTTATCGGTCGAACGGTAATGACAACATACGTAATTCCCTTTGTGTGTCGGTACGTTACTTGCCCGAGATTCGATCGTTGGTATCTCCATACCTAGTTCAATCTCATTACTGACAAGTCTCTTTACTCGTGCCGTAATACATCATCTCGTAACTAAGTCCTTAGTCATTTTGCTTGCAAGCTTATTATGATGTGTATTACCGAGAGGGCCCAGAGATACCTCTCTGATACTCGGAGTGACAAATCTCAATCTCGTTCCATGCCAACTCAACAAACACCTTCGGAGATACCTATAGAGCATCTTTATGATCCAGTTACGTTGTGACGTTTGATAGCACTCAAGGTATTCCTCCAGTATCCAAGAGTTGCATGATCTCATGGTCGAAGGAACATGTATTTGACATTCAAAAAAACAGTAGCAATAAACTGAACGATTATATGCTAAGCTAACGGATGGGTCTTGTCCATCACATCATTCTCCTAATGATCTGATCTCGTTATCAAATGACAACTCATGTTTATAGTCAGGAAACCTTAACCATCTTTGATCAACAAGCTAGTCTAGTAGAGGCTCACTAGGGACACGGTATTTGTTTATGTATTTACACATGTATTTAAGTTTCTGATCAATATAATTCTAGCATGAATAATAACCTTTATCATGAATAAGGAAATATAAAATAACAATTTATTATTGCCTCTAGGGCATATTTCCTTCAAGGTCTCCTCACCTCTCGGCCCCAAGATGGCAACCGGAGGCGAGGGGACCAAAAAATTCCTTGTGGCGGCGCCAAGGAGGCTACAGCCTAAACGAACCCCCCTTAATTAGTAGAGATAGAGAAGAAGTAGAGAATATAGCTGAGGCCAGGCCCAACAAAAAATCATGCACAAATCGCTCTTTAGTGAATGCGGCCCATCAAACCACCTTTCTTTTCTATCGCTAGAAAAAGTATCAAACCACTTTTTCTGTTGTTGCAAGGAGTTCCCCTGTGGACGTATGTTCTTTGAGGAGGTCACTGCACTACGTACCTGCACCATTTAATCTTAGGGGAAGAGAGGATTTCGAATCTCATGGCTAGAACCACTTTGTATAGTTGATTAGTAATTACTCATATAGCTAGCCTTTTTCTGGTAGGGAAGTGTCGGTGCTTTCGAGCTTCTTTGATCGTTGTGGCTGACCGAGCAATAGTCTAAACACAGTCCTTTTGAGTGTCACAAGGAACGAAACCACCAAAGCACACTTCAGTGACATTGTATAGTTGAGTAAGATGAATCATAAACATCACAGTAATATTGCACTGTGACTTACTGAGCAGCAGTTCAGCATCTTCACCATGTGACAGCAAAGCAACATCTTCACCTTGTGATAGCAAAGCAGCAACTTCACGCAAATCCCCATGAATTAGTTTTAGCCCGGTTTTCCATCAATCAACCGGGCAATTCTCACTCTCTTCTCAATCAATTGAAATGGCAAGTCTTTTGCCTTGTTTCAACAAATATTGTCGCCTATGCTTCGTTCATGACAAAGCACAACGCCATTATGTTGCTATTCGGTTTACAGAATAGGGTAGCAGCTACACTGAGCTTGCAAAGGACACATGGATCCAGTTACTGTGAAAGGACGAATCCATGTTGACGCAGTTAGATAACTGAAATATAACAGCTGGACAACCCATGCTAACTCTGCTGCCAGTACGCTGTGTCAAGTATCAACAAAACTGAAACGTGAAAAAATGAGAGAAAAAAAAAGAGAAGAAGAAATAAAACTAAACAACACACTTACACATGGGGCTCTAGTGACCCCCACAACCCTTGAAGCACCAGAGCGCTTCAATTCGAGGGAGCTTAGTATCTCTATAGATTTAGGCACATGGCCTTTCCATCATTAGCGATTGTCTAACAGCTGACAGGCGTGCCCCTCATTACGAACGTGTCTTTTTCCTCCCCCCCCCCCCTCTCTCTCTCTCTCTCTCTCTCTCTCTCTCTTGCACACACAAATACAATTGTAACCGACATCCTCTTCCAGATGTATATATACTTGAGAATTGATAGAAACCAAGATTGATCGTCCATTCGCTTTCACAAGTTGAACCAGACTCAGACTAGCTGCGGCGTACATGCCAAGCACGCATGCATGGGCCACTTCTGACCGCCCAAGTAGCATTACAAGATATATCTAATCTATTTGACACTCATCCTACACAAACGATGGCAAAAACATACCAAGTACTACTACATCTATAGTTTCAAGAGGCTGAATTGCACTTGCGGGGTGCATCATACAACAATAACAACACACCCATCTCACTAACTGTTTCAGACGTAGAGTGAGAGCAGTTCCCCTGGTTGGTGTTGCTTTTTCTGAAAAAATGCACTTATTGGACATTGCATGGACAACGGGAAGGTGTGTAATTTGAAACTGAGATACAATTATATACAATGCAGATCATGAACATATGAAGAGGAGAAATAATGTCCCAATTCACCTTCCAGCACAAAACAAACACACGACGGCGCGGAATCCAGCCACAACAACAAGCACTAACAAAAGGATTGCAACGCTGCTCAAATGGTAGCAGTGTCAGCACCCCTGTACACCTTACCAAGAGAGCGTGTTCCACGCAAAAGTATATATACACAGTAGACGGAAATCCAAACCTGCATAAAACAAATCAGCTTCAGAGGCCGATGGTTTTTTGTGATTTTGAAAACGCTTGAAAAATAGAAAAAGGTCATGGCTTTAACAAATATTCATGGGTTTAGACAAATGTTCACGAGTTCTAAACTCATGAATTTGAAAAGGTTCACGGTTTAAACAAAAGAGAAATTTTTAAAAAAGTTTACAAATTTGAAAAGAAACATGTGAATGCTCATGGATTCGCAATAAGGTTCACGGGTTTGAAAAACAGTTCACGAATTTGAAAAAACTTCATCGATTTTTGTAAAAAGGTTCATGGATTTGAAAAAAAATGCAGATTTGAAAAAAGTTCATCAATTTTAAAACAAGTTCATGGGTTTTCTTGAACAATCACGGATGTGAAAACAGATCATATATTTTGAAAAAAAAATAGTTCATCAATTTTAAAAAGTTGATGTATTTTAAAAAAGTTCATGGATTTTGAAAAGCGTTCATGGATATGAAGAAAGTCATCTATCTGGAAAAATCATTGTTTTATTATAAAAGTTCATGAATTTGAAAAGTTCATATATTTTGAAAACAAATCATGGATTTGAAAAAGATCACAGATTTGAAAAAATCATCATTTTGAAAAAATCACAAATTTGATAAGGATCCATGATTTGAAAATTAATCATGCATTTGAGAAAAGTTCATCGATTAAAAAAAGTTCACGGATTTGAAATAAAAGTTCAGCATTTAAGAAAAGTTCATTTACGAATTAAAAAAAGGAAGATGAAATGAAAAGAGAAAGAGAAAAAAACAAAAGATAAACTGGCCAACAAAACCAAAGAAAAGAAACCAACACAGGAAAATCGATGTGTTTTTTAGCGGTGTATTTGAAGAAGAGAAAGGAAGTGAACTAACAAAATTGGTGAAGGTGCCACTTGGTTACCGTGGTTCGTACGAAGCCAAGTGGTTCAGAGTTTGAATCTCATTGGACGCATATATTTTGAAGTTTTAACAGAAAATAACAAATAGTGTAAATGGGCCAGCCCAGCGCAGAGGGTGTGTGTGCGCTGGTTGGCAAAATAGCCTATAACCAAGCGTGGAATAGGATTGGGGCCATGCTACGGGCGCCCCTATTTCTCGCTTTAAGCGAGACGGCGGCAAAGCCTCGCGTCGGGGGAACCCCATATGAGCACGCCCAGCCGCGCGGAGGCCACGGCCTGTTTTGTTATTATCTTATTTCTGTTTTCTGTCATCAATTTTTTTTCTTTATACTTTAAAATATTATATGTTATCGATATATATTACAAAAAATACACTCTTCCAAAACGCATTTGCAAAAATCTTGAACAAGTATTTGAAAAGAATATTGAATAAGTACAAAAAAGTATTGAATGAGTATTTGAAAAATATTGAATTAGTATTTAAAACGTTGAACAAGTATTTATAAAATGTTGAATAAATATTAAAAATATTGAATGAGTATTTGAAAAATGTTGAAGAAGTATTTGAAAAATGTTCAGTAAGTATTTAGAATGTTGAACAAGTATTTGAAAAATGTTGCGTAAGTATTAAAAATGTTGAGGGAGTATTTGACCAATGTTGAACAAATCCTTAAAAATGTTGAATAAGTGTTAAAATGTTGAACAAGTATTTAAAAAAATAGAATAAGCATTCGGACAATGTTGAACGTATATACAAAAATGTTGATCACTTATTAAAAACAATTTGACATACATGAAAATGCGGAGTGAAAATGAAAATCAAACATAAGGAAAAAAACAAAATGGAAAAAGAAATAATGGAGAAGAAAACCAAAAAATAAACAATAAAACAAAGGAAAAAGAAAATTTAGAAAACTAGAAACTAATGAAAAATAAGGGGAAAATGGAGAAGAAAAAAAAGAAAAGAAACAAAAGAAAACAAAAAGGAGGAAAAAAACCTGAAGAACAGCGAATAAAACAGAAGAAAAACAAGAACACCGAAAACCTATCAAGTACGTAGCGCCTTGAAATTTGACATGAGACGCATGCTATCCGAGTGGCTAGCAATGTAGGCTCGCAGCTGCGAGATCGTGGGATAGACTCCCTGTCGATGTGCTTTTTCTTATGTATTTTCTCTCTTAGATGTGAGTAATGGGCCGGCCCGATTACTACAACGCTTCTGCGAGAGAGATCCGTTCTACTACCTTGCTGAATGCGAGAAGTAGTCCTCCCGATTACTACAATGCTTCAGCGAGAGAGATTCCTTCCACCTTGCTGAATGCGAGAAATAGTCCTCGCGCGAAGCTACTATGTGAATGAAGTGGCTGCTCGCATTTGTTGAGCCGGCCCAAATGAGTGGTTGCGTGAGCTCCAATTTAGGAGCCGATTAGGAGGACTCGAGAGGAGACGACGAGCTCTGTGATACGTTGTTTTATTTAACAAAATTAATTACTAGATAATTGGCAGTGCGTTGCAACAGGATATGAATATTTTAATATGTTACAATTTATATGCATGTATTCATGTGATTGTGTAAATAAATATTTCCATATATACCTATCTAAATATATTTTAGAATTTCATTTTGCAATCACTTATTGGCTTCTAAAAAATTATAAGTTTATTTGATAAGTCGATTAAATGTGAGAAAATTAAGGTGATTTCCATGAAATGATGCTCAGAAAAAGGATGAAATGTTGGACGAAGCACTGCGCCTGGCAGGAAAAGGAACACTATTCTCTTTTTAAGTAGTGAGGTATTTTAACATGCTCTCTCTCATCTCCCCTTTTCACATGAGAGGTAGAAGTATAAAATAGATCTAAGCCGTTGATTGCATTAACTAATGGGTTCGATTAATGAAGCGGATTTGTAGCACCCGTGTGCTCCACACCCCTATACGAACATTAAAATTTTAAAAATACCGAGAAATTTTAAAAAAGGATTTTGGGATATCAAACCTGGGTTCCCATTTGAAATTTCGTGGAAAATACCAGGAAATGTATTTGTGGCAAAAAAAGACAAAATTTCCTATGTATAGAAAAAAATGGGTTTGGATGGATTTTTGTTCGGGCGGTATTTCTTTCGCCGCGGATGTGTTTCTAGTATTTTGTTTTCATGGAACTTCACACTGGAGTAGATTCGGAACCCAGGTTTGATATCCCCAAATTTCAGTTTTTTTGATATTTTTATATTTAATATTCGTATAGGGGTGTGGAGCACACAGGAGCTCATGTGTATTTTCCGTTTGATTAACTCTTACCTTCTTACCTCTCATGTGAAAAGAGGGGGTAAGATAGTAGTAGAGAATATAGTTGAGGCTCGGCCTAGTAAAAATCGTGCACCAATCGCTGCTTCAGTGAATGCGGCCCATCAAACCACCTTCTTTTTCTGTCCCTAGAAAAAAACCGCCTTTTTTTCCGTTGCTGCAGGGAGTTCCCCTATGAACATATGTTTTTTGAGGAGGTCACTGAACTACCTACCTGCACCATTTAATCTCAATCTCGTTGGATGGCCTAGTTACCTTTTTGTATGTATATCTTGCTAACTTGCAGAACACAGAATGAATGGCTGACTAGTAATTACTTGTATAGCTAGCCTTTTTCTGGTAGGGAAGTGCCAGTGCTTTCGAGCTTCTCAGATCGTTGTGACTGACTGACACAGCCCTTTTGAGTGCCACAAGGAACGAAACCACCAAAGCACACTTCAGTGGCATTACATAGTTGAGTAAGATGAATCTTAAACATCACAGTAACAATGCACGGTGACTTACTGAGAGGCAGTTCAGCATCCTCATCGTGTGGCAGCAGAGCAGCAACTTCACATGAATCCACGACAGACCCACGAATGATCTCACGGAGCGGAATGTTGCATATGCTTCGTTCCTGACAAAGCACAACGCCACTATGTTGCTATTCGGTTTACAAAACAGGGTAGCAGCTACGCTGAGCTTGCGAAGGAAGGACAAATGGATTCAGTTAATGAATCCATGTTGATGCAGTTATATAACTGAAATATAACAGTTGGACAACCAACGCTAACTGTGTTGCCAGTACGTTGTTGCAAGTATCAACAAAATTTAAGCATCTGCAAGTGCAGTGCACAAAAAAAAAGAAAAAGAAAACCATTGTGAAATGGTTTGCCCTGGGCAAAACCATGAGTTTACCTTGGCTTTGACCAGCGCGGAATCTCGTCACGTACATATATGCTCGACCACCGCGGCGTACTCTGTTGGGATAATCCAAACGTATGATAGTTACAATAGCCATACCGGCACGGCGGCACGCCGCGCCCCGTCGATACATAGTGTCTATAAGTGATGTCTTTATTGTATGCAGTAAATTTCAAATGAAAGTAACAGTACTGTATGGATAAAGTTATATTCTCAAAAAAAGAAAATAATATGCATAGAAGCAAACTGGGAGGCGAATTGGAAAACATGAATTTATTCATCACATGGTCAATATATTTTGCAAAGTAGGAAGTACACATTGCCATTATCACACCAACAAGATCAAACACATTAGAGCCGTCATAGCTTATATCATTCTAGTCAGACCTGTGCGTGCGATGAAGTGGTAGCTTTTGCATATTCTTGCGTACGATCTTGTTGTGGCTTAGCATGGTTGCATGAGATTACTGAATCATCAATATGTGGGCGGTGAGGATACATATGCAATGGTATGATGCCTAAATTTGGTTGCATATCTTTGCCAAGACCTTAGTCCGTCTTGTGAGCTCATTTCGCTGAGTAATTATTTGCTAGTTGTTGCTGCTCCAAACAATAAGAACTGGTTTCTGTGCAAACTTGAAGTATGATGTATCAACCTTAGGGTGCATAATGGTTAAATTAGCTCATTTATGTTGAGGTTTCATTGTAAGACATGGGGGCAGTGTGATGTCGATGATTTATGTTGAGGTTCCATGTGTTGTAAAAGGAAGTCTCATGTATCAACTCTTTGATTGTTTGACTGGTTGCTAGTTTGGCCAATATTTTTTTGCTCAACTATCGAAGAACCATGGATCAAAAATTTGATTGGTCGGTCATATGGAAGCACAACTTTGTTTTCATATATATATGATCTTGTTTGAATACAACATGCCTTCCAAAATTTCTCCTCACATATGAAATTTAGCTGATAGAAGCTGCATGGTGGATATGAAATTGACACAATAGGCTCATCACAGCCTATTAGAAACAACTAAATTAACCATGCATGTGAACATGCCATACACTTGATTGAAGCAGGCCTTCAATTACTGATATACATTATAAATAAAATATTATTTTCATGACCATCAATCAGACTAAATAAATGGAGCAGGCCCTATGATGAAAAGGCACGCTCTTTGCCTTCTCATATATTCTTTTATGATGGTACATAGTAATTTGTCAATAGACAATGCAGCCTTCTGTAGTATCTTGACATAGACATTTATATCCGCCTATATATACAGAGCCATGTTAATTTAGAGACAAATCAGAACTTCTGCTTGGTTATGACAGAGTCAAATACTTTCCATACATGTAGACCGTGTGATCTCCAAAAGAATTATACACTGACACATAAGAGCTGGGAGATTCATTGTTAAAGAACTGAACTAACACTTGCTTAAAGCTCCAGCTACAGTTTGTATATTAGATGAGAGTTAAAGCTTCAACTTTGTAGTGGATCAAAGTCATCTAGAGAGAAGACCATTATTATCAACCATCTGTTTCCATCCAACACTCCCAAGCTATGTGAACTGTTACTGTTTCTGCCTTTCTTTCTGAATGTAAACAACCTACTATGTATGGCTATCTATATGACCTTGATGGAAAATACCAAAATAATAAAATTTGGAAGAAGGCAAACAAACGGTTGCAGGAAGCAAACTTTTACAAAAAGATGAAAATGCATACCCCTAGCAAATTCGGAAATCAAGATTCTGAAGGTAGCTCTAGTAAATTCAGGTTTAATTTCTTCAAAATAGATACTTCATGTTTGGGACCCTGTACTACTATGCAGCGAGAGTGCACATTTACTGTTTATAATTTCAGAGATGTTACCAACCCCATCAGGGCTAATGCAATTCTGTCAAGGGCAGATGGCAACAACAGTGGTGTTTTGCTGCAGGGACTGGCATATCTGAGGAAGAACCAGTTATCGAAACTCGAACGATTCACATCATTCAAATTCTGCACAAATGTAACAATAAATTCCTTAGTATAAAATTGGAATTTTTCATTGCTTCATCAATTCAGTTCTGGATGTTTATACAAAATTTGATCGAACAATTCCTAAACAAAGAGCCGTCATCGTGAAACTTCAGAAATACAGGATAAAGTTCAGGAAAAAGGCTTGGGAAGCTCACCGTGACGGTGCTCGTCCATGTTCATGGTGGACGTAGGCCATCATTGCAGTTTAAAGCCCAAAAATCAGACAGAATGACATATACAGGTAAAATTTAGAAGAAAATAAATACTGAGAAGCTCACCGCGGAGGAGCCTGCCACCGTGCTCATGGCCCATCACCGAAGTAAGTCGTGGTGATGCCCATCGTAGAGATGAAGGGACGCTCGGTTCCTGCCAGCCCAGATCAACGCATGACAGAGTAGGAGACTTGCCTAAGAGATGGTGCGTACTCAGAGTCAGACATCGGCATTTGCGCTTGGTTCACGACGATGTCCTTGTTGGCCGAGATGTATAGCCGAAGGTTTCCTTGTGCATCCAAGCAAGATGGACGGCCGCTCTGCTGGGATGACGAAGAGTGGGGCCCCGCCGAGGATGGCCATGCCCACGGCGCCGTTGCCGTGGCCGGTCGGGAGGGAGAGTGCAATCGTGTTACCGACGTCCTGTTTGTCCACGAACTACGTGAGAAACGCGTGTCCTGAGCGCGCGAGCCCCGCCCAGGATGTCCAAACCGCGCCAGAATGCCGCAGCTCGGCCACAGAGCTCGTCGCTGCGTCAATCCTTTTGGTCCCGGCATAGCCTTGCACGTGCCAGCGGACCGGTTATGCAGCACAATAGCGGGTGACAGCCAAGGCGCCCACGCATCACACGTATCTTCACTTCTTCAGTCACAGCACGCAAGCCCCGCGCGCGAGCGCGGCGCACCCGGCCAAGAGAGCAAGCAGGAAGCCGCCGTCATGTCCTCCGCTTACCGCCCTACAGCTTACACAGAGGTGGCGCGATAGAGAGCTCGGGCGCGTGCCGACATCGGTGCTAGGCTAGCCGAAGCGGCAGTTTCCCACGACGATGAAGGGGAGTGAGGGCTTCGGTGGCCTGGACGCATGCAATATCAACACATGGGCGGCGCCAGATGCCTTCAGGTGTCGACCATGAGGTGCGCCTGGGAGACACGGGAAGGGCGGGCGCCGGCAGCCTGTGCGGGGGCGATCTAGAGGCGCGGCGGGCTGGACGGGCTTGAGGTCAAGAGCACCGGCTCACGGGCCTGCACGATGGCGGGAGAACCAACAACGGCACCAGGGACGACATGCGGATGCGGCCTGAGTTCTTCCTCAGGCATACAGGCACCTCGCCATCACTTTCCCTCCTCGGTCGTGGTCTTCGCGCACACCTCCTGTGCATCACCACCTTGGCCATGCGGAGGAGAGATGGGGAGCCGCCGCCGGGAGATGAGATGAAGGCCGGCGCCGGGAGCGGAGATGCGTTGGGGGCTCCGGCGAGGGACAGGAGCGCTGCCCCACTGCTCGACAATTGTTGTGATGCAGGCGGGAGAAGGAGGTGGCTTTTATAGGCTCATACGGCGGCCAAGCGGTGGTGAGTCGTACACGGAGCTTCGATGGAGCTCTCCAGAAGAAACAGGAGAGATCGGGATGGCTCAGCGGCAGAACGCAGAGTTGACCCGGAATGAAACCTGAAGGAAATATCTCGATTCAACGGCAAAAGCGGCAGCGATAGAACACATCAGTAACATCTAGACAGGACGGTCAGAGCAGCACCGCTGTTCAGAACGTAGGACGACACCGCCTACGCGAACAGTACATGAGCCGGCCCACATGCAGTGAAAAAATGCTAAATGAACCAAACGAATCATCAAATTAGTTTAAAAAATTTGAAACTAAACATCGAATCCACAAAGCGTTTGTACACACCCCCGTACCAAAATAATACCACGCGACACATGGACGATTCACCATCGGTCACTTTCGTACAAGTGTTTGAATCTCAGCGCGAAAACTTTACCTGGAATAGAGGCTTGGATATGACCGGTACCAAATGGATATAGCATCCGTAAAGGTAAACTCGTTGCTCGGCGAGAACCATCAGCACACTGCCGTCGAAACATCTACGATCGGACTGAACAAACATGACCCTTGTACGGTCGTGGACTCAGGACGCTGTCGGGACGTGTCTGCTTTATGCCCTTATTTTGAGGGTGCACGCAGTCGTGACTACTTAAATTATTCGCTCACATGCATGCATATGATTGTTGGGATGAAGAAAGAGAGAAAAGGAATTTAGAAAGATGATCTCGGTGATGGACTGATTGGACATGCTCGATGATCCTCATATTCCTCCACATATGTGTTGAATTTGAAGGGTGTCGGACAGCCCATACGTAGAGGGATAATTTGTGTGATCCGGTTGGATGGCCTTTTTTACTCCTTTTCTTTTGTCCAGGTTGTCCGCCTAAATATATAGGAAGAAAGTCTGACAGACCAAACATACATGGATGATTTGGGTGATCTGGTTGGATGGCCTTTTTTTTACTCTTTTTCTCACGTCTGGGTTGTCCGCTCAAATATATAGGAATGAGGTAATAGCACCGCAGGTCTCTGAACTTGTCATGAAAGTAATGGTTTGGTCCTCAAACTTGAAAAAGGTGATTATTTGGTCCTTGAACTTGTTATGGAAGTGCAAGTTTGGTCCTGGGCGAATCACAGCTCGCCAAGTGGAGCCACTGGGCTGGGTCGGTCACAGTATAGATGCATTTTGCGCTTGCCCCTGCCTTTAGCCCTAATCAACCCGCACTACCCACCTGAATTAACTCTTATTATTCTTGAACCCTCTTATTATTCTTGCTGCTTATTCTTCTCCCCATCCTAAAGTCTAGTCTAGATACCCTTCATGTGTATTTTTATATTGAGATCTGTTATCCATGGTCCCGATTAGCACAATCAAGTCACATTTCCAAAGATGGGCGGCGGCGACATGGCCTGCAGTGGGTAGTCTTGGGTTGATTAGGGCTAAAGGCAGGGGCAACTGCAAAATGTGCGGCGCGACCGCCCAACCCAGCTGGCTCCACTTGGCGAGCTGTGATTCGCCCAGGACCAAACTTGCACTTCCATAACAAGTTCAAGGACCAAATAATCACCTTTTTCAAGTTTGAGGACCAAACCATTACCTTCATGACAAGTTCAGAGACCTGTGGTGCTATTCCACTATAGGAATGAAGTGGTTTTGGTGGGTGGGTGGGGGCTATACTCAAAAAGGCTATCGCCCCGCTTTATATTATAAAGCCACTGCACAATAAGCATCCAACAAGGTTCAACACAAACCACGCACACACACACGGAGGTCCACATGAACAAATAGGAGAAAGGGTCAATGCTGAGGGCACAACATAACAAGCCCTAAACCCAAAACACACACACCACAGGCCGCCAGTTGGACTAGTCAGGCTCTGGGGGAGGAGGCGGCAGCAGGGGGGCCACGCGGAGCACCATCGAGCGAAGATCGGAGAGCAGGGTGGTGATGACGTCCTGGTCCTGGGGGCGGCTAAGCGGCCGCCAGAGCTGCAGGTAACCACACATTTTGAAGATTGCATCAGTCGCACCTCGGAGGGGGACCTTCTGAATAACAAGCTTATTGCGAATGTTCCAAAGCGTCCAGGCGAGAACCCCAACGCACAGCCATCTAATATGGCGGTAGCGAGTAGGGGAGGCGTTGAGCTCGGCAAGCAGGTCGGGGAAGTTGGTATTACACCACTGTCCACCAACCGTTTCGCGAAAGAAGGCCCAGAGGAACTGGGCCGCGTAGCACGAGAAAAAGATGTGGTTGGCATCTTCAATCGTGCCACAGATGGGGCACATCCCATCACCCGGGCCATTTCGCTTGAGGACTTCAACCCCAGAGGGGAGACGACCACGGATCCATTGCCACAGGAAGATCCTGATCTTCAGCGGGAGTCGGATGTCCCAGATCAGGCTAAACGGTTCCAGGGCCGTCGAGGGAGAAATGATGCCATACAGGGACTTCGTGGAGAAACGACCAGAGGGCTCGAGGCGCCAGGAGAGAACATCCCGGTCCTCCACGACGTTCATCGGCATAAGTGGGATGTCTTGGAGGAGGGAGTCCCAGGCGGCCACCTCGATGGGGCCGAAGGGGCGCCGGAAGGCGAGACGCCCTAAGTCAATAAGGGCCGTCTCGACAAAGACCCGAGGGTCAGCCGCAATGGCAAATAGATCGGGGAATCGCGCAGCTGTGGGGAGTCCCTAGCCGGGTCGAACCGTAACAAGGTCGAGGCCCCGAGCCAACCGAAATGGATGTGCCGATCGTAGTACGGGCGTAAGCCGGATCACGGACCGCCGTAATCGGATCCACCCGTATGTTGGCAAAAGGCAAGGGTTGGCCACAAAGGTACTTATTACGGATGATGGTGAGTTGAGCCTCCCTCCCCATTGGCAATACGCCACAGCCAACGGGTCAGGAGGGCAATGTTCATGCGACGGGATGACAAGATCCCAAGGCCACCCTGGTCTTTGGGTTTGCAGATGTCGGGCTAGCTAACCATATGGTATTTCTGCCTGTCGCCCTTGCCCACCCAGAAGAATCTCGACTGGTATTTCGCCACCTCCTAATGGAGGGTCTCATGAAGGCTGTAGAAGCTCATGAGAAACCAGAGAAGGCTGGCAAGCGAGGAGTTGATAGGATCACCCTGGCAGCTTTCGACAGCCAGCGACCCCTCCAGGGTTCAACCCGGTGCTGCATCCTAGTCACCATCGGGCGAAGATCCGCGACGGTGAGTCTGGAATCACTAATGGGCACCCCCAAGTAAGTCGTGGGGAAGGAGCCCAGGCGGCAATTCAGCCGGTCCGCAATGGACAAAGCATCGTCCGGGGAGTAGCCAAGGACTATCACTTCACTTTTGTTGAAGTTAATGGTGAGACACGACATCTGCTGGACGTGGAGCCCTCTACCATGACAATGGTGTCGTCTGCATATTGGAGAAGGGAGACCCCTCCTCCGTCCACCAGGTGGGGGACAATGCCCCGGATATGGCCGCATGCTTTGGCCTTATCAAGGATGACCGCAAGGGCATCGACAACCATGTTGAAAATGAACGGGGAGAACGGGTCACCCTGGCGCACCCCACATACACTACAAAAAAAATACACATCCGTGACATTTTGGGCCGAACGAAAAAAAATTCTGTCATACATATGACACTTCTATGACGATAATTGTGACAGAACCCGGTATCATCATAGATGTGGTGGGCTCCTACTTCTATGACAAAAAATCATGACAGAAAATGGGCTTTTCGTCCTGGGAGGGTCGGAGACGCAGCTGCATGACATTCTTTGGGCCGTCCATGATGGAAAAAACCGTGGTAGAAGCGAGGGGTAGGAAAATTTCAGGGAGTTGCCGGTTACGGTGGGAGGTCGGGGGCCGAGCGATGCGCGTTTCTCTCATACACGTACGTGCGTGTGTGCGAGGCGTTGGCTCTAAGTGGACCCGAGCGAGGCGTTGGGCTCTAATCGAACCCGGCGATTGCACCGCAGTTACGCTTCTATCGAACCCGAGCGATCGATCGATGGTCGTTAATCAACCCGATGGAGCGATTCTTCGCTATCGCTGCTAATCAAGCCGATCGATTGGATGAACAATGAGTGTTGCCGGGGGGTTGATGAATAATGAGCGGTGGCGTTGCCTCTGGATGAACAGACCCCGTGGTGTGGAGGGCTGGATGAACAGAGACGATGGAGGGTGGCCGTGGAGGGTGGTTGAACAGACCCGTGGTGTGGAGGGCTGGATGAACAGAGATGGTGGAGGGGTGGTTGAACAGACCCGTGGTGTGGAGGGCTGGATGAACAGAGATGGTGGAGGGTGGTTGAACAAGAGCGGTGAAGTAGCGCATGGTGGAGGCTGGATGAACAGGAGCCCGTGGAGGCCGGAGGAGGTCGACGGTAGCCCGTGAAGGCCGGAGGAGGTCGACGGTGGAGATGAATAGTATCCCGTGGAGTCCCATTTTGCGGTACGCCACACCCTCCCGGCGAACAGACCCCTGCTTCACCATAGGAGGTCCGCTTCTCCGCTTTTGCGGCACGCCACACCTGTCCCGATCAACAGACCCCGCTTCGACCGTAGGAGGTCCGCTTCTCCATTTTGCGGTACGCCACACCCTCCCGATCAACAGACCCCGCTTCGACCGTAGGAGGTCCGCTTCTCCGCTTTTGGCGGCACGCCACACCCCGCCGATCAACAGACCCGCTCCAACGTGGCGGTCGAACACAAGGTCGCTTCTCCGCTTCGCGATACGCCAGCCTCGCTTCCATCGCTGTTCCGCCCAAGCCGTTGGCTCCCACGCATTCCGCTGCCTCCCGGCGAACACGACGCATTCCGCTGCCTCCCCATGAACACGACGCATTCCGCTGCCTCCCCATGAACATGACGCATTCCGTTGCCTCCCCATGAACACAAGCCCACGCCGTACGTATGCGCGATTAGGCGTTCGAGACCCCGCCAGATGTACACATACGTGGCAGATTTTCTTTCTTGCACCTGGCCGCTGTATGTACGTGTACATGCTACGTGCGCGCCTCTACTACGACACGCGCGCGCTCTACATCGACCAAGATGTACGCATATCGTCACGACCAGGATGACAACGCCACGTGCGCTTCACCAGGTGGGTCCCGACCGCCGACACTTCCTTGCTCAGGAAGATGTAGCTGGTGGGTCCCAGCAGTCGTGGGGCGAATCGTTGTTTTTTTTGCCCGACGCACTTCCTTGCGTGCGAAGGTGTAGCTGCTGGGTCCCAGCAAGTGGCGAATCGTTTTTTTTGCCCGGACGCACTTCCTTGCGTGCGAAGGTGTAGCTGCTGGGTCCCAGCAGTCAGGGGGGCGAATCGTTCTTTTTGCCCGGACGCACTTCCTTGCATGCGAAGGTGTAGCTGGTGGGTCCGAGCAGTCGGGGGGCGAATCTTTTTTTCCGGACGACTTCCTTGCGTATAAGATGTAGCCAGTGGGTCCCAGCAATCGGGGTGAATCGTTTTTTTGGACGCACTTCCTTGCGTGCGAAGATGTAGCTCGTGGGTCCCAGCAGTCAGGGGGCGAATCATTTTTTTGCGAAATACGGTGGCCCGTCCGGTGGGTCCCCGCTGTCAAGTGGAGGAATAATTATTTTGCGCGTAATAAGGAGGCACTTCCTTGCGGCTGCCCTGGACCCGGCTGTTAGCCTCTCCACGTACAGTTCACATCCGATGAAAGTCGTTCCTTGACCATGTTGACCACGCCGCGCCGAGAGCACCACGGTGGTGGACGACGGAGAGGCCTAGGAAGGGGACGATGCGGAGTCGGGGAAGATGCGGCAGTGGATGCACACGCGGAGAGGAGTACAAGGGTTCACTGGTTCGGCTGCGCTGCCGTCGCCGCAGAATAAAAGGGGGTGTGGGTGAGTGGAGGGATGGCCTGGCCAGCGGTGGGAGTAGTAGGGGGCGGTGAGGCCTCCGCGGCAGCACAACCGACCATGGGAAGCAGGAGCAGGCGGCACGACCGGCGCTGCTTTGGGCGGCTGGAGCAAGAAGACCAGAGGTTGAAGAAGCATGACGGCCGTTGGATGGACATCGTACGGTCACTGCAGCTAGAATCGTTTATTATTGACTAAGTTGACAAAGCCCTTGGTACGTCAACTTAGTAGGCCCACAGGTCAGCTTCTGAAACGGTGCGCCCAGATGTCAGGGGAAGGAATCATTTTTTGGGCGGGTGAAGCTAGAATATCCGAGATTGAAGAAGAAGCACGGCATCCGTTGGATGGACATCCAACGGCCACTGCTGCTAGAACCGTGTGTTGACAGTTGACAAAGCCTTGCATACGCGTCAACTCTGTTTTTTTAGGGGACGCGTCAACTTAGTAAGGCCAGAAGTGTGTGGCAGAGAACTTATAGCCCACTTGAGATTTGTAAAAATGTATTGCCCATTTTTGAATTCTAATGGAATTTACTATAGCCCATTTACAGTTTGTTAAAACTACAACCCATTTCAACCAACCGTTCAAAACAGAATTCAATAAAATTTCCCACATTTTGATGGGATCCGAATATTTTATCCCAAATTTCTAGTCAGATTAAATACAATTTCAATATAAATTTATATTACATAAAATCCAACGAAACATTGCGCTTCAAACAATTAATGAAATTAAAATTTTCAATATTTCAAAAATAATATTTTATAAAGTAATCACTGTTTGGTGCATTTTTAATAGTTACTACCCAGTTTTATAATTACATCCCTTTATTATTTCTTAAAGCCCATTTTCTTGTCAAGCCTAATGCATCCCTCCTAGGAAAGATTTGCAGCCCAACGGGGCGGTGAATAACAACTTGACCTTGCCTGGGTATTCCTAAAAAAAGTATAGCTCGGCTAGCCATTTTCAGCTTGAAAAAAATTAATATCTGGGCTGGATATCTGGCCTGGGTTAGACGGGCCACAGCCCGCCCAGTTAATACCTGCAGCGATGTTTTCGTTGTTGTTCAAGGAGAAAAATTAATATCTAGGGTAAACATCGAAAAAAATTTCAGTGCTCACACCTCAAAAACACAAATACTGCCCGACCTGCTTGGTCCCAGCTGTCGGCCGCTTCTTGTGCAATTCTCTCGTTTATTGACTAGAGTACGTAGGTTGACAATGGTGTGGGACCGTGATGTCAGGAAACCAGGAGGAAGCAAAATAAATTATAGTTATATATATATATATATATATATATATATATATATATATATATATATATATATATATATATATATATATATATATATATATATAAAATAAGGAGGCACTTGGGTATGTGAGGCTATGGACCTGTGGGTCCCCATTTCATCCTATCCAAGTAAAGTCATCTCTCGCACAAGACGCTTCCGCCTCAAATAAAGCTTGATCAGCGCCGGCCGCCCCGCTTCCCGGTGTAGGCGATTGCTCCGCCTTCAAACGACACAAGTATCGTCCGTCCGTCCATCTGCCGCACACATTAATGATACGCGCTTGCCGAGGCGGCTACTCCGGCGCCACACGTCCGTCCCTCCGCCCGCCCACCATTGCTATATAAACTGCTGCGCCGGCCATAGCCGCAGTCATCCGCATCCGTTCCCTTTCTCCTGTCCACACCACTACTGCCCACCATGGCTTCCTCGCGCTCCAGCGCTCTTCGGGACGGGCGGACGACAAACCACAAGGAGATGGCAGCCATTGCTGCCGACCGGTTGGCCGGCAGGCAGCCGGAGGACGACGACGTCCTAATGGAACATGGTAGTCGACGATCCGGCGCCAACCCCCTCCTCCGCGCCATCTCGCCGGTGCATTGCACCATGACCATCGACAAGGCCCGTGCCCAATATATGGACAGGTGAGGCCGGCGCGTGAGGAGCAGTTCCGGAGGCGCAGCCGACGCCGCCTACAACCACCATCTCCTCCAGAGCACTGCAGCGGAGGAGCAGATCGCCGCGAGCGGGCGGAGCAGAGGCGCTGCTCGACTCGCACCGCTCCGCCCGCAAGGGCCGCCGAGGCTGGCGGTACCGCATGCGGTGGCGGAGGCTGCGCCGCCACAAAGAGGCTAGCAAAGAGGGCGGCGAAGCGGCGAGGCGCTGTTTGGCGAGACCGAGGACGAGGCAGAGGACAATGCCGGCCCGACGAGTCCTCGCTCACTGGCGCCGACGACGCCTCGCTCCACCGAGGCCCCGCGGGCGCCAACAACGAGGTAGAGGACACCGCCGGCTCCGCCAAGGCCCCGCCCGCCAACAACGAGGCAGAGGACATCGCCGCTCAGCCGAGGCCCCACCCGCCATCAACGTGGGGAGGATTTCCACCGCTCACCGAGGCGCCGCCACGCAACGAGATAGAGGACATCGCCGGCTCGCCGAGGCCCCGCCGCCAACGAGGCCGCGCCACACGTAAAACGAGGAAGAGTAGAACACGGTAGGTCGCCGCCGCCGGGTCCAAGTAAGGCCACCGCTGCTACCTCCGGTTGAAGCCAAGCTAGGTGGGTTGACCATTGGCGGCGGTTAGCTTCTTGGCGGCAACGTGAGTCGGAGAGCTGCGCTGGAGAAGAACGCTGCTTACTTAATCGCTGGTGCAGTTGGTGATCGACATGTGGGCCCAACAGCCACATGTCGCTTCGCAATCGCACTGCAGCTAAGTCACCAAGCTTCTGCTCGCTCGCCGGGACACAGTGGGTAGCTTCGTTAATTAATTATACCTCCAGCGCACCTTTTTAGTTTTTTTCCAAAAGGAGGATGACTCGACCTCTCGCATCCGGGAGATGCATGCGCCACAAACACCCCTTTTAGTTGAAGAATGTATGAAATGTAATGAAATCCGCATGTTTATATGAAATCCAACCGTATGAATGAATTTATTTCGATTAGTTCAATTCTGTATCACCGGCATTGGATGAACATGCAAAACAATACGCACTAGCATTATTCCTGTGGTGATCACCACGCTTGCAGCAGTTTCACATGTACTCCTCCGTCCTTTCTAGTCTTCATACAAGTTTTATCTGCAGTCAAAGTATCTCTACTTTGACCAATCTTATACAAAAAGTATGCACTTTCACAATGTGCTAAGTAAAAGGAACAAAAGGAGTACAAAGAGTTTGAGCAGCTTTTAGCGTTTCAGACATTGCAATCAAACACACAGGCCTGGCAATTCATAGAGAACATTCAAAACAATCGATGATTATGCATCTCAATGACTCACATGTCGAGGCAATATTTACTTCACAACTAAAGAATAAAGAAAAATTAATCACCGCTGACGACAAAGGGGCGCCCATTCAAAAATATCAAACGATATCTTGCTAAAATCAATGAGCAAAATTTGACAAGGTTGTCCCATTCCAAAATATCAAATGCCTACGATTGTGGAATGGGCAGGGTTTGCCATCAGTTCGGACATTGACATGGCACCTTGTGCTAAATAAACCAGCTGTTCTTTTGTGCGCCCACCAAAATCAACCAAATTCATGCGTAGCTTGTATGATTTCACCCTTATATGTTGCAACGCCTTGAACTTATGGGCACCTCCTTTCTTGTGGTGGAAATGAATGATTCGATGTATTCATGAACATTTTGTGCAGTTCCGTTGAAATCAAGTGAGCACCCTGTTTGCACAAATACAAAAAAGTGATTAGTATAAAGCAAATTGTACTATGAATTGACAGTTTCAACAGCACATACATGGTCCATGTAGAGCACACTTTTAGAAAAATGGAACTCACCGAAAGAATCCTAGAACAACATTGTACTCACAAGATCACAGCAAAAATGGAGATTTGTCATCCTTTTGAGCTGAAGTTAGTTTGGTCTTGTGGGGAGTAATGTAACCATCCTTCAACTGCTCCTTCCGATGAGAAGATAGATGTGGCTTCTTCATCCCGCATAATCGGAACTAGTCACTTCACGTACTCCATATTCTTCTTCGAGGAAGATGATCCTGTTTGCTCGAAAAAAGGAAAGGAAATATTTAAAACAGCACAGATGAAGCACTTCTCAAGGACAATACCACTTTTTCATGACAAGATCTAAACAGTAGCACAACACCAATAGAGATGACAAAGCTCAATCATATGGATGAAATCAGTGAGTGAGTACCAACATTTGTCGAGGCTGATTGTGTAGAGCATATAGATGAAGCACTTCTCCGAACCATCTGCTGCTATCTACGGGGTGGCCATGCTTACTATATACTCCTCGATTAGTTTAATGTTTCCAACATCTTCTTGTGCAGTTCCACTAAAATATATGGTATCTTCAAAGAAGATCCCTGTTTGCACAAGTAGAGATAATTACGTATGGCATCAAATCAATGGCAAAACAATTGCTCGCTCCAGCCATAGCAATAAATTAAGATGCAAAACTATATCATTACTTGTGTCATCACAGTTCCAAAGGCTTCATTACAGACCGGAGTTGATTTTGTTTTTCTTCCGCTTGTTCTTCCCTTCATCACTTGGTTCAATAATGCACAAGCTTCTCCTTCAATGTAAGATTTGGCATGTCAATTAGGGAGCAAAAGTATAGTACTAAACTTAATTTTCTCGATGAAAGTGGCAAAATACAGGCCAGCAGCTTGTGAAATATCCTTATCTTACCTCAATGGGATATTACGGTGCACATACAGATTGGAAGTCTTGTTCCATTTGTGCAGTTCACTAAAATCAAGCAACATTATCGCACAAGTAGCACAACATATGAAAGCACACCGCAGAATCATGTGAAAGAAGGCTAGTAATGACCTCTCATGATGCGGAATTCAAACAACTCACAAGAAGAAGATCTGAACCAAATTAAGCCTTAACGGATAGGAAGTAAGATCTCCTCTTGTGCAGTTCCACTAAGATCAAGCAATCAAGCAACGTTGTCGGTGTGATATTTTGGTTGAACTGCACAAAACACTCTTAAAACAAAAGTGTTTTGTGCAAAGGCAACAAAAGGTCACAATGGCAACGAGGTGAAGTAGATAACCTGCTTACACAGAGGTGCAAAGGAAACAATTAGTGGTCAATAACGGTGGATGACACGAAGCCAACAAAAGAAGCATCTACCTTATCTAAATGGGAAAGAAAGCAAGACAGTAGCATTTCTCAAACGGTGGCATTGATTAATATTAACATAGAGATTATATTAACAATAAAATTCGTTAAACATGTAATTTGCTTTTAACTGTGGCATTACATCAATTTTCCAAAGATCATTATTAGAGGGTGTTTGTTTACAGGACATTTTGGTGTAGGGACTAAAAAAACTCCGTGTCAGTCACATCTAAACCAAACAGGAGGGACTTTTCGGGACTAAAAGTGGGCATTTGGGACTAAAGAAAGAAGACCCCGAGGGAGTCTTTTTGGGACTTTTCCAACAGTTGCCCCTGCCACGCATCGCACCTTGTTTCTATTAGTTCATTACTAGGGGTAACATGGTCTTTATCATGTCATTTAATAACCTCTAGTCCATGTTTAGTCCCTGGAACCAAGCAGGTAGGGACTAGGGAGTTTTTAACCAAACAGGCCTTAGATTAACAACAGCTAATGAGTTGCACGGACGTGGACGACCAGCACCATGTGCATCTACCGATGTACTGTGGTCATGCACAGTCTGTTGCAACAAAGAACAAACAACCAAGGAGCATATTTGTGTTGGTCCCAGTTTTGTTATCTTTAGACACCTTTCCCTATGTGAGCGCAGCAAATCTAGTCCCGCTCAAACTCTACACCTTGTCCCTTCCTTTCCTTTTTGAACTAGTACTTTCGCCCTTCCTTTCCTCTTTGAACCACGCCCCAGATTTATGCGATACAACTTTCCCCACTACTTTCCCCATTCCTTTCCTCTTTGAACCACGCCCTAGATTCATGCTATACAACTTTCCCCTTCATTTCCTCTTTGAACCACGCCCTAGATTCATGCTATATACAACTTTTCCCACTACTTTCCCCACTCCTTTCCTCTTTGAACCACGCCCTAGATTCATGGTATACATGCAGCTAGAGCAATGCATGTGGAGTAAGTAAAATATACCTTAAGGTTCTTGGGGCGTGGTTCGTGGGCGACGGACGATCAGAAGAAGAAGGGTCGGAGGCCCTCCAGCCGCCACTGGGTGGAAAGTGAACAGCAGCGCCTGTAGTGGATTCCTTCCCTCGCCGATGCCGACAGTGTTAAGCCTCCTTCCCTTCCCGGCGGACGGATCCTGCCGGCTCTTTGAGCAGCAGTGAGGGGAGAGAGAGGCCAACGAAGTCTTGTTTAGATCTGGAGAGGGCGAGAGAGTGTGAAGAGAGCAACTACAAGAGCTGAGGCTCCAGCGGGAGAGGGCGAGAGAGTGTGAAGAGAGCAACTACAAGCGCTGAGGCTCCAGCATGTATATATATACTGGAGAGAGAGTTTGAAGCGTGCAAACCCTGGAAAACATTTTAACCAGTCAAAGAATCCTCCTCGCAAAAATTATGCTCAAGTGTAGTTATCGAACCCGAGACCTCAAGTTTGATGAGCGAACAGGCTAACCAGCTACACAACCCTCCCGTTATGTTCAACGAGAGGAAAATAACCTTTTATACATTCCTGCATTCGTGTGACAGGCATGCCGTATTTTTTTGTGTGTGTGGGAGTCATTAGGATTTCAATCATAATCGTGTCATGTGGCTTTGGTGGTAAGACTATCCACAAGTGGTGTAGAAATAATGCAGCCTTAGTCACCTTACCTCTCTCCACGTAGTACATTGGGTCCCACCAATCGAGGGTGAAACAAACAAATTAATAAGAAAATTAAAAGCGCCAGCGTGTATCTTACTACCTCACACATCTCGCTACTACTCGGGAACACTGTCCAATTGATCCTCTGTTCGCTCACGTACAATTTTAAGTGAGTCCTTATTATAACATGCACACAAATTTTTGGCACTTGTATTCGACTTAAGTCAGTGTGCCACCGTATCTCGTATACTTACTACTCCCTCCATCTAGGTGTAATAAGTCACGTTAGAAGGTGCAACGGGACCAAGGTGCGTGCGTGTGCGTGTGTGTGTTTAACAGCATGTGTGTGTTAGAGAGTGCGACAGATCGACCTACTCCTACAGAGATATGGTGTGTAGTGTACGATTTTAGCCACGAGAGTCGGTGCATCCTCTCGTTTCCGGGCGTGTCCGGTAGGGACATGCGGACAGCTGCCACGCCCGCTCCTGACCAGCCTGGCCCACCCAAAGCCCCTCCATCGCCTGCGCGCGCTTCCCGCCCGAAAGGGTTATCGCCGCTCCAAAGAATCGATGCCGCATTCATGCCCGGGCAGAGCGGACGCGACCTCTCACTGGCGCAAGAGCGATGGTTGCTTCATCCGCCCAACTTACTGCTGGGTCTATGTGATTTGACGGCTCATTGGTCTTTATTACTGAGGTGGTAGGACTGCTGGATGTCCCACGCTTTCGGCGAAAGGAGGTAGTAGATTACAATTTTCTCCATTCTTACAGCGGAGGAGTGCAAGAGAAGTGAAAACACGCAGGCTCAGTGATTGCATGGCCCACCTCACACTATCATTGTGTGACACTTAACTCTTTACATAGTACTCCCTCCGTTCCTAAATATTACTAGATGAGTCCTCGCGCTGCATGAACAGCGGTATATCTCTCTGCAAAAAATTATTGATTTCATAGAACTAAAAAAAATCTATGACCGCATGACAAATGTGGTAGCCAAACTAAATAAACTCCCATCATCATTTAGATCATCCCACGTAAGGAAAAAAGATCAGCCAACTCCTCTGCATAATGGGATTATATTTTTCTTTTGACATGTTAATGGGACTTAAAAGCTCACTTACATGCATGCTACGGTGCATGCTTGCATGCGAACATGTTGATGTGATTTAAAACCCACTCACATGCATGTGCCACGGTATTTCTGCATGCTTGCATGTGGCTTAGTGCGGAGCCTCTCAACGTCTAGATCAGACGGCTATTATGACTGATTTACTTCATCTAACGGCTACGTCAATTTTAATGATGTGGCTCAAGGAGAGGATAGAGAATTCCTAGTAGTGGGGGCTAGCTATTACTAGTAGATAAGTCTTTGTAGAGATTCCACTAGGTGAACTACATACGGAACAAAATGAATGAATCTACACTTAAAATGCATCTATATACATCCGCATGTGGTTAATGGTGAAATCTCTACAAAGACTTATATTTAGGAACGGAGGAAGTACTACTCCCTCTATTCACTTTTATAAGACCTTAAAGACATTTCAGACAATGTATAAAATAGCCCATTTTGTGTTGTCTAAAATGACTTATAAAAGTGAACGGAGGGAGTAGTATAGTACTAGTACGTACTGTAATTTGTCAGTGAGATAAATTTGTACAATGCTATGAAGCTTCCAGCTCCTGTTACATGTATCTTGCGTCCAAGGTTGCCCGTTGCAACATTTCATCAAATACAAAGGAGACTAACATGCATGATATTGCATCTCAATGATTGACAGATCATAGCAATATGTACTCCTCCGCTCCAAAATAAGTGTCTCAACTTTGTGCAAACTTTAGTACAAAGTTGTACTACTACTAAAGTTGACACTTATTTTGGAACAGAGGCAGTAAAGAAAAAACGATCCATGCAGTCCCTAGCCCTTGAACCGTGAACCCTGACCAGGCTTCAATTTGTCGGGCAACGCTCGAGCTTCCTAATAAATGAAGTTTGCAACCTTTTGACCATCGGATCATTTTGTGCAGTTTCACCAAAATCGAGATGAGCATCCCTATGGCAAAGAAATTGAAGAAGCGTGATTAGAATAAGATTACTAGGACTAGTTGATGAGACATAAACTCATCACAAATACAAGACGAGAAGCCAAGAGAGGTATCGGTATGTGCGGGGCAAATAAGTAGAGAAATATCCACAGGGGAGTGATGTGGGCAGCTGGAGCAATGGTGCAAGCCGGCTGTAAAGGGAGTTGTACCGAGGGACGTAGCTCAACCTTGAGGAGGGCGGCGGAGGCGGCAACTGCCCACGTCGCGGCAAAGAGCAAGGGACGAAGGCAACCTCACCGCTTTGTGAGAGAGCGGCGGGGACCCCTGATCGACGTGCCAACAAGGGTTTTCGCCGTCGGCGACGGCCACCGCATCTACACTAAGCATCCACCCTTCCCCAGCGGACGTGATCCGCCGGATGTTAGAGATGTGGCCACAATGCTTTTGTGCGAGAGAGTGTGAAGAGAGAAACCCCAGAAGCAACCGTGTAGGCTGGCCCGTCCCGACTATGTATATAGTGGAGCGGTTTCCTTTTCTCCATATGAACCTATCATATTGCGACGTGCCCATCAAGAAAAAAAATTATTTATAAATGACGCGCACCTACTAACCTTGCGCTTGGCATCTCCAAAATATTAACCTTGCGATTGGCTCTTCGCCTCTTGAAGTCGAGCAATAATGGTAGTGCAGTATATATCGCTCGCTATATGAGACCGAATGAATTGCTGCACGCCCACCACGTGGGTGAGGGTCGAGGGGCGAGGGAGAGTGCTACTACATATGGAGCAAAATGAGTGAATGTACACTCTAAAATACGCCTATATACATCGTTGTTTGGAGTATGTACTAGTAGTTCATATTGAAATCTACTAAAGGACATATATATTCCAAACAATATGATATAATCTCTATAACCAAGGTAGTAGGGACGAGGAGTAAACGGAGGAGTAGTAAATTTTTCTCCTCGTCCTGCGAGCCATCAGCAGATGGGCGAGGGAGGAGCAAGCTTCACCTCATCCTGCGAGCCACCGCGCCTGTGGGGGGAGAGACGCGTGCTAAGCAAGCTTCTCCTCGTTCATGCGAGTTGATGGGACACATCAAAAGTACTCCAGTGTATAGAGCCTTGCCTCTAAGGTAGGCCCCACATGGTTTGCCTCTTTTTTAATTTAACATAACGCCAAGTCGCAATTTGTTTGTTCACCGTGGTAGACGATCCTCCCTCCACCAAGTGGACAACCAAGACACGTGCCAAATTACCACATGGGCTGCCTTTTTCAGACAGAAATGAGCTCCACCATGTACCCGCGGTGTGGTTGGGAAAGAGACGGAGTACGCATGCTGCATGCACCTCTTCTCTTCGTGCACGCCCCCACCTACGTGGGTGTGTGTGAGAGATACAAACCGCGTTAAGTGAGTGTTTTTGTTTTGTGGTGGGGGTGGGGGTGGGGTGGGGTTGATTTCGTGAATTATTTGTGGGAATATGTGTCGATGACATCTCAAACAAAATTTTGCATGCAATGTGTGTGAAATGGAGGCCTATCCATATCATACATAGAGGGTCGGGCAATCCACGAGAAGAGAGGGGTCATAGCTATCGATAGAGTCAAGAGAGGATCAAGTGGGTGGGTGCGAGATCGATGAAGAGAGCCATCAAATTGTGTGTGTGTGTGTGTGTGTGTGTGTGTGTGTGTGTGTGTGTGTGTGTGTGTGTGTGTGTGTGTGTGTGTGTGTGTGTGTGCAAGATATAGGGCGAATGGCCTACCGAACGTTAGAGGGCACATGTCAAGTTTGTGTGTGGCAGGGAGACATGACTAGAGCGCTTGATGTATCGGTGTGTGTGGGGGGGGGGGGGGGGGGGTAGGCAGAGGCCTAACTATAGAGGTAGAACGACTCAGATATGTGTTGAGAAGGAGAGACCTAGCTATGTCTTGAGGGAGATCGGTCGACATCCATACATAATTAAGGACGGGAAATATGATGGGACAGAGAGAGAGAGAGAGAGAGAGGGAGGGAGAGGGAGGGAGAGGGGTAGAGTGCTGGATGGGTGATGGAGTTGCTTCTCGGAGATGTTGGGAGAGGCCTACTAGACAAACTGAGGGTGGAACTGCAATGTTATCAATAAGAGTGGGGATGTGTTTCTGTGTGTGCCTGTGCGTGATAGATCTGTCGGGACGCATCCATGGATGATGAAGGGGACCATGTGTTTGGTAAGCAAACCTAACTAGATCGGTAGATCAATTGTTGTTTGTCGGAGGAAGGGAGAGACACAACTAATGAGGTAGATCGATCGATGTGTGGGTAAAACGAGTTATAAGGACCTAGCTGGCTATATGTATAGCGAGAGATCGGTCGGTGTACGTCCATTTGTTAGAGGCAAATAAGGCCCAGCGAGACGGATAGACAGAGAGAATGGAGCTAGGAGGTGGTGCGAGAGGCCCAACTACTAGCTAGATAGGGGAGGAGGTGCGGTTGTGAGATCGATGAAAAGAGGGCGAGAGTTTACACGTGTGTCTGACCATATGAGAGACACGAGGCAAGGACACATAAAGGAGGAGATTGAAGCTGTGTGTGTATGCTGTAGGCAGGCATTGCTGGAGAGGTTTATCGATCGGTGTGTGTCGGAAAGGAGTTGTGGAGACTCTGGGAGAACGACCTAAAGAAAAAATGAATGTGCCCGGTGGATAGAATGCCGAGGGAGGGGAGGCAAGGAGGCGTGTGCATGCGAGAGAGAAAGTTAGTGGTAGCTACAAAGGCTAGAGGATTGTGTGGGTGTAAGAGACTAACAAAGATCATAATTTGATATGAAAGCGGATTCATATATTTGAATAGGAGATCATAGTGTTTTAAACATTGCATGCATGAATATAGCGGTGATACACGTGTTGTGCACATGTTATACCATAATGTGATAATGCATGGCGTTTGCAACTCACAGCTAAATGCCGAACAATCTAAACCATACTATACATCAAACAATCTCACATTTTATTTGAATTTGTGATAATGTGCGGCATTTGCAGCTTACAACTAAATATCGAGCAATCTAAACAATACTATATATCGAACATTCTCACATTTTATTTGAATTTGTGGTAATGTGTGGTGTTTGCAACTCACATCTAAATACTTGTAGGCGTAGGGGGCGGGGCACCATACATAATGTGATAAACACATTATACATATGAGACATGGTTTAGATTATGAAGATCTAGCTAGAGCTAGAAATGTAATGTGATTTGAAATCAAAATAAAGTGGATTCAAAAAATCTAGTTCGAGTTCATATAGTACACATAGTTCATATGTAACTCGAGACTAATCATGTGGTGTGTTGTGAAGATAATAAACAAATGATGGTTTAACTTGACAATAATGATGATTGTAGATCTTATTAAAACAGAGAAACGAATTCAAATGCTTTGACTTCACAACAATCATTACTGTAGATCTTATTCAAATTTAGTTCATATTGAAGCGGTAGTATATACGTTTGGAATGCACTAAAACGTTCATTTGAGTAGTATGTTGCATGCATTATACACGTAGCGAAATATTTTAATTGAACATAACATGAATTCAAAGTTTTGAATGACATTTGGTACAGTACACGTTAGGCTTGTCCGGAAATTTCAACCCGCGCCTTGTTAGCCCGAAATATTTAAGATATATCTTTCTCTTGTTGTGCTCCGACAACTCCCTCCATCTCAACCCGCGCCTTGCTATTCCGAAATTACAACGCTCGCGAAAACTCCCACCTCCTGTGAAATCCCGACACGCGAAATGCCCGTGGTACACCTGAACCGAAAGAACCGCCTCAAATCGGTGGGGGTACTTTCGTAACTTACCCCACATTTCGGACAAGCGCGTCTTTAAGCCATGGTTCCCCATTGCCATCCCATCCGCCCACCCATTCGTACACCAAGGCCGCGAAAACCCGCGACGAAACCCCACACCCTGCTCCGTCCGCCACCCAGCCGGAGCCTCTTCCCCGACGACGTCGTCCACAGCAACACCTCGACGTCCCTCATCCACCGTACCAGATGAGGATCCGTCATCGATCTCATCGTCCCGCCGGATAAGCCACCCCGTCCTCCACCTCCAAGGAGCTGCCCCGACGTTCCCCTCGTCTTTCACGCCACCTCCATTCCCACACCGCCGTCTTCACCTGCATCATCGGAAGAGCATCATAATCACCGTTTCCTCGGATGATGATGCGGCCTAATCGGCGCTACCAAAGAGGTTGTACACTAATCGCCGCATTTTCTTCTTGATTTGATCTCAAGTGCTGCCGGCGCTCGGTCCCGAGCCGACACGGCGCGGCTCCATCCACGGCGGCGTCGCCGGCCACTTCCTCCACGGCGTCGCTCCCTCGGCGGCGACGCCCACATCGAGAGGAGCTGCTGCTTTTTAGCTCTCGCTTCGCGCTGCTGCTCTGCTCTTGCCTCGGTCCCCGCCTGGTCTGCTCTTGCTATTGCTCTTGCTCGCGCTGCTGCTCTCGCTCTTGCTCTTGCTTGCGATGCTGCTCGATTTGGCTACACTTGATCGACCGAATCGACTTTTGGGTCGATCGATTTTCAAGGGTGGGCTCGCGGGGTGAAGGAAGAACCAACCGCAGCGGGGGGGGGCTCGCGAGAGAGGTACCCACTATATATCTTAGGGTTCAGGATGGGGCGGTGGTCGCGGCGGTGGCGGGGCATTAGCGGCGGTGGCGTGGGGTTCGCGGAGAAAAGCTCGCACGGGGGGCCTAGAGGATGGCGGGCGGCGGACCGGCGGTGGGGAGTGTTTTGGCGGGCGGGCGGCGACCGCCGGCATGTGGCGGCGGGGCTGCTGTTTGGCGGTGGTGGTGGCGGCTCGAGGGGTGGAGGTTGAAGATGAACCGCAGGCCCTTGATTTCGTATCCAACGGCTGCAAAATCGATTGACCAAAGATGAAAAAGTCAGTCGACCGACGTGTAGCCTCACCTTGCTAGTGCGTTCAGTTTCGACAGCAAAATTCAGTTTCGACGGCAAAATTCAGTTTCGACAGTTAGGTTCAGCTTCGACGGTTAAGTTCAGTTTCGACAGTTAAGTTCAGAGATGAGCGGCTGATGTATTTTACATCTAGCACTTTGTGGTTATGTATTTTACGTCATGTATTGGAGATGCTATTAGAATTCACTCAGGTTAACGTTGTTCGTTGTCTCTCTTGTCTGCTTCACCTCGGCGTCAGACAACTCACGGAGCTGCTCCAACAACGAAACCCTCCATCACAGCGGAGCAAGACCTCGGGCTCCATCTCCGCACGCCTAAGATCTTCTTCCTCCTCCGACAAAGAAAGTCAGCGGAGCATCCTCTCCGCCAACCCAATCACGCTGAGATCGACATGGCTTCACCAAAGAGGTTGTACACTTGTTGCATCTCTTTTTACTCTACATGTTATATATATTGTCCACTTGAGCACACGGATTTGTTCCTTTAGTGTCTCCTTGAAAGAAAAAACGTAGGAATTTTAATTTTCACTTGTCCTCCTTTTCAAATTCCTATTCATGAAGCACAAGACTAAGAGATAGTAGCATAATAGCATTATAACCGTACATTTTCTTGTGGTTTGACTTAATCTCACCATGCTTCTTTGCATCCTGTGATCTTCCAATTGTTGTGAATCAAACACCCAGTTGGCGTAAATCCTGTGTTTTAAATTCTCTGCTTTGCATGTGCATTCCTATCCTATTCCTGTCTATTTCCTATCCTGCATTGTTGGAATCCTCCAATTCAAACGAGCCCTTACAGAATTACTTCTCTTACAGATAGTTGTCAAAGAAAATCTTGCGTGGTTTTTCCCGCTCCTGCTGCACCGTTGTCCACCCCAGCTCAGCGGCTCCAACGACAGAAGGGTCCAGCATAGCAGGGATCCGGCCTCCGGACTGTCTTTCGCCGCCTCAGATCTTCTTCCCCGCCGCTGGCAGCCATGAAAACTGCATTACCATCATCAACCGAGCAAATGACCTCGAGGACTACACGGGTCCGCAAGAGAGGTCGCTTTCTTTCGTGTCTGCTTACGTTATGCATCGCTTAATATTACATGCTACTTTATCGTCATGTTCACCGATTAGACTCTGAGTCAGCTCCAAACTAATGGTCAAACTTGAGTTCTTAAATGGTTGTGGGGTACATATCGGGGCCGCTATCAATAGTATCTATCTACTATCTGGTTAATCTCCGGTGTCTACTATGAGTTTCATGTTGGGTGGAAACAAAAGCGAAAGAAGACATTATCTGTATTTATTAACTGAAGCCATTATATGCCTGCTATTATTGGTTTTGGGTCTATCCACAGTTGCTACCATCACTCTGATTTCTGCATGCACTCCTTACATAATCTCACTATGTTTTATTCCTATGCATGACAGCTTATTGTAAACAATGGAATTGAACATGTAGAGCAAAAGAGACGAGCCTTGCGTGGCAATATAATTTCATGCAGACGTTGCTCCATGGTAGCGCAAAGGCAGCCCCCCTCCACGCATTTCGGATTGTAATCGAGAGGAAGATATCTGCTCGAGGGGATTCGAAGGAGAAGATAACTCCTATTTACCCCCTGAGGTCTTCGCTCTAACTTGGCATGCTGATGTTGGTTATATCATGCATATGGTGTCTTGCATTGCTTACTTTATACATCAAATATGTCATCTGCTTAGTTTAGACATCTTTTGTGCGAATGCCATATGTTTAGTTTATTCATCGTTTATGTGAATTATGCAACGCCACCTTGTTTAGCCAGGCATCATATACGTGAATTTTGCAATGCCATCCTGCTTAGCCAGTCATCTTATATGTAAATTATATCAGGCCATCCTTTTTTTCGTTACATATTACATTTGTCAACAATGTTAGTACATTCAACTGCTCTTCGTGTGCATCAGCCATTTGACACGGTGATGGCAAATTCGGAGTGAAAACAAGGTCTTCGAGCGAGACTATGCTATCTCGACGAGCGCATATCTTGCTGGTTACGGATAGCTCCTCGAGGAGGATTCAGAGACAGATGATCGTCCTATCCCCCGAGGTGTATGCTCTAACTTGGCAGGGTTATGTTGCTCATATCGTGCGTATGGTGTCTCGCATTGCTATGTCATTTGATTAGTTTAGACATGCTTTGTGTGAATGCCACCTGTTCAGTGTCTAATTACCATATATGTGAATTATGCATTGCCATCTTGTTGCAAGACATTATATATGTGAATTATACAATGCTATCTTGTTGCAAAGGCATTATATATGTGAATTATGCAATGCCATGCTGTTTAGCCAATCATCATGTATGTGAATTATATCATGATATCATTTTTTTTGTATTACGTGTTCCATTTGTCGACAACGTTTGTATATTCAACTACTCTTCCTGTGCATCAGCCATTTGAAGCGGTGATGGAAGTATCTGGAGTGAAAACAAGGTATTCAGAGCGACAATGCTACTCGTGAAGCATACATCTTGTTGGTTCTGAAGAGCTCCTCGAGAGGAGGATTCAGAGACCGATGACCAGTCCATTTCCCCACGAGGTCTATGCTCAAACTTGGCAGGGTTATATTACCCATGTCATGCATGTTGTCTTGCATTGCTTAGTTTTTACATCATATATAGATTGCCATCTGCTTACTTGCTTACTATATAAATCATATATTTGAATTATATCATGCCATCATGTTTACATAGTACATACACATCATCTATCTGAATTATGGCATGGCAACCCATTTAATAAAGACATCATATAGTTATATCATCTCATCCTGTTTAGTGTTTACAGTCATCATATTTAGAATTATGGCATTCTATCCATGAATGTATGTGAATTATGGCATGCCAACCTATTTAATAAACACATTATATAGTTATGTCATGTCATCCTGCTTACATAGTCTCATATTTTGAACTATGTCTTTCCATCTTTTTAGTTAGCCATCATAATGTGAAATTGTGTCATGCTATCTTGTTTAGTTAGCCATCATATATGTGAAATTGTGTCATGCTATCCTGTTTGGTTAGACAACATAAATATGAATTATTTCATGCCCTCTTTTATTCCCCACTATCCATTGCACTGTCTATCATACAATGTCTATACTTTCAATTACTTTTCTTGTTTATCAGCCATTTGAATTGGAGGCGTGATGGCGGTATCTAAGGGAGTAACAACACGGTCTTGAAAAAGATAGTGCTACCAGTTGATGCAGATAGAACCACGGTTGTACTTGCCCAAGGACCAGATCCACCACACATAACCCAGTCTCTCATGATTGTACCCCTACCCAGTTGGACAGAGAACCAGCTACACCCTTCTAACCCCAACCCGGCAGATAGTAACCCAGTTCCAGTTGACACAGCATCGTCTCCACCACAGAGCACCCAAACACGGCGGTTAGTAAGGGAACTGCAGTGCCCAAAGCACGAGGACCACCACTCGAATCCCAACTCAACGCTTAAAGGAGAAGAAGATTTGTTCTCGTGTCAGGTTACTAGCTATGGTTCATACTCCTTTGCTCTTGCATTCTTGTATTTACTCATACCAACTATTTTCAAATTTGAAGGATGGAATTGAAACTCCAATGGCCAACAGGTATGTTTTAAACCTGTTTCTTTAACTGGTTTGTTTGTTGTAACCTGCTCTATGTTGATTTCAGTTTCAATTGAATAAACAGTTATGTTCTCATGTCATGCACATTACAAGTGTTGTTATTGCTCTATAGTTACCCACACTTATATTACATCTATTCTGCTTTGTCTTGAACAAATATTATTTGAACTATGTCTCTATCTTGATTTGGCAACAAAAACTAGAATGATATAGACCATAAAGTGACCATGGTACATAGATATATGTTTGTTTCATGTTGTTATCCTGTCCACTTTACTACTGAACTCATTTACCAAAATGATTTTCATATACAACATAGTAAACATGTGATGTATACCTTGTTTCTCTTTTAGAATGCGGACAAAATATTGGAGAAACGATGCGCGTTATCCAATGGTAAAGGAAATATGCAGATAAGGTTCAAGATAGTGAGACATCCTGTTGGTCTCCAAGAAAGCTGATAAAAACTATCTTGGCGACCGTGAGGGAACCCAAAAGTCTGTCTTGATGTAGTGTTCGAGTTCTTGGCCACTAATCTTTGGCACAAGCTCTTGAACTCGCTGCACGAATCAGTTCGTCTTCTTGAGTCTCAACTTCAAGTTGAAAGACATCGATCGAGATGTCTTTGACGAAAGCGAAGGACCGAGGAAGTCCTGCGAAATTCAGATGCATATTTTCGGTGCAACGACAAGCGTTGGATGATTTAAGCGTCAAACAAGAGAAAGTTAATAAGCTTGCTAAGCATCTTGCCAACATTATGGGTACCGTGATATTGTTTCTTGAGATCTTCAAGTGGTTTCAGCCTGGATTTGTTTTGTTCGGCGTTTATTTGCGTTGGTCGCCAACTTTGACAACCAAAGTATATGATATGTTGCTTTGTTCCCTATATTTGCACCGGTGGCGAACTTTGATGCCCATGGATGTAATATGTGTAACAGCCGTGATAGCCTAGCATAAGTTGCTTGCTTATTTATTTCCTTGTTGTCTTGTTTATTTGTTTGCTTGTAGTCGATGCAGTTCTTTTTAAAACTAGGCCACAATAACCATGGGCTAATATTTACTTGTAGTGACCTTTGGGCCTCCTACGGGCCGTAGAAACAGTGGGCCTTCTACGGGCCGTAGAAACAATAGACCTTCTATGGGCCGTAGAAACAATGGGCCATCTACGAGCCGTAGAAACAATGGCCCTTCTACGGACAATGGGGCTTCTACGGGCCGTATCATCAATGGGCCTTATACGGGCCATATGACCATAACGGGCCATCGTTAATAGGCCGTATTTGATGACGCTATGAAAACGGCCCAACGTATTAACGGACCACATATGGGCCGATGTAACCATGGGCTGAATTTGGCCCTGGCGAAAAATAGCGATGTGGGCCGTAAGTAAGCGAATCTTTGAAATGAGCCCAGAATAAATGGGCTTTGAGAAGGCGAAAGATAACATTTGCCGAAGCGCCCAAGCTGAATAACGGGCCCTTAATGGGTATAAAGTGATATCTTTGTTCATTACGGGCGGTTTCACCATGGGCGTTAATGGGTGTAAAGTGATACCTTTGTTCATTGCGGGCGGTTTCACCACGGGTTGTTAATAGGCCAAGAGTTACATAGGGCCTCATATGGGCGAAAGACGTCATGGGCCATACATGGGCCGAAGTGAACGGGCTGAATCATATTGGATGGCCCGATGGCGCTCTCGGGCCTAATTTGGATAGGGCATAACGGGCCTTGGGTTAGCGGGCGTAAATGGGCTATATGCGAACAGCCGTTAACGAGGCTTTCCATGGGCGGCCCGCCACCTTTTGACCAAGTTAAATGGGCGGCCTTTTCACGAGAATGGGCCTCTGTTGGGCGTGCCACATGTCGACATATCATATCGCCTTCTATCCAATGAGTGGATGACATCATCCCCAGCGATGAGTCGACACGTGTTTCCTCCGACCAATGATGATTTTACCGTGGAAAATCCCCATTGGTCGGGCTGTTAACGGGTTATCGGATCAAAACCCGACCCGATAGCTTAACGGCTTTCCGTTACGGTGGATGCCACGTGTCGGTCACCCTTGACGAAAGCACTTACGTGATGCGCGATTTATCGTCATGGAAGTGGACACTTCGTGATGATAATTTTGGTAATGTCATGGAACACTTCTCGACAAACCTGGTATGACTATCTTGATTACATCATAAATTTGTCATGGATGTACATCCATGACAAAAAACGCGACCTACTGTGACAAACACATATCATCACGGAAGTGTATTTTTTTGTAGTGATAGGGTGGGGAAGTAGGGGCCTATCTCACCGTTGATGTTGACCGCCGTCCTACCGCAGGAGACAAGCTGCATAACGCGGGTCACCCAGCGGTCGTCGAAGCCCTTTCGAAGCAAAACTTCCCAAAGGAAGGGCCAGTGGACAGTGTCGTAATCCTTGTGAAAGGCCAGCTTAAGGAACACCGCGCGGTGGTTTTTGGCCCGGACTTCATGCAGGACTTCGTGGAAGACCAACACCCCATCCAAAATAAACCGGCCTTGTATGAAGGCGGATTGGTTGGGGTGGGTGACGGCGTCCGCTAGAAGGGTCACCCTATTGGCGTACCCTTTAGCCAGGATCCTGAAGATCACGTTGATCATCGTGATAGGGCGAAACTGGCGAATGTCAGAGGCCCCTGGAACCTTAGGGATGAGTGTAATGATCGCATAGTTCAGGCGCCCGAGGTCCATTGTCCCAGAGAAGAACTCGTCGAAGAGGGCCATGACCTCCGGTTTGATGGTTTGCCAGAATGTTTTTAAAAACGAGACTGGCAATCCATCTGGGCCCGGAGCCGAGGAGGGTTCATTCCTTTGATCGCCGCAAGGACCTCCTCCTCGAGAACGGGCGCCACCAGAGCGGCGTTGGCCTCGGAGGAGACAAGCTGGGCCCCCGACCAGGTATCAGGGGCAAGCGCGGCCCCACCCCGGGGGGTGGGGGTGAAAAGGGCTTTATGGAAGCCGTACGTGAGCTCGGATGTCCGAGGGGCGAACTAGCTGAGAATCGCCATCCCAAAGGGAGTGGATGGAATTGCGACGGCGCCGACCATTGGCGATCGCCTGGAAGTAGGCCGTATTGGCGTCGCCCTGGAGCACCCACCATTGGGTGCCACGCAGCTGCCAGTAGGCCTCCTCGTCAGAGTATATGACCGAGAGCTGGTCCTCGAGGTCATATCTCAGCAACCATTCGTCCGGGAGATCCACGGCGAGTCGTATGGCGTCCGGGACACAGGATGGCACTAAGGAGGGCCTTCTTACGCTCACGGAGATCACGGTTGAGGTTCGCGCCCCATCCCTTCATAAATTGGCGGGACATCTTGGCACAAAACTGCCAAGAGTCCACCGCAGACATGGCTCGGTGAGGAGCAGCGCGAGCGGCGGTCCACTTGGCCGCAACAGCCTCACGGAAGCCGGCCTGGTTGAGCGAAGAGCTCAAACCGAACCACGGGGAATGGGGCGTTCGCCGGAAGAGGAGAGGAGGAGAGGGACATGGTCCGATCCGATTCGGGTGATAGCCTGCACCGAGGCCAGAGGGCAACTGAGCTATTATAAGATGCTCTTGAGCCAGCCGACACACGGGGAGGCCCAGGGCGCTTGGTCCCACTCGAAGTTCATTGACTCCCGTCTTTTCTGGATGGATTAACCATACCCTGCAAACCTTCGTCATATTTATCGATTATTTATTCACCGTCGCCATTTCACGTTTTGAGGCGATCTCATCTTCAGCCATGTATTGCTACTATGCTAAAGGGCGAATTTATTGCCTTCTTCATCGACGTCAATCGACGCTGCTCCAATATGAGTTGCCTATCATGTTTGTGGTCCATCTGGTGTAACCCTTTAACTAATGTTGATCATATGATGAGTTATTCCTTTCTGTTCAAATTGCGTTGATGTTTTTATTCGGTTTAATAAATACTTTTCATCAGCTACTTATCTTCTCTTGGTCAGTTTAGATGTGTAATTAGTAGAGGGAAAGGTGTGTACTAGTTGGCTGTAATCGTGCAAGTAATCTAACATAGTGACAGAAAATGAAAAATGTTTGCATTGTATTATTGCCACTAAAAATAATAAGATAATAAAATCGTTTGTCTCGATGATGAGTCGGAGTCCTAGGGGGTATTACTCAACTGTGTGTAATTGCTCAAAGCAATTCCTTGTTTTATTACTTAGTACTTGGATGATGTAGAGGGATCTCTTTTTTGCGAAAAGACCCCGACATTAAAAGAGAGATCGAACAGTACAAAGCACCACAACAAAAACGAAAATTACAACAAAATCCTTGAGATGCCCTTCGTCTTCAACCTCCAGACCGTGTCGACGGCGTGCCGCCGCTATGGCTCCGCCCTGAGGCGTCCTGACGTTGTTGGTTGCGGACGGGAAGTTGCCGAACGGGTCTAGAAGACCACATCCATCCCGGAGACGAAGAAGAAGGAATAACCGTTGATGAAGCTCCTTGACGATCCAGAGATCCCCACAGCCAGAAGAAATCCTCGAGAACCACACCACTCCCACAAGCTTCTCGACGTCGCCGTCGAGATGGGACTAAAGCCGGGGAGATTTTATTGAATGAGGCTCCTGTTGGGGAACGTAGCAGAAATTCAAAATTTTCTACGCATCACCAAGATCAATCTATGGAGATTCTAGCAACAAGAGAGGGAGAGGATGAGCATCTTCATACCCTTGAAGATTGTTAAGAGGAAGCGTTACAAGAACGCGGATGAAGGAGTCGTACTCGCAGCGATTCAGATCGCGGTTGATTCCGATCTAAGCACCGAACAACGGTGCCTCCGCGTTCAACACACGTACAACCCGGGGACGTCTCCTCCTTCTTGATCCAGCAAGGGAGAGGATAAGTTGAGGAGAACTCGACAACCGACGACATGGTGGTGGCAGAGCTCGTGGTTCTCCGGCAGGCTTCGCCAAGCACTACGGAGGAGGAGGAGTGTTGGAGGAGGAGAGGGCGCGCCCGAGAAGGGTGCGGCTGCCCTCTCTCTCTCACTATATATAGGGGAAGGGAGGAGGGGCGCCCTAGGGTTCCCTAGGGGAGGCGGCGACCATAGGGAAACCCTAGATGGGTTTTGGCGCCCCACCCCTAGGAAACTTGCCCCCCAAGCCGGGAGGGTGGCTGCCCTAGGGTGGCGCCCCACCTCTCCGTGTTATGTGAGATGGGGTGGGAGGCGCTCAGCCCCTTAGTGGGCTGATGTGCCCTCTCCCTTGGCCCATAAGACCCCGAAGCTTGTCGGGGCCTCAAAACCCCTTTCGGACACGCTGGTCATCACCGTACCCCAGAACAATTCCGGACTCAATACCCTTCGTCCAATATACCGATCTTCACCTCCGGACCATTCCGGAGCTCCTCGTCATGTCCGGGATCTCATCCGGGACTCCGAACAGCCTTCGGTTACCACATACTATTTCCCATAACAACTCTAGCGTCACCGAACCTTAAGTGTGTAGACCCTACGGGTTCGGGAACCATGCAGACATGACCGAGACGTTCTCCGGTCAATAACCAACAGCGGGATCTGGATACCCATGTTGGCTCCCACATGTTCCACGATGATCTCATCGGATGAACCACGATGTCAAGGATTCAAGCAATGTCTAGCGGTATTGTACTTGCCCGAGATTCGATCGTCGGTATGCCGATACCTTGTTCAATCTCGTTACCGGCAAGTCTCTTTACTCGTTCCGTAACACATCATCCCGTGATCAACCCCTTGGTCACATTGTGCACATTATGATGATGTCCTACCTAGTGGGCCCAGAGATACCTCTCCGTCACACGGAGTGACAAATCCATCTCGATTCGTGCCAACCCAGCAGACACTTTCGGAGATACCGTAGTGCACCTTTATAGCCACCCGATTCACGTTGTGGCGTTTGGTACACCCAAAGCATTCCTACGGTATCCGGAGTTGCACAATCTCATGGTCTAAGGAAATGATACTTGACATTAGAAAAGCTTTAGCATCTGAACTACGATCTTTGTGCTAGGCTTAGGATTGGGTCTTGTCCATCACATCATTCTCCTAATGATGTGATCCGTTATCAACGACATCCAATGTCCATGGTCAGGAAACCGTAACCATCTATTGATCAACGAGCTAGTCAACTAGAGGCTTACTAGGGACATGGTGTTGTGTATGTACCCACACATGTATCTGAGTTTCCTATCAATACAATTATAGCATGGATAATAAACGATTATCATTAACAAAGAAATATAATAATAATAACTAATTTATGATTGCCTCTAGGGCTATATTTCCAACAGTCTCCCACTTGCACTAGAGTCAATAATCTAGTTCACATCGCCATGTGATTAACACTCACAGGTCACATTGCCATGTGACCAACATCCAAAGAGTTTACTAGTGTCACTAAACTAGTTCACATCATCATGTGATTAAGACTCAATGAGTTCTGGGGTTTGATCATGTTTTGCTTGTGAGAGAGGTTTTAGTCAACGGGTCTGCAACATTCAGATCTGTATGCACTTCGCAAATCTCTAGGTCATATTGTAAATGTTGCTTCCACGCTCCACTTGAAGCTATTCCAAATGGTTGCTCCACTATACGTATCCGGTTTGCTACTCGAGTCACTCGGATAGGTGTTAAAGCTTGCATCGGCGTAACCCTTTACGCGAACTCTTTATCACCTCCATAATCGAGAAACATGTCCTTATTTACTCCAAGGACAATTTTGACCATTGTCCAATGATCCATTCTGGATCATTCTTGTACCCCTAGACCGACTCATGGCAAGGCACACTTCGATCGGCATTACACAATAGCATACTATAGAGCCTACGTCGAAGCATAGGGGCGACCTTCGTCCTTTCTCTCTCTTCTGCCGTGGCGAGCTTTAACTCTTAACTTCATACCTTACAACTCGGCAAGAACTCCTTCTTTGGTCGATCCATCTTGAACACCTTCAAGATCATGTCAAGGTATGTGCTCATTTGAAAGTACCATTTAGCGGTTTTGATCTATCCTCATAGATCTTGATGCTCAATGTTCAAGCAGCTTAATCCAGGTTTTCTATTGAAAACACTTTTCAAATAACCCTATATGCTTTCCAGAATTCTACATCATTTCGATCAACAATATGTCAACAACATATACTCATCGAAATTCTATAGTGCTCCCACTCACTTCTTTGGAAATACAAGTTTCTCATAAACTTTGTATAAACCCAAAATCTTTGATCATCTCATCAAAGCGTACATTCCAACTCCGAGATGCTTACTCTAGTCCTTAGAAGGATTGCTGGAGCTTTGCATACTTGTTAGCGTCTTTCAGGATTGTCAAAACCTTTCTAGTTGTATCACATACAACCTTTCCTCAAGAAAATTGTCGAGGAAACAATGTTTTGACATCCTATCTGCAAGATTTCATAAATAATGCAGTAACTGCTAATCCAATCAACTTCCAAACAAACTACCAAATGACAATCATTGATGCATGGTTTAATAGTTTACATCACAAAATCATCATCTTCCTCCTCTCATCGGCACCATCACCAAAAGTTGCACCTCGGCGCCATCTCCTAGACCACAAGCGGGCTCCATCAAGCATCTCCATCGGCACCGGTGGAGTCGTACACACCGCCATCACCACAACTACTCATCGGAGTGTCACCTCGAAAAGTAGAGGACGCAACACGGAACATCCTCTTCCTCTCCGCGATGTCCTCCTTGTAGTCCTTCCACCATTGCAATTGCTCTTGATCCATGTCCTTCTTGGACATCATCATGTGCTCTTTCTCTTACACCATGAGTTCTTTCCATACCTTTGCCTCTTTGAGCTTGATCATCCTCTCCTCCAACTCGACCTTGCGCTTTGCTTCTTCACGTTTTGCTTCAACTTGTGCAAGCTTGACCTCTTTCTTCTTCTCGGTGATAAGAAGCTTCATCTCCAATGTCTTCGTTGTCAATTCCTCTCTTGCCTTCATCATGTGGTCCATCTTCTCCCTTAGGCTTGACGCCTCTTCTTCCATCTTCACCCTTAGCTTGCCCTTCTTGTTTCCCTCGGGCTTGCCCATGTTCCTCTCCTCCTCATCTTCACTATCGTCCATCCTTAGCATTGCCGACTTCTTGGGTGCGGTCTCTTGATCCCTCAACTTCCACTTGTCAAAGGTTTGAAGAATTGACCAAACATGCTTAAATGGGAATGGCTTGCCCTTGGGCGGCCATCTCCTTGTACCTCAAGCCGCAATTGTCTCCTATCAACCACACATAAATCACATAAGAACCCACCAATAGCATAGTGCACACACATAATCAAAATAGTGAAGAAATATGTACTCACATAGTCACTCTCCACGGTTCCACTAGGTGGTGCATCCCTCACTTGGTCCATGGCCGCACTCCAACGAGAACAAGCGGGCTTGATCAACTCCCACCGGCCTTGAAGCGACCGGTAAGTGCGATGGATGAACCCACTAGTCTTCGTCTTGATCCTACAATAGACGTTCTCGATCCTTTGCCAATAGAGTTTACCGGTTTGATCGGTGCCGGTGGTAGCATCCATTCCCACAGCTGCCCAAGCACGAACCAAGAGGACATATTCCGCCTCGGTGTAGTTTGTCGACCGAGCATGTGGGCGGGAAGCGGCGGTGAATGCCTCCACCCCTATCTCGGCCACCTCCTCCTCGTCATCTCCTTCATCCTCCTCATCTTCCTCCTTTTCCTCCAACTCGTCGCCAACCCTAAAGGGGTCTAGAGGCGGAGCTCCGAGGTCCACCTCCGCGTTTTGGAGGAGGTCCATGAACGAGGATGGGGTTGCCATTTCCTCGAGCACCTCGTGCGCGGCGGGAGGAAGTTCGGCGACGGTGGCGGGCGGGGCCGCGGCTACGGCGGCGGGCTTCTTCCGCTTCTTCATGGCGGGGGCGAGCCGGCGACCTTGGCGGCCCTCGAGGCCTGACGGCCGCCTTGCCGGCTCTTCTTGGGCGGCGCCGGGGCGTGGGCAAGGCCGGGCGGAGACGGGGGCAGGGCGGGAGGCTGGGAGGCGGGAGGCGGCGCTGAGCCCGCCCGCCGCCGCCCGACGTGGTCGCCGCCACCACGTCGGCGATGGCAGGCAGGCGGGCGGGGCGGGCGGGGGGCGGCGCCGGGCGGGCGGGCGGAGCGAGCGGCCGGGCAGGGAGGGCCTTCCATGGCTCTGACGAGGAGGAGGCGGCGGGACGCGGGCGGGAGGAGGAGCGGTTGGCTCCCGCGCGGGCTCGGAGCGAGCGACGAGGAGGAGTGCGGGTTGGGAGGAGATTTTCCCCTCAGCCCCTACTTCTACAAATTGCAAATTGGTTTGAGGGTTGGACCTCTAAATTTTTTTACGGGTTTGAGGGTTTAGAGGTTCTAGTCTACGGCGTTTTTTCAGCGAAAACTGTAAAAAATGCGGTTATTTTCAGGGGTTTGAGGGTTTGAGGGCTCTACTAGTAATGCTCTAAGAGATATGACACCAAAGTATGGTTTCTAGACTTTTTAGGAATCTATCACGGCTCTCCATTGGAGCTTATTGTTGTCGTTGTTGTGGGTGAAATCCTAAAGGAACACATTGACCTGCCGGAGATGGTCTAAATCATGTACTCCCTCCGTTCAATTTTGAAGTCATTTCAGACAATTCAAAATGAGCTATTTTGTATGTTGTCTGAAATGTCTTCAAAGTTTTATAAAAATGAACCGAGGGAGTACCTAAGTAGATTCAGTTATCGACCTCTCCACATTAATATAGAATCGATGATAAAATAACTCATACGCTTTGTATACAAAGAGTTCTCAACAAGTTCAATGGTGTACACCACATGGGCACATGGGGTAAGTAATTCGAATTATTCACACACAAAAAATCAATGGTGTACAAAGGTGATGAAGTCAACCCTTAGTCTGCCTATTAGCTTTTTTTTTTTAGAACTAGTCTGACTATCTTATATCTTATATCTTATATTTACTAATTGGAGGCACCTTTCAAGCCGTTTAATTAACCCACATCATCAATATTAATTGTACCGTTGGATTGTTGAATTCTGGCGAGGATAGAAAGAAAAGTTAAGTAATATAGATGATGCAATAAAAGGATCTGCCACGTCCATGCGAGCTCTCGATGTACATTGGTAGTTAAAGAAGAAAAAAATAAACTCCCACACGTGAAAACTCCACGATAGATAAAAAAGAAAAAAGATCGGTGTGGAGAAATATACTCCACGATAGAGGGCAGGTACGCAAGTTCAGAAAAAAGAGGGCAAATGCGCCCCAGCCAGATTACGGATAGAAAAAATCTACAGATTCTAAAAATAATTTAACTCTGAGTTGTCCTCTTGCGTACTCTTCATCAATATTAATTGTACCGTTGGATTGTTGAATTTACTGCGAGGATAGAAAGAAAAGTTGCGTAATATAGATGGTGCAATAAAAAGGATCTGCCACGTCCATGGGAGCTCTATGATGTACATTGGTAGTTAAAGAAGAAAAAAATAAACTCCCACACGTGAAAACTCCACGATAGATAAAAAAGGAAAAAAGATCGGTGTGGAGAAATATACTCCACGATAGAGGGCAGATACGCAAGTTCAGAAAAAAGAGGGCAAGTCGCCCTTCCCAGCCAGATTGCGGATAGAAAAATCTACAGATTCTAAAAATAATTTAATCGAGTTGTCCTGCGCATACTCTACCCAAATCATTAGAATGGCAGAGATGAGGCGTATGGATTCCGATGAACGCACTAACTGGCGACTTTCCTTGCCATCCATGGAGAGAATGATCACGGAGGCCATCGAGGTCCAGAGGGGGCCATCGAGAAGCAACAGCGATAGGGCGTGGTCAGCGTAACGGACGCAGACGCAGCAAGAGGCGTTGGCAGACGTGACCAACTCGCCGTCAGGTAAAAGTGTGCAACGATGGTGGGGTAGGTGTGCAACGTGTAGGCTCAGGAGTCGAGATCGATGTGGAAGCGGTGGAAGATGATGCATCGGTGAGCGTAGTAGACGATCTGAAACCTACCTTCGCAGCCTCCACTTCATCGCCATTTTCATCATCTCCCCACAGACACTGCAATCTGACACTGGACACAAATTGACCATGGTCATCTGGCTCGGTATTCACACCAGGCCCGTGGCTACTCAGGTCATCGCTCCACCGCCTTCCACCGCTGGATAAGAAACATTCAGACCTGCATACTGCTGCCATAAATTCAGTCCACGACTTGAGGTAAACGTCACCCTTGATCTGTTCGCGAATTGCTTCACGACAACACGCTACCTCTCATATATTGGTTTTATTATACCACAGGCCACTAATACCTCCAGCTCACCGGCAAGCAATAGCTACGAAGCATGTTTAGCATGTTTGCATGAAAGATTGCCTTTGGACCACTGGTAGCATGTTCGCGTGAAATATCATCTTACTTTTGACCACTGTCCGCAATTCATTTCAACAGAGCAATGTAATCTATATAGCCATCTTTCGGAGATGTTTCCTAGGCATTACAGTTCGAAACAATACTTATATATATGTTGATTTTGTAGCACATGAAGTTGCAGAGGCGAGCAGATGAGATCTAGCTCATAGCTCAGCAGTACGTGTAAGTTAATTTGCTAACCTTTTTGCCTTGCAGGTGAAATACCCGCGATATGATTTTAATGTGATTGATGATTTTAATCAACTTGATGAAAAAATTGTGGCCTTAGCTACTGTTAGTTGTAAAGGATATCAAGTAAATAGATTTGAAAAAATCAAAGTTGGGTGCAGCTGTGGCTCAAAGAATAAAATAAGCCAACAACTCACTTAGCTATTCTGTAAACTTGCTACATGTATTCAATGTTTAGTTCTACTTTTTAATCTTTAACATAAGTGGCATCACATCGTAATAAGATTGTTATGCTGGCATTGACTTTAGGACTGAGAGCTTTGCATAAAAAATTCTCCAATTCAACTTATAAATAGCATCTGCTCTATTTTCATATATCATTAATTGAAGTGCAGAAACTGATTTACATCTGAGACTGATTACCTGGGCAAACAGTTTTGAAGTTCTGAATGGGTTAATATATGTTTATTAAGAGATGTCGATGGATGCATAACGAAAGGAAACAAGGTTTCTTTTCTTCTTCTCAAATTTACTCTCTCAGCCCACGTTCTTCCTGAATGTACGAGACATTTGATGGCGGCATACTGTTTTTACATGTGTTTCCCGATAACGAGTTGAGTGGATGCTCTATTTCTAAGATCAGTAACCTGTTAGGGAACCTGTTTTTATGGTCAACAGCATGCATAATGTTTTAATAGTGCACAAGGAGCTTTGTGCATTTTCTCTCCCATTCATAGTATTTCAGGATATCATTAGAAGCTTGCCCACTTAATAGGTTTGTTACATGTCAAATGCTGATGGTTGTAACATAACAATGAGGTTACAACAGAATTATGAAATCAAGGGTCTGACATACATGACTCACGGAATAATAATCATATGAAAGGAAGAAATCTTTTGTTTGGTTTTATAGATTATTCCACTCATTTATTTTTCTATGGATAGCAGAATGTGATTCATGTAGTGGATTACATGTGGAAAGAGGGAGCATGGTGATTTATATGTTATTCTTATATGTGTTCATGTTCAATGACTTTAACCTTGAAAAGTAAAATAAAATCAGTGGAACAATATGTGTGTTAATTCCTCTGTCTACATGTTTCATAAGAATTTTCTCTTCCTGCTGACAGGCAAATATATATGTTTCCAAGTTATTTCCGTAGTTACTATTTTGTTAACTATAGCAAGTACCCAATAACATTTTCTCTACCATACCGGGAGCGAAGGAAAAACTGATGGGGATAGTGTCATCACAAATATGTTACAGAGTTCTTCAGAGGCTGATCAAGGTCTCTTCATCCTCACTTCTTCCTACCTTAGATGGTTAGCTCCCTTCCCATCGACCGATTTCAAATATAGTGTCATGAATGCATGCTTCTCATTTGTTGGATCATAGTACATATTTATTTTCTCATGTAGAAGATTCTCCAAAAAAGAACTATTTTCTCCGCTAAGGGCTAAATTAGCTAATCATATTCTCCCATTGAATAGATAAGCTGATTCTTGCATAGAATTCCATTTTTTAAATAGTCCATTTCACCTTATTGACCTTGGTGTCTATGACATAACAATATTTGCTAAATAACTCAGAACTAGAAATATATAGTGTGCCATTGAGATAATATCTTGCTCACAACTTCCAATATGACACTGTTGAGTCATTAGACTGAGTAACCATGTTTACGCCCCTCAAAGCTTAACAATATTTCAACTATGGCCTATTTACTACCTACTTGCGACTTTTGTGTTACATACATAAGTTTCACTCAAAATAAAATTAAACATAGGAAAAAAATGCTAAATTAGAAAAAGTTTCCCTGTAGTAAGACAACTGAAATCATAAATGTAGTTGAAACAATTGCGAAAGCCCAACAAACATTCTAATAAAAATAAGAAGGAAACACCAGCACTTCCAATCTCCTATTGGTAGTGCCAACTATCACAGTTTTATAGGAATCACCCAAAAGTTTATGCAAAGGATTTTCTACTTTAATGTTCCAAGTATGAAGATATGCTAAAAGTATGAAAATAGCTAGCCCGTGCAGGTGCACGGGTTGATGACTAGTTAGCTAAACGCCAATCAGAATCTCCTATCCTCTCTCGCCCCAATTCAATAACGATGCGCCGGTTCGTCCAAAGAAAAAATGATGTACCAGTACAGACAAGTTGACAAGTTGGCTTAACTGTACTTTAGACCCAAAAAATAGATCTCCTAATTTGAAACGTAAACTCATCAAGAAAAGTCTTCTTCCTTCTTCCGCCGGCGCCGGCGCCGTCGCCAATCCGCCCCACCTCTAATGGCCTTTGGGCCGTGGAGATGCGGAGGATCTCGGCCCCCGCCGGCGGGAGGGACCCCGTTCTCGTTTTTGTTAGGTTCGACGTCTTGATTGATGCTGTGTGGTGGTGGCGATGTCCCTCGGCAGAAATAATGTCTCACACGTCCTATCCCGGTCCCGATGGTGCGAATAGCGTCGTCGAAGGATGTGTGGAGGTGTGTCTCAGCCGGATCTCGTGGGATTCGGTCGGTACTGGTTTTTGATGGATCTATTTGGATCCAGTTTTTGTTCATCTTTGTAGTTTTAGAATTGATCTTTCCGATCTACAACTTTTTTTATCGGCAATGGTTGCTGCTGTGGTGCGCTGGCCCTTTGGTGCCTTAGCACGACGTCTTCGGACTGTTTAGATAAGGTTTGCCAAGCTTCGGTGAGAGGGGGACGATGACGATGGCGTGCCTTCAGCTTACTGCGGTGCTTATAGTCGTCGCTAGGTCGTCCATAAACATGATTATAATTTTTATTACCTTTTGTGTTGTCTGCTCCTAAACTCGTATACAAGTCTAAGAAATGTAACCCAAAATGAACAATCTCTTTTCTGGGATACCCACTGCCCGCCACAGGCTCTCCCCTTCCCGGTGAAAGTGAATCGAATCAACCCGCCGGGATCAAAAGGCCGGCCCCATCCCATCGATCCCAGCCGCCCGCAGCACGGTGAATCCGCCTACGACCGCCCAGACCAACCAACGCAGCCGGCTGGGGTTCGGCCAACCTCCACCCCACTCCCGTCGTCACCGGGGGCCAACACATGGATCGATTCCTCATTCCTCGCCGTCGTCATCATGACGACGGCGGCGGCGACACATTCGTCGCGGTGCCGGCGCCAGTGCGCATACGCCCCGAGTGCGACCCACTGCCGCTTCCACTCCCACTCCGTTCCCACTCGCGCCCGCCCTTTCCCCACGCGCGCCAGCCAGCCATCGCCCGCTTGCTTCCCCGACTTGTCTACTCCCACCACCATCCGCGGCATTTCCCTCTCTGACTCGATCCTCCTCCTCTATCCCTCCCTCTCCTTTCGCTTTCGCATTTGCGCCGGCGTGCGCACTTATCTGCTGGCGGGGTCCGGACGGCGACGGGGGGTGCGAGTCCGGGCGTCCATCCAAGCCAACTCCCGAGCAGGAACCGGTCGTGTCGCTGGCTTGCTAGCGGTGGTAGGTGGGTCGCTGGGCAGCCAGCCGGCGCCACAAGCTCTGCTTGTTCTTGACCTCGCCGCCTCGACGCGACGGGACACGGAAATTGGTGGTGGGTCCATGCCTCCTCCTTCTCCGCCGCCTCGGCACCGGCAGGAGCGCCGCGGGTGCGGCTGCTGGGCCGTGCTCGCGCGGGGCCTGCGGGGCTCCTGCTTCCGCCCCGCGGCGGCGGCCGCCGCCACCCCGGCCGGAGCCGCGGTCAAAGGCGGCCATGTCTACGACGCAGGTAGCTGATTAAATTCCTGCTCTTTATCCGGAAGTCTTGTCCTTTTTTTCCTGGTTGGTGGGATCTCTTTGTCTGGTTCTGGGAGCGATCGGCTGCTTTGTTCTCTAGCGATTACATACCGCCGTGATGTGATAGCTATGGTACTTGATACGATGTTCTTCTGTTCGTCGAGCAAAGATATACTAGTAAGAAAGACGAGGATCAGATGAATTTTGCTTAGTATTCCCATTCTTTCATGGAGGATCCTGTGTCCTTGCTAGCAGTGTGATTGCCAGCTCTCACAAGATTGTGCAGCACATCGAATTGGGCTTTCTTTCTTGGTTCCTGATTGAGAGTTGACCATCAATCAAGGAAACCTATTGAATTTAACCTTGCTAATTTTGCCGATGCCTCGATGTCCTAATATTAAAACAGCTAGTGCCATGGCAGCATATATATGAACTTGGGCTTGTGTCCAACTCTTTATGGGTGGGTAAGCAAAAGGTGTTCTTTGTTCTATTGCGAGATAATAATCCCCTTCAAACCAATGGTTTTTGCTGCTTATCTTTAGGTGCAAGTTGTGTTATGCAATTCACTATAGTAATGATTCTGACTAGCAGGTGAGATTTTTCTGACCATTGTGACATAACTGAAGAAACACATGTGGTAAGTACTGTAGAGGCATGAATCAAGCCTTTGTTCCTTCGGTTCCAGGAGCAAAATACTCCATCTAATTCTGTTGCTTTCTGCTGTGACGCTCATCATTGACATTTTGCCTGAGCTTACCTGGCAGTATAAGAAACATATTCATGATACCTCAATTCAACTGGATGGATTTTCTTTTCCTTAATAAAAGCTGAGGATAAGTATGCCTAGTATATAATACTCTTGGTCTTGGGTAGTTGGGTATATGTCCATCTACTTTGTTAACCAGTTTGGATACGTGGGGAAGTCCAAGACCTAATAAATATAAGCCTCGGAAAACATATTTTATCCTAGTTCACACAGTTGAGCGTGATCTGAGTACAGCATATTGCATTTCAGACTGTACTATAACCATGCTATATTCCATTAGCAAATTTCCAGTTTGGGGTGAAATGCTGAACCATATTCCCCCTTCCATGGCAGCGGACACGAGATACCTAAATTCTAGCAATCGAGATCTTGCAGATCATTTTCAGAGGAAGCTTGGTGACGAAAATGGTGTTGACGCATCAATTGAGAAGAAAATATCACCCAAGCTACTTGAATTCACTTTCCAAGAGCTGAAATCTGCCACTGTTAACTTTAGACCAGACAGTATTCTCGGAGAAGGTGGATTTGGGTATGTCTTCAAGGGGTGGATTGAGCCGAACAGCACAGCTCCTGCAAAACCCGGCACTGGTCTGATTGTAGCTGTCAAAAGTCTGAAGGAAAATGCTCTTCAAGGTCATAGAGAATGGGTGGTAAGTAATACATGCCTCTTAAGTCCTAAATTTCTTTCTTTAGGTGGAGTTATAACTTCTAAAGAAATCTATTTGCAGGCGGAAGTTGACTTTCTGGGGCAGCTGCATCACAAACATCTTGTTAAGCTGATTGGATACTGTATTGAGGATGACCAAAGGCTGCTTGTGTATGAATTCATGGCACGGGGAAGTCTAGAAAATCATCTTTTCAGAAGTGAGCAATCAACTACAAATATTACTATTGAATGTTGGTGTTTTTAGATTTAGTATTCCTACATTGAGTGCTGAAACTTGAAGGGCTTTATTTGAGCCAATGTACTCACATAATATTTTATTCTTGTCTGGAGGAATTGTTTTCTGAATGGAAACGCATAACAACATCTGAACATCTGTATAATATCGTATCTGGAGGAACTGTTTTCTGAAGATAAACCTATCTAGTATCTAAAAAGAGAATCAATAGTTTTCTTTTGCAAAGAGACAAATAATCCAACGGGACCAGACATGTTATCTTTTTATTCCAAGGTGGTATGTATGCATGCTTTACTATCTCTAGCTTGTTTTTTGTAGTTCAAACTTCAGAATAATTCTAACAGTACGATTTTAGAAACCCTGTTGTTGAACCTTAAGACTTAACCTACATCCATTTTAGGTGGTGTGCATTTAATTGCCGATATCTAAAACTCTATTTTTGAACTGTTATCTAAAATTCCAACTTCTGGCACAAATCCTTACAGGAACAATGGCCTACGTGGGGTTTCTTCTGTCTTACTTATTGCTTTTCGTCTCTGCCTAGCTACTTTTACTTCTTTTATTACTATGTGATGTTTACTGAGTAGTAATACTTCTTTTGCCCCTTTTTATTCTCCTGTTATCTTACTTTGTTTAATCTTGAAGGGACTCTTCCCCTACCTTGGCCGTGCAGGATGAAGGTTGTTCTTGGTGCTGCTAAAGGTCTAGCCTTCCTACATGTTGGTCCCAAACCAGTTATTTACAGGGATTTTAAGACATCAAATATTCTAATCGATGCGGTAATTCTCTTGTCAATTTGTTTGTTTCCATGCTTAACTGTAGTATGTTACATTAACTGTGAAAGTTCTGCTTCATTAACTGTGAAAGTTCTGCTTTTACAGGAGTACAATTCAAAACTTTCAGATTTTGGGCTCGCAAAAGCTGGTCCCCAAGGTGATAAAACCCATGTCTCTACTCGGGTTCTTGGCACCTATGGCTACGCTGCGCCTGAGTATGTGATGACAGGTATTCAGCGGAAGCTTTTCCATTTCAGTAGCTACATTACACCCATCAGGAATTTTCAGCGTGCAGTTACTAGTTGGCAATTTACAGTGTTTTCCTAGTTTCTGAATGTGATAATATCCAAGAGAACAAAAACTCGGTTTACGATTATTTTGTGTTGGCAATAGGCATGCCAAGTTTCATATCTCATTTTAAGCACACTGTTCAGGCCACTTGACAACCAAGAGCGACGTATATAGCTTCGGAGTCGTGCTCCTCGAGGTGCTGACTGGCAGGAGATCAGTGGACAAGAAGCGACCTCCGGGGGAGCAGAACCTCGTTGCGTGGGCGAGGCCATATCTGAGCGACCGGCGAAGGCTCTATCAGCTCGTAGACCCTCGCCTGGGGCTGAACTATTCTGTTAGAGGGGTTCAGAAGGTTGCTCAGATCTGCCACCACTGCCTCAACCGTGACAGCAAGTCGCGCCCGATGATGGATGAGGTTGTCAAGCATCTAACGCCGCTTCAGGACCTTAACGACATGGCCGCCGCGTCGTATAGGCCCCGGTCATCACCCCGCGGTGAGTGGTATCTCTGAATCCACCCAAATATTTCTTTTGACAAGAGTGGAAGTGAAGCTAACTGGGAATGTGCTCTCTTCTTCATGACAGGAAAGGCGCGGCGGTGATTCCCAGTCTGAGGCGACAGAAACGGCATTTCTATAATTTCTTGGCATTGCTGGATGCTGGTCTTATTTTAACTGTACAGGGAAAAAAAGATTGGGCTCCATGTCCATCAATGAAAATTGGAGCTCTGACACCCGTGTCTCGCTTAGATCAATCACACTGTTTTTGCCCGTTGCCTAAGCGAATCGACGACGTTGTCTGATTGTGATATGTTGTAATAATAACGAGTTAATATCTGATTGGTGTGTGAGAATGGTTTGGCCTGGTGGCGCCAGTGGTCTAGTTCATGGGGGGGGGGATGGTTGCTGCTGTGATTTCTGAACCTGCTGCTTTGGGTGCTTAGGAATGTGTTTGGTTGTAGGACTATCCTCCCAGCACAGGGATATCCCCTTTTTGGTGTTGCCACCCGTTTGGATCTGAGGCAAGGAAGGATAGGGGCAGCGATGCTCCGAATATTCGTGGCAACCACCCTACATACGAGCATGAAACCCTCACTTCCCCCATTATCCTCTCTCTCTCCCTCCCCTCCCCCCCCCCCCTCTCTCTCTCGTACGTGGCGGTGGTGGCCCAGGTGAGTTCGTTCTCTACTCATGCCCTCTTCTCCTTTGCGTCCATTCTCTACCTCTAGCAATCGCGTGTGATGGCCGACCGTTGCGGAGGTTGCAGCTGCATCTCAAGGAGGGCGACGCGGCTGTTGGATAAGCAATACAGTAACTATGGGTTGTTGGATAACCTCTTTTGATTACCATCAAAACATTGAACTATAGGTTGTATAACTATAGGTTCTAGTGCTCTATGGAATGTTGAGCTATGAGTTGTATGTACTTGGGTTACCTATGGAGTGTTGAACTGTTATATGTGATGAAGTTCAAGTTTATTTTCTACTATTATTTTGGTATCTTGTGGGAATAGTTTTTTTTCAAAATTATTGTTGTACATCATATTACCTCCGTTGGGAAATAACTGACGTGGTTTTAGCTCAAATTTTGAACTAAAACTATGTCAGTTATTTCCAAACAGAGGAAGTGTTTTATTTGCTTGCATTGAAAAACGATACCAAATTATGGAGGTAATCTCACCACGTCAATCTAAAAGGTCATCACAGTCCTTATCCATCACTCATCCTTCAAAGGCTCAAAGAAAACACTCCAATGGATATCACCAACCATGTTTGTTGGGAATTTGCAGACAATGAAACATGCTGCTGCTGTGATTTGAACCTCTTTGCTTTGGGTGCTTAGGAATGTGTTTGGTTGTAGGGCTATCCTCCCGAAGACAGGATATCCCTTTTGGTGTTGCCACCCGTTTGGATCTGAGGCAAGGAAGGATAGGGGCAGCGATGCTCCGAATATTCGTGGCAACCACCCTACATATGAGCATGAAACCCTCACTTCCCCCATTATCCTCTCTCTCTCCCTCCCCTCCCCCCCCCCTCTCTCTCTCTCTCTACGTGGCGGTGGTGGCCCATGTGAGTTCGTTCTCTACTCATGCCCTCTTCTCCTTTCGTCCATTCTCTACCTCTAGCAATCGCGTGTGATGGCCGACCGTTCTGGAGGTTGCAGCTGGATCTCAAGGAGGGCGACGCGGCTGTTGGATAAGCAAGATAGTAACTATGGGTTGTTGGATAACCTCTTTTGATTACCATCAAAACATTGAACTATAGGTTGTATAACTATAGGTTCTAGTGCTCTATGGAATGTTGAGCTATGAGTTGTATGTACTTGGGTTACCTATGGAGTGTTGAACTGGAGTAAATTGCAAAAAACCACCACAATTGAGGATCATAATTCAGAAAACCACCACGTTTCGTTTTTTTTTCAAAAAACTGCCACCATTGTGCTGACAGTTTTCAAAACACACTGATAGCTGGATTAGAGCAGCTTCAGTGAGAACCTGACAAGTGGGTCCCACCATCTTGCTGATGTGGCACCATGCAACGTGTCCAAAGAGACGGAAGTTATATTGCTTAAACGACCTGACGGCTGGGGTCCGTGTGTCATTGGAAGAAAAAGAATTAAAAAAAATTGTCTACGCAGCCGCCGTCTTCTTATTCCCTCATGGGGGGCTCGTGGTGGTGCGCCGGGGTGGCGGAGGGCGCGGCCGGCCGAGCGGGTGGTGGCGCGGCGGTGCGGCTCGAGCAAGGCTGCAGGCACTCCCAGACTCCCCGCAGAAGGAATCGACGCGGGAAGACCCAGACGCGACGCACACGTCCTGTTCTTCCTCGGCTCCGACCGGCGTCCTCATCGTCGATGCGCTCCATTCCGACTAGTTCAGCTCCTCTTCTTACCACCATAAGCTCTGCCATGACTTCGCGCAGCTTCCAGACAAGGACCCGTCGACCCGTTCGGCCCCGAGCCACCTTGCCCCGACGCCGCGCTCCGGCCGCCGCCGCCGGCGACCATGGCGTCGCCCCCGTACATCGCCTGGACCCCCTGCATCTGCTGTGTGATCTTCCCGTCCTCTTTGACCTCCCATATCTCCCTCCCGTACTCTCCATCACCGGCGCAGCGCCGCTGGTAGCCGCCGTACGGCCTCGCCGCTGCCGAGTTTCACGGCCACCCCGCTCTTGCCCGCAGCCGCATGTCAATGGGACTTGTCCTCCCGCAAGCGCACAACCCCGCGCGCCTCTCCAGTGCCGCCCCAAGGCCGGAACAGCCGTGCCGTCGCGGCAGCCGATGGGGATTTGGAATAAAAAGTTGGAGGGAGCAGCAGGTGACGGCGGCTCGAGAGCGCAGCTGCATCGCATCAAGCTCCGCCACCTCGTCAATGCGCGGCTGCACCGCCGGGGTCACGCCGGCCTCGCGCCTCGGCCCCGTGCATGGCAGAGATCGCGTCGAAGATGCAGGAGCTCACGAACTGCTCTACGTAATGCCAGAGAAAGAGATGAAGAGAGATATGAGACACTGACAAGTGGGCCTGCGTCAAATTAACTGTCCATGCTGACGGCGTCAAATTTTCTTGCCATGTCATCACTTGCAGGTGGGGCCAAGTGGTCAGTTTTTGTGTCAAACGTCTCTAATCAAGTGATCAGTGTTTTTTGAGAATTGTCAGCACAATGGTGGTGGTTTTTTGAAAAAAAACTGAAACGTGGTTGTTTTTTGAATTAGGGTCCGCAATTGTGGTGGTTTTTTGCAATTTACTCGTTGAATTGTTATATGTGATGAAGTTCAAGTTTATTTTCTACTATTATTTTGGTATCTTGTGGGAATAGTTTTTTTTTCAAAATTATTGTTGTACATCATATTACCTCCGTTGGGAAATAACTGACGTGGTTTTAGCTCAAATTTTGAACTAAAACCATGTCAGTTATTTCCAAACAGAGGAAGTGTTTTATTTGCTTGCATTGAAAAACGATACCAAATTATGGAGGTAATCTCACCACGTCAATCTAAAAGGTCACCACAGTCCTTATCCATCACTCATCCTTCAAAGGCTCAAAGAAAACACTCCAATGGATATCCCCAACCATGTTTGTTGGGAATTTGCACACAATGAAACATGCTGCTGCTGTGATTTCTGAACCTGCTGCTTTGGGTGCTTAGGAATGTGTTTGGTTGTAGGGCTATCCTCCCAGCACAGGGATATCCCCTTTTTGGTGTTGCCACCCGTTTGGATCTGAGGCAAGGAAGGATAGGGGCAGCGATGCTCCGAATATTCGTGGCAACCACCCTACATACAAGCATGAAACCCTCACTTCCCCCATTATCCTCTCTCTCTCCCTCCCCTCCCCCCCCTCTCTCTCTCGTACGTGGCGGTGGTGGCCCAGGTGAGTTCGTTCTCTACTCATGCCCTCTTCTCCTTTGCGTCCATTCTCTACCTCTAGCAATCGCGTGTGATGGCCGACCGTTGCGGAGGTTGCAGCTGGATCTCAAGGAGGGCGACGCGGCTGTTGGATAAGCAAGACAGTAACTATGGGTTGTTGGATAACCTCTTTTGATTACCATCAAAACATTGAACTATAGGTTGTATAACTATAGGTTCTAGTGCTCTATGGAATGTTGAGCTATGAGTTGTATGTACTTGGGTTACCTATGGAGTGTTGAACTGTTATATGTGATGAAGTTCAAGTTTATTTTCTACTATTATTTTGATATCTTGTGGGAATAGTTTTTTTTTCAAAATTATTGTTGTACATCATATTACCTACGTTGGGAAATAACTGACGTGGTTTTAGCTCAAATTTTGAACTAAAACCATGTCAGTTATTTCCAAACAGAGGAAGTGTTTTATTTGCTTGCATTGAAAAACGATACCAAATTATGGAGGTAATCTCACCACGTCAATCTAAAAGGTCACCACAGTCCTTATCCATCACTCATCCTTCAAAGGCTCAAAGAAAACACTCCAATGGATATCCCCAATCATGTTTGTTGGGAATTTGCACACAATGACACTTGTGGTGAACTGACAAACTGCATCGGAAATAAAGTAGTCTGAGCACCACATCATGTAGTAACCCAAGGATCGTTGCTTAGCACGGAAGGAAAGATATGCAGCAGTATATATAGAGGTAAAATAAGTTATTCATCACACAAGATGCTCCTCAGGCGAGTGTCTTGTGGTAGGAGTAACTTTCTACACAGCGGCAAGCATCAACAAAGAGACACTAGATTTTTACGTGCAAAACCTACCAACTTGAGGGGAAAAACCATGGGCCGGAGCTACCCAAATTCTCTTCCATTATTATCAAATGTGGGATAGAATAAGTTCTTCTCTGGATAGCACTAGAGGATCTCATACATCAGAATTTGAATCTTCGATGAACACAACAAGATTTAGGCTCAAAATCTACGGATTGAAACAATCTCATCAAAGATGGTGGAACCACAACTTGAAGGAGACAAGGTAGCTGATCTGGAGTTCTGGACCATCACAACCTTGGGGAGGAGCTCCTTTTGCTTCTTCCTTCAGTCTTTCTCTCTTCACCTTTCTCACTTGGTTTTCTCTCTTCTTCTCCCGTGAGGATGAACTAATTTTCGTCAAGCTTGATGGTGGCTGCTGGATGGAGGGTAAAGCATCCCCATCCTCTCATGTATAAAGTCCAAAATGACCCTAGGTCATAACCCTAATGGGTAGTGGGCTTTTGCATCTCTTTGGGCTGCCTAAAAGGCTTCAAATATTCATCTCCTCATAGCCCCTAATGTTTCATCCTTTGAACCAAACAAAACATGGGTTATCCTCACCCACTCACATAACACAAAATAGATATCCCTAGCCAATTGGTTGGGGATACCCACGATCACCCTAGCCCATCTCTTAAACCAAACGCATCCTAGGCTGGGGGCGAGTAGTGGAGAGGCTGCAGATCGGAAGTTGCATGCATGTTCTTCTAACTGGATGGCTGCTTCGATGGTGTACATGTTGATGTCTGTTTGTCACGTGGAAATTCCACATTAATTTTACGTCAGACACTTGTTTTTTTATTTTATAAAAGGCACTTTTATTGACTCATAAAGGAGCTTGATACAATGCAAAATGAGTGTACATTTAGTCTTTGTATGACTAAGATGCATACAACCAATACAAACCAACATACGAAACTAAAAAAATAGAATAGACACATTGGCAAACGTTAAGGTCTAATACGACGAAAGCTAAACCTCTGTTGACGATGGCGGAGGACCTATCTATAGATTATGTTGTCATCCATGTCGTGAAGGAAATATGCCCTAGAGGCAATAATAAAAGTTATTATTTATTTCCTTATATCATGATAAATGTTTATTATTCATGCTAGAATTGTATTAACCGGAAACATAATACATGTGTGAATATATAGACAAACAGATGTCACTAGTATGCCTCTACTAGACTAGCTTGTTAATCAAAGATGGTTATGTTTCCTAACCATGAACAAGGAGTTGTTATTTGATTAACAAGGTCACATCATTAGTTGAATGATCGATTGACTTGACCCATTCCGTTAGCTTAACAGTTGATCGTTTAGTATGTTAATGCTTTCTTCATGACTCATACATGTTCCTATAACTATGAGATTATGCAACTCCGTTTACGGAGGAACACTTTGGTACTACCAAACGTCACAACGTAATCGGGTGATTATAAAGGAGTACTACAGGTGTCTCCAAAGGTACTTGTTGGGTTGGCGTATTTCGAGATTAGGTTTTGTCACTCCGATTGTCGGAGAGGTATCTCGAGCCTTCTCGGTAATGCACATCACTTAAGCCTTGCAAGCATTACAACTAATGAGTTAGTTGTGAGATGATGTATTACGGAACGAGTAAAGAGACTTACCGTAACGAGATTGAACTAGGTATTAGATACCGACGATCGAATCTCGGGTAAGTAACATACCGATGACAAAGGAACAAACGTATGTCGTTGTGCGGTTTGACCGATAAAGATCTTCGTAGAATATGTAGGAACCAATATGGGCATCCAGGTTCCGCTATTGGTTATTGACCGAGAATGGTTCTAGGTCATGTCTACATAGTTCTCGAACCCGTAGGGTCCGCACGCTAACGCTTCGATGACAGTTCATAATGAGTTTATAAGTATTGATGCACGAAGGTTGTTCGAGTCCGGATGTGATCACGGACATGACGAGGAGTCTCGAAATGGTCGAGACATAAAGATTGATATATTGGAAGCCTACATTTGGACATCGGAATTGTTCCGGTGAAATCGGGATTTTACCGAGTACAGGGAGGTTACGGAACCCAGGGAGGTCAATGGGCCTTAATGGGCCATAGGAGAAGAGGAAGGGCAGCCCAAGGTGGGCTGCGCCCCTCCCCTCTAGTCCGAATAGGACAAGGAAGGGGGGGCGCCCTTCCCTTCTCCTCCTCCAATCCTAGTCCAACTAGGAAGGGGGGAGTCCTACTCCCGTGGGAGTAGGACTCCTCCTTAATCGCCTCCTATAGGGCCGCCACCTCCCCTTGTCTCCTTTATATCTGAGGGCAGGGGCACCCCATGACACACAAGTTGATCTCGGATCTTTCCTTAGCCGTGTGCGGTGCCCCTTCCACCATATTCCACTTCGGTCATATCGTCATGGAGCTTAGGCGAAGCCTCGCGCCGGAGAAGTCATATCGTCATGGAGCTTAGGCGGCTCTGCGTCGGTGGAGCATCAACATCGTCCTGCACGCCGTCGTCTTGTGAAACTCATCCCGACACTTTGCTGGATCGGTCCGGGATCGTCATCGAGCTGAGCGTGTCTTTGAACACGGAGGTGCCGTCACGTTCGGTACTTGGATCGGTCGGATCGTGAAGACGCGTCGACTACATCAACAGCGTTGTTATAACGCTTCCGCTTCGGTCTCACGAGGGTACGTGGACGGACACTCTCCTCTCGTTGCTATGCCATCACGATGATCTTGCGTGATCGTAGGAAATTTTTGAAATTACTCGTTCCCCAACAAAGGCATCCGAGCCTGGTTTTATGCGTTGATGTCATGTGCACGAGTAGAACACAAGTGAGTTGTGGACGATACAAGTCATACTGCCTACCAGCATGTCATACTTTGGTTCAGCGGTATTGTGAGATGAAGCGGCCGGACCGACATTACGCCAGACGCTTACGCGAGACTGGTTTCACCGCTCCGAGCACTCGTTGCTTAAAGGTGACCGGCGGTGTCTGTCTCTCTCACTTTAGTTGAATCGAGTGTAGCTCGCCCCGTCCTTGAGAAGGTTAAAACGGAGTCTATTTGACGAAGTATCGTTGTGGTTTTGATGCGTAGGTAAGAACGGTTCTTGCTCAGCCCGTAGCAGCCACGTAAAACTTGCAAGAACAAAGTAGAAGACGTCTAACTTGTTTTTGCAGGCATGTTGTGATGTGATATGGTCAAGACGTGATGATATACTTTATTGTATGAGATGATCATGTTTTGTAACCGAGTTATCGGCAATCGGCAGGAGCCATATGGTTGTCGCTTTATTGTATGAAATGCAACGCCATGTAATTGCTTTACTTTATCACTAAGGAGTAGCGATAGTCGTAGAAGCAATAGTTGGCGAGACGACAACGATGCTACGATGGAGATCAAGGTGTCGCGCCGGTGGCGATGGTGATCATGACGGTGCTTGGCGATGGAGATCACAAGCACAAGATGATGATGACCATATCATATCACTTATATTGATTGCATGTGATGTTTATCCTTTATGCATCTTATCTTGCTTTGATTGACGGTAGCATTTTAAGATGATCTCTCACTAAAATTATCAAGAAGTGTTCTCCTGAGTATGCACCGTTGCCAAAGTTCGTCGTGCCTGGACACCACGTGATGATCGGGTGTGATAAGCTCTCGTCCATCTACAACGGTGCAAGCCAGTTTTGCACACGCGAATACTCAGGTTATACTTGACGAGCCTAGCATATGCAGATATGGCCTCGGAACACGGAGACCGAAAGGTCGAGCGTGAATCATATAGTAGATATGATCAACATAAGATGTTCACCATTGAAAACTACTCCATCTCACGTGATGATCGGTTATGGTTTAGTTGATTTGGATCACGTGATCACTTAGATGACTAGAGATGTCTGTCTAAGTGGGAGTTCTTAAGTAATATGATTAATTGAACTTAAATTTATCATGAACTTAGTCCCGGTAGTATTTTGCAGATTATGTTGTAGATCAATAGCTCGCGTTGTTGCTTCCAGTGTTTTTTTTATATGTGTTCCTAGAGAAATTGTATTGAAAATGTTAGTAGCAATATTGCGGATTGGATCCGTGATCGAGGTTTATCCTCATTGCTGCACGTAAGAATTATGTCCTTGATGCACCGCTAGGTGATGACCTATTGCAGGAGCGGATGCGCACGTTATGAGCGTTTGGCTAGCTCAATATGATGACTACTTGATAGTTTAGTGCACCATGCTTAAACGGCTTAGAATCGGGACTTCAAAGGCGTTTTGAGCGTCATGGACCATATGAGATGTTCCAGGAGTTGAAGTTAATATTTCAAGCAAATACCGAGTTGAGAGATATGAAGTCTCCAACAAGTTCTATAGCTAAAAGATGGAGGAGAATCGCTCAACTAGTGAGCATGTTCTCAGATTGTCCGGGTACTTCAATCGCTTGAATCAAGTGGGAGTTAATCTTCCAGATAAGATAGTGATTGACAGAATTCTCTAGTCACCATCACTAAGTTACTAGAACTTCGTGATGAACTATAGTATGCAAGGGATGACGAAAACAATTCCAAGCTCTTCGCGATGCTAAAATCGCGAAGGTAGAAATCAAGAAAAACATCAAGTGTTGATGGTTGACAAGACCACTAGTCTCAAGGAAAAGGGCAAAAGGAAGAAGGGAACTTCAAGAAGAACGGCAAGCAAGTTGTTGCTCGAGTGAAGAAGCCCAATTCTGGATCTAAGCACGAGACTAAGTGCTTTTGCTACAATGGAACTGGTCACTTTGGCGGAACTACCCCAAGTATTTGGCGGATAAGAAGGATGGCAAAGTGAACAAAGGTATATTTGATATACAAATTATTGATGTGTATTTTACTAGTGTTCGTAGTAACCCTCGGTATTTGATACTGGTTCAGTTGCTAAGAGTAGTAACTCAAACAGGAGTTGCGAGAATAAGCAGAGACTAGTTGAAGGGAAGTGACGATGAGTGTTGGAAGTAGTTCCAAGATTGATATGATCATCATCGCACACTCCCTATACTTTCGGATTAGTGTGGAACCTAAATAAGTGTTATTTGGTGTTGAGCATAAATATGATTTGATCATGTTTATTGCAATACGATTATTCATTTAAGTAAGAGAATAAATTGTTGTTCTGCTTACATGAATAAAACCTTATATGGTTACACACCCAATGAAAATGGTTCATTGGATCTCGATCATAGTGATACACATATTCATAATATTGAAACCAAAAGATGCAAAGTTAATAATGATAGTGCAACTTATTTGTGGCAATTGCCGTTTAGGTCATATTGGTGTAAAGCGCATGAAGAAAACTCCATGTTGATGGACTTTTGGAATCACTTGATTATGAATCATTTGATGCTTGCGAACCGTGCCTTTTGGGCAAGATGACTAAAACTCCGTTCTCGGAACAATGGAACAAGCTCTTGACTTATTGGAAATAATACATACCGATGTATGCGATCCAATGAATGTTGATGCTCGTGGCAAGTATCGTTATTTTCTGACCTTCACAAAATGATTTGAGTAGATATGGGTATATCTACTTGATGAAACATAAGTCTGAAATAGTTGAAAGGTTCAAAGAATTTCAGAGTGAAGTGGAAAATCATCGCAACAAGAAAATAAAGTTTCTGCGATCTGATCGTGGAGATGAATATTTGAGTTCTGAGTTTGGTCTTCAATGAAAACAATGTGGAATAGTTTCACAGCTCACGCCACCGAACACCACAGCATTATGGTGTGTCCGAACATCGTAACCGTACTTTATTTTGATATGGTGCGATCTATGATGTATCTTACCGATTTACCACTATCGTTTGGGGTTATGCATTAAAGACAGCTGCATTCACGTTTAATAGGGCACCATCTAAATCCGTTGAGATGACACCGTATGAACTATGGTTTAGCAATAAACCTAAGTGTCGTTTCTTAAAGTTTGGAGTTGTGATGCTTATGTGAAAAGTTTTCACCGATAAGCTCGAACCCAAATCGAGAAATGCGTCTTCATAGAATACCCAAAGGTAACTATTGGGTACACCTTCTATCACAGATCCGAAAGCAAGATATTTGTTGCTAAGATGGATCCTTTCTAGAGAAGAAGTTTCTCTCGAAAGAAGTGAGTGGGAGGAAAGTAGAACTTGATGAGGTAATTGTACCTTCTCCTTATTGGAAAGTAGTTCATCACAGAAATCAGTTCCAGTGATTCCTACACCAATTAGTGAAGAAGTTAATGATGATGATCATGAAACTTCAGATCAAGTTGCTACCAAACCTCGTAGGTCTTCCAGAGTAAGATCCGCACCAGTGTGGTACGGTAATCCTATTCTAGAAGTCATGTTACTAGACCATGATGAACCTACGAACTATGAGGAAGCGATGATGAGCCCAGATTCCGCGAAATGGTTTGAGACCATGAAATCTGAGATGGGATCCATATATGAGAACAAAGTGTGGACTTTGATGGAGTTGCCCGATGATCGGCAAGCCATATTATATAAATGGATCTTCAAGAGGGAGACAGATGCTGATAGTAGTATTACTATCTACAAAGCTCGACTTGTCGCAGAAAGGTTTTCGACAAGTTCAAGGTGTTGACTACAATGAGATTTACTCAAGCGTAGCGATGCTTATGTCTGTCCGAATCATGTTAGCAATCGCCACATTTTATGAAATCTGGCAAATGGATGTCAAAAATACATTCTTTAATGGATTTATTAAAGAAGAGTTGTATATGATGCAACCAGAAGGTTTTGTCAATCCCAAAGGAGCTAACAAAATGTGCAAGCTCCAGCGATCCATCTATGGACTGGTGCAAGCATCTCGGAGTTGGAATAAGCGCTTTGATAGTGTGATCAAAGCATATAGTTTTATCTGAGACTTGCAAAGAAGCCTGTATTTACAAGAAAGTGAGTGGGAGCACTACAAGATTTCGATAAGTATATGTGAATGACATATTGTAGATCGGAAATAATGTAGAATTATTCGCAAAGCATAAAGGAGTATTTGAAAGGAGTTTTTCAAAGAAAGACCTCGGTGAAGCTGCTTACATATTGAGCATCAAGATCTATAGAGATAGATCAAGACGCTTGATAAGTTTTCCAATGAATACATACCTTGACAAGATTTTGAAGTAGTTCAAAATGGAACAGTCAAAGAAAGAGTTCTTGCCTGTGTTACAAGGTGTGAGATTGAGTAAGACTCAAAACCCGACCACGGCAGAAGATAGAAAGAGAATGAAGGTCATTCCCTATGCATCAGACATAGGTTCTATAAAGTATGTCATGTTGTGTACTGATCTATTGCATACCCTACCACTAAGATTGGCAAGGAGTGCAATAGAGATCTAGGAGTAGATCAATGGACAGCGGTCAAAATTATCCTTAGTAGAATAAGGATATGTTTCTCGATTATGGAAGTGAAAAAGGTTAAATAAGTAAAGGTTACGCCGATGCAAGTTTTAACACTAATCTAGATGACTCGAGTCTCAATTTGGATACATATAGAAAGTGGGAGCAATTAGCTAGAGTAGCTCCGTGCAAGAGCATTGTAGACATAGAAATTTGCAAAATACTTACGGCTCTGAATGTGATGACCCGTTGGCTAAAATTATCTCACAAGCAAAACATGATCACACCTTAGTACTCTTTGGGTGTTAATCACATAGCGATGTGAACTAGATTACTGACTCTAGTAAAACCCTTTGGGTGTTGGTCACATGTCGATGTGAACTATGGGTGTTAACCACATATAGATGTGAACTATTGATGTTAAATCACATGGCGATGTGAACTAGATTATTGACTCTAGTGCAAGTGGGAGACTGAAGGAAATATGCCCTAGAGGCAATAATAAAAGTTATTATTTATTTCCTTATATCATGATAAATGTTTATTATTCATGCTAGAATTGTATTAACGGAAACATAATACATGTGTGAATATATAGACAAACAGATGTCACTAGTATGCCTCTACTAGACTAGCTTGTTAATCAAAGATGGTTATGTTTCCTAACCATGAACAAGGAGTTGTTATTTGATTAACAAGGTCACATCATTAGTTGAATGATCTGATTGACTTGACCCATTCCGTTAGCTTAACAGTTGATCGCTTAGTATGTTAATGCTTTCTTCATGACTCATACATGTTCCTATAACTATGAGATTATGCAACTCCGTTTACGGAGGAACACTTTGGTACTACCAAACGTCACAACGTAATCGGGTGATTATAAAGGAGTACTACAGGTGTCTCCAAAGGTACTTGTTGGGTTGGCGATTTCGAGATTAGGTTTTGTCACTCCGATTGTCGGAGAGGTATCTCCGAGCCTTCTCGGTAATGCACATCACTTAAGCCTTGCAAGCATTACAACTAATTAGTTAGTTGTGAGATGATGTATTACGGAACGAGTAAAGAGACTTACCGGTAACGAGATTGAACTAGGTATTAGATACCGACGATCGAATCTCGGGTAAGTAACATACCGATGACAAAGGGAACAAACGTATGTCGTTGTGCGGTTTGACCGATAAAGATCTTCGTAGAATATGTAGGAACCAATATGGGCATCCAGGTTCCGCTATTGGTTATTGACCGAGAATGGTTCTAGGTCATGTCTACATAGTTCTCGAACCCGTAGGGTCCGCACGCTTAACGTTCGATGACAGCTCATAATGAGTTTATAAGTATTGATGCACCAAGGTTGTTCGAGTCCCGGATGTGATCACGGACATGACGAGGAGTCTCAAATGGTCGAGACATAAAGATTGATATATTGGAAGCCTACATTTGGACATCGAATTGTTCCGGGTGAAATCGGGATTTTACTGAGATACCGGAGGTTACGGAACCCCGGGAGGTCAATGGGCCTTAATGGGCCATAGGAGAAGAGGAAGGGCAGCCCAAGGTGGGCTGCGCGCCCCTCCCCTCTAGTCCGAATAGGACAAGGAAGGGGGGGCGCGCCTCTTCCCTTCTCCCTCCTCCAATCCTAGTCCAACTAGGAAGGGGGAGTCCTACTCCCGGTGGGAGTAGGACTCCTCCTTAATGCGCCTCCTATAGGGCCGCCACCTCCCCTTGTCTCCTTTATATACAAGGGGCAGGGGCACCCATGACACACAAGTTGATCTCGGATCTTTCCTTAGCCGTGTCGGTGCCCCTTCCACCATATTCCACTTGGTCATATCGTCATGAGCTTAAGCGAAGCCTGCGCCGGAGAAGTCATATCGTCGCGGAGCTTAGCGAAGCTCTGCGTCGGTGGAGCATCAACATCGCCACCACGCCGTCGTCGATTGAAACTCATCCCGACACTTTCTTTGGATCGAGTCCGGGATCGCCATCGAGCTGAACGTGTCTTGAACACGGAGGTGCCGTCGTTCGGTACTTGGATCGGTCGGATCGTGAAGACGTCGACTACATCAACCGCGTTGTTATAACGCTTCCGCTTACGGTCTACGAGGGTACGTGGACGGACACTCTCCCCTCTCGTTGCTATGCCATCACGATGATCTTGCGTGATCGTAGGAAATTTTTTGAAATTACTACGTTCCCCAACATGTCGGATATAAATCTCCTTGACCACTTGCTCCAACCGCGTAGGCACTACCATAAACACCAACATGTTATACGGCTTGCTTACCTTTACATGAATTAATTAGGAGGAAACTGATGCACAAATCAGTTTGATTTCCATCGAAACACATCACGATTCTGTTTGATTCGAACAGGGTATACTTATATTCCTGACATGATTGATTATACGGTCATCTTTGCTAATTTTCATTTGCCTCAAATTTTAGTCACCTATGATTGATTACTACAAGACTAGAGTTGCACTGTTTGAGAGTGCACTAACTTGGGTAGAATATTACCGTGGTTTTCACTTTGTATGGGTTATATATTTCTGATAATGTTTTTTCTCCCACATGTGGTTATTGTATATGGATCCACCGTTCCATGTTTCATTTTGGATGAGTATACGACATATACTGTATTTACGTCACATGCAGTGTTTCTAACATCCAACATAAAGATCCAATAATTTTTAATTACCATATCTTGGTTGAGACGTCATATACCGTATTTTATTATCAAAGTATACTAAAAGTTGGGCTTGTTTTGAAGATACCATTGAAAGAAAGACCCGGGTTCAAACGAAATATCTATTTGAGATTTATTTAACAGATATGGTTGTTACAAGTTTAAGACTGAAAATAAAAGGACCCACTTAGCTGGCGAACGTTCACCGGGAGAGATTGACATTTGCGAACGTTTAGAATGGTAGTTTTAGTTGTATGGGGTTGACAGTTTCTTCGGCGAAAGAGTCGTCATTTGATTTTGCGACGCAACTAAAACTGTCAAGAAAATGCGTTCGCTTGCCACCCCCTTCCTGGCTGATGTTCGCTAGATTACATTACCAAAATAAAATCCATGTACTAGTCAGTGAAAGAGAGAACTCATTGTGTGTCTGGTATAGTGTAATGTGAGAGGAAAAGGACATAGAGTGGGTGCAGGAATCATGGGACAAGGTTGCCATGCATAATGAGAGAATATTTCAAGTGAAAGGGACACCAATTAACAAATGCACATTAGGAAAAAAATCGTAAAATATTTATAAATACTAATCCCTTCATTGACATGATGCTCTAGCGTATGGCCACACTTATTCTTCAAGTTTGTTTTTCGGTCTCTGATTCATTTTGAGTTCGTTCGTCTAGACATAGTTGACAGAGCTCTGACGTAGATTTTTGCCGTCTCCTTGGAACAGGGAAGTTTGGGTGTCTTGTCGCATGCGTGCGATGTCGAGATTTGGTGTGAGGTGCTTTAGCAACGACTACAACTATAGGGCGTTGGTTCTTAGCGTGTGTGCACGAAGACTTCCGCAGTCATCGACAAGGTCAAGCTAGCTCCGGCAGAGAAGTGGTGACAAAGATGCGTCAGCGACGGTAGTATCTGTTCAGTGGTCTAGAGACCTTAATACAATTTTTATTATACTTGATGTGTTTTATACTGGTGATGAACTTTTACAACTGATATGGGACCTCTTTCCCCTTGAGAAAAAGGTTGGACTTTGATCTTGATCTACCATATTTTATTTTATTTTTGAATCGGCAACCTACTGTACGCTTAGAAATGTGAGAGAATTCTAAGAAGAAAAGGTACTGGCTGGTCTAGAGAGAATCCCAAGTGAAGAGTCCAGCCATAGAGTAGAGTTGGCGAAGGCGCCAAAACCCTGACAGTTCACGGGCGCCCGAGTCCCGTCTCAAAGGACAAATCCTCAGTCAGCCTCACATTCCACTCTCATGCTCCTTCCTTGTCTCAGCTGGCGCGTCACGCAGTCCCGACCCCGTGCCATGGCGGCATGCGCGCATCGGGCGCATGGAGTACAACTAAATTGACGCCTCTGTATGCGTGCAGTGCGCGCCCGTGACCGTGAGCCCCGCGCCGCCCGTGGCCTCTTGCGCGCCATCGGTCGCCAGGTGGCCTCCCGTCGAACACCTGGCGCGCGGCATGGCGCGGGCGTCTGGCATATCCCCTCTATAAAATGAGTCGACGGGTGCGTCTCATGGCACTGCATTGGCATTGGGATCGCGCACTGACCGGCCACCCCGGCGCCATGGCCAGACTTGCCAGAGAGTGTCCCCTCCTCCTCGTTGGTGTCGCCGTCGTCCTGCTCCTGCCGGGCACGTACGGGTCGTACAGCAACTGCCCGCCGGGACATGGCGGTGGTGGTGGTGGTGGTAATCCTGGACACCACCACCCGCCCCACCACGGCAAGCCGCCCAAGCACCACCACGGCCCACCGTCGGGCCACAAATGCCCGCCGTGCCACCCGCCGCCGACTCCGCCGTACGGGCCTCCTACTCCACTGCCACCGCCGTACGTGCCGCCCTACACCCCGCCGACGCCACCGTACATTCCTCCAAGTCCGCCGTACGTGCCACCAACGCCACTGCCTCCGCCGTACGTGCCACCATACGTCCCGCCGACGCCGCCATACACTCCGCCCTACGTCCCGCCAACTCCACCATACACGCCGTCGCCACCCTACGTGCCGCCGACACCGCCATACACTCCGCCCTACGTGCCGCCGCCGTCGCCGGGGCCGGGGAGGAAGACGTGCCCGATCGACGCGCTGAAGCTGAACGCGTGCGTGGACGTGCTGAGCGGGCTGGTGCACCTGGTGATCGGGCGGGAGGCGCGGAGCAAGTGCTGCCCGCTGGTGCAGGGGGTGGCGGACCTGGACGCGGCGCTGTGCCTCTGCACCACCATCCGGGCGCGGGTCCTCAACATCAACATCTACCTCCCCGTGGCGCTCCGGCTGCTCATCACCTGCGGCAAGCACCCGCCCAACGGCTTCCAGTGCCCCACCGTGCTCGACGCCTAGCCTGCGTAGCCGCTCGGCTCGCCATAGCTTTACTATACTAGTGTGTGGTGTGGTGTGGTGTGGATGCTACAGTACTTGCTTGCTCCAGTGCTGTGCGTCCCTACGATTTGTGTATCTCGATCGGCCGATTTTCTTCTTCCCTGTGGTGTGTAGCAACTCCGTGTGGTTTCCGACCAAGTGTTGTTGAATAATTAGAGTAATAATTAACATGTGCTATTAACTGCCCCCTGTTTTTCATTGATGCATTGATCTTCTTCCCTCGTTTTTTTCGGCGAAAGCTTAGTTTTGAGTGTGATACAAGGGGGTATATGGGCTTGTTGCTTGTTGGGCTTTTCGGAATTGTATGGGCCAGTACGATGGCGGGCCGGAGCTGCTGCAATGCTTTGCTGAGGCCCAGTTTGGTTCACATGATTGATTTCTGCAAAACCTCAAAGAAAAAACAAATTGTTTTCTGCATCGACTCATAAAAAAAAAGAGAAATATTGATTTCTGCAGGATTTTTCGTATAAACGCTGTTCCTAAAAGGTACTTACTCCGTAATGAACAACTGAGACACAACAACACCCTCAGCTTTATACCATGCAAAAAAGACACCCTCAGCTTATTACAGTATGATTTGGGAAGAAGCCCGAGGTGCACGCTGGCTGACTCTGTGTGGATAGGGAGGGTGAGATGCAACGTGAGCTCGAATAAAATTATCCATCCATGTGGGACAGGGATACACTCCTACACACGTAATCTGAGTAGCCGAGAGACAAAAGCAATCAATGTGCGGCCTTTTTATTTAGTATAATAATAAGAAACTCAAACAAGACAAATACATATCTGCATGGGACGGCAAGATACGGTAAATGCATGGGGGACGGGCCTTGTTTTTGTCACTCTACTTTCTGCCCACTTTGTTTATGCCACTTTAGATTGTTCACATTTCACTTTTGTCACTCTTGGCAATTGTGCATTGTCAAAAGCTGAGTGTCGCAAGTGAAATGTTTTTTTTTTTTGCTTTTGCCACAAATAGCATTTGTGATACATTGTCAAAAGTCAAGAGTGCAAAAATGAGATGTCAAATTCTAGAATGGTATAAACATAGTAGGCAAAAACTAGAGTGATATAAACAAAGTGGGCAAAAACTAGAGTAACAAAAACATAGTTATTCCTTTTTTGAGCTGGTACCAGGTGCAAAGGCACTCCTGGAGATAGTGGCGCCCGCAGGCGTCGCCGTCAACGGTGCCAAAGCGCGGAGCTCTCGCTCGGCAACTCACTCGTGTCCCATGATAAAACTAGGACATGCGCGATGAGCTCCGACTCCCAGATCCGGATCCGGACATCACCAACAAGGACACGGATAAATGAAATCAACGTCTGCCCTAATGCGCCTGGCCTCTTTGGATTGGAAAAGGACATGTCTAGTTTTCTTACGTTAAATAAATGCCATAAGTCCGAGTAGTTGAGTCTATCTTCTCTAGAATCACGATAAAAAGTGAAAACCAACAGGCACCAGGACCAAAAAGTTGTCTCGGTTTCCCTTCGGGTCATTGTATTTGAATCATGCACCCTTTATGCAAAGCTGGCCCTCCCTCTCAAGGGCCAAAGGCCCTCCATGTCAAGGATGGGCTCACCTCTAATGTATCATCTCCGTTCCATATTGTAAGACATTCTTTGAAACTAGTAGGGAGTACTTTGCATGACACCATATCTGTAGAAGCATGGTAAGCATGATTGGCATGCCTTCGGCTCGCCCAATGCTTGTAGTCATCGCTAGGTGGTCTACGGATCTGGATGTAATTTTTACTTATGATGTTCCTTGTACTACCTTGACAGTTGATGAATAGATCGGAAGTTTTCTCGCAAAAAAAACGATAGCAAAAATCCTCTGTGCAGATGGGCCGGTTGTTGAAGAAATCCAGGGCATGCTCAAATCTTGTGATGACCACAAGATCAAATGGGTGAGGACCGAGGAGATCAGCAAATGGAAGCAATCAACTCTGTAAGGTTTGTTTCATATTCCATCGGATTGTATTCAGCATGTCGTTGCATCGACAATTCCCGATGCCTTTTGAAAAATAGGGACCAAAATTAGAACGGTTTTACCCCTAAGAAAAGGGAGCACGAGAGGAGGGCGCCAATGGGTAGGGGTGAATGACAAACATTTTGGTACGAAGATATGAGGAACAAGTAACCTCTTCATCTCGAAAAAGATAAATAAATACATTTAGCTAATCGTATTCGCATTAATGGTATACTTCAATAGCCTTTATATGCAAATAGAATCAACTGAAAAAAAGTAAGCTGTCATTTTTGGCAACTCTCGGCGTGTTTGGTTGCAGTTTGCAACAGTAGTTGCTTTGCATGTCCATCTCCAGCCAACCTGGTTCTTGAAATGCAGCCTCATATGCAGCAGATGAAACCTGTTTGGTTGCCTGCATCGCATGGAGGGGCACTTACCCCCCTGCTGTTTGGTTGCCGTTTTTGTGCTTAGGGTGTGAGTAGATGCAAACTTAAGCTATTTGGTTGCAAACAGCGTTTGTGTTCTGCTCACCCCATTCAAATGTGGTGGCCTTACCACCACATGATCAGCACAACAGCAAGATCAAACAAAGCAATCAACCAAATAAAATCAAACACAACAAGCAAGGAAATGACAACAAACTACTTAAATACATAGCATAAGTCTAGATTAACAGCAGGGGCATCCTCCTTCCCTGCTCCATGCCAGGGTGCTGCTCCTGGCCAAAATATGAACAAGTTCCCAGCACAAGTCCCGCCACACACCATAAAAGTTCAACACTAACACCTTACTTAACTTAACTACATAGCATGCTCGATGTCACCAATGCAGTTGTGCCTGCTGCAACGAAACCTGCACATGACCGAGGAGTTGTGGTTGGAGATCTGAACCTTCAGTCCGAGTCCTGAGATGCGCTTAATGACGATGTCGTTGGGGACGATCCGGTGGCGGCGGCAGAAGTAGTTCCTTCCTCGTCCAAGCACCATGTGCCCCTCGAAGTTCCGGACCTGCACCCAGAACACGCACCGCTTGTTCGCCGATAGCCTGACCACGCGCGGGAGCTAGCCGCTTGATGACCAGCCAGGTGTTCATCACCTCCACGAACTTGCAAGGGACGACGAGCATGGCGAGGGACAACGAGCATGGCGAGGTCCTCATTGTCCTTGATCTGCTGGTAGAAGCGCAACGGCTCCCGGGCCCCCTCCTCGTGGCCCTGCCTCAGAGATCGTCCCCTTGAACGAGGCAGACTCATGAAGGCGATCCTGCCAGGCAGGTCCACCGTCCTGAGCCACCTATTCATGGGGATGAAATCCTTGGCGCCCTCAGCTCCGGCCACCACCTGAGCTCCTCCACCCGCCACATCCCAGCCATTCTTCAATATCTTGTCTGGTAAGATGACAAGTATTAGTGCACAAACTCTTTGCAAAATGGCATTGATCAGAGACATTTGCCCAAGAGCAAATGCCACTGATTAGTGCACAAACTCTATGAGTAAATGCCACTGATCAATGGAACTTGCTATTGGGAAAATGCCACTGATCAGTGGACTTGCCCAACAACAAGTGCCATAGATAGGTGGCATTTATGCCACTGATCAGTGGACTTGCCCAACAGCAAGTGCCATAGATAGGTGGCATTTATGCCACTGATCAGTGGACTTGCCCAACAGCAAGTGCCACTGATCAGTGGTAGTTTCCCATGAGCAAATGCCAATGATCAGTGGCATCTGCTTTTCTGCAACTGCCATTCATCAGTGCACTATCCTAAGCATGGAAACGTCTAAAAATAGCAACAGCAAGTGCCAATAGCACCCATGTGCACCCATGCACATTTGGCAGCATCCTAAAATGGTCCTACTACATGCACGTATAACAATCAACACAAACCCTAGCTTGAACATGTATGTAGCAACATGAACAACAACATGAACATGATCCTAGCTTGAACATGAACATGCCATTTGCATGAACACACATCCTAGCAAGACCCTACCATGAACACAGATCCTAGCAAAGCACACTACCATTGGGGATTATAGCATGAACACAACTACTAGCATGAACACAGATCCTAGGACACACTAGCAGTAGCAGAAGAAAATTATCCTAGGACACACTGTACGAAACAAGAACAGATCGGTCTGATTGGATTTGATTGGAATCGCATCCAATCGGATCTACTAGAATCCTATCTAATCCTGTCGAATCCACTAACTACTAGCACATGCCTAAGAAATAAACCCCTAATCCATTTGAACATGAACCAAGAACAAGAAAATCAGTAGGGTATTTTATTTTTCCACACAAGACTTCAACATCTCTAACAATCCCACAAGGTGATATGGTGTCTCTATTAGCAAGTTTAAGAGTGACATCTATGTCTTCTATCTCTACAGGTGCTATGTCTTTCTTAATTTCTTGATATAAAGTGTAAGGAATAGCACTCACACTAGCACCCATGTCACATAAACCATGATAACAGTGATCTCCTATTTTAACTGAAATGACAGGCATGCCAACAAATGTTCTATGTTTATCTCTTTCATTGGGTTTAGCAATTCTAGCAGCTTCTGCACAGAAGTAAATAACATGCCCATCCACATCTTCTTCTAAGAGATCTTTCACCATAGCAAAATTAGGTTCAACTCTAATTTGTTCATCTGGTTTAGGTGTTCTAACATATCTTTTGTTAATCACAGTTGAAACTTTATCATGTTCCTTTATCCTAACAGGAAAAGGTGGTTTCTCAATATAAGCAGTAGGAACAACTGGATCAACATTATAAAGTATAGTTTCTTCTTTAACTGGTACCGGTTCTTTAGTTTCATATTTAATAGGTGGGTGATATTTAAACCACTTCTCTTTAGGGAGTTCAACATGAGTAGCAAATGATTCACAAAAGGAGGCTACTATCTTAGAGTCAAGTCCATATTTAGTGCTAAACTTTTGAAAAACATCGGTATCCATAAAAGATTTAACACAATCATACTTAAGCTTTATACCTGACTCTTTACCTTCGTCGAGTTCCCAATCTTCAGAGTTGCGTTTAATTCTTTCCAAAAGATCCCACCGGAATTCAATAGTTTTCTTCAAAAAAGAACCAGCACAAGAAGTCTCTAGCATGGTTTGATCATTACGAGAAAGCCGAGCATAAAAGTTCTGAATAATAATTTCTCTTGAGAGCTCATGGTTGGGGCATGAATATAACATTGACTTAAGCCTCCCCCAAGCTAGAGCGATACTTTCTCCTTCACGAGGCCAAAAATAATATATATAATTCCGATCACGATGAACTAGATGCATAGGATAAATTTTTTGGTGGAACTCCAATTTTAAACGATTCCAATTCCATGATCCAATATCATCGCATAGCCTATACCATGCTAATGATTTTCCCTTCAAAGATAAAGGGAAAACCTTTTTCATCACCTCATCTCCGGGTAGACCTACAAGCTTGAACAATGCACAAATTTGTTCTACATATATCAAGTGCATATCAGGATGTTCGGTTCCATCTCCTGCATAAGGATTAGCTAGCAGTTGTTCTATCATACCTGAAGGAATTTCATATTAGATATTTTTAGTAGGTGCAGTAGGTTGAGGGGCAATTAATTGTGGTTCCGGACGAGGTGAAGATACCCTGAACAAACCCCTCAAAGGATTGTTTTCCATAGTAGCAAGTGACAATAAATTTCAGCACACTATATAAATGTTTTCTTACCGAATTCCACTTACCAAAGGTGCTTCACTCCCCGGCAACGGCGCCAGAAAATAGCCTTGATGACCCACAAGTACGGGGGATCAATTGTAGCTCTTTTCGATAAGTAAGAGTGTCGAACCCAACGAGGAGCAGAAGGAAATGACAAGTAGTTTTCAGTAAGGTAATGTCTGCAAGTGCTGAAACTGTAAGTAGCGAGTAGTTTGATAGCAAGATAATTCGTAACGAGCAAGTAACGATAGTAACAATAAGTATGCAGAAAGGTAGCCCAATCCTTTTGAGGAAAAGTACAGGCCAAAACGGTCTCTTATAATAAGCAAAGCGTTCTTGAGGGTACATGGGAATTTCATCTAGTCACTTTCATCATGTTGTGTTTAATTCGTGTTCGCTACTTTGATAAATTGATATGTGGGTGGACCGGTGCTTAGGTGCTGTTCTTACTTGAACAAACCTCCTACTTATAATTAACCCTCCCGCAAGCATCTGCAACTATGAGAAAAGTATTAAGAATAAATTCTAACTATAGCATTAAACTCTAGGATCCAATCGGTCCCTTACGGAATAGCGCATAAACTGGGGTTTAAGTTTCTGTCACTCTCGCAACCCACCATCTATTTACTACTCCACAGTCCATTCGCTTAGGCCCAAATATGGTGAAGTGTCATGTAGTCGACGTTCACATGACACCACTAAGGGAATCCCAACATACATACTATCAAAATATCGAACACATATCAAGTTCACATGATTACTTGCGATATGATTTCTCCCGTGACCTCAAGAACAAAAGTAAACTACTCACAAATAACAAACATGCTCATGATCATAGGAGTATTAAATAGCATCATGGATCTGAACATATAATATTCCACCAAATAAACCATATAGTACTCAACTACAAGATGTAATCAACACTACTAGTCACCCCCTAGCACCAATCTATAGTTCCGGTAACAAGATTGAATACAAGAGATGAACTAGGGTTTGAGGTGAGATGGTGCTGGTGAAGATGTTGATGGAGATTGCCTTCCCCAAGATGGGAGAGTTATTGGTGATTATGATGACGATGATTTCCCCCTCCGGGAGGGAAGTTCCCTCGGCAGAATCGCTCCGCCGGAGGGCAAAAGTGCTCCTGCCCAAGTTCCGCCTCGAGACGGCAGCGCTCCGCCCCGAAAGTACTCTCCTTAGTTTTTCTAGGTAAAAACGACTTATATACCAGAAGATGGGCACCAGAGGTGGGCCGAGGAGGCCATAACCCACCAGGGCGCGCCTGGGGGGCCTGGCGCGCCCAGGTGGGTTGTTCCCACCTGGTGGCCCCCCATCTAGTAGTTACTGGCTCCAATATTTCTTAAATAATCCATAAAAATTCTCCGTAAAGTTTTAGCTTGTTTGGAGTTGTGCAGAATAGGTGGCCTGACGTAGCTTTTTCAGGTCCAGATTTCCAGCTGCCGGAATTCTCCCTCTTGGTGTGTACCTTGCAAATTAAGAGAGAAAAGGCTTTAGAATTACTCCAAAAAGTATTATTATGGATAAAAACATTGTAAATAACAGTAAGAAAACATGATGCAAAATGGACGTATCAACTCCCCCAAGCTTAGACCTCGCTTGTCCTCAAGCGAACACCGAAATCGAAAAACATGTCCACATGCTTTGAGAGAGAGGTGTCGATAAAAACAAAATACCAACATAGAAGCATCATGTTGATTATTATAACAACAATAAATTTAAACATAAACCTTTCATCATAGAACTTTTATCATACACTTCCCATGAATAAGTAACAGTTCATCACATAATCGAAGTATAAAGCAAAAACTCCATTAGAAACCAACAAACTATGTCCTCAGTCAACCTTGCAACTACAATTCATCATCTTTTCAGGAAGGGTCACGTGTCAGAGCCTTTAGGCAAGTCCACATACTCAACTATCATATAGTCTTCTATGATTCCTAACACTCACCGCATACACATGAGCAAAACGTTTCAACCGGACACATAGAAAGATAGGGGCTTATAGTTTCGCTTCCCAACATACTCACCTCAAGGTTTATGTCAACAATAATAACTCATGCTATCTATATTCAACTGGACATATGTGCCTAGATCTTTCCTCACCACAAGATGCTTGCCAAAAGAGAAAAATAAAAGGAATAGAAGGAAAACTTTAACTCTTTGCATAAAAGTAAATACATAAAAGTAAAAGATAGGCCCTTCGCAGAGGGAAGCAGAGGTTGCCATGCGCTTATTTGTTTGTATGCTCAATCCCTTAGTGCAAAAGAACGTCACGTTACATTGCCACTTAAGATGACAATCTTTATTATGCAGTCTGTCGCTTTTATTCTCTGTCATCCAAGTTCGTGCAACGCTCAATTTTCTCTTGCACTAAACAATCTCACACATTTAGAAGCAATTTTTATTGCCTTTTTGCACCGATGACAACTTACTTGAGGGATCTTTCTCAATCCCTAGGTAGGTATGGTGGACACTTGAAAAAGATTTGGGTTTAAAGGTTTTGGATGCACAAGTAGTATCTCTACTTAGTGCAAAATTTTGGCTAGCAAAGATAGGGGGCAAGCATCACATGTTAAAGGATCTATGACAATATGACTTCTGTGTGAATATAAACATACATAAACCATTACGTTGTCTTCCTTGTCCAACGTCAAGAATTTTGGCATATAATATTTTGATGAGGGCTCACAATCACAATTTTGGCATATAATATTTCTGGGATAGTATATTTATATGTGAATCTTCCCTTCCCTTATTAATTCTTTCATGAGTTACATCACTGACTAAAGCTTTGTTTGTCAAACTCTAATAAAATTTTCTTACTTATACTTTTCCTTATGTGGTGCTATCACCTACCATAGGATTAGTATATGATCTTGTTGATTTATTTCCTTTCTCTTATTTGCTTTCTTTCTCTTTTTCTATTTTTATTTCTTTGCTTTATTTGCAACATGAAAGTAAAGAAAGTGAAAACACAAACTAACTTTATTATATAACTTGCACACGATTACAATGATAGATCACTAAGCAAACTCTCAAAGAAGAAAGGATCGAACTAAACTTTATTTATCTAAGCAAAAGATCGAACTAAGATAAGTAAAAGCAAAAAGATAGTGGGATGATACGATACCAGGGTGATACGTCTCCAACGTATCTATAATTTTTTATTGTTCCATGCGATTATATTATCTGCTTTGGATGTTTAATGGTCTTTATTATGCACTTTTATATTATTTTTGGGACTAACCTATTAACTGAAGGCCCAGTGCAAATTGCTGTTTTTTTTGCCTATTTCAGTGTTTCAGAGAAAAGGAATATCAAACGGAATCCAAACGGAATGAAACCTTCGCGAGGATCATTTTTGGAACAAACGCAATCCAGGAGACTTGGAGTGGACGTCAAGGAAGCAACGAGGAGGCCACGAGGTAGGGAGGCGCGCCCAGGGGGTAGGCGCGCCCAGGGGGTAGGCGCGCCCCCCACCCTCGTGGGCCCCTCGTGGCTCCACCAACCTACTTCTTTCGCCTATATATACCCATATACCCTGAAAACATCCGAGAGCACCACGAAACCCTATTTCCACCGCCGCAACCTTCTGTACCCGTGAGATCCCATCTTGGAGCCTTTTCCGGCGCTCCGCCAGAGGGGGAATCGATCATGGAGGGCTTCTACATCAACACCATATATAGCCTCTCCGATGATGTGTGAGTAGTTTACCACAGACCTTCGGGTCCATAGTTATTAGCTAGATGGCTTCTTCTCTCTCTTTGGATCTCAATACAAAGTTCACCTCGATCTTCTTGGAGATCTATTCGATGTAATTCTTTTTGCGGTGTGTTTGTCGAGATCCGATGAATTGTGGGTTTATGATCAAGATTATCTATCAACAATATTTGATTCTTCTCTGAATTCTTATATGCATGATTTAATATCTTTGCAAGTCTCTTCGAATTATCAGTTTGGTTTGGCCTACTAGATTGATCTTTCTTGCAATGGGAGAAGTGCTTAGCTTTGGTTTCAATCTTGCGGATTCCTTTCCCAGTGACAGCAGGGGAAAGAAGGCACGTATTGTATTGTTGCCATCGAGGATAAAAAGATGGGGTTTATATCATATTGCTTGAGTTTATGCCTCTACATCATGTCATCTTACCTAATGCGTTACTCCGTTCTTATGAACTTAATACTCTAGATGCATGCTGGATAGCGGTTGATGTGTGGAGTAATAGTAGTAGATGCAGAATCGTTTCGGTCTACTTGTCACGGACGTGATGCCTATATACATGATCATGCCTAGATATTCTCATAATTATGAGCTTTTCTATCAATTGCTCGACAGTAATTTGTTCACCCACCATAGAATTTGCTATCTTGAGAGAAGCCACTAGTGAAACCTATGGCCCCCGAGTCTATTTTCCATCATATTAATCTCCCGTCAACTAGCTATTTCTGTCGCCGTTTATTTTGCAATCTTTACTTTCCAATCTATATAACAAAAATACCAAAAATATTTATCTTATTATCTTTATCAGATCTCACTTTTGCAAGTGGCCGTGAAGGGATTGACAACCCCTTTATCGCGTTGGTTGCAAGGTTCTTGATTGTTTGTGCAGGTACGAGGGACTTGCGTGTAGTCTCCTACTAGATTGATACCTTGGTTCTCAAAAACTGGGGGAAATACTTATGCTACTTTGTTGCATCACCCTTTCCTCTTCAAGGGAAAACCAACGCATGCTCAGGAAGTGGCAAGAAGGATTTCTAGCGCTGTTGCCGGGGAGGTTTACGCCAAGTCAAGTCAAGATTTGATCTCCCGCAAACGTGAGGATTTCTAGCGCCGTTGCCGGGGAGATCTACGCACAAGTCAAGACATACCAAGTACCCTTCACAAACTCTTCTCGTTTTCCTCTCCCCCACTTCACCCTTGCCGTTTTTATTTCGCCTCTTTCCCGTTTGCTTTTCTTTCGCCATGGCCGAGTCAAAAAGAGCTAAGGGTTCTCTCCTGAGTTTTAGTACTTTGGATAGTCCTTCTGTCCTCTCTAAGCTCATAAATAATGGTGCTATGGAGAGACCTACCGGGGTTATCAATGAGAGTTTGAATAATTTCGATGAAGATGATCCTGGAATTTTTTTGCTATTTACTTGATGAGTCTTTGAAAGATGCTTGGGATAGGCTACTAAGAATCCGAGCTAGCTATGTGCCCACATATCAAATCGATATATACCTAAAAAGCTTTTATGTTGGCTTACCCTTTTCATTTAAGAAAGTTTTAGATTCTATTTTTGAAGAAGGTTTTCTTGAGGGGGATGCCATAGATACTTATGAAAAGATGAAAACTATATTTGGGAACCCCATGAGTGAGAAGGTTGAATCCACCTCTCGAAAGATCGAGGATGTCGCCTAGAGGGGGGGGGGGTGAATAGGCGCTTTAAAATAATTCTGGATTAGGCTTGAACAAATGCGGAATAAACCTAGCGGTTAATTTGTCAAGCACAAAACCTACAACAACTAGGCTCACCTATGTGCACCAACAACTTATCCTAAGCAAGATAAACAACTATGAGATAGAAAGATATATGACAAGAAACAATATGGCTATCACAAAGTAAAGTGCATAAGTAAAGGGCTCGGGTAAGAGATAACCGAGGCACGCGGAGATGATGATGAATCTCGAAGTACACACCCTTGCGGATGCTAATCTCCGTTTGGAGCGGTGTGGAGGCACAATGCTCCCCAAGAAGCCACTACGGCCACCGTAATCTCCTCACACCCTCGCACAATGCAAGATGCCGTGATTCCACTAAGGGACCCTTGAGGGCGGTCACCGAACCCGTACAAATGGAAACCCTTGGGGGCGGTCACCAAACCCGTACACTTTGGCAACCCTTGGGGGCGGTCACCGGAACCCACCAAATCGCTCGGGGAGATCTCCACAGCCTAATTGGAGACACTGACGCTTGCCCGGAGCTTTACACCACAATGATTAAGCTCCCAACAACACCAACTGTCTAGGGCGCCCAAGCACCCAAGAGGAACAAGCTCAAGGGTACCAAGCACCCAAGAGCTCAACTTGTAACTTCCACGTATCACGTGGAGAACTCAAACCGATGCACCAAATGCAATGGCAAGGGCACACGGAGTGGCCAAGTCCTCCTCTCTCAAATCCCACCGAAGCAACTAATGCTGGGAGGAAAATGAGAGGAAGAACAAGAAGGAGAACACCAAGAACTCCAAGATCTAGATCCAAGGGGTTCCCCTCACATAGAGGAGAAAGTGACTGATGCAAATGTGGATCTAGATCTCCTCTCTCTTTTCCCTCAAAAACTAGCAAGAATCCATGGAGGGATTGAGAGTTAGCAAGCTCGAAGAAGGTCAACAATGTGGGAAGAACACGAGCTCAAAGGATAAGGTTCATTGGGGAAGAAGACCCCCTTTTATAGGTGGGGAAAAATACAACCGTTATGCTCACAGCCCACACAGAGCGGTACTACCGCTCGTCCTCACGGTACTACCGCTAGGGGTAGCGGTACTACCGCTCGTCCTCACGGTACTACCGCTAGGGGTAGCGGTACTACCTCAAAAGGTAGCGGTACTACTGCTTGTGAGCAGTACTAAAAAAATACATCCGTGCCTACTACCGCTGGACTTGTGACGAGTTTTTGGTCTGGAGCGGAAGTAGCCGCGGTAGTACAGCTCCCAAGAGCGTTAGTAAAAAATTACATCCCCTCCAAGCGGTAGTACCGCTCCCACGAGCGGTAGTACCGCTGTAGCTTTTATAAGGACACCAAAACTGACACAACTTCTGCAAACGGACTCCGAATTCAACGAAACCAAGTTTGTTGGAAAGCTAGCGACAACGGCTAACTCAATCTTGAAAGAAATAACAATAAGAAGCAAATAAGAAAAGGTCCATAAGAAAATGGTGACAACCCTTCCTCGAATAAGACCGGTAAAACCTCCAACACCAAAGACGCAATAGAAGAAGCATGTGAACTCCGTTTTCGATGAACTCGAGCTTGTCAAGAAGATGACCATAAGCTCTAAGACTCACAAAGAGAACCAAACAAGAACCAAGAGAGATGATGCAAGGATGCAATGGTTTGAGCTCTCTGCGAACGATACGATCAAGCTACTCATCAAGAGCCCCCCTTGATAGTACGACAATCGATCCTATAACCTAGTCTCCCAACTACCACCATGAGACCGGTAAAATATAAAACCTATCAAGGGCAAACCTTTATATTGAATAAAGTCCACTTGAGCTAGATGTCGACGATCTTGACTTCCCTCAAGTTGGACCACCTTTCTTGATTGTGTTGGCTCGGTGAAGACTAGTAGATTGCTCCCCCATACTCCACTATGGGTGAGACACTCTTCGGCACATCTTCACAAGTCCATTGTCACCACAATGGACGGCAAGCTTCAAGCACTTGATGTCTTCGTGATGCATCACTTGAACTTGCACACCGCAACCTAACCCCACAAAGAACTCTCACGAAGACCATGGGTTAGTACACAAAGCGTAATTGACAATGCTTACCATACCATGGGATCGCTTGATCCCTCTCGGTACATCTTCTACACTTTGTGTGTTGATCAACTAGATTCACTCTTTGACTTAGTCTTGATCAACCTCCCACAAGACCAATCTTTAGGTAATTCCTTGAATAGCACCTTGGTCGACACAAACTCTCCTTGAAACCAACACATGTATTCCAAGAAAAGCCTATGGACAAAACATTCAAATATAACTCAAGGCAACCATTAGTCCATAGAGATTGTCATCAATTACCAAAACCAAACATGGGGCCACCGCATGTTCTTTCAATCTCCCCCATTTTGGTAATTGATGACAATCACTTTCAAGAGAGTTTATACAAGGAATTATGCATCACCATGCAATGCAACAACCAATAATGCATGCATATGAGGTGCAAAACACTTAGGAGCACAACCAAAGCAAGAGAAGATGACTCTCTAAACTCCTGCACAAAACTCTCTGAAACTTCTCCCCCATTGGCATCGGTTGCTAAAATGGGAGAAAAGCTTATAAGGCCAATACAAATTGTGTTTCTCCATAAATTGTGTATTTCTCCACAAGAGAGTGGAATGCAATACACATATCCAACGGTAAATACTTGGAGGAAGACAAACTATATTGAGGCCCAAAGATTGCAAAAGAATGATATGCCACAAAGACATAACAAAGAGAGAAACAAGCAATCAAGCTATCAAAAGATACCAATTGAAGCAAGCTATCAAAAGATACCAATTGAACCAACTAGACCAATGATCCTACGTGCCACATGAATAAAACATATTATGATATGAGAAAACGAGTGTTCTAGAGAAACTAGAGAAGCTCCCCATGATTTGTGCACAATTTAGTTTTGTAATTGGATACACCGAGCACAAAATAGGATCGTCACTCCCCCAAGATCAATAGAACCTCACGACAAGTGCAAGAGAGCAACAGAGTGTTCTAAAGACACTAGTGAAGCTCCCCATGATTTGTGCACTCCTTCGAATATTTGCATTAGGATACCAAGTGCAGAAAATAGGATCATCACTCCTCAAAAATCAATAGAAACTCACAACAAGTGTAAGTGAGCATGTAGAAAACAAAGCCTAGCACAAGCAACAAACACATGGTTGAGCAACATGTAAAAGTGGCCACTTAAGAATAGGCTCAACCAAAATGATGTGTGTGAGTCATGGCAAAGCACTTGAGAAGACTAAAATAAGGATGAGCATTAAGCATCAACATAGTCTTGGATAAATGAGATACACGGTGCATGACATGTCCTGCCCACACACACCCAACTAGCAAATGGGTTCACAAGCTCACTAAAAAGATAACAACAAAGCTCGCGACAACCCATGGTGAAGATAGAAGATGAAAGCCTCATCAAGACGAGGGATACCAATTAAGATGGCAAAAGCCTCGTAAAGACAGGCATGAGGAAAATAATCTTCACCACACAAGGGTGCATCAAGATGCAACGAGATAAGACACGCACTCAAGGAAAAAGCTTTCACGGAGCCACAAGAGAAATAACATAAGAAGGACAAGGTGGACGTGAAAGAAAGGATATCATCTAGAGATGTAATTTCTCTCAAGTGTATAAGGTTCTAGGTAGACGAAATCATGATGATATATATCTACAAAGAAGGATGTACACCCGAAATAGTTACAACACGAAGGAACAAGATATCCAAAAGGAAGTGATACATATACCAATAAGATATTTGCTTGGAAGCATATCACATGGGTAGATATGGTCTTATAGTATATAAATGAATCCCTACCACACACCCATCAAAGACATCACAACTAGCAACATGAGATCATCATTGAGATGCTTTGAGAAAGGAAACAAGTATCACAAGATGGAACGAATATCATGCCAAGATGCAACCTACACAAGGTTGAATGCAAGAAAAGAATGCATGAATAGATACTTGTTACCGAGATATCATTGGAAGGATGTAGAAGAAACCAATTGAAGGTAGTAGATAGTAGTTCATTGAGCATCCTAGCTTGGCTCCAATAAGCACATGGTTGTTGGGGAACATAGTAATTTCAAAATTTTCCTACGCACACGCAAGATCATGGTGATGCATAGCAACGAGAGGGGAGAGTGTTGTCCATGTACCCTCGTAGACCGAAAGCGGAAGCGTTATAACAACGCGGTTGATGTAGTCGTACGTCTTCACGGCCCGACCGATCAAGCACCGAAACTACGGCACCTCCGAGTTTTATCACACGCTCAGCTTGATGACGATCCCGGACTCGATCCAGCAAAGTGTCGGGATGAGTTCTCACAAGACGACGGCGTGGTGGCGATCTTGATGTTCTATCGCCGCAGGCTTCGCCTAAGTGCCGCTACAATATTATCGAGGACTATGGTGGAGGGGGCACCGACACGGCTAAGAGATCTCAAGGATCAATTGTTGTGTCTCTAGGGTGCCCCCTGCCCTCATATAAATAAGCAAGGGGAGGTGCGGCTGGCCGGAGGAGGCGCGCCAAGAGGAGTCCTACTCCCACCGGAGTAGGACTCCCTCCCTTCCTTGTTGGAGTAGGAGATGAGAGGGAAGGAGAGAGAGGGGGAAAGGAAAGGGGGCCGCCCCTCCTTGTCCAATCGGACTTGGGGAGGGTGCGTGGCTGCCCCTTGGCCGCCTCTCTCTTCCTCCACTTGGGCCCATGAGGCCCATTAACCTCCGGGGGTTTCGAACCCCGGTACTCCGTATATATCCGATAACTCCCGGAACCATTCCGGTGTCCGAATATAGTCATCCAATATATCAATCTTCATGTCTCGACCATTTCGAGACTCCTCGTTATGTCCGTAATCACATCCGGGACTCCGAACAAACTTCAGTACATCAAAAACTATAGACTCATAATAAAACTGTCATCATAACGATAAGCGTGCGGACCCTACGGGTTCGAGAACAATGTAGACATGACCTAGAACTGTTTCCGGTCAATAACCAATAGCGGAACCTGGATGCTTATATTGGCTCCTACATATTCTACGAAGATCTTTATCGGTCAAACCGCATAACAACATACGTTGTTCCCTTTGTCATCGGTATGTTACTTGCCCGAGATTCGATCGTCGGTATCCAATACCTAGTTCAATCTTGTTACCGGCAAGTCTCTTTACTCGTTACGTAATGCATTATTCCGTAACTAACTCATTAGCTACATTGCTCGCAAGTCTTATAGTGATGTGCATTACCGAGAGGGCCCAGAGATACCTCTCCGACAATCGGAGTGACAAAACCTAATCTCGAAATACGCCAACTCAACATGTACCTTTGGTGACACCTGTAGAGCTCCTTTATAATCACCCAGTTATGTTGTGATGTTTGGTAGCACACAAAGTGTTCCTCCGGTAAACGGGAGTTGCATAATCTCATAGTTGTAGGAACATGTATAAGTCATGAAGAAAGCAATAACAACATACTAAACGATCAAGTGCTAAGCTAACAGAATGGGTCAAGTCAATCACATCATTCTCCTAATGATGTGATCCCGTTAATCAGATGACAACTCATGTCCATGGCTAGGAAACTTAACCATCTTTGATTCACGAGCTAGTCAAGTAGAGGCATACTAGTGACACTATGTTTGTCTATGTATTCACACATGTATCAAGTTTCCGGTTAATACAATTCTAGCATGAATAATAAACATTTATCATGAAATAAGGAAATAAATAATAACTTTATTATTGCCTCTAGGGCATATTTCCTTCAGTCTCCCACTTGCACTAGAGTCAATAATCTAGTTCACATCGTCATGTTATTTAACACCAATATTCATATCTGTATATGATTAACACCCATAGTTCACATCGTCATGTGACCAACACCCAAAGGGTTTAATAGATTCAATAATCTAGTTCACATTGCAATGTGATTAACACCCAAAGAGTACTAAGGTGTGATCATGTTTTTCTCATGAGAGAAGCTTAGTCAACGGGTCTGTCACATTTAGAGCCGTATGTATGTTGCAAATATTCTATGTCTACAATGCTCTGCACGGAGCTACTCTAGCTAATTGCTCACACTTTCAATATGTATCCAGATTGAGACTTTAGAGTCATCTGGATCGGTGTAAAAGCTTGCACCGATGCAACTCTTTACGACGGGATCTTTTATCACCTCCATAATCGAGAAATATTTCCTTAGTCCTTACTAAGGATATTATTGACCAATGTCCAGTGATCTACTCCTAGATCACTATTGTACTCCCTTGCCAAATTCAGAGCAAGGTATACAATAGGTCTGGTACATAGCATAGCATAGTTTATAGAACCTATGACTGAGGCATAGGGAATGACTTCCATTCTCTTTTCTATTTTCTGTCGTGGTCGGGATTTGAGTCTTACTCAATTTCACACCTTTGCAACACAGGCAAGAACTCTTTCTTTGACTGTTCCATTTTGAACTACTTCAAAATCTTGACAAGGTATGTACTTACTTGAAAAAGACTTATCAAGCGTCTTGATCGATCTCAATAGATCTTAATGCTCAATATGTAAGTAGCTTTACTGAGCTCTTTCTTTTAAAGAACTCCTTTTAAATACTCCTTTATGCTTTCCAGAAAAATTCTACATCATTTCTGATCAAAAATATGTTACTCATATATATTTATCAGAAAGGCGGTAGTGCTCCCACTCACTTTATTGTAAATACAAGCTTCACCGCAAGTCTGTATAAAACTATATGCTTTGATCAACTTATCAAAGAGTATATTCCAACTCCGAGATGCTTGCACCAATCCATAGATGGATCGCTGGAGCTTGCACATTTTGTTAGCACCTTTAGGATTGACAAAACCTTCTGGTTGCATAATATACAACTCTTCTTTAAGAAAACCATTAAGGAATGCAGTTTTGACATCCATTTGCCAGATTTCATAAAATGTGGCAATTGCTAACATGATTCGGACAGACTTAAGCATCACTACAGTTGAGAAAATCTCATTGTAGTCAACACCTTGAACTTTGCCGAAAACCTTTTTGCGATAAGTCGAGCTTTGTAGATAGTAACACTACTATCAGCGTCTGTCTTCCTCTTGAAGATCCATTTATACAATATGGCTTGCCGATCATCGGGCAACTCCACCAAAGTCCACACTTTGTTCTCATACATGGATCCCATCTCAGATTTCATGGCCTCAAGCCATTTCATGAATCTGGGCTCATCATCGCTTCCTCACAGTTCGTAGGTTCATCATGGTCTAGTAACATGACTTCCGAACAGGATTACCGTACCACTCACAGTGCGGACTGTACTTTGGAGGACCTACGAGGTTTTGTAGTAACTTAATCTAAAGTTTCATGATCATCATCATTAGCTTCCTCACTAATTGGTGTAGGAATCACTGGAACTGATTTCTGTGATGAACTACTTTCCAATTCGGGAGAAGTTACAAATTACCTTATCAAGCTCTACTTCCCTCCCACTCACTTCTTTCGAGAGAAACTCCTTCTCCAGAAAGGGTCCATTCTTAGCAACGAATGTTTTGCCTTCAGATCTGTGATAGAAGGTGTACCCAATAGTTTCCTTTGGGTATTCTATGAAGATGCACTTCTCCGATTTGCGTTCGAGCTTATCAGGTTGAAAACCTTTTTCATATAAGCATCGCAACTCCAAACTTTAAAAACGACAGCTTAGGTTTACTGCTAAACCATAGTTCATACGGTGTCGTCTCAACGGATTTAGATGGTGCCCTATTAAACATGAATGCAGTTGTCTCTAATGCATAACCCCAAAACGATAGTGGTGAACCAATAAGAGACATCATAGATTGCACCATATCTAGTAAAGTACGATTACGACGTCCGGACACACCATTACATTGTGGTGTTCCAGGTGGCGTGAGTTGCGAAACTATTTCACATTGTTTCAAATGAAGACCAAACTCATAACTCAAATATTCGTCTCCACGATCAGATCGTAGAAACTTTATTTTTCTTGTTACGATGATTTTCCACTTCACTCTTAAATTCTTTGAACTTTTCAAATGTTTCAGACTTATGTTTCATCAAGTAGATATACCCATATCTGCTCAAATCATCTGTGAAGGTCGAAAATAACGATACACGCCATGAGCCTTAACACTCATCAGATCGCATACATCGGTATGTATTATTTCCAATAAGTCAGTAGCTCGTTCCATTGTTCCGGGGAACGGAGTTTTAGTCATCTTGCCCAAAAGGCACGGTTCGCAAGCATCAAATGATTCATTACCAAGTGATTCTGAAAATCCATCTTTATGGAGTTTCTTCATGCGCTTTACACTGGTATGACCCAAACGGCAGTGCCACAAATAAGTTGCACTATCATTATCAACTTTGCATCTTTTGGCATCAATATTATGAATATGTGTATCACTATGATCGAGATCCAACAAACTTTTTCATTGGGTGTAAGACCATTGAAGGTTTTATTCATGTAAGCAGAACAACAATTATTCTCTTACTTTAAATGAATAATTGTATTGCAATAAACATGATAAAATCATATTCATGCTCAATGCAAACGCCAGATAACATTTATTTAGGTTTAACACTAATCCCGAAAATATAGGGAGTGTGTGATGATGATCATATCAATTTTGGAACTACTTCCAACACTCATCGTCACTTCCCCTTCAACTAGTCTTTGTTTATTCTGTAACTCCTGTTTCAAGTTACTAATCTTAGCAACCGAACAAGTATCAAATACCCAGGGGTTACTATAAACACTAGTAAGGTACACATCAATAACCTGTATATCAAATATACCCTTGTTCACTTTGCCATCCTTCTTATCTACCAAATATTCAGGCATTTCCACTTCCAAAGACCATTTCCTTTGCAGAGAAGCACTTTCGGTTTCAGGCTTTGGTCCAGCTTTGGGCTTCTTCGCGGGAGTGACAACTTGCTTGCCATTCTACTTGAAGTTCCCTTTCTTTCCCTTTGCCCTTTTCTTGAAACTAGTGGTCTTGTCAATCATCAACACTTGATGCTCTTTCTTGATTTCTACCTTCGTTGATTTCAACATCACAAAGAGCTCGGGAATCGTTTTCGTCATCCCTTGCATACTATAGTTCATCACAAAGTTCTAATAACTTGGTGATGGTGACTAGAGAACTCTGTCAATCACTATCTTATCTGGAAGATTAGCTCCCACTTGATTCAAGCGATTGTAGTACCCTGACAATCTGAGCACATGCTCACTAGTTGAGTGATTCTCCTCCATCTTTTAGCTATAGAACTTGTTGGAGACTTCATATCTCTCAACTCGGGTATTTGCTTGAAATATTAACTTCAATTCCTGGAACATCTCATATGGTCCATGACGTTCAAAACGTCATTGAAGTCCCGATTCTAAGCCATTAAGAATGGTGCACTAAACTATCAAGTAGTCATCATATTGAGCTAGCCAAACGTTCATAACGTCTGCATCTGCTCCTGCAATAGGTCTGTCACCAAGCGGTGCATTAAGGACGTAATTATTCTATGCAGCAATGAGGATAAACCTCAGATCACGGATCCAATCCGCATCATTGCTACTAACATCTTTCAACACAATTTTCTCTAGGAACATATCAAAATAAACATATGAAAGCAACAACGTGAGCTATTGATCTACAACATAATTTGAAAAATACTACCAGGACTAAGTTCATGATAAATTTAAGTTCAGTTAATCATATTACTTAAGAACTCCCACTTAGACAGACATCTCTCTAGTCATCTAAGTGATCACGTGATCCAAATCAACTAAACCATGTCCGATCATCATGTGAGATGGAGTAGTTTCAATGGTGAACATCACTATGTTGATCATATCTACTATATGATTCACGTTCGACCTTTCGGTCTCCGTGTTCCGAGGCCATATCTGTATATGCTAGGCTCGTCAAGTTTAACCTGAGTATTCCGCGTGTGCAACTGTTTTGCACCCGTTGTATTTGAACGTAGAGCCTATCACACCGATCATCACGTGGTGTCTCAAAGACGAAGAACTTTCGCAGCGGTGCATACTCGGGAGAACACTTCTTGATAATTAGTGAGAGATCATCTTAAAATGCTACCATCAATCAAAGCAAGATAAGATGCATAAAGGATAAACATCACATGCAATCAATATAAGTGATATGATATGGCCATCATCATCTTGTGCTTGTGATCTCCATCTCAAGCACCGTCGTGATCACCATCGTCACCGCGCGACACCTTGATCTCCATCGTAGCATCGTTGTCGTCTCGCTAATCTTATGCTTCTCGACTATCGCTACCGCTTAGTGATAAAGTAAAGCATTACGAGGCGTTGCATTGCATACAATAAGCGACAACCATATGGCTCCGCCGATTGCCGATAACTTCGGTTACAAGACATGATCATCTCATACAATAAAATATAGAATCACGTCTTGACCATATCACATCACAACATGCCCTGAAAAAATAAGTTAGACGTCCTCTACTTTGTTGTTGCAAGTTTTACGTGGCTGCTACGGGCTTAGCAAGAACCGTTCTTACCTATGCATCAAAACCACAACGATAGTTCGTCAAGTTAGTGCTGTTTTAACCTTCGCAAGGACCGGGCGTAGCCACACTCGGTTCAACTAAAGTTGGAGAAACTGACACCCACTAGCCACCTTTGTGCAAAGCACGTCGGGAGAACCGGTCTCGCGTAAGCGTACTCGTGATGTCGGTCCGGGCCGCTTCATCCAACAATACCGCCGAACCAGAGTATGACATGCTGGTAAGCAGTATGACTTGTATCGCCCACAACTCACTTGTGTTCTACTCGTGCATATAACATCTACGCATAAAACCAGGTTCGGATGCCACTGTTGGGGAACGTAGTAATTTCAAAAATTTCCTACGCACAGGCAAGATCATAGTGATGCATAGCAACGAGAGGGGAGAGTGTTGTCCATGTACCCTTGTAGACCGAAAGCTGAAGCGTTATAAAAACGCGGTTGATGTAGTCATACGTCTTCACGGCCCGACCGATCAAGCACCGAAACTACGGCAACTCCGAGTTTTAGCACACGTTCAACTTGATGACGGTCCCCGGACTCCGATCCAGCAAAGTGTCGGGGATGAGTTCCGTCAGCACGACGGCGTGGTGACGATCTTGATGTTCTACCGTCGCAGGGCTTCGCCTAAGCACCGCTACAATATTATCGAGGACTATGGTGGAGGGGGGCACCACACAGGGCTAAGAGATCTCAAGGATCAATTGTTGTGTCTCTAGGGTGCCCCCTGCCCCCGTATATAAAGAAGCAAGGGGGGAGGTGCGACTGGCCAGGAGGAGGCGCGCCAGGAGGAGTCCTACTCCCACCGGGAGTAGGACTCCCTCCCTTCCTTGTTGGAGTAGGAGAGAGAGGAAGGAGAGAGGGGAAAGGAAAGGGGCGCCGCCTCCTTGTCCAATTCGGACTTGGGGCGGGGGGGGCGCGGCCCCTTGGCCGCCTCCTCTTCCTCCACTTGGGCCCATGAGGCCCATTAACCTCCGGGGTTTCGGTAACCCCCGGTACTCTGGTATATATCCGATAACTCCCGGAACCATTCCGGTGTCCGAATATAGTCGTCCAATATATCAATCTTCATGTCTCGACCATTTTGAGACTCCTCGTTATGTCCGTAATCACATCCGGGACTCCGAACAAACTTCGGTACATCAAAAACTATAATTCATAATAAAATTGTCATCGTAACATTAAGCGTGCGGACCCTACGGGTTCGAGAACAATGTAGACATGACCTAGAACTGTTTCCGGTCAACAACCAATAGCGGAACCTGGATGCTCATATTGGCTCCTACATATTCTACGAAGATCTTTATCAGTCAAACCGCATAACAACATACGTTGTTCCCTTTGTCATCGGTATGTTACTTGCCCGAGATTCGATCGTCGGTATCCAATACCTAGTTCAATCTCGTTACCGGCAAGTCTCTTTACTCGTTACGTAATGCATCATTCCGTAACTAACTCATTAGCTACATTGCTTGCAAGGCTTATAGTGATGTGCATTACCGAGAGGGCCCAGAGATTCCTCTCCGACAATCGGAGTGACAAAACCTAATCTCGAAATACGCCAACTCAACATGTACCTTTGGTGACACCTGTAGAGCTCCTTTATAATCACCCAGTTACGTTGTGACGTTTGGTAGCACACAAAGTGTTCCTCTGGTAAACGGGAGTTGCATAATCTCATAGTTGTAGGTACATGTATAAGTCATGAAGAAAGCAATAGCAACATACTAAACGATCAAGTGCTAAGCTAACGGAATGGGTCAAGTCAATCACATCATTCTCCTAATGACATGATCCCGTTAATCAAATGACAACTCATGTCCATGGCTAGGAAACTTAACCATCTTTGATTCACGAGCTAGTCAAGTACAGGCATACTAGTGACAATATGTTTGTCTATGTATTCACACATGTATCAAGTTTCCGGTTAATACAATTCTAGCATGAATAATAAACATTTATCATGAAATAAGGAAATAAATAATAACTTTATTATTGCCTCTAGGGAATATTTCCTTCAATGGTGACACCACCTTCCTTGTGAGTGAGCCGAGCATCCAATGCATCTCTAATTGTTCCTAGAACAACAACACAAACAAAATGGTACCCAAACTCATTGGGACCAAAGAGTTAGAAACACCAATATACATAGGAAAAACTCCACATAAATATGTGCATATAGATAAGGAAATGAATTTCATGCACATGTCATCCAATTTGAGACTTGGTGGAGTTTCCCCTATATATTGGGTCAAAGAAGGAAAGCATGCCAAAGAAACTACATGAAGTTAATATGCATGCTCAATACTTTCAAGAACCGATACCAATTGAAAAATAAATACCAAGTTAAGAAGAGATACCAAATGAATAAATCAACACTTGGAGGATATCAAATGAAAGATACATCAAGGAATGAGATATCCAATGATACACGCAAAAAGAAAGATGTCAAACTCCCAAAAGAGAGAATGGTTCCAAACAAACCAAGTGCTCTACAAAGTTTCATGATGGCACAAAGTACCAAAAAGAAACGGTTTGCATTCCACCAACACACACTTGATAAGGATCACAAGGTGAGTGTTCTAAGAAAAATAGGATAGCTCCCCCAAGCATTGTGCATTATAGAGAATTTGCATTTGAATACAAAAAGCACAAGATGGGATCACCACTTTCACTATATATATGCAAACACTAGACAAGCTCAAGGAAATAACAAGATCCACAAGTGGTATGGAATTCAATGGGAGTTGACACAATCCTAGGCACGAGATAAGGCAAATAAAAGCAAAGGCCAATGTAAAGATGATCAATAATTTCTACCACACATAAGTGAGTACCAATTGTCATAAGACAAGAAGTATTTGGAAATAATTCCTGTTGGTAGATAGCAAGGATATCCAACATCATCTTCACACCAAACACAAGCAAACTGCAACTTTTAGAGCTAACATGCCACCTAGGAACAATATAATCTACAATATCAACACTAGGTGACAATATCTCAAATGTACACATTTTCTAGGCTAGTAATATACATAGCATATTACTCCTCATAATGTGATACCAATTAAAGAAAACTTAACAAGAGGCAATAAGAAGATCCAACAAGAGATAATTAATGGACTATTTAGAATTTGAATTTCTCATGAGAAGACATACCACATAGTGACTAGATAAGCAATATCAAAACTAGGTGGTATTCCTCATGTACACACATTTATGGGACCTTGAGGTGCACAAAGCACATCACTCCCCCAAAATGGGATGTTACATTAATCTCTCACAAGAGCCAACTAACATACAAACAAGATGCGCAAAGGCTCAACGCACTACACACATGTACATGATGTGCAAACCAACACACACATACTTGATTTCTCAAGATAAGCAAATTGGAGGCACAACATATACAACCACATGCAAGGAACAAAACCAAAACATGCAAAGGGGCAAGTAACTTTCAATGTAAACAATTTAAGTACAAGTTACCGCAAGGAGGCACATTGGATATAGGATAGAAACTTGATAACCCAATTGACTTGGCTTGAGACAATACGAATGATGAAGATCCCTTAATTCTTCATGATGTAGCCAAGTCTCCAATGCCCTCCATCAACACCTGTTGATCAAGTTTGAGCTAGTTGGTCCCCAACCAAGTTGGGTCCTAAGAGGTTAGTCACAATAGGCTTGGCTACCCAAATGGTTCTTTTCTTGACACCACTTTGAGTACCAACAACTTTGACAAACACATTGCCAACCTTATCCTTCCCAAGAGAATATATACCATTAATAATAATTGGATTGGATAAGTTACCACTAGTGCATGAGGAAGCAATGTGACCTTTCTCACGACATAGGTAGCAACGTCTACTCTACACTTTCTTCTCACTTGATTTCTCAACTTGAGAAGCATTAGCTTGAGTTTTCTTGGGAAGAGGCCTTTCTTCAACTTGAGGTTGAGCATGAGAATGAACTTGTGGTCGCTTACCTTGTTGCTTGTCACTAATGGCCTTCTTCTTAAAAGAGCAAGATCTAAGATGATGCCCTTCAATTTTGCACTTGAAGCAAATGATCTTGGCCGAATTCTTGACTTGTTTTTGGCCCTTCTTCTTGTTGCTCTTGGACTTATTCTTCTTATTGGATTTGAATCCAAGTCCACCTTTGTCATTGGGGGATTTTTGCACACTTAAGATATTGTTGAGTGTGGCCTTCCCTTCATGACACTTTTCCAAGTCTTTCTTCAAAGAAGTGACTTGGGCCTTGAGCTCTTTTATTTCCTCTACATGGTTAGTCTCAACACAAGTACTAGAGGAAGTATAAGCTTCATTGTTAGAGCAACAAGGCAAGGAAAGCAATTCATCACAAGATGTACCAACATTGTGAGTAGATGAATTACAAGGACTAGCACATGGCAATATAGCATTTTGACTAGAAGTAGTGCTAGTATCCACACGAGGCTCACTAGATGTTACCTTAGCAAGCATGGCCTCATGAGCTATCTTTAGCACATTATGGGATACTAGAAGATCATCATGAGAGTTTGAGAACTTTCCATGGCTTTCTTCCAATTTCCCATATTTGCTAGATAGCAACTCAAGTTGAGCCCGTAGCTCAACATTATCCTTCAAAATGGATGCTTCACAAGTAATAGAGTTAGTTGCACAAGCATCATCAATAAAAGCAATAGGAGAAGGCAACTTTACAAGCTCTTTTGAATATGAAGCTTTAAGTTGAGCATGAGACTCGGTGAGTTTGATGAGCTCACCCTTGATGACCCTTGAGCCATTTTCGAGGTGCTCAAAATCCTCAAGAAGTCTAGCATGAGAAACTTCAAGCTTAGCATTTTTAGTTTCAAAAACATTGGCAACCTCAAGAGCTCTATCATGAGATTCCTTCACTCTAGATAATTCTAAAGCAAAAGTCTCCTCAAGATATTCCTTGGTGGTTTGTTCAAGTTCAAGAGCTTGGGAGAGGTCCGCAATCTCATTAGCGTAATCACGCTCATGACCTTCCATTTTCTCAATGGTGACATCATGCTCCTCAAGTTGAGATTCCAACTCATCAATATATTTCTTGCCCTCAATAGCAATAGACATGATTTCCATGAAGTTGGAACGAGCAATTTTATTCTTATTAAGAGCTTTAAAAATCATTTCCCCCTTAATTTTTAAGGAGGCAACATTATCATTCTCTTCATCACTATCAACATCATCATCATTAGTGTCATCATCAATATCATCACAAGATATATTGGGATTCAAAGTGGGAGATACCTTTGAAGCCTTAGCCATAAGGCAAAACGCAATCGATGATAATGTAGGATCCCTTGAGGCACATTTCAAGGCCACATCTTGTTCCATGGGGTGTTGGGTTTCCTCTACATTGTTAGCACAACAATTCGAGGAAATAGATGCATTTTTATCATGGCAACAAGACATAGCAAACATATCATCATGAGATTTAGTAAAGCAATTTCTACATGATATGCAAGGACTATCAACACAAGCATGTGAAACATTTAGAGAGCTCGAAGTGTTGAAGTCCAAAGATGGAGCATTGCAATAAGATAGTGATGAGGAATCGTCAACGATAAGCCCACTATCATCATTGCAATGAACACCACTACTCACCATATCATTACCTTGTGTCAATCCACATGTAGGTGAAGTAGAAGAAGTTGAGAAAGCAACACGGCCGGAGGTGGAGGGAGGACAATCATCCCCACAAATCTTGGACACACCATATTTATCTTGAAGCTTAGTCCACAACTCATGAGCATCCTTGAACGACATGAGTTGAAATATAACTACATTGCTCAAAGCATCGAAAAGCACATTAGAAGCTTGAGCATTGAGATAAGAGTTTTTCTCATCCTCTAAAGATAATCTTTGGGGATCCTTTGGAGGAGAAAACCCCATATCTACAATTCGCTCTAAATCTGGGTCCATGATCCTAAAGAGATTGAGCATGCGAATTACTCAAACATCAAAATGTGTGCCATCAAAACTAAGAGTGTCAGAGAATCCTGATCCCCTAGTCGACATCATTACTCTCTAGGAGGTTAAGCCTAACAAAGAGAGACGTATCTTTGATACCAATTGAAAGATCGAGGATGTCGCCTAGAGGGGGGGGGGGGTGAATAGGCGCTTTGAAATAATTCTGATTTAGGCTTGAAAAAATGCAGAATAAACCTAGTGGTTAATTTGTCAAGCACAAAACCTACAACAACTAGGCTCACCTATGTGCACCAACAACTTATGCTAAGCAAGATAAACAACTATGACATAGAAAGATATATGACAAGAAACAATATGGCTATCACAAAATAAAGTGCATAAGTAAAGGGCTCGGGTAAGAGATAACCGAGGCATGCGGAGACGATGATGTATCTCGAAGTTCACACCCTTGCGGATGCTAATCTCCGTTTGGAGCGGTGTGGAGGCACAATGCTCCCCAAGAAGCCACTAGGGCCACCGTAACCTCCTCACGCCCTCGCACAATGCAAGATGTCGTGATTCCACTAAGGGACCCTTGAGGGAGGTCACTGAACCCGTACAAATGTTAACCCTTGGGGGCGGGCACCGAACCCGTACACTTTGGCAACCCTTGGGGGCGGTCACCGGAACCCGCCAAATTGCTCGGGGCGATCTCCACAACCTAATTGGAGACCCCGACGCTTGCCCGAAGCTTTACACCATAATGATTGAGCTCCCAACACCACCAACCGTCTAGGGCGCCCAAGCACCCAAGAGGAACAAGCTCAAGGGTACCAAGCACCCAAGAGTAATAAGCTTATCAACTTGTAACTTCCACGTATCACCGTGGAGAACTCAAACCGGTGCACCAAATGCAATGGCAAGGGCACATGGAGTTCCCAAGTCCTTCTCTCTCAATCTCACCGAAGCAACTAATGCTAGGGAGGAAAATGAGAGGAAGAACAAGGAGAATACCAAGAACTCAAAGATCTAGATCCAAGGGGTTCCCCTCACATAGAGGAGAAAGTGATTGGTGGAAATGTGGATCTAGATCTCCTATCTCTTTTCCCTCAAAAACTAGCAAGAATCCATGAAGGGATTGAGAGTTAGCAAGCTCGAAGAATGTCAACAATGGGGGAAGAACACGAGCTCAAAGGATAAGGTTCATTGGGGAAGAAGACCCCCTTTTATAGGTGGGGAAAAATCCAACCGTTATGCTCACAGCCCGCACAGAGCAGTACTACCGCTCGTCCTCACGGTACTACCTCTAGGGGTAGTGGTACTACCTCAAAGGGTAGCGGCACTACTGCTTGCGAGCAGTACTAAAAAATACATCCGTGCCTACTACCGTTGGACTTGTGACGAGTTTTTGGTCCGGAGGGGAAGTAGCCACAGAAGTAGTCGCGGTAGTACCGCTCCAAGCAGTAGTACCGCTCCCAAGAGTAGTAGTAAAAAATTACATCCCCTCCAAGCGGTAGTACCGCTCCCACGAGTGGTAGTACCGCTGCAGCTTTTATAAGGACACCAAAACTGACACAACTTCTGCAAACGGACTCCGAATTCAACGAAACCAAATTTGTTGGAAAGCTAGCGACAAGGGCTAACACAATCTTGAAATAAACAACAATAAGAAGAAAATAAGATTAGGCCCATAAGAAAATGGTGAGAACCCTTCCTCGAATAAGTCCGGTAAAACCTCCAACACTGAAAACGCAATAGAAGAAGCATGTGAACTCCGTTTTCGATGAACTCGACCTTGTCAAGAAGATGACCATAAGCTCTAAGACTAACAAATAGAACCAAAGAACCAAGAAAGATGATGCAAGGATGCAATGGTTTGAGCTCTCTGCGAACGGTATGATCAAGCTACTCATAAAGAGCCCCCCTTGATAGTACGTGTCAGGACCCCGATTCCAAGTCACATCGATCTAGCCGGTAACACCTCATATCACTTTGCGGCCTCACGCACGGTATTCCCACGGGTGTCGCCTTACCATGGCCCGGGACCGTTTGCGCCTTTTGGCCCACGTATATGATGGTGTCGCTAGCATCCATATGACAGAGAACCCGGGCCGACATGGCTAGTCGTGAACCCAAAGCGGCACTAACCCATGGGGACAGGCATACATGAATCACATCGAGCATGTCGGTCATCAACGTATGAATCCGGGCTGTAGCACTAGGCTAACAGGACTCCGGTAACCCGGGCTATAGCAGGCTAGGCAGGACTCCGGATGTCACCGCGTGACATTTCCTCGAAGGACAGACACAGGAACGAAGTGAAAAACATGCCGGCCAGTCAAGTGTCCAGAGCAGTAGTGCTGGGCTAGCAGGACTCCGTGAACCGGGCTGTAGCGGACTACTATCGCTCGAAGCACTAGACTACATTTCCCCATATGAGAGGCTGCCAAGGATAAACAACTAGATTGTCGGATCCCACACATACCAAGGATTTCAAACATACACACAATATGCTCAATATGTGTAAATACAACATGGCATCACAACATAACTCTACGACTCAAATAGTTATTCATTAGGCTCCGAGGAGCGAGATATTACAAACATGGGTCTCATGACCCAACATTCGAAAGCATACAAAACAAAGCACACGCGGAAGCTTAACATGTCCGAGTACGACATCTACAAATGAAAAAGGGCTGAGAAGCCCGACTATCTACCGAGATCTCGCCGAGGGCACAAGATCGTAGCTGAGGTAACAAGCTAAACGTCAAGTCCACGCGGAACTACTAGCGAGATCAAGTCTCTCTGCAAAAACATAAAATAGGCAAACGTGAGTACAAATGTACTCAGCAAGACTTACATCAGATCTAAACTACATATGCATCAGTATCAACGAAGGGGGTGGTGGAGTTTGACTGCAGCAAGCCAGCTTTGACTCGGTGGCTATCCTGAACTACGACTGCAAGTAACTCTTTTGAGGTAGCGCACACGAGTCCACATATTCACCATATCAATACACCACTATAGATCCGCTCCCGTCTACCTACGAGAACGCCATCCATAGCACTCACGCTTATCTTGCGAGTTTTAGAGTATCCACTTTCACTTGTCTATGAACTATGCAAGGGGTCCAAGTTTCCATATCCGAGGAATCCGCTAATCGAATAGATAATGATAACCCTCTGAGGTGTACTTCTTCACACACGCTCGCCACTTATCGCCTCAGACACGTCATGTACCTCGGCATCCTTCAAGCGGAAGCCGGGCAAGGAGTCGGCCACGACCGACTAACCACACAAGTCTCTCGTCCAGGTTTATCGCCTATTCGGGTTCCATCCGCAGGAGATCCGGCCGGGTGTCGCCACGGCCCCAAACGATGTGAGCAGGGTTCCCAAGCCCACCAACCGGTGCCACTTGGTACACCGTACATCAGGCCTAGTCTGTCCCAAGCCCACCTGCACGGGTGCCACTTGGTAGACTACTAACACTACCTACAAACACCGAAACTAGTTGCAACTCCCGGACAGAGATCGAGTTGATTAATAAGCCGAGAGGGGCCGAGTTACGGAACCCAATGTGTGGTAGTAACTGCTCATGGATCACAAACACAGTAACTCAGTTCCCGAGGACGGCTGCAATGAGACAACCCACCATGTACTCCTACATGGCCTCTCACCGCTACCTTTACCAAATCGTGTTCACACACTTAGCTCACACACAAGAGGACATGTTCACACACCATTCCAATTCATTCCCGATGAATCGACCTGACTCAACTCTAAGCAAGAGTGTGCATGACAAACAAGCATGAATGAGTAGGCACATCAGGCTCAAACAACTCCTACTCATGCTAGTGGGTTTCATCTAATTCTTGTGGAATGACAGTCATGCAGAGGATAAAGGGTTCAGCTACCGCAGCAAGTAACACATGAGTCGTTGTTGTCCTAATGCAGTAAAATAGAGCAAGAGCGAGAGAGTGGGATTATATCGGAATGAACAAGGGGGTTTTGCTTGCCTGGCACTTCTAAAGATAGCATAGTTCTTCATTGGTGTCATTGAACTCATCGTCGGGATACGCCTACCGAGAGGGAATAAGCACCGACAAACAAGGAAGAAACACAATCAATGCAATGCAGCAATATGATGCATGATCATGACATGGCAATATGCTGTGATTTGGGATAATGCAACAGCAAGTCATTTTGATTGAAGTGGAATTCAAAACTATACCAAATCCCAACTCCAAAACTATTATCAAAGTTGCCCTATTCATGTTTCATCCTAAACAGTGAAGTTAACTTGATCAAACATGCATGAAAATGGTACAGATGGATAGATTGGATTTTTCTGATAATTTTTCATATATAATTTATTTCATTTGGAGTTATGGTTGATTTTATATGAATTTTAGAAGTTTATACTATTTTCTGGAATTTCCTCAAAAGAATAAATCCAGAAAATGATTTATGGCGTCAGCACCACGTCACTGTGACGTCAGCAGGTCAACAGGTCGGTCCGGTCAAACCTGACGTGTGGGGTCCACACGTCAGTGACACAGCTAATTAATAGGGGTTATTGCTAATCTAATTAAAAGATTAGGGCTCCGGGGCCCACTGCCAGTGTCATAGGTGGGGGGGGGGGTAGTGCTAACTAACTCCTGGCCGGTGGGGTCCACCTGCCAGGCTGGCGAGGTTGTCGCCGGCGACCACGGGACACGGCGGTGTCTGGGTTACAGGCCACGGGGGCGGCGGCTAAGGGCACCGGGGCGTAGCCCGGGCTCTCGCGCATCCAGGGGAGGCGACGGGAGGACGCGGGTGGCGGAGCTCACGGAGCGGAGCTTCGGCGGCGGCCGAAACACGGCTCCGGGCGGGATGTGGCTGCAGGGCACGACAGGGGCTGCGGAGGGCCTCTACGGCCTCCTGGCGTCACCAGGAGCACGGTGACGTGCGCGGGAGCGGCTGGCTCGGGTTCTGGTCACGGTGGCGCCATGGACGGCGGCGAGGTGCTCGCGGGTTCGACAGGTAGCAGGCTACGGCGCGCAAGCAAAGGAACGGAGAGGGGGAAACGGACGGTGAGCTCACGTGGATCCCGTAGAGGTGGACGGCGAGCTCGGGGAAGGCCGAACGGCGACGAATTCGACGGCGGCAATCCGCGACACCGATGAGGAGGACGACGTCGAGGCAGCTCTGCAGGGCATCCCGGCTTGCGTGAGTCGTCATAGAGGTCGGGGACGGCAGCGCAGAGCTAATGGGCTCGTCGGAGGGCGATGGCGTTAGCGCGCGCAACAGCAATGTCGTCGAGAGGGCAACGCTCGGGCACGGTGAGAGAGAGCGAGGGAGAGAAGGGGAAGGAACGAGAGAGAGTGAGAGAGGTGCGGGGCATCTCCGTGGCGCATCCAGAAGAGCCGGGGCATCGCGGTGGAAGCAGGAGCTGGCACGCGCGGGGCGACCACGCGCCCTGCCTACTGGCGTGAGGAGGAAGACGACAGAGGAGGCTGCGGTGGCGGGCTGGGCCGGCTTTGGTGGGCTCCACAGGTATGTGGCCAGGTAAGTGGCCCAGGTAAGTGGTCTCTCTCTCTTTTCTAAATTGTTTCTGTTTTCTATTTTCTGTAATTGTGTTTGGCTTTAATAAAAATGCCAGGGCATTTCCAAAAATCATGAAACTGCTCAATGTCACTGTTTGGAATATTACCAACAACAAACATTTCAGTTTGTGATTATTTGAGCATTTAAAATATTATTTAGCAATTAAATGCCCAAATGCAAATACTTTATGAATTAATCCAGTGACCAAATGTGTCATGAAAAATGTGCAACACCTCTGGTTCTGGTTTATAGCATTTTTCCAGAATTGATGAACATTTTCTAAAGCCATTTGGATTCACTGAAAAATATTTTTAGTTGAACCTATTGAATTCCTTTAATGCTAGGGTTTAGGCAATCCCCATCTCAAAATTCCTTTGAAATCAAACATGATGCATGGATGCAAATGCCACTAATTACAACCAATTCTGGGGCTGTGACAACTCACCCCCACTAAACAGGAATCTCGTCCCGAGATTCAGGACGTGAGGTAAGAAGACAGAGGGGCACAAAACTATCACAATCTTCTCGATCCAATTGCCCTTCTCGAAGATGTTGATTCATTCCATCATCTTGGTCTTGACGTCTTTGCTTTCGAGATCTTCACTCGACACGACAACAGAAAGAGGGGGAACCCTACAGGATTTAATCTTCTTGAAGGTCGAGCAACTCAAGATCGGTTCATGGAGTGAGACGTAAGAACATCTCTTGAGTTGAGACACCAAACACACATTAGGAATGATGGGAAAGAAACGGATGACGAAGGTTCAAATTTGTAGGCAATCATTCCACGCTTAAGTAAAATGGTGCATGGTTTCAAAGAAACAAGGAGATGATTGCCATGATTCCATAACGGGACACCTTAGAGGGGGTGACTCGTGGAATCATCCCTTAAGTGGCAAAAAGAATTACCTTTGATTCAACGATCATTGAAACTCTTCATACCAGCTTAAGGCAAATCACAATCGATCATTTGGAGGAGTTCGGTAGAATGACATACTCAGACTAGAATGGATGATGTGGACTACCTTGTTGAAGACAACGCAATGGATGATTTTGCTTATCATCGGAAATGGATGGGACCCATGATAGGACCACTTTTGAGGATGATCCTGAACAAGAATTACTAAGAAGGCAGCCCATAGTGAGATGGCACAAAGACGGTGCAAGCTAGAACGAAATGCAATCTGTTGGAATGTTCCAACCATCATACATGCCCGAGATTCAGATCCGTTGGTGATAGGATACTTGACTCAACATGTCCGAAAAGGAAAGGTTGCAACACAAATCGACGAGATGATGTTGCGAGATTCTCGGAGATGGACTATGGTAGTAAACTCCAAAACATGAGCGGTTCTCTACAAACAGTGAACACGTTGTCCTGCATAAGCATGGCCACGTAGTAGTCTTATATTAAACACTACCAAGTTCGGTGGGGAACCATCATCGAGGATATCAAGTCTTTCCATAAGTCCGGATTAGCTCTTATGAAGGGACTCCTTCTCCTTGAGCAAATCAGTCGGTGGCTTGGTGTGCTAGGAACACATATGGAGTGGAGGCGCCAACCTATCAAACCATAGAGCACTTCGCACGCATGACTGACTTGGGATGGTACCATAGGAAACAAAACAATCTTCCTCGAACTCACGGCGGCAACTTGCACCAAATGCACGTGAATCGAGAAAGTCACTTCTTTCACCAAAACATATACCTCATGAACGGACCACGAAGGCAATGCTTACAAAGTTTCCAACACTAGCTCAATGTTCAACATGAATCATGGAGGAGACAAGATGCTGCTGTTGGGCTCAACAACAACTCATCGGAATTTCCATATCATTGGACTTCCACCATTATGTGAACAGGGTGATAGCATTGGTCAGACCAAAAGATGTAATGGGGTATGCTCGAGGATCAACCACGAGTAAGACAACATTACTTAACATCGTTATTCTGATTTGACTTGATAATAGCCCATACTCAAGTCAAAGTTTGATAAGACAATAGGTTCAACAACTGATCACGGGGATCATTCGATGAAGATATCATCTTTCTTGAACACACACGCATACTCAAGAATATCCCTTAGTGATGAACTAAGTTCAGCAAAGCTTCTATCTTCCAACTCTCCAAGTTGTTGTTTAGCTTATCCAACCAGCTCAGGGATATCCAACACGGATTCTTGGAGAAGGGGTGGTTTACAAAAAACCAACTTGATCACGAACTTAACATAGCGGTCAGGCGTCAACCTGGTAGCACTTCCAAGAAGATATTTGGAAAGTCACGAACCACCGATATATTACTAGGCTCGAGAACAATCTTGCTTTTCAGGGCAAGACGATATGATCAGAAGAGTAGGGGATTGACACAATCCTAACTCATTGATCGAAGGGTGCACCAGGAAAACGGACTAGGTAGCACGATCAATCTTAGGATGATGATTCAATAACCAACACGCTAAGAATGAAATATTGTCCATTAACTACCAAGCAACGGGGTTGCTAGGAGTATTGATTTCACACATCACGACTCACTTGCCAGCATTCCGGTTATGACAACACGGAACCGAGGAATGAATAATGATAGCGAGAAGTATCACTACGTCAAGCATTCATAAGAGAAGGTGCAATTCTCATGACGTTCCTGACATAAAGTGGGTAACACTTCAGGATAGAACAGAATCAAAAGCTTGATTGCATTTAATCTGCGGATAACAACTGCTTTGACCCAATCCTCGATATGGATGAGGTACTGGAGTTTGTTTCTCCTAGTCATTCTGGAATAGAATGGCTTAACGGACCACAAGAATAATAGGCATTGATGAACACGATCGCACACATACTCTTGACTATCAATTGATAGATGGGGGTCAGAATACAACTAAGGAGGAACAACTCGAGGAACATATAACTTTCTGAGTTTTGGATGCATAGGTTAGTATGTCGAGCAAAGCTCAACATTTCTTCCGGATAACCCATGCAGATAGGTAGGACTGGCAGAGTCACAATTATGGATGGAGAACTCCTCAAGAGTACTCTGATTGTGATCTTTTGGTTCAAAGAACTTCTGCCAAGAATGGTTCATGGTATTTGGAAGAAGGAAATACCACGGACCTCGAGGACTAATGCAAAGGTTACTAATATCCTAAAGGAACTAGCAAAAACTATCAACATGAAGCAAGTAGGGTGAATCTCAGGTTCAAAACCCAGGAGTAGAATACCTACCAACTAAATGGCATCACGGGATGCTTTCAAGAATAATGGCCAGAATCATCACACTGGGGACACAAAGCATGGCTGGATTACTAAGTGATTCCCTAAACACCTAGGGTCATAATAATAGCTCCAACATATCTGTCAAGGCAATAAATTACCTCAATGCACCGGTTAGTGTGGTTAATCTGGCCCAAAGAAACATCAAAATGGGAGGAAGGGATTTAGCAAATGCATCAGACTATTTAGAGACCTGGGATGACTCGGACAGCATAACGGCTGTAAATGCTCAAAAAGATTTGAGACATCATGCAAAATGGTGGCATAGCCACTCAACCACATCATATCAAGGTTCCGAGATCAACAGTTAACATATAGAAATATTAGAAACTACACTGAGATTTGAAACTAACAATTCTATAAGTCTATGGATTAGTAACACGTCATCCTGATAGATAGATGAGAAAGCCTAGTTCTTAATCCCGTGAAGAGAAGAGGATGACTCGGATCGAAAAGCCATGAGGTATAAGGAGTAAAAAGAGCCTTACGCTCCTTCCACAATCAATTCCCTTACATAACTAAAGCATTTCTAGACACAACTTCGACCGGTTTGGCTTGGTAATCCTACAGCAATCAGGCTCGATACCAAAGCTGCCAGACCCGATTCCAAGTCACATCGATCTAGCCGGTAACACCTCATATCACTTTGCGGCCTCACGCACGGTATTCCCACGGTGTCGCCTTACCATGGCCCGGACCGCTTAGCGCTTTTGTCCCACGTATATGATGGTGTCGCTAGCATCCATATGACAGAGAACCCGGCCGACATGGCTAGTCGTGAACCCAAAGCGGCACTAACCCATGGGGACAGGCATACATGAATCACATCGAGCATGTCGGTCATCAACGATGAATCCGGGCTGTAGCACTGGCTAACAGGACTCCGTAACCCGGCTATAGCAGGCTAGGCAGGACTCGATGTCACCGCGTGACATTTCCCGAAGATGTATACGAACGAAGTGAAACACATGCCGCCATCAAGTGTCCAGAAGCAAGAGTCTTTGGGCTAGCGGGACTCTAGTGAACCGGGCAGAAGCGGACTACTATCGCTCAGAAGCACTAGACTACATTTCCCCATATGAGAGGCTGCCAAGGATAAACAACTAGATTGTCGGATCCCACACATATCAAGCATTTCAAACATACACACAATATACTCAATATGTGTAAATACAACATGGCATCACAACATAACTCTACGACTCAAATATTTATTCATTAGGCCCGAGGAGCGAGATATTACAAACATGGGTCTCATGACCCAACATTGAGAGCATACAAAACAAAGCACACGCTGAAGCTTAACATGTCCGAGTACGTACATCTACAAATGAAAAAGGCCGAGAAGCCCGACTATCTACCAGATCTGCCGAGGCACAAGATTGTAGCTGAGGTAACAAGCTAAACGTCAAGTCCACGCTGAACTACTAGCGAGACTGAAGTCTCTCGCAAAAACATAAAATAGGCAAACGTGAGTACAAATGTACTCAGCAAGACTTACATCAGATCTAAACTACATATGCATCAGTATCAACGAAGGGGGTGGTGGAGTTTGATTGCAGCAAGCCAGCTTTGACTCGGTGGCTATCCTGAACTACGACTGCAAGTAACTCTTTTGAGGTGGCGCACACGAGTCCACATATTCACCATATCAATACACCACTATAGATCCGCTCCCGTCTACCTACGAGAACGCCATCCATAGCACTCACGCTTATCTTGCGAGTTTTAGAGTATCCACTTTCACTTGTCTATGAACTATGCAAGGGTCCAAGTTTCCATATCCGAGGAATCCGGCTATTCAATAGATAATGATAACCCCGCAGGGGTGTACTTCTTCACACACGCCTCGCCACTTATCGCCTCAGACACGCTATGTACCTCGGCATCCTTCAAGCGGAAGCCGGGCGAGGAGTCAGCCATGACCGACTAACCGCACAAGTCTCTCGTCCGTGTTTATCGCCTATTCGGTTCCATCCGCAAGGAGATCCGCCGGGTGTCACCACGGCCCCAAACGATGTGAGCAGGGTTCCCAAGCCCACCAACCGGTGCCACTTGGTACACCGTACATCAGGCCTAGTCTGTCCCAAGCCCACCTGCACGGGTGCCACTTGGTAGACTACTAACACTACCTACAAACACCGAAACTAGTTGCAACTCCCGGACAGAGATCGAGTTGATTAATAAGCCGAGAGGGGCCGAGTTACGGAACCCAATGTGTGGTAGTAACTGTTCATGGATCACAAACACGTAACTCAGTTCCCGAGGACGGCTGCAATGAGACAACCCACCATGTACTCCTACATGGCCTCTCACCGCTACCTTTACCAAATCGTGTTCACACACTTAGCTCACACACAGAGGACATGTTCACACACCATTCCAATTAATTCCCGATGAATCAGACCTAACTCAACTCTAAGCAGTAGCAGGCATGACAAACAAGCATGAATGAGTAGGCACATCAGGCTCAAACAACTCCTACTCATGCTAGTGGGTTTCATCTAATTATTGTGGAATGACAAAGTCATGCAGAGGATAAAGGGGTTCAGCTACCGCAGCAAGTAACACATGAGTCGTTGTTGTCCTAATGCAGTAAAATAGAGCAGGAGCGAGAGAGTGGGATTATATCGGAATGAACAAGGGGGTTTTGCTTGCCTGGCACTTCTAAAGATAGCATAGTTCTTCATTGGTGTCATTGAACTCTTCGTCGGGATACACCTACCGAGAGGGAACAAGCACCGACAAACAAGGAAGAAACACAATCAATGCAATGCAGCAATATGATGCATGATCATGACATGGCAATATGCTGTGATTTGGGCTAATGCAACAGCAAGTCATTTTGATTGAAGTGGAATTCAAAACTATACCAAATCCCAACCCCAAAACTATTATCAAAGTTGCCCTATTCATGTTTCATCCTAAACAGTGAATTTAACTTGATCAAACATGCATGAAAATGGTACAGATGGATAGATTGGATTTTTCTGATAATTTTTCATATATAATTTATTTCATTTGGAGTTACGGTTGATTTTATATGAATTTTAGAAGTTTATACTATTTTCTGGAATTTCCTCAAAAGAATAAATCCAGAAAATGATTTATGGCGTCAGCACCATGTCACTGTGACGTCAGCAGGTCAACAAGTCGGTCCGGTCAAACCTGACGTGTGGGGTCCACACGTCAGTGACACAGCTAATTAACAGGGGTTATTGCTAATCTAATTAAAAGATTAGGGCTCCGGGGCCCACTGTCAGTGTCATAGGTGGGGGGGTAGTGCTAACTAACTCCTGGCTAGTGGGGTCTACCTGCCAGGCCGGCGAGGTCGTCGCCGGCGACCACGGGACACGGCGGTGTCCGGAAGTTCAGGCCACGGGCGGCGGCTAAGGGCATCAGGGCGTGCCGGCTCGCGCGCATCCGTGGAGGCGACGGAGGACGCGGGTGGCCGGAGCTCACGGAGCGGATCTCGGGCGGCGGCCAAACACGGCTCCGGCGGGATGTGGCTGCAGGGCACGGCAGGGCTGCGAGGGCCTCACGGCCTCTGGCGTCACCAGAGCACAAGATGGCGTCGCTGGAGCGGCTGGCTCTGGTTCTGGTCACGGTGGCACCATGGACGGCGGCGAGGTGCTCGCGGGTTCGACAGGTAGCAGGCTACGGCGCGCAAGCAAAGGAACGAAGAGGGGGAAACGGATGGTGAGCTCACGTGGATCCCGTAGAGGTGGACGGCGAGCTCGGGGAAGGCCGAACGGCGACGAATTCGACGGCGGCGATCCGCGGCACCGACGAGGAGGACGACGTCGAGGCAGCTCTGCAGCGCATCCCGACTTGCGTGAGTCGTCATAGAGGTCGGGGACGGCAGCGCGGAGCTAATGGGCTCGCTGGAGGGCGAGGCAAGGCGGTGGGCGCAACAAAGGTGTCTTGGCGAGGGCAGGCCGGGCGCGTGAGAGAGAGCGAGGAGAGAAGGGAAGGAACGAGAGAGAGTGAGAGAGGTGCGGGGCGTCTCCGTGGCGCATCCAGAAGAGCCGGGGCATCGCGGTGGAAGCAGGAGCTGGCGCGTGCGGGGCGACCACGCGCCCTGCCTACTGGCGTGAGGAGGAAGACGACAGAGGAGGCTGCGGTGGCGGGCTGGGCCGACTTTGGTGGGCTGCACAGTAGGTGGCGTGTAAGTGGCCCGTAAGCGGTCTCTCTTTTCTAAATTGTTTCTGCTTTCTATTTTCTGTAATTGTGTTTGGCTTTAATAAAATGCTGGGCATTTCCAAAATCATGAAACTGCTCAATGTCACTGTTTGAATATTACCAACAACAAACATTTCAGTTTGTGATTATTTGAGCATTTAAAATATTATTTAGCAATTAAATTCCCAAATGCAAATACTTTATGAATTAATCCAGTGACCAAATGTGTCATGAAAAATGTGCAGCACCTCTGGTTCTGGTTTATAGCATTTTTCCAGAATTGATGAACATTTTCTAAAGCCATTTGGATTCACTGAAAAATATTTTTAGTTGAACCTATTGAATTCCTTTAATGCTAGGGTTTAGGCAATCCCCATCTCAAAATTCCTTTGAAATCAAACATGATGCATGGATGGAGATGCCACTAATTACAACCAATTCTGGGGTTGTGACAGTACGACAATCGATCCTATAACCCGTTCTCCCAACTACCACCATGAGACCAGTAAAATAGAAAAACTATCAATGGCAAACCTTTGTATTGCACAAAGTCCACTTGAGCTAGATGTAGACGATCTTGACTTCCCTCAAGTTGGACCACCTTTCTTGATTGTATTGGCTCGGCGAAGACTAGTAGATTGCTCCCCCATACTCCACTATGGGTGAGCCACTCTTCGGCACATCTTCACAAGTCCATTGTCACCACAATGAATGGCAAGCTTCAAGCACTTGATGTCTTCGTGATGCATCACTTGAACTTGCACACCGCAACCTAACCCCACAAAGAACTCTCATGAAGACCATGGGTTAGTACACAAAGCGTAATTGACAATGCTTACCATACCATGGGATCGCTTGATCCCTCTCGGTACATCTTCTACACTTTGTGTGTTGATCAACTTGATTCACTCTTTGACTTAGTCTTGATCAACCTCTCACAAGACCAATATTTAGGTAATTCCTTGAATAGCACCTTGGTCGACAAAAACTCTCCTTGAAACCAACACATGTATTCCAAGAAAATCCTATGGATAAAACCTTCAAATATAACTCAAGGCAACCATTAGTCCATATAGATTGTCATAAATTACCAAAACCAAACATGGGGCCACCGCATGTTCTTTCACCTCTATTTTGTGCTTTTATCAAAATGAAATTATCAAAGAGATGAAGGCTAGCTTAGATGCAATTTTCTGTAGCGTGCTTAATCTTTCTTCCACCATTAATGGCCACGTGCTTTATCAAAATAGAAAGATAAATGCTATAAATTAGAAATTTTCCCTTTTCTTCCCCAATACCAAAGATGGCAATACCTAGATCTATTCTTGTTTTTATGCCTAGCTAGGGGCGTTAAACGATAGCGCTTGTTGGGAGGCAACCCAATTTTATTTTTGTTTCTTGCTTTTTGTTACTGTTTAGTAATAAATAATTCATATATCTTCTGTTAATATGTGGTTTTATGTTTTTAATTAGTGTTTGTGCCAAGTAGAACCTTTGGGGAGAATTGGGTGAAGTCTTTGCAATCTTGCTGTAAAAAACAGAAACTTTTGCGCTCACGAGATTAGCTGCCATTTTTTACTGGAGAGTGCTTTTAGGTTGATTATTTTTGAAGATGATTAATAGGAAAATTTCTCACGTTCACCAATTTATTTCAGAATTTTTGGAGTTCTAGGAGTATTCGAACAAATCAGATTGCTACACACTGTTCTGTTTTTGACAGATTCTGTTTTTCGTGTGTTGTTTGCTTATTTTGATGAATCTATGGCTATTATCGGGGGGTATGAACCATAGAGAAGTTATAATACAGTAGGTTTAACACCAATATAAATAAATAATGAGTTAATTACAGTATCTTAAAGTGGTGGTTTGTTTTCTTATACTAACGGAGCTCATGAGATTTTCTGTTGAGTTCTGTGTTGTGAAGTTTTCAAGTTTTTGGGTAAAGATTTGATGGATTTTGGAATAAGGAGTGGCAAGAGCCTAAGATTGGGGATGCCCAAGGCACCCCAAGGTAAACTTCAAGGACAACCAAAAGCCTAATCTTGGGGATGCATGAAGGCATCCCTCTTTAAATCTTCGCCCATCGGTAACTTCACTTGAGGCTATATTTTTATTCACCACATGATATGTGTTTTTCTTGGAGCGTCTTCTATGATTTGAGTCTTTGCTTTTTAGTTTACCACAATCATCCTTTCTGTACACACCTTTTGGAGAGACACATGAATCAGAATTTATTAGAATACTCTATGTGCTTCACTTATATCTTTTGAGCTGGATAATTTTTGCTCTAGTGCTTCACTTATATCTTTTAGAGCACGGTGGTGGTTTGTTTTTATAGAAATTATTGATCTCTCATGGTTCACTTATATTATTCTGAGAGTCCTTTAGAATAGCATGGTAATATGCTTTGGCTATAAAATTGGTCCTAATATGATAGGCATCCAAGATGGGTATAATAAAAACTTTCATAAAAAGTGCATTGAATACTATGAGAAGTTTGATACTTGATGATTGTTTTGAGATATGAAGATGTTAATATTAGAGTCATGCTAGTTGAGTAGTTGTGAATTTGAGAAATACTTGTCTTGAAGTCAGTGGCAGAGGTAGAGGGTGGACAGGGTGGGCCACGACCCACCCTGGGATTTTTTGAATAGCTTTATAGCATAGGAAAAATGCTAAAAAATATTAAGAATTTTTATTTATTTTTATGAACAGTTCTACTGTTGGCCCACCCTGGCTCATTAAGCTAGATCCGCTATTGGTTGAAGTTTGCAAGTCCCGTAGAATGCACGTATGGTAACCGTTGTGTGACAAATTTGAAACATGAGGTGTTCTTTGATTGTCATCCTTATGAGTGGCGGTCGGGGATGGGCGATGGTCTTTTCCTACCAATCTATCCCCCTAGGAGCATGCGCTAGTGCTTGGTTTTTGATGACTTGTAGATTTTTGCAATAAGTATGTGAGTTCTTTATGACTAATTTTGAGTCCATGGATTATACGCACTCTCACCTTTCCATCATTTCTAGCCTCTTCGATACCGTGCATTGCCCTTTCTCACCTTGAGAGTTGGTGCAAACATCGCCGGTGCATCCAACCCCCGTGATACGATACACTCTATCACACATAAACCTCCTGATATCTTCCTCAAAACAGCCACCATACCTACCTATTATGGCATTTCCATAGCCATTCCGAGATATATTGGCATGCAACTTTGCACCGTTTCATTTATTATGATACGCTTCATCATTGTCATATTTCCTTGCATGATCATGTAGTTAACATCGTATTTGTGGCAAAGCCACCATGCATAATTTATCATACATGTCACTCTTGATTCATTGCTCATCCCGGTACACCGCCGGAGGCACTCATAATAGAGTCATATTTTATTCTAGTATCGAGTTGTAATCATTGAGTTGTAAATAAATAGAAGTGTGATGATCATCATTAATAGAGCATTGTTCCAAATAATAAAAAAGAGAAAGGCCAAATAAAAAAAGAAAGGCCCCAAAAAAGGGACAATGCTACTATCCTTTTTTCCACACTTGTGCTTCAAAGTAGCACCATGATCTTTATGATAGAGAGTTTCTTATTTTGTCACTTTCATATACTAATGGGAATTTTTCATTATAGAACTTGGCTTGTATATTCCAACAATGGGCTTCCTCAAATGCCCTAGGTCTTCGTGAGCAAGCAAGTTGGATGCACACCCACTTAGTTTCTTTTGTTGAGCTTTCCTACATTTGTAGCTCTAGTGCTCCGTTGCATGGCAATCCCTACTCCTTGCATTGACATCAATTGATGGGCATCTCCCTAGCCCGTTGATTAGCCACGTCAATGTGAGACTTTCTCCTTTTTTGTCTTCCCCACACAACCCTCGTCATTATATTCTATTCCACCCATAGTGCTATGTCCATGGCTCACGCTCATGTATTGCGTGAAAGTTGAAAAAAGCTTGAGATTACTAAAGTATGAAATAATTGCTTGGCTTGTCATCGGGGTTGTGCATGATGAGAGCATTTTCGTGTGACGAAAGTGAAGCATAGCCAAACTATATGATTTTTTAGGGATAATCTTTCTTTGGCCATGTTATTTTGAGAAGACATAATTGCTTAGTTAGTATGCTTGAAGTATTATTATTTTTATGTCAATATTAAACCTTTATCTTGAATCTTTTAGATCTGAACATTCATGCCACAATAAAGAGAATTACTTTGGAAATTATGTTAGGTAGCATTCCACATCAAAAAATTTGTTTTTATCATTTACCTACTCGAGGACAAGCAGGAATTAAGCTTGGGGATGCTTGATACGTCTCCAATGTATCTATATGTAGCGACCAGACCTCAAACAGTCTGATCTCTGTGCTTTAGTGTCATCCCTGGATCAGTAAAGCTGACACGCACATTACTTGAAGGATTTATAACAGAGTAGCAATCACACACTTATAACATCGATTGTCTCAAAAGAGAACTTATTACAATAAATATGGCTTAAGGCCATCTAATAACGATAACAGCGGAAGGCTTGGAAGATAAGCGAGTCCATCAACTCCAACGGCATCACTGAGTATAAGACCACGACCTAAGGCACCTTACTCATCGTCTGAAAAGTCTGCAACATGAACGTTGCAGCCCGAAAACGGGTCAGCACATGGAATATGCTGGCAATGTAACACACAGAGAGCAAATGAAAAGAGTAAAGCTATACTACATGCATATATGGCTGGTGGAAAGCTCTATGGTTACAGTTTTGCGTAAAGCCAATTTTTCCCTACTGCAAAGGAATAAATTTTATTTAACTATCATGGTGGTTGTTAAACATTGAGAAGATAGACATCCTCTCAATCCCAATTAAGCATCATCATTAAACCCAACAATATTAATTAAAGTAACATGATGAGATTCACATGATAATCCAAGTACTAGATACTCAAGACGTCCATAACCGGGGACACGGCTAACCATGATTAGTTTATACACTCTACAGAGGTTTGTGCACTTTTCCCCACAAGACTCGATCTCCTCCGTTGGGATTCTCGCACTACATGGTGTTTGAGAAACGGATGACCGAGACGTAGTCTTTCAGAAGCGTTTGCACCTTACAATCGGGTAGACAGTACGAACCTACATCCCCTACATCTGCTAGTCTACCACTGTAAGAGTTCACACTACTTTGTCAACTATGCTAGAGCCCATAATAGCTTGTGGCTGCACACGGAAGTTTCTAGCATGAATAATCTCATGATCCCTTTGAGCCTGGGTGGCGGTCCATAAAGAAAAACAGGCAATCACTGGAATACCCAGGTGCCTCAATCCACCCAGATGTGTGTTTAAGTTGCCACCTTAAATAAACCATTAAATTACAATCTCACATCTGTCATGGATACACTCACCCAATCCACGTCTACTGGCATAGCATGGCATAATAAGCAAACGTAGAGGTAACTCCCAAGGGTTTGATAATAAAATAGGCAATAGGTACTACCTCATCTACTTCCCAAAACCCACAATTTAATCAGATCCTAATCATGCAATTGTTTGAGGATTGATCAAATGCAATAAAACTGGGTAGCAAATAGGTATGATCAAAGTGTTACTTGCCTTGCTGATGGTCCGTGAAACCTAGAGATTCGAAGTAGCAAGCGGCGCACTCCGGGTACTCTATTCGCAAACAAACAAGCATACAATAAGTACTCATCTGATGCACGGTTAAAACTAAAATAAGAGATCTAACCAGAAACTTCAGCTTAAGAACTCCGGTCTGCAAAAAGAATCAAAACGAACGAAGCAGCGAAAGTCCAACGGCGAAAGAAACAAGCTTCGTTTACTAATCTGGACCTAAGTCAAATTTTACAGAAGCAAAAACTTGTTTGAGTTGGTTAAACGGAAAGAGGGTTTCGAGAGAAACTCTAGGCGCTTGAATCGCCTGATTCGATAAACGAGCGAAAAGTTATACTAGAACGAAAATCGGATCAGAAATCGCGATCAGAAATAATCGCGGAAAATCCGAGAAAAAGAAAAACTGATGAAAAGATTAACGAATGAACGTTCGTTAACTGGAACTAAATGGTGAATTCATCCGTTAAAACGAACGAACGGGCGAACGCTCGCTAAATAAACTAAACCTAAAAAAACAGATCTAGGTTTTTTTTAAAACGAACGAAAAACCGGACGGTTTTCTTGAAGAAAACCACCAGCGGCGGGGCGGTCAACATCGGGCGGCGGGTCGGCGACGTGGGTGGCTCACAAGGCGGCGGCTCGGCAGGCGGCGGGTCGACGGCGGGCTTTGGCATGGCGAAGTCGGCGGCGCGGCGGCGACCGGCGACGGGCGGCGGGCTCTGGCGACGGGAGGCGGCGTCGGCGGCGGCTCGGGCTGGGCTGCGGGACTCGGCCTCCCGGCTTATAAAGGCCGGCCGGGCCAGAGTCCTAGCCGGACAAGGCCCAGTAGGTCGGTTCGTTTTAAAAAAAAATCACGCAAAAAAAAAGAAATACTAAATGGACTCCAAAAATCCCGAAATTAATTTTCTCGACTTCTAAAATCAAGTCGGACAAGATGAACATTTATTTGGGGCCTAAAAGCAATTTTCAAAAAACGCGTATATTTCCTAAATTCAAATAAAATAGCGAAAAACTCCAAAATAAAATCTTATTTGATTTTTTTATTAAATCCTCAATATTCCTTTATTTTGGGAAAGTCATTTCATTCCCTCTCTTATATTTTTATAATAGAAATAATTGAAGATAAAATAAATAAAACCAAATGATCCTCTTTTCAAAATTTGAGAAAACTCAAATATGAAAATAACAAAATCCCCAACTCTCTCCGTGGGTCCTTGAGTTGCGTGGAATTTCTAGGATCTAGCCAAAATGCAATAAAATATGATATGCAATGATGATCTAATGTATAACATTCCAAATTTAAAATTTGGGATGTTACAAACGTACCCCCCTTAAGATGAATCTCACCCTCGAGATTCGGGTTGGCTAGAAAATAGGTGAGGGTGGTCCTTCCGTAGATCTTCCTCTCGCTCCTAGGTGGCTTCATCCTCGGTATGGTGGCTCCACTGAGCTTTGCAAAACTTGATAACCTTGATGTGGGTGAATCGGCTGGCATACTCAAGAATCTTGACTGGTTTCTCCTCATAGGTGAAATCGCTATCCAACTGAATCGCTTCTAGTGGCACTGTATCTCTTAGCGGTATATCAGCCATCTCTGTGTGGCACTTCTTCAACTGGGAAACGTGAAACACATCGTGAACTCCTGACAATCCTTTGGGCAACTCCAACTTGTAAGCAACTTCTCCCATACGTTCCAAAACTTTGTACGGTCCCACAAAACGTGGCGCTAATTTCCACTTAACTCCAAAGCGCTTAACTCCTCGAAGTGGAGATACACGAAGGTAAACTCTATCTCCGACTTTGTACACTGTCTACTTGCGTTTAGAATCTGCATAGCTCTTCTGTCTGGACTGGGCTACCTTGAGCCTATCGCAAATCAACTTCACCTTCTGTTCAGACACCTTAATCAGATCTGGTCCAAACAACTGGCGGTCTCCAACTTCATCCCACAACAGCGGGGTTCTGCAGTACAAGGCTTCGAAAGGGGCCATCTTCAAACTGGATTGATAACTGTTGTTGTAGGAGAACTCTGCATACGGCAAATTTTCGTCCCAACTAGACCCATAATCTAGCGCACAAGCTCTCAACATATCCTCTAAAATCTGTCTGCGGATGAAAAGCTGTACTGAACTCTAGTCTGGTACCCAAATTTTCGTGCAACTAATTCCAGAACTTTGAGGTAAACTGGGTTCCTCTATCTGATACAATGCTCCTCGAAACTCCATGCAGACATACAATCCTGGTCATGTATATCTTAGCCAACTTGGCACTGCTGTAAGTAGTCTTCACGGGGATGAAATGAGCTACTTTCATCAAACGATCGACTACAAGCCAAATCGAGTCATAGCCTGAACGAGTCCTGGGCAATCCCGTGATAAAATCCATGCCTAGCTTATCCCACTTCCATTCGGGTATTGGCAATGGCTATAACAATCCTGCTGGCTTCTGATGCTCTGCCTTTACTCTCTGACATACATCACAAACTGCTACATACTCCGCAATATCCTTCTTCATTCCAGTCCACCAGAAAATATCCTTCAAATCCAAATACATCTTGGTATTTCCTGGGTGAATCGAATATGGTGAATCATGGGCCTCCTGCAGAATCAACTTCCTGATCTCCGGGTCATTAGGCACATAAACACGGTCTTCAAACCATAGGGTATCGTGCTCATCCTCACGAAATCCTTTAGCTTTTCCTTTGTTCATCTTCTCTTTAATAGAGGCAATCTCCTTGTCAGTCTTCTGAGCTTGTCCGATCTTATCCATCAATGTAGCTGAATCTCCAATGCTGCTACATAGCCTCTCGGAACTATCTCCAAACATATCTCACGAAGGTCCTCGGCTAACTCCTTCGGTAAATCTTCGGTCATTAGTGTGTTGACATGGCTCTTGCGGCTCAATGCATCGGCTACTACATTAGCCTTTCCGGGATGATAATGCAATCTCATATCATAATCCTTGATGAGCTCCAACCATCTCCTTCGTCTGAGATTCAGCTCCTTCTGTGTGAAAATGTACTTCAAACTCTTGGGATCCGTGTACACCTCACAATGGTTTCCAATGAGAAAATGTCTCCGTGTCTTCAATGCATGCACTACGGGTGCTAACTCCAAATCATGTGCGGCATAGTTCAACTCATGGGGCTTAAGCTGTCGTGAGGCATACGAAAGAACTCTTCCCTCCTGCATAAGCACGGCTCCAAGTCCTCAACATGAAGCGTCGCAATACACCTCATAATCCTTGCGCTGATCGGGCAGAATCAACACTGGTGATGTAACCAAACGTTTCTTCAACTCCTGGAAACTGGCCTCACATTCTTCAGTCCATTTGAACTTAGTATCCTTCTTCAAAACTCCGTCATGGGTTTCGCAATTTTTGAGAAATTCTCAATGAACCTCCGGTAGTATCCTGCGAGTCCAAGAAAACTCCGGATCTCTCCAACTGTTGTTTGGGCTTCCCAGTTTGTCACAGTGACAACCTTGGTGGGATCTACTGCTATTCCTTCTCTGGATATAACATGTCCGAGGAATCCAACTTCTTTCAACCAAAACTCACATTTCCTGAACTTGGCATATAACTGATGTTCTCTGAGCTTCTCAAGTACCAAACGCAAATGCTCCTTATGCTCCTCTTAATTCTTCGAGTAGACCAAAATATCATCAACGAACACTACGACAAACTTATCCAAAAACTCCATAAACACCTTGTTCATCATGTTCATGAAATAGGCAGGTGCGTTAGTCAGATCAAATGACATAACGGTATACTCATACAGCCCGTACCTGGTGGTAAAAGCCGTCTTAGGTATATCCTGCTCTCTAATCTTCAACAGATGGTATCCTGATTGCAAATCGATCTTGGAAAATACCTTAGCTCCTTGCAATTGGTCAAACAAATCGTTGATCATCGGCAACGGGTACTTGTTCTTAATTGTCACTTCATTCAATCCTCGATAATCAACAACCATCCTCAATGATCCATCCTTCTTCTCCACTAGAAGTACTGGCGATCCCCAAGGTGAAGAACTTGGGCGAATAAAGCCTTTATCCAGTAACTCCTTAATCTGCTTTTTAATTTCCTCCAAATCTTGTGCGGGCATCCGGTACGGTCCCTTAGATGTCGGCCCGGTGCCTGGCAAAAGCTCAATCAAAAACTCAATGTCTCTATCCAGTGGCATGCATGGCAACTCCTCCGGAAATACGTCAGGGAAATCCTTCACCACTGGTACTTCCTCCTGCACAACTCCTGATAAGGAATTTACTTGAGCCCTCTTCGGCACGTGTCGGGATACATACTTGATCCTTCTTCCTTCTGGTGTCATAAGCAAAATCGTCTTACTAGCGCATTCAATGTTCCCTCCATACTTTGATAACCAATCCATGCCTAATATCACATCCAATCCTTGCGATTCCAATACTATTAGGTCCGAGGGAAACACGTAGTTACCAATCCTTAACGGTAACCGATCACACCATAAACTAGCCATATACTCTGCTCCAGGCGAGGTTACTAACATGGGTGTCCTAAGGGCTTGGGTTGGCAGTTTATACTTATCCACAAATCCCTTGATATGTATGAATGCGATGCACCAAGATCAAAAGAACGAGTGCAAAGAAATGACTTAACCAAAACTTACCAATTCATCGTGATCCGCTTAGCTTCAACCTCTTCCATGTTAACGTGGTTCACCTATCCCTATTGAAAGGGTTCGCTTCTTCCCCGAGCTTCCATTTACATTTCCATTCGGGCTTCGTGAAATTCATTGGCATAATGTACGATCTTCCGACACTTATAGCAAGTGACTTGGCTCAGTCTCTCTTGGTGGGGTTGACGGGTTGGTACGGTTCGCCGTTGCTTCCTCCATTCCGCTACCATTCTTGGGGCCATTTTGATTATGCGAATTCCTCCTCCATGGGTATGCTGAAAATGTCCTCCGGTTTAGGAGTAAACGTGGCTTCGCCGAGCTCCGAATTGTACTTCCCTTGTCCATACTTCCTTTTGCGGTTTTCAATCTGCTGCTGCTTCCTTCAATCATGAGAGCACGATCTACCAACTCCTCGTAGTTGTTGAAGCTTGCTACCATCAACGCATGCTCAGCTCATCATTCAGTCCTTCCGAAACTTCTCCTCGCTTAGCTGCATCCGTAGCAACGCTATCCGGGGCATAACGTGCTAACTTACTTAAGTCATCCACATATCGCCAACTGTCCGTCCCTCCTTGGCACAAGTTGCGAAACTCACGCTTCTTCATGGCCATAGCTCCTGCATGAAACATGGGCAGACGGAAGCTCATTAAACGATCCCATGTGATGTTGTCGATAGGATAAGTGGCTGTGAAATTCTCCCAACATGATGCTGCGGGTCCTTCAAGTTGATGTGCGGCAAAATGAACCTTTTCCGCATCTGTGCATCCTGCAGTGGTCAACTCCCTTCCTGTCTTGCGGAGCCAATCATCTGCAACTATCGGTTCGGTGCTACTGGAGAACACCGGCGGATTCAGTCTAAGGAAACGGGTTAAGTGATCAACAGGTGGTGGAGGTGGTGGGTTGTTGTTGTTGTTGTTCCCCTGGTTCTGATTCTGGACTAGCAACTGCATAAACGCATTCTGCTGCTGGATCAACTGCGTGAGCTCCGGTGGGAAAGAAAATCCATTGTCACGTCTCGGAGGCATGTGAGGGTTTAGAAAAGATGAGAAAATATAATAGAATGAGGTCTAGAGGGAAAACACTACCCATATGCACATGAGACAAATGCAAACAAAATCACTTCATTCAATTCAAACAAGGGCATACAATGGTCTATCTATCGTTATAAAGGTGCTCGGACTATACTAGGTACATGGGAGAATACTACTACTGTTATGGTGGTCGACTAGAAAAACTGCTCCGATGAAGACTCCATGATATCCGCTCCAGCTTCATCAACATAGTCATCATCATTGTCGTCTGGGTCCGAGTCGGTGTCGTCGATGATGATATAGTTCTCCGCAAGTGGAATCGCCATCTTCTCCTCCCGGCGCTGGGTCTCCCATGAAAACTCCTAGCTTCCTGGTCGGGTCGCCATTCTTCTCCACTAATACTTGATTTCCTCCATATAATCTTCGTGTAGCCTTGAGTTCTTCCTCCAGCTCCGTGATCTTGGTCAAGGCCTTCGCAGATCTATCATGCTCACAAGACATGTGGTTCTCCGGCGTCGAATGTGCTGGTTTAACTCCTGGATAAAAGCTGCGATTGATCTATCCTTCCTGGTGCTGATCATCTCCCATTGCTTATCTCGGCGCCCACAAATCTGGTAGATAGTATCCTTAAGATCCTGGTGGTAAACTTCTCCAATGCGTCCCATTGTGATGTGGGCAGCCATACTCTTTCCTAGACTCCAGGTTGGTGCATGAAAGGAAAACTCTATGGGCTCAGTGACGGGCATGAACGTCCTTCCTGGAACTTGAACTTGAATCATCCAGCGCTCCTCTTCGGGTAAAGTGGCGTTGTAGGTCCCGGTGAAGCTTGGTACTCCGATGTTCAGGTATCTAGTGACTTCCTTCAAGTGGCGTCCAAAGGGTGTATCTTCATCCGGTAGCGTGAACTTGTTCCTTGCATCTGCCATCCTAAAAGAGTAGAAAAGATGAGGAGTCAGAAATGACAAGAGTGAGTAGTGATCTAGGGCTTTAGCTTAGTGGTCGTGTCCTATAGTCAGCGTGTGCTCTGATACCATCTTGTAGCGACTGGACCTTAAATACCGATCTCGTGCTTCAGTTGTCATCCTCGATCAAGAATGCCGACACGCATGCATTTGAAGGATTTATAACAGAGTAGCAATCACACACTTATTACATCGAATGTCTCAAAAGAGAACTTATTACAATAAATATGGCTTAAGGCCATCTAATAACGATAACAAATGAAGGCTTGGAAGATAAGCTAGTCCATCAACTCCAATGGTATCATCATGTTATAAGACCACGACCTAAGGCACCTTACTGTCGTTCTAAAAGTCTCGCAACATGAACGTTGCAGCCCAAAACGGGTCAAGACATGGAATATGCCGCAATGTAACACATAGAGAGCAAATGAAAAGAGTAATGCTATACTACATGCATATATGGCTGGTGGAAAGCTCTATGGTTACAGCTTTGCGTGTAAAGCCAATTTTTCCCTACCGCAAAGGAATAAATTTTATTTAACTATCATGGTGGTTGTTAAACATTGAGAAGATAGACATCCTCTCAATCTCAATTAAGCATCATCATTAAACACAACAATATTAATTAAAGTAACATGATGAGATTCACATGATAATCCAAGTACTAGATACTCAAGACGCCCATAACCGGGACACGGCTAACCATGATTAGTTTATACACTCGCAGAGGTTTATGACTTTTGCCACAAGACTCGATCTCCTCCGTTGGGATTCTCGCACTATATGGTGTTTGAGAAACGGATGACCGAGACATAGTCTTTCAGAAGCGTTTGCATCTTACGATCGGGTAGACAGTACCAACCTACATCCCCTACATCTGCTAGTCTAACACGCAGGCAGCATGTCTGCATTTGTCCCATTTTTTATCTCCTCGGCGACATTTTCCTATGTGAGCACAGGAAATCTAGACCTGCTCATTCTCATTTGCGTTGTCCCCCAACACCCGTCACTTTCTTTCCTTTTTCAACCAAGAGATAGGTCCACGTCCCCCACCCTTCGCCATCCACCATGCTTTCTTCATCTTTTCAACCAAGAGACCGGTTGGGTAGCCAGTATCTACTACTTTCCCCCGTTTCCTCTTAGAACAAAGTCCTAGATTCATGCCACAGCTTTCCCACTTTGTTCCCTGTTTGAACCAACTCTTAGAGTCGACTGTATGAACTAGCTTTACCTCTAATAATAGTAAAAGTCTAGGTGGCTTTGGAACAGCGGACGGAAGTAGAAAAAGATCCACACGAAGCCAAGTGGGGAGCTGGGGCAGTAGAGCAAGGCAAGTTTTGAAGGAATATATACCTGACGGTCGTCGGCATGTGGCAAAGACGGCACAATACCGCAGGGAGGAAGAAGGGTCGGAGGCCCTCCTGAGCCGGGCGCCTCTCGAAGAGAACGGCACGGCCACCGATCGGGACGCTGCAGCAGCCGTTGGTCTCTCCTCGCCACCGACGACAGCGTGAACGATGCGCCTACACCCCTGCCCCTCCGAGGTTGTCCGCTGATTTGTGACCAGCCGTGAGCTGAGAGAGTGTGGCCACCTATGTCTTGCTTAGATCTCGAGAGCATGAGAGAGTGAACGAGAGGAACCCTAGTAAAGCAAGCGCTAAGGCTCCTGCTTATATATGTAGTGGAGTGATTTTGTTGTACCAGCTTAAAAAAAATGCGCTCCTATGTGTACCCGCGAGTGGGTGTGAGAGAACTAGTGCATGCGTGCATCACTTCTCTTCATGAGAATACACTATACTATGCCCAAAGAACGTTCGCCACAAGAGTAATAGTATAAGTGTGTGACGTGTGAGCTAAAATAAAATGTGCGCGACGCCTTTTGTTTTTAGAAGTTCTGTGGGTAGGGTGTGAAGAGCACATATGGTGTGACGCTACCGCAGATAGACGTGGGTGAGAGAGGACTCGGGAGGGTGCGTGTGCGTGAGAGAGAGGGGGCACGATCAATGCAATGCATGTGTCCCTAAATCATTATCCGACAAACGCTCGCCACAAGCCTTTTCCCGATTTAACGCCGAAGAACCGTTAGATCGGCATCCGACAAAGGTCATTTTGCCATGTCATTTAACATAACAGCCACCCTCCTACACACAAATCTTCCATGTGAGTGTTAGCAACCGCCGATGCTCCTCCGCTCCAAAATGCAAAGTGCATATAGCTTTATTGAAAATTCAACCTCGCAAACTTTTACCGAAGTTTTCGGTACCAAATTGCACATGTAGAATACCTCAGATATATCATTTCATTCATCTTCGAGAGGTAACTATAAAGATGGGGAAGGAGTCTACAAAGAAAGACCATCGTATCACCTGCAGCAATTTCAACCATCCTTTGGTGTGGAGGAATATCATAGGAACTCTATATGATATGATTTTTATAGGATTTTTTCCTTTAGAGCCAATTGGTTCATAGGAATAGATTCATATACTCCACATTTCACCAGATCTGACACATGTACAATTTAGAAGACTCCATGATTGAACTTAAGCATAATGCACAAACCTCAAAACACATGCACTTCTCCTTTGTTCTAGAATCTTCCGTATCATAATTGATTTTTTTTCTAAATGAAATGCCATTATTTGTTTTTTACTTTATGCTTTACAATGCACAACCCCATGAATCTTAACATTTTTATAAAACTAATTGATTTTGAATGAGATGAACTATGAGAACTAAACAAACATTTACATCATGCATATATGACTCAAAGCTCATGCTATAGTGTGTATTTATTCATAATTTGGTTTCAAAATCTCATGCGTTCAATGCATGTGTACCTTACTAGTTGTGAGTAGAGTAGCAAATTTCATGCGGCCTCGGGTATATCAAAATGCAGGGCCCATGCATCATTGCCTTTCGGTCGAACCTACGTCCACAATTTTGTCTACGTACTATATCTCCACTGGTCCCCGAACCCAAAATGTTGCCTCGTTCCCCTAAAACCAAGCAGCCCACACATATTTAAGGCGTCGAGTCGAACTCAATCCCTCTCCCATTTACTACGACATGGCCCGCACGCCCTAGTAGTACTCCTACAAACCCTACCGCCGCACGCATCATCGGTTTTCTTCAAGAGGACGAGGGAGAAGCCTTTTTTTTAGTGGAGGCGCTTTAAAAAAATGATCTGTAGTGGAGACTGATGAAGCTATGTTAGGATCATAGGCATGACCTAGACACCCTCCCCAAGGACATCACCCTAAAGCTAGAAGCAGTCGAAGGGTACCATCATCCACTCGACTAGAGACATTCCACTCGGAAGAATTAATGTCACTCGATCGCCATAGAAACCACTCGACATACAGAAGATCTAAAGCCACTCTACACAGCAACGGTTTGGCGTTTACCCAAAGACTTAATTATCATTTATAGCACTTTATTACGGACGTTACCTGTAACGCTCCTCCTTTATGTACATTGAACTTCTTGTAACGTGGACTGGCTGGGGTCCTGGCGCACTCTATATAAGCCACCCCCCTCCACTAGGACAAGGGTTCGCAACCCCTGTAACACACACATGCATAATCCAGTCGACCGCCTCCGGGCACCGAGACGTAGGGCTGTTACTTCCTCCACGAAGGGCTAGAACTCGTAAAACTCGTGTATACAACTTCGCCATAGCTAGGATCTTGCCTCTACATACCTACCCCCATTCTACTGTCAGTCTTAGATCCACGACAGTTGGCGCCCACCGTGGGGCAGGTGTCTTAGCGACTTGTTGGAGAAGTTGCGATTTTTCCGATTCCCATCATCATGGTTTCCGGCGGAGGATTGGCTGAGGGCCGCGAGATCCATCTCGGCGCTTTTCGTGTTCGCCGCCGACGACCCGCTTGGCTCCAAGGGCTCCACTCGACGCCGAGGCGCCTCGATCAGGTAACGACTTTGCGTGCGGCGTCAGGGCGCCCTTCTTCGGCAGCCATCAACTCAGTATCGGTCGGCTCCTGTGGCGTCCTCGCTCCCCGCTGTTCGCGGGCGCAAGCGTTCCGGTCGGTCCGGCTCCAGCGGTGGGTGAGACATGCGGTGGCCCGCCAATCGGCCACCCCACAAGTCATGGCAATTGAGCCCGACGAAACTCTCTATGGCCTGTTCGACCTGTCGACTGGCTCCGTTGAGACTGCATCCGAGTGTGACAACAGTGACCCTGCGGTGGAAGTCCTGATGGTCAACGGACCGCGCAGTCCTCCAGGCTTACCTCGCGATGACGTTGGCGATGGCGGCGGTGATCCGTCGCACGTCCATGAGGAGTACCGCTCCGAGCCCCTCTCTTCGCAGCAGAGGGAAGAGCTTCCCCGCCGCAACATGGATGCACTTCACACTCCTATCGTTGGAGAAACCCTCGAGGCCCGGGCCTTGGAGGAGGCGTGCCTGGCCAACTTGGCTGAGCGTACTCAACTGGAGAACCTCCAGCACGCACTCGACGAGCGTGCTCGGCAACGGATTCCTGAATCCAGTCGACGACAACTTTTTCTGCCTCTCACTCAGGTATACCGAACTCCAATTCAGAATCTCACAGCTGCAGCCCGAGTAGCAGAGTCGATTCAGCCTTCCCAGTCAGAAGTTGGTAGAGGTTTGATGCAGATCCGGGCTTTACTCCGGGCAGCGGGAGAGCAGAACACAACAGTATCTCAGTCGTGGAATAGGATTCATAGCTGATCTGTGATGGCAGACATAGTTCAGTCGGCTCACAACCCAATATCGCCTCCGAGGCGTGAGGGACGCGGAGACCGACGAGATCAAGATGTAAACCCCGAAAGCAAGATGATCACCGACTCGACCATGATGACCGCTGCCGAGTGCCCACGCCCCCGAGGAGGGTCCCACGTGCCTCGGCAAAGACGATGACAGACGCCTCACAAAGGCGGACGAAGAATTCCAGTCGACCCCAGAGAACCGGGCTTTGATGCAAGATCTATTCTTGTTCAAGGTCTGGTTGACAGGAACAGAGCACACAGAGAAGGCCATGATAGAGATTATCTGACTGGCAGCAGAGTGCATGTTTTAGGTCCAGAGTGCTTTAGCAGAGCCATCAGAGCAGCAGTGAATCCTCCCAACTTCAGGTTGGCGACTGGAGTCAGCAAGTTCACTGGTGAGTCCAAGCCTGACACTTGGCTCGAGGACTACCGAGTGGTTGTTCAGATCTGTGGCTGCAATGATGAAGTGGCCATGAAGCACCTTCCTCTGATGTTGGAAGGCTCGGCCAAAGCGTGGTTGAATCAGTTGGCCCTGGCAGCATATATAGTTGGGAGGAACTTGCCCGAGTGTTTGTTAGAACCTTTGAAGGTACATGCAAACGACCAACAGGGTTAACATAGCTGCAATCCTGTGTGCAGAAACCGAATGAGACCTTGAGAGATTATATCCAGAGATGGATCACGTTGCACCACAGAGTGGAGAATGTGTCAGATCATCAAGCAGTTTGTGCCTTCAAAGAGGGCATTAAGTATCATGAATTGAACATGAAGTTCGATCAGACTGGGGATATGTCCCTGAGTCGGATGATGGAGATCGCCACCAAGTACGCTAATGGTGAAGAGGAAGACCGACCCCGGAGTGGCAAGCACAAAACAGTCGCCCAGGAAACTGGAGGAGGGAATTCCAATCAGAAATAGAAACGCAAGGCCGAACCTGCAGCTCCTGGTGAAGCTTTAGTTGTGGCTCAAGGAAAGTTCAAGGGGAAGCCCAAAGGGCGGTGGAACCCCAAGAAAGTGAAAGATCAAGATGGAAATGATGTGTTGGATTTACCCTGTCACATTCACACCAAAAAAGATAAAGAGGGTATTCTCATTTACCCTAAACACACCACTCAATAGTGTTGGCTCCTGATCCAGCAGTTCTAAGAGAAACAACCCAAGGAGAAGGAAAAAGAGTCGGACAAGGGTGAGGATAGAGAAGAAGATGATGATGGTTTTTCCAACGTCAATTCCACTCTGATGATTTTTGCTGACGTTGAAAGCAAAAGTCGACTGAAAGTTATCAACAGAGAGGTGAACATGGTTGCTTCGGCAACACCAAGTTATTTGAAGTGGTCCCAGACTGCCATCACATTCGACCAGTCTGACCATCCGGCACATATAGCCACCCCTGGGAGGCAAGCGCTGGTGGTCGACCCAGTTGTTGAAGGCACTCGACTGACTAAAGTGCTGATGGATGGAGGTAGTGGCATGAACATCCTATATGCTGAGACCTTGATGGGAATGGGCATTCCGATGTCCAAGCTTAGTGAAAGCAATATGAGTTTCCATGGTGTCATACCAAGCAAGAAGGCTGAATCACTCGGCCAGATTGCCCTTGATGTGGTTTTCGGTGATTCCAAGAATTACCGCAAAGAAAAGTTGACATTTGAAGTGGTGGATTTCCATAGTGCTTATCATGCTATTCTGGGTAGGCCTGCCTATGCACGTTTCATGGCCCGACCATGTTACGTGTACCTCAAGTTCAAAATGCCTGGTCCCAAAGGAGTGATCACTATCACTAGCAATCGGCAGAAGGCAGAAGAGTGCTTCTACAAGGGCTCAAAAATCGCCGATGCACAAATGCAGCTGTCGAAATGCAAGAATACCGGAAGAACGCAGATCCGAGTGATTTGTTGCGCTCCAAGAAACCTGCTACTGATTCTGCATTTCAGTCGTTCGGTGAAACCAAGCCGATTCACATTCATCCGACCAATCCTAGTGCTGCTCCTACTCATATTTCAACTGCACTCGACAGTAAATAGGAAGAAGCGCTCATCCAGTTCCTCCGTGAGAACTGGGACATCTTTGCATGGAAACCTTCTGACATGCCGGGTGTACCTAGGGGACTGGCTGAGCATCGTTTGCAAGTCGACCCGAAAGTGAAACCAGTCAAGGAACATCTTCGATGGTCCGCCGTACAGAAGAGAAAAGCAATTGGTGAAGAAATGGCTCGGCTCCTTGTAGCTGAGTTCATCCGAGAGATCTACCACTCCGAGTGGCTCGCCAATATTATCATGGTCCCCAAGAAGGACGATTCACTCCGCATGTGCATTGACTTCAAGCATATCAATCAGGCCTGCCCAAAAGATCATTTTCCTCTCCCCCGCATCGACCAAATCGTCGACTCGACTGCGGGGTGTGAGCGATTGTCTTTTCTGGACACCTATTCCGGGTATCATCAGATCTGATTGTATGGTCCCGATGAGATAAAAACAACTTTTATCACTCCATTCGGATGCTTCTGTTATGTCACCATGCCATTCGGCCTGAAGAACGCCGGAGCCACATTCATGAGGATGATTCAGAAGTGTTTACTCACTCAAATCAGTCGGAATGTGGAAGCATACATGGATGACACTGTGGTCAAGTCACGTAAGGGTTCCGACCTGCTGGCTGACCTTGCTGAAACTTTTGCCAACCTGAGGAGGTATGATATCGAGCTTAATCCATCAAAGTGCGCATTTGGAGTTCCTGGCGCAAAGTTACTCAGTTTCCTCATTTCCGAACGAGGGATCGACGCTAACCAAGAGAAAGTTGGTGCTATAATCTGGATGAAACGCCCTGTGCGTGTGCATGATGTCCAGAAGCTTACTGGTTGTTTGGCCGCATTGAGTCGATTCATTTCTTGCCTCGGTGAAAAGGCATTGCCTCTTTACCGACTGATGAAGAAGTCTGATAAGTTCGAGTGGACTCCCGAAGCTAATGCAGCGTTTGCAGAGCTCAAAGCCCTGCTTTCCACCCAGCCGGTGCTCGCTGCCCCAATCAGCAAAGAGCCTTTACTGCTTTACATTGCAGCCACTGGACAAGTTGTCGGTACAGTACTCATGGTCGAGCGGGAAGAAGAAGGAAAAGCCTATAAAGTTCAGCGCCCAGTATATTATGTTTCTGAAGTTCTGACTCCATCAAAGCAAACATATCCACATTACCAGAAGCTTGTTTCTGGGATTTACATGATCACGAAGAAGGTTGCACACTATTTCTCTGATCGCTCCATTACAGTCGTCAGCGATGCACCATTTTTAGAGATTCTGAACAACAAATATGCAACTGGTCGAGTGGCAAAGTGGACGATTGAACTCCTTCCCTTGGATATCAAGTTTGAGGCAAAGAAAGCTATCAAGTCCCAAGCAATAGCAGATTTCCTCGCCGAGTGGATCGAACAGCAACTTCCGACTTAGATTCACTCGGTGCATTGGACCATGTTCTTCGAAGGATCCAAGATGCTAAATGGTTCTGGTGCTGGGGTGGTATTGGTATCCCCCGAGGTGACAAATTCAGCTATGTTCTCCAGATTCACTTTGACTCCTCCAACAATGAAGCTGAATATGAAGCACTTCTGTACAGGTTGTGTATGGCCATTTCACTTGGCGTCCGTCGCCTCATGGTCTATAGCAACTTGGATTTAGTGGTCAATCAAGTGATGAAGGAGTGGGATGTCAGAAGCCCAGCTATGACTGGCTATTGTAATGTAGTGAGAAAGTTAGTAAAGAAGTTTGAGGGGTTAGAGCTCCATCACATACCCCGACTGAAAAATCAGGCAGCTGATGACCTGGCAAAGATAGGTTCCAAGAGGGAAGCCATCCCAGAAATGTGTTCTTGGAACATATTCATTCACCTTCAGTTCAAGAAGATCCTTTCACTGAAGAGCCCCCACAACCAAAGAGTGCCACGGATCCGACTGAAGTCGAAGTCCCAGCCGTGGTCGACTTGATCATGGAGGTTTTGGTCATCACTCCCGACTGGACAGTGCCGTACATTTCATACATTCTCAGGAGGGAACTCCCGGATGATGAAGAAGAGGCTCGACAGATCGTTCGTTGATCCAAAGCCTTCACTGTAATAAGAGGACAGTTGTTCAGAGAATGTGTGACTGGAGTTTGCCAGAAATGCATAACACCAGAAGAAGGTTGAGTGATCCTCAATGACATCCACTCGGGACCCTGTGGTCACCATGTGTCCTCTCGGACCATCGTGGAGAAAGCATACCGAGCAGGATTTTATTGGCCGCGAGCAAATGAGATGGCAAAAGAAATAGTCGACAAATGTGAAGGTTGCCAGTTTTACTCCAACATGTCTCACAAGCCTGCATCAGCCCTGAAGACCATTCCACTCGTCTGGCCCTTTGCTGTTTGGGGATTGGATATGGTTGGACCTCTGAGGACTGGTAGGAGCAGCTTCACTCATGTGCTCGTGGCAGTCGACAAGTTCACCAAATGGATCGAAGCCAAGCCTATCAAAAACCTTGAAGCCAGTACTGCTGTCAGTTTCATCAGAGAGTTAACATTCAGATATGGTGTTCCCCACAGCATCATCACTGACAATGGGTTGAACTTCGATTCCGATGAGTTCAGAGCCTTCTGTGCTTCCCAAGGTACTCGAGTCGACTATGCTTCAGTCGCCCACCCTCAGTCGAATGGACAAACTGAAAGAGCAAACGGATTGATTCTCAAAGGACTGAAACCTCGACTGATGCGTGATCTCAAGCACGCAGCAGGCGCCTGGGTCGATGAACTTCCATCAGTGCTTTGGGGATTGAGGACAACTCCCAATCGGTCCACTGGCAGAACTCCATTCTTCTTGGTTTATGGAGCTGAAGATGTACTTCCGAGTGACTTGCTCCACAATGCACCCCGAGTCAAGCTTTTCTCAGAAGATGAAGCTGAACAGGCACGACAAGATGCAGTTGATCTCTTGGAAGAGGAAAGAGAGATGGCCCTGATCCGGTCGACCATCTATCAGCAAGACCTGCGTCGATTCCACGCCAGAAAAGTGAGGGTTCGGGCATTTCAGGAGGGAGACTTGGTTCTCCGAGTGGATCAGCAAAAGCCACACAAGCTTGCTCCTGCCTGGGGAGGCCCCTTCATTGTCACCAGAGTACTCCACAACAGAGCGTACCACCGTCACAATGTCGAGCACAAGAAAGACGAGCCGCGCGCTTGGAATGCGGAGCTGCTCCACCCTTTTATACTTAAACACTCAGTCTGTTGAGGTGTAATAAGAAATACCTTTGTAGTTTGTTTATCAAAGACAAGAGTTTTACAGTCTTCTAAAAAGATTGTCGTTGCTTATATTTGTGTCTAAAACCCCCCCAGTGGGTGACTTAGCCCGCGAATCCGTTTCGCCTAAGTTTTAAAAATCCTACCGAGTGGTGAGTAACCCTCCCACTCGGGGGCTTAGCTGTGAATCTGTTTCGCCTAAGTTTTAAAAATCCTACCGAGTGGTGAGAAACCCTCCCACTCGGGGGCTTAGCCGCGAATCCGTTTCGCCTAAGTTTTAAAAATCCTACCGACTGGTGAGCAACCCTCCCACTCGGGGGCTTAGCAGCGAATCCGTTTCACCTAAGTTTTAAAAATCCTACCGAGTGCTGAGCAAGCCTCCCACTTGGGGGCTTCGCTGCAGTCCAGTACTCACCTAAGTATGAAAAATCCCATCGAGTGGTGAGCAACCCTCCCACTTGGGGGCTTAGCTGCAGTCCAGTACTCGCCTAAGTTTGAAAAATCCCACCGAGTGATGAGCAACCCTCCCACTCGGGGGCTTAGCTGCAGTCCATTACTCGCCTAAGTTTGAAAAATCCCACCGAGTGGTGAGCAACCCTCTCACTCGGGGGCTTAGCTTGTCACATCCCTAGCTTCTGGTGCTGCCTAGTGTTTGCATCTTGCTTGCATCATGTTTAACTTTCATGGAAACTTGAAATGGGGATTGCCTAAACCCTAGCACAAATGCAATTCAAATAGGTTCAACCAAAAATATTTTCAATGACCTCAAAATGTCCTTTTAAAATGTTCATGATTTATGGAAAAAGGTGAAAGCCTCTACCAGAGATGATGCATATTTTTCCAGGACATTAAGGTCACTGAATTAAATCATATGCTATTTGCAATTGGGCATTTAAAATGCTATATATTACTTTAAGTGTTCAATTAATTCTGAACTTAAGTGGGGCCTGTTAGGAATAATCCAAACAGAGCCCCTGATTATTTTCAGGATTTTTAAAGATGCCTAAGTATTTTTAATAAAGCCTCACATTTGCGTAAAATAGAAAATGAAACTAAACTAGAAACAGAGAGAAGGACCCACTGGCCTTACTCAGGTCTGGCCAGCCCATCCGGCTAGTCCACTTAGCGCCCAGCCCACCAGGGCACGCCTGTCTTCTTCCCTTGCCAACAAGATGAAGCAGCTCGGTGGCGAGCGCCGACGTCGCGCCCGGCCACCTCCTGCTTGCTGCCGCCCTCCCCGACGTCGCCCTGGAGAGCCACGCGCCCCCCAGGCCATCTCAGCCTCTCCCTGAGCTCCCCCCCTCCTCTGGCTTCTCGCACGCGCCTGAGAGCTGCCGTTGCCGCCGCTCGCCACAGCCGTGCCCACCGGCCCTCCCTCGCCCATCCAACATGCTCCGGAGATCCGCCACTCCATCCCCGTCAACCCCACCGAGCCACATGAGCCGGGAAGCGCTGCAACGTCCTCGACGTCGTCGTTTTCCACCTCGGGCAACCGAGATTGCCGCCGTTATTTCGTCGCCTCCGGACCTCCACCGCGCCCACTGACCTTCCCATCGTGCTCGCGGTGAGCTACTAAACGTTTCCCCTCTGCCCCCCTGCTTGCTCCCGCCCTCTAGCCGTAGCCCCGAGGCCGCCGTCCGCCATGGCCGGCGAGCCCGCGCTCCCGAGCCTCTCCTGCTCGCTCCAGGGGCACTGACACGCTCCTGGCGCCTCCAGGAGGATGCTTCTCCACTCGCTTGCTTTCGCTCGGCCGCAGCTGCTGCCCCCTGCCAGCCCGAACGCCGCCGCCGCCCGCGCTCGTTACGGCGAGCTCCGCCATCTCATGCTTCTCCCGCCTCCCCGATGCGCGCGATCAAGGGCAACCCTCCGTGCCCTTGGCTTGGCCTAACACCGCACGAAGGCCACTCCGCAACCTCCGCCGTGCCTGGGTCGCCACGGCTGAACTCCGGCGAGCTGACGTGGCCGTCTCATTAGCTGCTAATGACCACTCTAAACACCCCCTTGAGCCACTGCCATGTGGGGCCCTGAGCCTAATTAGGTTAGTTCAATTTTTCTATTAAGATTAGTACTAATACGTGTGGACCCCACGTGTCAGCTTTAACTTTGGTCAAGTCAATGTTGACCGGTCCCACCTGTCATATACCCAAACCTGACTGAGGCACTGACGTATGGGTCCCACAGGTCAGGTTTGACCTGGCCGACCCAGTTAACTGCTGACGTCACACCTATGTCATGCTGACGCAGTAAATCCTTTTCTGGATTTATTCTTATACAGGAAATTCCAGAAAATAGTGCTAACTTCTAAAATGCATAGAAATTCAACCGTAACTCCAAATCAAATAATTTATATATGAAAAATGATCAGAAAAATCCAATCTATCCATCTGTACCTCTTTCATGCATGTTGGATAAACTTATACCTACTGATCAGGTCAAATCAATTAAATGGCATTTGAATTTCACATATGGAGTTTGAATTTGAACCTTTGGTTCAAACCAACTTCATTTAATATGGTTGCTAGTTGCATTAGCTCAATCAACAGCATATTGCCATGTCATGATCATGCATCATATTGTCGCATTGCATTGATTGTGTTCTTTCTTGTTTGCCGGTGTTTGTCCCCTCTCAGTAGACGATGTACCGACGATGAGTTCGATGACACCGATGAAGAACTATATTATCTTCAGAAGTGCCAGGCAAGCAAAACCCCCTTGTTCATTCCGATATAATCCCACTCTCTCGCTCCTGCTCTATTTTACTGCATTAGGACAACAACGATTCATCTGTTACTTGCTGCGGTAGTTGAACCCCTTTATCCTCTGCATGACCTGTCATTCCACAGTAGATAGATGAAACCCACTAGCATGAGTAGGAGTTGTTTGAGCCCTGTTGTGCCTACTCATTCATGCCTGATTTTCATGCCTGCTACTGCATAGAGTTGAGTCAGGTCTGATTCATCGGGACGAATCGGAGGTGTGTGAACATGTCCTACTGTTGGGAGCTATGTGTGTGAACACGTTTTGGTAAAGGTAGCGGTGAGAGGCCATGTAGGAGTACATGGTGGGTTGTCTCATTGAAGCCGTCCTCAGGAACTGAGTTCTGTGTTTGTGATCCATGAAACAGTTACTACCATGCATTGGGCCCAAACCAATGGACCCTCTCGGCTTCTTAACCACCCTTGTTCTCTGTCCGTGAGTTGCAACTAGTTTCGGTGTTTGTAGGATATGTGTTGAGGTCGTGCGTGGCGCTGACCCTAGGGGTGGGCTATGATGCGGTAGATACACCGTGGCTGGTGTACCGTATGCCCGCTTGGTATCTCGGGAACCCTGCACACATCGTTCGGGGCCGTATGTGGAAACCTCGGCGGACTCCCTGCGGATGGAACCTGAATAGGCGATAAACCTGGACTAGAGACTTGAGTGTTTAGGTAGGCTGTGGCCGACACCCACGTTGGGCTTCCGCTTGAAGGTTGCCGAGTACATGTTGTGTAAACGGCGGCGGTAAGTGGTGAGAGCGTGTGAAGAAGTACACCCTGCAGGTTAACATCATCTATTCAATAGCCGTGTCCGCGGTAAAGGACTTCTGGGTTTCCTATAACTGTTCATAGACAAGTGAAAGTGGATACTCTAAAATGCGCAAGATAAGCGTGAGTGCTATGGATGGCGTTCTCGTAGGAAGAGGGGATCGAATCCATAGTGGTGTATTGATTTGGTGAATATGTGGACTCGTGTGCGCCACCTCAAAAGAGTTACTTGTAGTCGTAGTTTAGGATAGCCATCGAGTCAAAGCTGGCTTGCTGCAGTCAAACTCCACCACCCCCTTTGTTGATAATGATGCATATGTAGTTAGTTCTGATGTAAGTCTTGTTGAGTACATTTGTACTCACGTTTGCTTATTTTATGTTTTGCAGAGAGATGTCAGTCTTGCTAGTAGTTCCGCGTGGACTTCGACGTTTAGCTTGTTACCTCAGCTACGATCTTGTGCCCTCGGCAGGATCTGGTAGATAGTCAGGCTTCTCAGCCTTTTTCATTGGTAGATGTCTGTACTCAGACATGTTAAGCTTCTGCATGTGCCTTGACTTGTATGCTCTGAATTTTGGGTTGAGAGACCCATGTTTGTCATATCTCGCTCCTCGGATCCTAATGCATAAATATTTGAGTCATAGAGTTATGTTGTGATGCCATGTTGTATTTACACATATTGAGCATATTGTGTGTATGTTTGAAATGCTTGGTATGTGTGGGATTCGACAATCTAGTTGTTTATCCTTGGCAGCCTCTCATATGGGGAAATGTAGTCTAGTGCTTCCCGAGCGATAGTAGTCCGCTACTGCCTTGTTCACCGAGTCCTGCTAGCCCAGCTCTACTCTGGACACTTGACTGGCCGGCATGTGTTTCACTTCGTTCTCGTATTCCGTTCTTCGAGGAAATGTCATGCGGTGACATCCGAGTCCTGCCTAGCCTGCTACAGCCCGAGTTCCCGGAGTCCTGTTAGCCCAAAGCTACAGCCGGATTCACACTGGCGACCGACATGCTCGACGTGATTCATGTATGCCTGTCCCCATGGGTTAGTGCCGCTTTGGGTTCACGACTAGCCATGTCGGCCCGGTTCTCTGTCATATGGATGCTAGCGACACTATCATATCGTGAGCCAAAAGGCGCAAACGGTCCCGGGCCATGGTAAGGCGACACCTGTGGGAATACCGTGCGTGAGGCCGCAAAGTGATATGAGGTGTTACCGCTAGATCGATGTGACTCGGAATCGGGTCCCGACAGCGTTGGTATCGAGCTTTGATGCATGTAGGATTACCAAGCCAAACTGGTCGGTTGTGTCTAGAAATGCTTTAGTTATGTAAGGGAATTGATTGTGGAAGGAACGTAAGGCTCTTTTTACTCCTTATACCTCATGGCCTTCTGATCTGAGTCATCCTCTTCTCTTCTACGGGGTTTAAGAACTAGGCTTCTCATCTATCTATTAGGATGACGTGTTACTAATACATAGACCTTTAAGATTGTTGGTTTTAAGCCCAGTTCAGTTTCTACTACTTCCGTGTGGTCATAGTTGGTCTCGGAAACTTGATATTGTGATGTTGAGTGGTCATGCCACTATTTTGCAGGATGTCTCAAATCATTTTGAGCATTTACAGCCGTTATGCTGTCCGAGTCATCCCAGATTTCTAAATAGTCTGATGCATTTGCAAATCCCTTTCCTTCGTTTCTAATGTTCATTTGGGCCAGCTTAATCACACAAATTAGTGTGTTGAGGTACTCAGCTGCCTCGGCATATATGTTGGAGCTATTATTATGAACCTAGGTGATTTAGGGAGTCACCTAGTAATCTAGCCATGTTTTGTGTTCCCGGTGTGATGATTCTGGCCACCATTCTTGAAAGCATCCCGTGATGCCATTTAGTAGTAGGTATTCTACTCCTGGGTTCTTGACCCGAGATTCACCCTACCTGCCTCCTGTTGTTAGTATTTGCTAGTCCCTTTAGGATATTAGTAACCTTGCAATAGTCCTCGAGGTCCGTGGTATTTCCTTCTTCCAAATACCATCAACTACTTATGGCAGAAGTTCCTCGCTGAACCGAAGGATCACGATCAGAGTACTCTTGAGGAGTTCTCCATTCATAATTGTGACTCTGCCAGTTCTACCCTTTCTGCATGGGTTATCCGGAAGAAATGTTGAGCTTCGCTTGACATACTAATCTATGCATCCACAACTCAGAAAGTTATATGTTCCTTTGAGTTGTCCCTCTTTAGTTGTATTCCGGCCCTCCTCTATCAGTTGATAACCAAGAGTATGTGTGCATTTGTGTTCATCGATGCTCTTTTACTCTTGTGGTCCGTCAAGCCATTCTATCTGGAATGACTAGGAGAAACAAACTCCAGTACCTCGTCCATATCTAGGATTGGGTCAAGCAGTTGTATTCCACAGATCAAAATGCCAATCCAGCTTTTGTTCTGTTCTACCTTGGAGTGTTACCATCTTTATGTCAAAGGGTGTCATGAGAATTGCACCACCTCTTATGAACTCTTGATGCAGTAATACTTCTTGCCATCATTGTTCACTCCTTGGTTTTCGTGTTATTGTAACCGGAATGTCGACAAGTGAACGGTGATGTGTGAAATCGATACTCCTAGCAACCTCGTTGCTTGGTAGTTAATGGACAATAATCTCATTCTTAGCATGTTGGTTATTAAATCATCATCCTAAGATTGATCGTGCTACCTAGTCCTTATTTCCGGTGCACTCTTCGATCAATGAGTTAGGATTATCCAATCCCTTGCTTATTGTTCATATCGTCTTGCTTTGAAAAGCAGGATTGGTCTCGAGTTTAGTAACATATCGGTGGTTAGTGATTTTCCGAATATCTTCTCGGGGGTATCACCAGGTTGTCACCTGACCGCTATGTTGAGTCCGTGATCAAGTTGGTTCCTTGTAACCACCCCCTTCTCCAAGAATCTGTGTTGGATACCCCTGAGCTAGTTGGTTAAGCTAAACAACAACTTGGAGAGTTGGAAGATAAAAGCTTGTCCGACTTAGTTCATCTTTAAGGGATACCCTTGTGTGTGTGTGTGTGTTGAAGAAAGATGATATCTCCATCGGTTGGTCTTCGTGATCAGTTGTTGGATCTATTGCCTTGTCAAAACTTTGACTTGAGTATGGGCCATCGTCAAGTCAAATTAGAACCAACGATGTTCGTAATGTTGTCTTACTCGCGGTTGTCCCCCGGGCATACAGCATTATATCTTTTGGTCTGACCAATGCTATCACCGTGTTCACATGATGGTGGAAGTTCAGTGATATGGAAATTCCGATGAGTTGCTGTTGAGCCCATCAGTAGCATTTTGTCTCCCCCATGATTCATATTGAATATCAACCTAGCGTTGGGAACTTTGTAAGCAATGCCTTCGTGTGCCGTTCATGAAGCCTATGCTTGGATGGAAGAAGTGACTTCCTCAAATTCATGTGCTTTAGGTGTAAGTTGCCGCCATGAATTTGAGAAAGGTTTGTTTTGTTTCCTTTGGAATCATCCCAAATCAGTCATGCATACGTGCGAAGTATTCTGTAGTCTGGAGACTTGCAACCTTCATCCTATATGTATCCCTAGCACACCAAGCCACTGATTGATTTGTTCAAGGAGAAGGAGTTCCTTCATAACAACTAGTCATGACTTATGTTAGGACTTCGTTATCCTCGATGATGGTTCCCAACCTGAACTCGGTAGTGTTTCATTATAAGACTACCATGTGATCATGCTTGTCTAGGACAGCATCTTCACATGTGTGTAGCAGAACCAGCTCATGTTTTGGAGCTTGCTATCATAGTTCATATCCCGAGAATCTCGCAACGTCATCTCGTCGATTTGTGTTGCGACCTTTCTTTTCGGACATGCTGAGTCCGAAGTATCCTATCACCAATCGGATATGAATCTCAGGCGGATATGATGGTTGGAACATTCCAACAGTTGCATTTCGTTCCCAGCTTGCACCGTCCCTGTGCCATTTCACTATGGGCTGCCTTCTTAGTAATTCTTGTTCAAGATCATCTTCAAAAGTGGTCCTACCATTGGTCCCCTCCACCTCCGATGATAAGCAAAAATCATCCATTGCGTTGTCTTCAACAAGGTAGTCCACATCATCCATTCTAGTCCGGGTATGCCATCACTTTGTACTCCGCCAAACGATTGTTGTGAATTGCCTTGGGCTGGTATAAAGAGATTCCATGATCTCTGAATCAAAAGTAATTCTTTTTGCCACTTAAGGGAATAGTTCTTTGAGTCACCTTCCCTGAGGTGCCCCGTTTTGAAATCATGGCAATTTCCCCTCGCTAGTTGAAAACCCTTGTCAAACTGTTTCCTCCGTCCTTCCCGATGCATGTTTGTCTCACAGCTCCAGAGATGTTTCCATGTCTCCCTCCGAGAGTTGATCCTGAGTTGATTCGATCTCCGAGAAGATCGACCCTTCTAGATTTTTTCCTTTCCTCTCGTTGTCATGTGGGTTGGAGTTCTCAGAGCAACACATCGAGACAAAGATGGTGATCGATTCAACGTTTTTTTGGAGTGCCACCTGGATCGTGAAGATTATGTTAGTTTGCGTTCCCCCTTCATCCTACCCTACGCTTGAATCTCGGGACAAGATTCTTGTTTAGTGGGGGCGAGTTGTCACATCCCTAGCTTCTGGTGCTGCCTAGTGTTTGCATCTTGCTTGCATCATGTTTAACTTTCATGGAAACTTGAAATGGGGATTGCCTAAACCCTAGCACAAATGCAATTCAAATAGGTTCAACCAAAAATATTTTCAACGACCTCAAAATGTCCTTTTAAAATGTTCATGATTTATGGAAAAAGGTGAAAGCCTCTACCAGAGATGATGCATATTTTTCCAGGACATTAAGGTCCTTGAATTAAATCATATGCTATTTGCAATTGGGCATTTAAAATGCTATATATTATTTTAAGTGTTCAATTAATTCTGAACTTAAGTGAGGGCTGTTAGGAATAATCCAAACAGAGCCCCTGATTATTTTCAGGATTTTTAAAGATGCCTAAGTATTTTTAATAAAACCTCACATTTGCAGAAAAATAGAAAACAGAACTAAACTAGAAACAGAGAGAGAAGGACCCACCTGGGCCTTACCTGTGCTGGCCAGCCCATCTGGCTAGTCCACATGGCGGCCCAGCCCACCAGGGGCACGCTCTTCTTCTTCCCTTGCCGCAGGCAAGCAGCTCGGTGTGGCGCGCCGACGTCGCCGCCTGCCACCTCACTTGTTGCCGCCCTCCCGACGTCGCCACAGAGCCACGCGCGCCCCCAGGCCCTTTCAGCCTCTCCCCGAGCTCCCCTCCTCCTCTGGCTTCTCGCACGCGCCCGAGAGCTGCCGTCGCCGCCGCTCGCCATAGCTGTGCCCACTGGCCCTCCCTCACCCATCCAACATGCTCCGGAGATCCGCCACTCCGTCCCCGTCAACCCCACCGAGCCACATGAGCCGGGAAGCGCTGCAACGTCCTCGACGTCGTCGTTTTCCTCCTCGGGCAACCAAGATTGCCGCCGTGATTTCGTCGCCTCCGGACCTCCACCGCGCCCACTGACCTTCCCATCGTGCTCGCAGTGAGCTACTAAGCATTTCCCCTCTGCCCCCCCCCCCCTGCTTGCTCCCGCCCTCTAGCCGTAGCCCCGAGGTCACCCGAGGCCGCCGTCCGCTACGGCCGACGAGCCCGCCCTCCCGAGCCTCTCCTGCTCGCTCCAGGGGCACTGACACGTTCCTGGCGCCTCCAGGAGGATGCTTCTCCACTCTGCTTGCTCGCTCGAGCGCTGCAGCCGCGTCCCTGCCCAGCCCGAACGCCGGCTGCCGCCGCGAGCTTCGTTCAGGCGAGCTCCGGCCATCCCGTGCCCTCCCGCGTGCCTCCCCGGATGCGCACGATCAAGGGCAACCCTCTGGTGCCCTTGGCTTGGCCTAACATCTTGCGTGGCGTCACTCCGCAACCCTCCGCCGTGTTGCAGGGTCGCCACCAAATTGAACTCCGGCGAGTGACGTGGCCGTCTCATTAGCTGCTAATGACCACTCTAAACACCCCCTTGTGCCACTGCCATGTGGGCCCCTGAGCCTAATTAGGTTAGTCTAATTTTTCTATTAAGATTAGTACTAATACGTGTGGGCCCCACGTGTCAGCTTTGACTTTGGTCAAGTCAATGTTGACCGCTCCCACCTGTCATACACCCAAACCAGACTGAGACACTGACGTATGGGTCCCACAGGTCAGGTTTGACCTGGCCGACCCAGTTGACCTGCTAACGTCACACCTATGTCATGCTGACGCAGTAAATCCTTTTCTGGATTTATTCTTATACAGGAAATTCCAGAAAATAGTGCTAACTTCTAAAATGCATAGAAATTCAACCGTAACTCCAAATCAAATAATTTATATATGAAAAATGATCAGAAAAATCCAATCTATCCATCTGTACCACTTTCATGCATGTTGGATAAACTTATACCTGCTGATCAGGTCAAATCAATTGAATGGCATTTGAATTTATCATATGGAGTTTGAATTTGAACCTTTGGTTCAAACCAACTTCATTTAATATGGTTGCTAGTTGCATTAGCTCAATCAACAGCATATTGCCATGTCATGATCATGCATCATATTGTCGCATTGCATTGATTGTGTTCTTTCTTGTTTGCCGGTGTTTGTCCCCTCTCAGTAGACGATGTACCGACGATGAGTTCGATGACACCGATGAAGAACTATATTATCTTCGAAGTGCCGGGCAAGCAAAACCCCTTGTTCATTCCGATATAATCCCACTCTCTCGCTCCTACTCTATTTTACTGCATTAGGACAACAACGATTCATCTGTTACTTGCTGTGGTAGTTGAACCCCTTTATCCTCTGCATGACCTGTCATTCCACAGTAAATAGATGAAACCCACTAGCATGAGTAGGAGTTGTTTGAGCCCTGTTGTGCCTACTCATTAATGCTTGTTTTTCATGCCTGCTACTGCATAGAGTTGAGTCAGGTCTGATTCATCGGGACGAATCGGAGGTGTGTGAACATGTCCTACTGTTGGGAGCTATGTGTGTGAACACGTTTTGGTAAAGGTAGCGGTGAGAGGCCATGTAGGAGTACATGGTGGGTTGTCTCATTGAAGCCGTCCTCAGGAACTGAGTTCTGTGTTTGTGATCCATGAAACAGTTACTACCATGCATTGGGCCCGAAACCAATGGACCCTCTCGGCTTCTTAACCACCCTTGTTCTCTGTCTAGGAGTTGCAACTAGTTTCTGGTGTTTGTAGGATATATGTTGGAGGCCGTGCGTGGCGCTGACCCTAGGGTGAGCTATGATGCGGTAGATACACGTGGCGGTGTACCGTATGCCCGTTTGGTATCTCGGGAACCCTGCACACATCGTTCGGGGCCGTATGTGGAAACCTCGGCCGTACTCCCTGCGGATGGAACCTGAATAGGCGATAAACCTGGACTAGAGACTTGAGTGTTTAGGTAGGCTGTGGCCGACACCCACGTTGGGCTTCCGCTTGAAGGTTGCCGAGTACATGTCGTGTAAACGGTAAGTGGTGAGCGTGTGTGAAGAAGTACACCCCTGCAGGGTTAACATCATCTATTCGAATAGCCGTGTCCGATGTAAAGGACTTCTGGGTTTCCTATAACTGTTCATAGACAAGTGAAAGTGGATACTCTAAAATGCGCAAGATAAGCGTGAGTGCTATGGATGGCGTTCTCGTAGGAAGACGGGATCGAATCCATAGTGGTGTATTGATTTGGTGAATATGTGGACTCGTGTGCCACCTCAAAAGAGTTACTTGCGATGTAGTTTAGGATAGCCACGAGTCAAAGCTGGCTTGCTGCGGTCAAACTCCACCACCCCTTTGTTGATAATGATGCATATGTAGTTAGTTCTGATGTAAGTCTTGCTGAGTACATTTGTACTCACGTTTGCTTATTTTATGTTTTGCAGAGAGACATCAGTCTTGCTAGTAGTTCCACGTGGACTTCGACGTTTAGCTTGTTACCTCAGCTACGATCTTGTGCCCTCGGCAGGATCTGGTAGATAGTCAGGCTTCTCAGCCTTTTTCATTTGTAGATGTCTGTACTCAGACATGTTAAGCTTCCGCATGTGCTTTGACTTGTATGCTATGAATGTTGGGTCAAGAGACCCATGTTTGTCATATCTCGCTCCTCGGAGCCTAATGAATAAATATTTGAGTCATAGAGTTATGTTGTGATGCCATGTTGTATTTACACATATTGAGCATATTGTGTGTATGTTTGAAATGCTTGGTATGTGTGGGATCCGACAATCTAGTTGTTTATCCTTGGCAGCCTCTCATATGGGGAAATGTAGTCTAGTGCTTCTGAGCGATAGTAGTCCGCTTCTGCCCGGTTCACCGAGTCCTGCTAGCCCAAAGACTACTGCTCTCGACACTTGACTGGCTGGCATGTGTTTCACTTCATTCCTGTGTTCATCCCTTTGGGGAAATGTCACGCGGTGACATCCGAGTCTGCCTAGCTCACTACAGCCGGGTTCCCGAGTCCTGTTAGCCAGTGCTACAGCCAGATTCACATCTTTGGCGACGACATGCTCGGCGTGATTCATGTATGCTGTCCCCATGGGTTAGTGCCGCTTTGGGTTCACGACTAGCCATGTTGGCCCGGTTCTCTCATATGGATGCTAGCGACACTATCATATCGTGAGCCAAAAGGCATAAGCGGTCCCGGCCATGGTAAGGCGACACCGTGGGAATACCGTCGTGAGGCCGCAAAAGCTGATATGAGGTGTTACCGGCTAGATCGATGTGACTCGGAATCAGGGTCCTGACATAGCTGCAGTCCAGTACTCACCTAAGTTTGAAAAATCCCACCGAGTGGTGAGCAACCCTCCCACTCAAGGGCTTAGCTGCAGTCTAGTACTCGCCTAAGTTTGAAAAATTCCACCGAGTGGTGAGCAACCCTCCCACTCGGGGGTTTAGCTACAGTCCAGTACTCGCCTAAGTTTGAAAAATCCCACCGAGTGGTGAGCAACCCTCCCACTCGGGGACTTAGCTGCAGTCCAGACGCCTAAGTTTGAAAAATTCCACCGAGTGGTGAGCAAACCTTCCGCTCGAGGGCTTAGCTACAGTCCAGTACTCGCCTAAGTTTGAAAAATCCGACCGAGTGGTGAGCAAGTGTCAGGACCCCGATTCCAAGTCACATCGATCTACTCGGTAACACCTCATATCACTTTGCGGCCTCACGCACGGTATTCCCACGGGTGTCGCCTTACCATGGCCCGGGACCGTTTGCGCCTTTTGGCTCACGTATATGATAGTGTAGCTAGCATCCATATGACAGAGAACCCGGGCCGACATGACTAGTCGTGAACCCAAAGTGGCACTAACTTATAGGGATAGGCATACATGAATGAACATCGAGCATGTCGATCGACGTCGTGCGAATCTGGGCTGTAGCATCACTAACAAGACTCAAGAACCGGGCTGTAGCAGGCTAGGCAGGACTTGGATGTCACCGCGTGACATTTCCCGAAGGGCAGACACAAACGAAGTGAATCACATGCCGCCAGTCAAGTGTTCCGAGCAAGAGTCTTGGGCTAGCAGGACTCCGTGAACCGGGCTGTAGCGGACTACTATGGCTCATGGAAGCACAAGACTACATTTCCCCATCAGAGAGGCTACCAAGGATAAACAACTAGGTTGTCGGATCCCACACATACCAAGCATTTCAATCATACACACAATATGCTCGATATGTGTAAATACAACATGGCATCACAACATAACTCTACGACTCAAGTATTTATTCATTAGGCTCCAAGGAGCCAAGATATTACAAACATGGGTCTCAAGACCCAAAATTCAGAGCACACAAGTCAAAGCACATGCGGAAGCTTAACATGTCTGAGTACAGACATCTACAAATGAAAAAGGCTGAGAAGCCTGACTATCTACCAGATCCTGCCGAGGGCACAAGATCGTAGCTGAGTTAACAAGCTAAACGTCAAATTCCACGCGGAACTACTAGCGAGACTGACGTCTCTCTGCAAAACATAAAATAGGAAAACGTGAGTACAAATGTACTCAGCAAGACTTACATCAGAACTAACTACATATGCATCATTATCAACAAAGGGGTGGTGGGGTTTAACTGCAGCAAGCCAGCTTTGACTCGATGGCTATCTGAACTACATTGCAAGTAACTCTTTTGAGGTGGCGCTTTACGAGTCCACATATTCACCATATCAATACACCACTATGGATCCGCTCCTGTCTCCCTACGAGAACGCCATCCATAGCACTCACGCTTATCTTGCGCATTTTAGAGTATCCACTTTCACTTGTCTATGAACTGTACAGGCAACCCAAAAGTCCTTTACCGCGGACACGGCAATTCGAATAGATGATGTTAACCCTGCAGGGGTGTACTTCTTCACACACGCTCTCGCCACTTACCACCATTTACACGTCATGTATCTCGGCAACCTTCAAGCAGAAGCCTAGCGAGGGAGTCGGCCACGACCTGACTAACCACACAAGTCTCTAGTCCAGGTTTATCGCCTAATCGGGTTCCATCCGCAAGGAGATCCGGCCGGGGTGTCGCTCACGGCCCCAAACGATGTGTTCAGGGTTCCCAAGTCCACCATCCGGGTGCCACTTGGTACACCGGGCCACTGTGCCTAGTCTGTCCCAAGCCCACCTGTACCGGGTGCCACTTGGTAGACTACTAACACTACCTACAAACACCAGAAACTAGTTGAAACTCCTGGACAGAGATCAAGTTGATTAATAAGCCGAGAGGGGTCGAGTTACCGGAACCCAATGTGTGGTAGTAACTGTTCATGGATCACAAACATAGAACTCAATTCCTGAGGATGGTTTCAATGAGACAACCCACCATGTACTCCTACATGGCCTCTCACCGCTACCTTTACCAAATCGTGTTCACACACTTAGCTCTCAACAGTAGGACATGTTCACACACCTCTGATTCATCCTCGATGAATCAGACCTAACACAACTCTAAGCAATAGCAGGCATGACAAGAAAGCATGAATGAGTAGGCACAACAGGGCTCAAACAACTCCTACTCATGCTAGTGGGTTTCATCTATTTACTGTGGCAATGACATGTCATGCAGAGGATAAAGGGGTTCAACTACCGCAGCAAAAAATAGATGAATCATTGTTGTCCTAATGCAGTAAAAGAGAGCAGGAGCGAGAGAGTGGGATTGTATCGAAATGAACAAGGGGGTTTTGCTTGCCTGGTACTTCTGAAGATATTATATCTCTTCATCGGTGTCATCGAACTCATCGTCGGAACATCGTCTACTGAGAGGGAACAAACACCGGCAAACAAGGAAGAACACAATCAATGCAATGCACAATATGATGCATGATCATGACATGGCAATATGCTGTGATTTGGGCTAATGCAACAGCAAGTCATTTTGATTGAAGTGGAATTCAAAACTACATCAAATTCCAACTCCAAAACTATTATCAAAGTTATCCTATTCATGTTTCATCCTAAATAGTGAATTTAACTTGTTCAAACATGCATGATAATGATACAGATGGATAGATTGGATTTTTCTGATCATTTTTCATATATAATTTATCTCATTTGGAGTTACGGTTGATTTTATATGATTTTTGGAAGTTAGCACTATTTTCTGGAATTTCCTAAATAAGAATAAATCCAGAAAAAGAGTTACTGCGTCAGCACTACATCATTGTGATGTCAGCAGGTCAACGGGGCGGTTCAGGTCAAACTGACCAGTGGGTCCCGTGTGTCAGTGTCATTAGTCTAACTAATTTTTAGTTAGACTTAATCCTAACTTAATTAGCAAGCGGGTCCCATTTGTCATAGACCCAGAGGGGTCAAACTAGGCCCACCCGAGGTCAACCCGTCAGTGAGGTCAAACCTGCCAGGTGAGCCGCAGGCGAGGCGAAGACGACGGAGGGCGTCGGAAACGCTGCCCCGGCCACGGTTCGATGCACGGGTGGTGTTGGGGAACGTAGTAATTTCAAAAAATTTCCTACGCACACGCAAGATCATGGTGATGAATAGCAACGAGAGGGGAGTGTATCTTCATACCCTTGAAGATCGCTAAGCGGAAGTGTTATGACAACGCGGTTGATGTAGTCGTACGTCTTCACGATCCGACCGATCCAAGTACTGAACGTACGGCACCTCCGAGTTCAGCACACGTTCAGCTCGATGGCGATCCCGGACTCGATCCAGCAAAGTGTCGGGGATGAGTTCCACGGCATGACGGCGTGGTAACGATGATGATGTTCTACCGGTAGCAGGCTTCGCCTAAACTCATGACGATATGACCGAGGTGGAATATGGTGGAGGGGGCACCGCTGCAGCTAAGGAATGATCACGAAGATGAACTTGTGTGTTCTAGGGTGCCCCCTGCCCCGTATATAAAGGAGGGAGGGAGAGTGCGGCCGGCCCCTAGGGTGCGCCTAGAGGAGTCCTACTCCCACGGGAGTAGGACTCCCCCTCTGCCTTGGTGGAGAAGGAAGGGGGGAGGGAAAGAGGAAGGGCGCCCCTTCCTTGTCCTATTCAGACTAGGGGAGGGGCGGCCTGCCTGGCGGCCCTCCTCTTCTCCCTCATGGCCCACTAAGGCCCATTAACCCCGGGAGGTTCCGGTAACCCCGGTGTTCGGTAAAATCGATTTCACCCGAACCATTCCGATATCAAATATAGGCTTCAATATATCAATATTTATGTCTCGACCATTTGAGACTCCTCGTCATGTCCGTGATCACATCCGGGACTCGAACAATCTTTGGTACATCAAAACTTATAAACTCATAATAAAACTGTCATCGTAGCGTTAAGCGTGCGGACCCTACGGGTTCGAGAACTATGTAGACATGACCTAGAACTATTCTCGGTCAATAACCAATAGCGAACCTGGATGCTCATATTGGCTCCTACATATTCTCGAAGATCTTTATCGGTCAAACCGCATAACAACATCGTTGTTCCTTTGTCGTCGGTATGTTACTTGCCCGAGATTCGATCGTCGGTATCTAATACCTAGTTCAATCTCGTTCTTTGGAAAGTCTCTTTACTCGTTACATAATGCATCATTCCGTAACTAACTCATTAGCTACATTGCTTGCAAGGCTTATAGTGATGTGCATTACCGAGAGGGCCAGAGATACCTCTCCGAGCAATCGGAGTGACAAAACCTAATCTCGAAATCGCCAAACCAACATGTACCTTTGGAGACACCTGTAGTACTCCTTTATAATCACCCGATTCGTTGTGATGTTTGGTAGCACCCAAAGTGTTCCTCCGGTAAACGGGAGTTGCATAATCTCATAGTTACAAGAACATGTATAAGTCATGAAGAAAGCAATAGCAATATACTAAACGATCAAGTGCTAGGCTAACGGAATGGGTCATGTCAATCACATCATTCTTCTAATGATGTGATCCCATTAATCAAATAACAACACATTTCTATGGTTAGGAAACATGACTATCTTTGATTAATGAGCTAGTCAAGTAGAGGCATACTAGTGACTATATGTTTGTCTATGTATTCACACATGTATCATGTTTCCGGTTAATACAATTCTAGCATGAATAATAAACATTTATCATGATATGAGGAAATAAATAATAACTTTATTATTGCCTCTAGGGCATATTTCCTTCAGGTGGGTGCTACGGGTAGCTGGCGGTGTGGCGCATCCAACGGTGACGGTGGTTGGTGCTGGGGTGGCCGGGAACGACGACGGCGTCGAGCCGGGCGGCGGCCGGAGGTCGGGTGTTCGCGGGACCAGCGCTGCGGTGTGCAAACGAGACGTCTGTAGCGCTAGTTTTACTCTACGAAATGTTGCGAGTGCAACGGACGCACGCGTGGGACCAAGAGGTCACCGGGGCTTCACCGGCAACGAGCCCGTGCGGCGGCGACTACAGTAAGCAAGGGGGCGACGGCTACGTGGCATAATCGAGCTCGGGAAGAGGGGGGTTAGACGCAGGAGCTCACAGCGCTTCGGACGGGAGGCTCGAGGGGCTCGGGGAAGGCCTGCAGACGGCGGAGCGGTGACGACGTTCGTCGGAGCCCGAGGAAGAAGATGGACCCGATGCCGGTGATGCAGCACGTACGGGCTTGAGCGCGTCAGCTTGGAGACGTCGGGCGTTTCAGCGAAGCTTCTGGATGCGTGGAGGGGGCGAGGGGATGGCAATGGGCGCAGCAATGGCGAGCGGCGGCGGCGGCTGCGTTCGGTTCGTGCGAGGGAGAGAGCCAGGGGAGGGGATGGGGACGAGAGAGAGCGAGAGAGAGTCGGGGGGCAGCGTGGCATCTCCAGGCAAGCAGCTGGACTCGCAGGGACGCTGCCAGCGCGAAGCAGGAGGTGGAGGACTCCCAGTAGCGTGTGTCTTCGCCTCGCCTCTTGGCGGAGAGGAAGACGACGAGCGGCGAGGTAGGTGGGCTGGGCTGGTCAAGCTGGGCCGGCTAAAGGTCAGTGGGCCAGGTAGGCTCCTTCTCTCTCTCTCTCTTATATTTAAGTTTTTCTCTTACTCTGTAATCTTTGTGGCTTTCTAAAAATACTAAATCAATCCCAAAAATCATGCAACTGCTCATGACCACTGTTGGAAATATCTCCTACAGTAAACATTTCAGTTTGGGATTATTTGAGCATTTAAAATATTTTATAGTATTTAAATGCCCAAATGCAAATAAGTAACGATTTAATTCAAAAATCCAGAATGGCCTAGGAAAATGTGCACCATTTTTTGAAGAGGTTCTAGACCAATTCAAAAATGATGAACTTTTGTGAAGGGCATTCTGGGTTCATGAAATGTTTTTTAGTTGAACCTGGTATTTTCAGGGGGGGTGTTGGGGTTTGTTGCTCCCCATTTCAGGTTTAAGAGAAATTTAAACATGATGCAACACAAGACTAGCTAACCCAGAGCAGGCCAGAACCAGGGATGTGACAGCAAGCCTCCCTCTCGGGGGCTTAGCTACAGTCCAGTACTCGCCTAAGTTTGAAAAATCCCACCGAGTGGTGAGCAACCCTCCCACTCGGGGGCTTAGCTGCAGTTCAGTACTAGCCTAAGTTTGAAAAATCCCACCGAGTGGTGAGCAAGCCTCCCACTCGGGGGCTTAGCTGCAGTCCAGTACTCGCCTAAGTTTGAAAATTCCCACAGAGTGATGAGAAACCCTCCCACTCGGGGGCTTAGCTGCAGCCCAGTACTCGCCTAAGTTTGAAAAATCCCACCGAGTGGTGAGCAACCCTCCCACTCGGGGTTTAGCTGCAGATCGATGCTAGCCTAAGTTTGAAAAATCCCACCGAGTGGTGAGCAAGCCTCCCACTCGGGGGCTTAGCTGCACTCCAGTACTCGTCTAAGTTTGAAAAAATCCCACCGAGTGGTGAGCAACCCTCCCGCTCGGGGGCTTAGCTGCAGTCCAAGTACTCTCCTAAGTTTGAAAAATCCTACAGTGGTGAGCAAGCCTCCCACTCGGGGCTTAGCTGCAGATCCAATGCTAGCCTAAGTTTGAAAAATCCCACCGAGTGGTGAGCAAGCCTCCCACTCGGGGGCTTAGCTGCAGTCCAGTACTCTCCTAAGTTTGAAAAATCCCACCGAGTGGTGAGCAACTCTCCCACTCGGGGGCTTAGTTGCAGTCTAGTACTCGCCTAAGTTTGAAAAATCCCACTGAGTGATGAGCAACCCCACCACTCGGGGGCTTAGCTACAGTCCAGTACTCGCCTAAGTTTGAAAAATCCCACAGAGTGGTGAGCAACCCTCCCACTCGGGGGCTTTGCTGCAGTCTAGTACTCGACTAAGTTTGAAAAATCCCACCGAGTGGTGAGCAACCCTCCCACTCGGGGGCTTAGCTGCAGTCCAGTACTCGCCTAAGTTTGAAAAATCCCACCAAGTGGTGAGCAACCCTCCCGCTCGAGGGCTTAGCTGCAGTCCAGTACTCGCCTAAGTTTGAAAAATCACACCGAGTGGTGAGCAACCCTCCCACTCGGGGGCTTAGCTGCAGTCCAGTACTCGCCTAAGTTTGAAACACATCCCTATCCGCAAGGACGACAAGGTGCTGGTCGTCTGCAACCTCCTCCTCGGAGCTGCGCTACAAATACAATGTGCACCCCATCCTTATCCGCAAGGATGAAGAGGTGCAGGTCGACTGCAACCTCCTCCTCGGAGCTGCGCCACAAATACAATGTGCACTCCGTCCTTATCCGCAAGGACGACGAGGTGCAGGTCGACTGCAACCTTCTCCTCGGGGCTGCGCCACAAGTATAACGTATGCTGCATCCTCATCCGCAAGGACGACGAGGTGCAGGTCGACTGCAACCTTCTCCTCAGAGCTGCGCCACAAGTATAACGTGTGCTCCATCCTCATCCACAAGGACGACGAGGTGCAGGTCGACTGGAACCTCTTCCTCAGAGCTGCATCTCAAGTATAAAAAAAATTCCGAGTGAAGAACAAATTCCACTTGAAGGCAAGCACAAACATATTCGGAGACAAACCAAATTCAGATAAATCCTAAGGTTCTAACCGCGGATTAAAGTACTCGGGCATCAAGCCCGAAGGAGTTTAACGGTTACAAAATCACTCGGCATTCTGAGGCAAATTTAAGGTGAGGCATAAAAGTTTGTTCACTACGCAGGAGGAGGGCTGGCAGGCTCGACGAATTCGTCCAGGTCGATTCCGTCAGCAATCCGAGTGGCAGCAGCAATAAAGGTCTCCTTGAAAGATTGGAAGTCATGCTTCTTGGTGTTGGCAACCTTGATCGCTGCCAGCTTCTCTTCTCGTCACATCAGCGCCACATCGGGCAGAAGACTTCTTCCTTTCTTGCACTCGACCGGGAATCTCATTAAGTCGAGTCATCAGAGACTCGAGGTCATTCTGGAGTGTTGCCCTTGGCCAGAGTGCTGTGTCGATCCGCGACATTGTGACCTTCAGTCGAGCGAGATAATCAACAACACCAGCAACACGAGATTCCAATCGGAGTACATTCATGGCAGCCTCGTCTTTTACTGGAGAATGTATGGGGTCCAAGCTTGTCTCAACTCGCCCAGTATCTTCCTCGAAGTTCTGGCAAAATTCTGCACGAACAATTCAAAGATGAGTCAGTGGTTGTATATCGAGTCGACAATAACGAGTCAGTCGGTTCAAAGAAAATACCTTCAAGCATGACGAACAGCTTCTTGGCAAGACCTCCCAGATAATTCTCCAGATCGTCCCTCTTGCGAGTAATGCCTTCCATCTTATCATTCAGATTGTTCTTGTCCTTCTTCAGGCGAGTCGCTTCCTTATTGCTTCATCAAGGGCAGTTTTCAGCTTGGCGTTTTCTTCCTCCAGTTTGCCGACTGAAGCTAGCTTCTGTTCGGCGAGTGCAGTTTTCTCGTCAGCTGCTTTATGTGCAGCTGCAAGATCTTGGTCTTTCTTCGCCAGAGCTTGATTCATTTTCTCTGAAAGAAACAACAACCGGTTCAAAAAAGCAAAATAGAACCCGGTTCAGAGACAAATCAGTTGGCAAGCTTTCTCTTACCAGCAGCTTCATCCTTGGCCTTCTGCAGATTTGTCTTGGCCAGTTCCAGATCGAGGTTGAGCTGAATCTGTTTTTTCTCCAATTCAGCAAAACGAACTTCGAGTTCACAAGATTTGTGTAATCAAGAGACAGCCAATCGACATATGGAAAGATTAGTTACTTCAAAACAATGGTCCGATAAATTCAAGTTGATTCCAGACCGTAGTCGACTGCCGGCAGTCAACCACGGTCTCGGGGACTACACCCAGTGGGTGCACTTAGCAGGCCCCCACTGGTCCAGTTTCCACTCGACGTGGTCTGTCCAGGCCGAGTGTGAAAAAATGAAGCAAGTTGTTCTCAGACCATCGCCAACTGCCCGCAGTCGACCATGGTCTCGGGGACTACACCCAGTGGGTGCACTAAGCGTGCCCCCACTGGTCCAGTTTCCACTCGACGTGGTCTGTCCAGGCCGAGTGAGAAAATTCTAATTCCAATTCTGAGACTACAGTTGACTACCCGCAGTCAACTATAGTCTCGGGGACTACACCCAGTGGGTGCACTCAGCGTGCCCCCACTAGTTAAAAGATCCGATCAACACAACCTAGTTGACTCAAGACACAAATTTGCTCAGTGACAAGTCAAAACACCCAGTGGGTGTACAAATGCGAAACGCAGATAGATGAAAAGATTTTTCAGAGGAAGTTTTTAGGTACCATATCCTAGCAGAACAAGCGGCAAGTTAAAGAGTCAGTCGGTGATCAGCCAACCTGGACGTTGCTCTGAAGAGCTGAGCTGGCGTCGTAAGCCTCTTGGCTGGCTTCCCGGACCATCTTCATCTGCTCCATCATGATGCCCGCTTGGTGTATGGCTTCCTTGGCAGCACCCACTTGGTCCTCTGGGACATGATGGGCGGTAAAGAGCGAAGATGGATCGGCTGGAGTCTGAGCAGTCGACGCCGAAGGCTGAGCACTCGTTAGTGGTGCGGTGAAAGTTATGGAAGTCCGATTGGCGTTGCCACCTTCCTGGATCGCTGTTTCGGTCGCCGACGCAGACTGAGGTGTCTTTCCAGCTGACGCTTTCCTGTTTCTTCTCCCCTAGGGCCTCAGTGGCACGTCTTCGTCATCATCTGGAAGATCAATGACATGGGGAGGAGCTGCAAAAGAATCAATTGCTAGAAGTTCAGTCGACCAATAAAAACGTTCGAGTAAATAAGGATAGGACTATGAGAATCGTACCTGGATTGGAGGTGACGGCATCTTCCATTTCCTCGTCTTCATTCTTGTCAGCGGAAGTCTTGGAGGTAGCGGCACAGCAGATTCCAAAATTCAGTCGGTCATAACAGTGAGTCGACCAAGACCCAGTTTGTATTAAACAAGGAATTCAAGTCCAACTATTACCCGGAAACAGTAGGGATGGTCACTTTGATCTTGGGCAAGGCTTTCGGCGGTTTTGATGGCGCAACTTTCGGCTGCTTCGGTGCCTTTTCAGTCAGCGCTGGAGAAGACGTCCGAGGACGCTTTGATGACTGCCCGGTTTGCGCGGTCGGCTTGCCGCGGGCGCTTGCCGGATCGTGGGTGAGCTTGGATCGCCTTTCCCTATGGGGAGGTGAGTCGGCCTCTTGTTCATCACTGGGGCCGTCTCTATCCTCGTCCTCTTCACCATCAGAATGCCACTCGCCGCTCTCGTCTCCGCTCGCCTCCCCCTCTGGGTCCTGTTCTTGCTCTCCGTTGGGCATCGAATACATCTCAGTAAGGGCCTAGAAGACAACAAGCAAGACAGAAGTCAGTCGGTTGATTACAAGCAGTTGCATGATGGATCAAGATAACACTCGGCAATTCAGAGTTGGACCTTGTCTATTTTGTATGAGTTGTCGAGTGGAGGGACTCTCCTGGCCCCCCTGGGGTTATCTTTGTTGCCAGTGATTCCCCTCGACCACTTCTCCACCATATCCTCATCAACGTCTTCTGGATGGATCCGAGTGGAATCATCAATGCCCGAATACATCCACATCGGATGGTCACGAGCTTGAAGCGGCTGAATGCGGCGCCTGAGGAAGACTCCCAACAGATCCATGCCGGTCACGCCATCACGGATGAGCTGGACCACTCGCTCAACTAGCACCTTCACCTCCGCTTTCTCCCCTGGAGTCACTTTCAAGGTGGAGGGCTTCTCTACTCGAGCCATGGAAAAGGGGGGAAGTCCAGTCGACTGGCCTGGAGTCGGCTGGTCTTTGCAGTAAAATCAAGTCGACTGCCATCCTCAGACTGACTCGGGAAGGATTATGGCTGGAAAAGAGCTCTTACCCCTCATCTGAATCCCAAGACCCCCACACATCTGGATCACTTTTGTCCTCTCATCACTCGGATTAGCTTTTTTGACCGACTGAGAGCGACATGTGAAAATGTGCTTGAAGAGGCCCCAGTGCGGTCGACAACCCAAGAAATTCTCGCACATAGACATGAAAGTGGCAAGATAGACGATGGTGTTGGGGGAAAATTGATGAAGTTGTGCTCCAAAGAAGTTCAAGAAAGCTCGGAAAAAAGGATGAGGTGGCAAAGAAAACCCGCGGTCAACATGAGTGGCGAGGAGGACACACTCACCCTCCTGCGGTCGGGGCTCGGTCTCGTCCCGCGGGAGTTGCGCGGATCCATGGGGGATCAATCCCTCCTCGGCCAGATCATCGATGTCATCCTGATGAATCGTCGACCGGATCTAGTCGCCCTGGATCCAACCGCGCGGCAGACTGGACCTCGACGAAGATTCGCCCTGGCTGGACTTCTTCCCCTTCGCCTACGCCGTCACCTTCTTCGCGCGCTCCAAAGCCACCGTCTTCTCCTTCCCCATCGCAGCGGGCGGAGCTCGAACAGAGCGGCGGCGCTGGGGCAGGAGTGGATGCAGTGGAGAAAACAGAGAAGGAAGAGGAAGAATGGGAACACACTGTTCAAAAACCCCGTCTGACGCCTTATATGAGGTTGCTTCCGAGTGACTGGCCTGTGGACCCGGACGATCTTATCAAATCCCGCAACAGTCGCGCGAGCGATACGTGGCGAAAAAGGCGGCGCATAAATCAAGACGGCCCTGCCTTATCCAACCCGATTGACGCAGCCTCCTCCGCTCCGCGCGGTTCCCAAAAATTCGAATCCCGCGAGAACCGCGGGCAACAGAGCAACCTGTCAGACGGGAGATTTTCTCAATATCAACGCTCGAAGCTTTTCAGCAAATGTTCACTCGACAAAACCAAGAATGGATCAAGACGACTGAAAAAGAAGTTGGTGTCACCATGTTGACTCATTGATCCCAACAGGACACTTCCGAAGCGCGGAAGTTGAATCGGGAATATTTTCAACTCCTTCCCCACTCAAACCCTGAACCATTCGGGGGCTAATGATGAAGCTATGTACCTAGGGTAGGATCATAGGCCTGACCTAGACACCCTCCCCAAGGACATCACCCTAAAGCCAGAAGCATTCGAAGGGTACCATCATCCACTCGACTAGAGACATTCCACTCGGAAGAATCAATGTCACTCGACCATCACAGAAACCACTCGACATACAGAAGATCTAAAGCCACTCTACACAGCAACGGTCGGGTGGCCTCCCGTGTTCTACTTCTCCTCGATGATGGCGGCGGACGCGGAGGCGCTCGCCACCGACTCATCGCTCTCCGTGCACCCGACTTTTATCGCTGCTTGCATGGCTCGGCCGCCGGCATGGGATTCTCGACCACAGAAACAGGAGACGCGGTACGAGGCAGCGGCGTGGACGGCAGCAATGACGCCCGTGCGTCTCTCCTTGTCGAGCTGGCACAGGCGGCGAGTTCTTGAACCAGCGCCCGGCTTGGGGCGGCAACTGGCTCCGTCGGGCGAGGGGAGGGAGGTGGATCAGCGAGCTGCATAGCTCGTATCCAGCGGGCTCGGCGGGCCACCCAGCCGTCTTGGATGCGGAATAACTACTCTTTGTAAGCCATTGTAAGAGTGGACAAAATGGTGAAGGAGGAGATAGGGGAGCGGCGGAGGTGTGCGATTCTTGGCCGGCGTTTGGCCTCGTTTAAATAGGAGATTAAATAGACGGCGGATGGGAGGAGCTCGGCCAGCGTTGCGTTTAATGCCGGCCCGGTCATGAACGGACGTGCGTCCAGAGTGGGTTTCTCGGCTTCCACACGGGCGGGTTTCACGGAGGCGTTTGAATGCGGCAAGGAGGTGTGTTCAGCCGGGCGTGCAGCGAGTGGCGCCCTCGACTCTGACTTAGGACAGCGCGCCGTTCTTCCACTGACGTGTGGGCTCTTTGGGTACATGGCCTGCATGTCAGTGACCCAATGCGAGCAGCGCTGCAGCGAGAGGAACCTTTGGTGGGCGAGGCGGTCGAAGCGGGCATTTCATAAACGGTGATTGTTCATTGAGTGTGACATCATCCTTTTCATGTGGATAAGCCTACTATGTTGATAGCCCGTTCGATACGTTGTGATTCATAAAGACCGCTACAAACATCAATGTTCTGCTTATCACAGATAAGATTGATTAATACTCGTAACAATGCATGTCCTTAACAAAGGGTGCATGCACGTTTAGGTTGAGCGTGTGTCTTGCGTCGTGTGTTGTGTGCATGCAAGCGTGCGAGTGTTGCGTGCATGCAAAGTGCGTTTGATGCTACATGCATGTGTGTATGCGTCGTGTGTTTGTGAGTGCATGTATGCAGCGTCGGTGTTGCGCCTACATGCGTCGTGTGTTCATTATGTATGCGTGTCGGTGTTGCGCGCTTTGCATGCGTCGTGACTTGTGTGCATGCATGTATGCGTGCGGGGTGAGGCTACGTCGGTTGACTAACTTTTTCATCTCTGGTCATTAGATTTTCCGGCGTTGGATACGAAATCAAGGGCATGCAGTTTATCATCAAACTCCATCCCACGAGCCGCCAGACCACCACCGGCGAACCGCGGCCCCGCTGCCAGCAGCTGCACGCGCCGCCACTCCGCCCGCCGCCCGAAACCACTCCTCACCGCCGGTCCGCGCCGCACAGCCATCCCTTAGCCCCAGCGCGAGCTTTTTCTCCGGCGATCCCCACCCACCGCCCAATCAACGCCCCCCACGCCGGGCGGCGCCAACCAGAGGTCTCACGACTTGAGTACCCACCGACCACTAATTTATTACCATTTATGTCCTTCATATCGCCTTGCGGCAGGTGGGCCCTATGGTAATGTGTGCTGCTGAATGTGGACCGTTTGACTGGTCAATTGATCGTGTCATCAGCAAATTACGGAGCTGTATGGTGAGCCAGTGACCGTATGATCACCCTAAAATGTATTTTATTAACACAATGCAGACTCAAACTACCATTTCTTTCTTTCATATACGGGCTAACAAGTGGGCCCCACGGTTACGTGCCCCGATGGTGCAACACTAGTTGCGCCACGTGGAACATTTGACTGGTCAATTGATTGGGTGATCAACAAAGTACGGAGTTGTATGGGTGAGCCAGTGACCGTATAATCATGACATGTATTTTTTTAACACGGTACAGACGCAAGGGCTCATATATCTGGCATAAGCACTCACGCTATAAGCGCACACCAGACCCTACCCCTATGAGCACCTTGAGAGAGTGGGCCAGCATATGATCTTGAATTTTACAAAGTCACCATAGGTGCCTCGTAGTCGAGTGGAACATCTCCTCCCACCGAACACACATCGTTGGAAAATACTGAAATTAGCCCAGGATAAATGCGAGCACGGGGACTTTAACCCTGGTGGGCTCGAGAAACCACTGTCCTCCTAACCATCCAACCACATGTTGGTTAGCACAAAAAATGTATGTGGTGACCATGATGAGCTTATTCGAAGTCCATTGACCATATCGTGCTTTAAGCTTCAAATACAATGACCGTAAGTGTAAATCAACAAAATCTGATGCCGCATCAAATGCAAAGACCGTCGGTGTCATCAAGAAAATACGGAGGCGTATTGTGAGCTAGATACCGTATGATCACCACGAGAATGTATCGGTGACCGTAATGAGCATATTCGAACTCCGGTGACCGTATAGTGCTTTAGCTTGAAATCGATGGTATCATGCATGAATGTGTCATGGGCATGCATACTTTTAGAGGGCCGAGAGATAGTTTGTGTGCGTACGTGAAAGTGGTGTAGAAAGAGGGGATGTCCGGTGGAGACAAGGAGAGATATGCCCTTCGTTTCTCTTTCCCCTAACTAATATTTTAGGAGAATATATAAACATTCACAATGCAGAACAAATATTTTTGGATGCACCATGCAATTAACTTTCATGTATAACATTGTACTATTGTATATGCTTATTTTCTTAGTGGCGGATTGCGTGTGTGGTGTGGTGGGCACATCATTTCTAGTTGTGGTGGGTCAACATGAGGACTCATGGGTTGGTTCCATCCTGCGCCACATATGTTGGATTGAGACGCGTTATACGAAGACCCATGTGGAGTACTCGGCGTACAACACGAAGCTAGCTACCGGAGCCGCGGAGGACTCTATCCCCACTGGTGATAAGCCGACTATATATGATTTGTAACCCTAGGCCCCCAGTATGTTATAGAACCTTGGGGGCTAGTTTGTCGATAGTATACACACACGCACAATGCCTGGTATTCACGTGTACATTGTACACACCCCTATCACTAATACACACTACCGAGGAGTAGGCTTTTCCTCAAGCGCAAGGGTCGAACTAGGGTAAAACTTTGCCTCGTATTACCATCCAGCCTAACGATCGGGGATATCCTACGAATGATATGATGGAATCATATCGCCAACTACTAAGAGAGAGGTGTGTGCAGGGGGCAATGTGTGCGAGAGAGGCCTAAAGATAATGTTCATGCGGGGAGACACGTAGGCACATATATGTGCGTATAGAGGGCTAGTAGAGACCGTGCATGTGTATATATGCATGTGAGAGAAATAGTGTTTTCCAAGCTGAGATTAGTGAAAAGAGTGGTACATAGTAGTCGAGAAAGAGAGAGAGAGAGAGAGATCTGAGAGAGCATGTCGTGAGACTCCCGACACCCGAGAGAGATTGTGAGCATGTGTGAAGAGAAATGCCGATGCATATAAAGTGTGTGCACTTATGCGGTAGATAGAGAGATATATAGCGCGTTTGTGAGAACGGGCCGAGGCATAGTGCATCTAAATTAAAATATAAATGGCATTACTATTTTTGGATGAGACCATGAATTTTGCAAATTGTGTATGGACGAAAATCGGTCTATCAGACACCCATACTCTATTGAATTCTAGCATGTGCATGTGTTTATTTCATATTATCAATCCATAGAGTGAGAGCGGTTTGAAATACAGGCAATGGATACTTTTGCAATTGATATATAAACATTAATTAGTGCACTCCATGTTGTTAGTGTGAAGCACTTTATACATTTGTCACTTGCATGGATACATTCTAAATTGCTAGCTACGAAATAGAATACATGTCGAATTCAACATAAAGGGGTTTTGAAGATTCGAATTCATAGGAAGTGCATTCATCTATTTGAACCCGAGATAATGGCATTTGTAAATCAGATGTAAAAGGGGGCAACAATCTTTGTTGTGCGTTTGAACATGCTATATATATTCATACGCATGTCTAAAAAATTTTTTTGCAACCAAGGAGATTATATCTGGAACCATGCATGAACTGAGGTAAGTTGCATATTTTTTAATATATACTCGTGTACAATGTATATTTAAATGTACCACCTCCATTCCAAAATAATCGTAGCTTTAGGATTTTCAAGAGTAAAGATTTGTGAAGTTTGACAAATCCTGAATGTTCAATTCAAGAGAACCAAAAACGTTAATGCTTCTGCTCCCAAATATTGAACAAAGCGCCAAATAAGCCTTTGGTCACCCGAAACCGCGCGAGACTAATGCTTGGTGGTAGGAAATTACTATCCTGACTCTGGCCTGTGTAGCCTATCGGCCCGATGTCCAAAGGTCTAAACCGGGGTAGGTTTGTAACTTCACCAAGACGCCAGTCTCAACCGCCTCCGAGAAGCATTCATATGCCGTGGGCGCCTAAACATCCATGCGCTCGGCTGAAATCTATCCCACACACATTTGGGACACCTAAGATTGCTGTCCTACCCCCAACCCGCAATATGTCCGAAATTTTAGATGGGGGCAAAGTTTGTAACTTTCCCCAAATTTCAAACAAGCGCGTCCCAAACCGAAACATTGTCCCCCCTTAGTTCCCCGCTTCCCTCCGTTTCCCCATTCATACTCCGTGGGCACCAAAACGCCCTCTCCACCAGTCGCGAAACCCCAGCCTCCTCCGTCCTCCACCCCATAGCGCCCAATCCACCACCGCCCTCCTCCATCACGCCGGAGCCGGTACCCCGACATCGTCGTCCAACGCAACCACAACCGCAACGCCCTCAAGGACTTAGCAGTTGAAGCCGAGGTAGAGCTGCCTCCACGACGCTGACGCCGACATGCGTCGTACCAGAACCACTCCGACCACGCCGTCCTGCGCCTCACTGCTGCCGCTCCATTGTCGCAACCGTACACCGCACCGGAGTTGTTCCCGCTACACCGTCGTTCGCCGCCTCGGATCTGCTTCCCCGCCGCCGACAGACAGCCACCGCACCACACTCAACAACTTGGCCATGGGTTCGTCCAAGGCTGCACCGTCCTCCACAACTTCTTGTATCCGGCAACCACAAGAAGATCGTTGGAAAACAGAAGAAGGACACATCAGTGCCGGCAGAGAGAGGTACTCCTCTTCCCTTATTCATGCAAACCTTACGTCTCTGCTCACACCGTATTCATCCCACAAAAGAAACTAGTTGAGCGCTTCTTACTGCATCTTCTTCGTGATACTAAATGCACAAGGTTTCCTCCCTTTACTATTTCACCTTTGCTAGAGGTCAGTAGCCCGCCTGGATTTCAATTCAGGGTCAGTCGAACCGCAATTAAAAGAAGCAGCACCCGCTTAGGCACGCAGAGCACCTAGTCTGCATATTCATCGGGGAAGCGGCGCATCGGTGTCTATCATAGTGGTGTGGGGCGCAGGAGCTGCTTGCGCCTGATCTGGAGGTCGGCGGGGCTTGGATGGATTGCCGGGGGGCGGTGCCAAGCACGTCGGTGCGATGAGGTCGAGGAAGAAGCGCGGCGGGGGCTGGGCGGTGGTCCTTGCCGTTCGAGGAAGATCATCAACACTGACTGGCTAGAGGTAGATGAAGGCGATCTACCCGTTCTTTGTACATCGGACGGTGCATAAAAATGGACTGACCTATTTGTTTTCAGTCAAATGTTATTTTCATAGAATCCTATAGTAATTTAGTGTGTCGTGCATGTTGCGGAGCTATCATATGTCTCCCGTCATTTATTTCTCACCGACACTGCTATACGCTACCTTTACACGTACTAATTGTGCACACTTCACCCATACTCACACTATTGTTTTTTTATGCATGGGTATTTCAGACTACGGCGCGGTGTTGATGAATGCTGAAAAGAAAAGACAAAAAGTCGCTCGATGTAATTGAAGATAAGCACTAAGCGTTTGGCGCTCTAAAGGATGCGATGTCGACAATTGGAGCGATGGCGTAGCTCTGCGATTGATGATCTCAATTGGCACACACAACCATCCCGGTGCTTGCTTTAACTTCATGCTGTCAAATGTGGTTGCATGTTGCATATGGTGTCTAGCTTGTATTGCTTCCAATTTGGTTAAATTGCATCTGCTTACTTTACACATTATACTTTTGATAATGACATGCCTTCCTGATTTTGATACATACTCCCTCCGTTCGGAATTACTCGTCCAAGAAATGAATGTATCTAGATGTATTTTAGTTGTAGATACATCCATTTTTAAAGAGTGCAGTGTCATCCTCCCCACATGATTCTCAAGACTAATGCTCTTTTGTATCCCTCGTCAATCACTTATGATGAGACAGTCACCCGGGTAGGTTACTGTGAGATGCCATACTCGTTTAAAGAGTGCAGTGTCATCCTTCCCACATTATTCTCAAGAAACAGCAAGGCTAAATGAAGATAGTCAACATAGCTCTCTAGTTGATGACCGCAATTCCCCCACACCAGCATCACATGTGCTTGCTCTAACTTCACAGTGTGATATGTGGTTGCATGTTGCATACGGTGTCTAGCTTGTAATGCTTCTAATTAGGGTAAATTGCATCTGCTTAGTTTACACATTATACCTGTGAATATGACATGCCTTCCTATTTTTGGTACACACTACATCTATGTGTTAACCTTGTTATTACATGAAACTACCTCTCTTATGTATCCTACATCAATCACTTACGACGAGTCACCTTTATTCGTTGCATATTGCATATTATTTCTAGCCTGTTGCCATGTATTGCTTCTAATTTGGTCAAATACATTTGTTAGGGCACCCTTTTAATTTGGCAAAGTGATATTGGTTTCATCTTTCATATGGTTTCTAGCTTGCATTGATTCTAACAAGTTCAAGCACCTTGTGCTTAGTTTACACTTTATACATCATACATGTCAATATGTCACTCCGTCCTGTTTTTCATACATATTCCATCCTCCTATCATGCGGCTGCCTTACATGAAAGTAGTGTTCGTCAGTATCATGCATCAATGAGTTCTAAAGAGCAAATTTTATTCCTTTTTCTTGTGGGTTTGACTTGACAAGGCAAAATCAAGAAAGAGGAAGGAAAAAAGTAAGGAAAGGCGATGATGGTGGTCCTCTGCTGACAACATAAGCGAACATCTGTACGATTCTCACTACAAAAATACACTTTCGTGATGATCGTGTTTGTCACAGATGGGTCGCGTTTTTGTCATGCATGTACATCCATGACAAATTTATAGCGAGAATCAAGATAGTCATACACGTCTTTGTCGTAGAAGTGTTCGATGGCATTACCAAAATTATCATCACGAAGTGTCCACTTCCATGACGATAAATCGCGCGTCCGAAGTGCTTTCGTCAAGGGTGACCGACCGTGGCATCCACCGTAGCGAACGCCCGTTAAGCTATCGGGTCGGGTTTTGGATCCGATAACCCGTTAACAGCCCGACCAATGGGGATTTTCGCGTGTAAAATCATCATTGGTGGAGGAAACTGCGTGTCGGCTCACCGTTGGGACAAATGTCATCCGGTCATTGGACGAAGGCGCCTATGATACGTCGACCGTGGCACGCCCAGCAGAGGCCCATTCCTATGAAAAGGCGGCCCGTTTGACTTGGTCAAGGTGGCGGGCGGCCCATGAAAGCATGTTAGCGGCATGTTAGCATATAGCCCATTTACAGCCCGCTAACCCAAGGCCCGTTCGCCCTATCCGAATTAGGCCCGATGGCGTCATCACGGGCCATCAATATGATTCGGCCCGTTTTCGCCGGCCCATGTATGGCCCGTGGCGTCTTCGGCCCATATGAGGCCCTATATAACTCTTGGCCTATTAAAGGCCCGTGGTGGCAGCCCGCAATGAGCGATGTATCACTTTACACCCACTAATGGCCCGTGGTGGCGGCCCGTAATGAACGATATATCACTTTATACCCATTAAGGGCCCGTAATTCAGTTGGGCGTTTCCGACAAATGTTATCTTCGGCCTTCTGAGCCCATTTATTCTTGGGCTCATTTCCGGCGATTCGTTTACTTACGGCCCGTTACTGTCATTTTCTGCTTGTGGGCCAAATTCAGCCCGTGGTTACATCGGCCCATTTGTGGTCCGTTAATACGTTGGGTCGTTTTCATAGCGTCATAAAATACGGCCTATTAACGATGGACCGTTATGGTCATACGGCCCGTATAAGGCCCATTGATGATACGGCCCGTAGAAGGCCCATTGTTTCTATGGCCCGTAGAAGGCCCATTGTTTCTATGGCCCGTAGAAGGCCCATTGTTTCTCTGACCCGTAGAAGGCCCATTGTTTCTCTGACCCGTAGAAGGCCTCTTTTTCTGACCCGTAGAAGGCCCACTGTTTCTGACCCGTGGGAGGCCCGGTGTCACTCTGATAAATATTAGCCCATGGTTATTGTGGCCTAGTTTTAAAAAGAAGCGCGACTACAAGCAAACAAATTAACAAGACAACAAGGAAATAAATAAAAAAGCAACTTATGCTAGGCTATCACGGATGTTACATATTACATCCTTTGGGCATCAAAGTTCGCCACCGGTGCAAATATAGGGAACAAGCGACATATCATATACCTTTGGTTGTCAAAGTTGGCGACCAGCGCAAATAAACGCCGCAGACAAAACAAATCGAAACTGAAACCGCTTGAAGATCTCAAGAAACAATATCACAGGTACCAATAATGCTTGGCAAGATGCTTAGCAAGCTTATTAACTTTCTCTTGTTTGGCGCTTAAATCCTCCGGTAACTTCATTTGCACGAAAAATATGCATCTGAATTCTGCGGGGACTTCCTCGGTCCTTGACTTCTGTCGCCTTTGTCGATCAATGTCTTTCAACTTGAAGTTGAGACTCAAGAAGACGAACTGATTGAGCGGCGAGTTCTAAGAGCTTGTGCCGGCGATAGTGGCGATAACTTTCGAACACTACATCAAGGCAGGACTTTTGGTTCCCTCACTTTGTCGTCAAGATAGTTTTATCAGCTTTCTTGGAGACCAACAGGGATGTCTAACTATCTTGAACCTTATCGCATTACTTCCTTTACCATTGGATAGCAGCAGTCTTTGTTCTCCAATATTTTGTCCGCATTCTAAAGAGAAACAAGTAGACACATCACATGTTTACCATGTTGTATATGAAACTCATTTTGGTAAATGAGTTCAGTAGTAAAGTGGACAGGATAAAAGCATGAAACAAACATATATCTATGTGCCATGGTCACTTTATGGTCTATATCATTCTAGTTTTTGTTGCCAAATCAAGATAGAGACACAGTTCAAATAATATTTGTTCAAGACAAAGTAGAATAGACAGAATATAAGTGTGGGTACCTATAGAGCAATAACAACACTTGTAATGTGCATGACATGAGAACATAACTGTTTATTCAATTGAAACTGAAATCAACATAGAGCAGGTTACAACAACAAACCAGTTAAAAAACAGGTTTAAAACATACTGTTGCACCATTGGAGTTTCAATTCCATCCTTCAAATTTGAAAATAGTTGGTATGAGTAAATCTGATAATGCAAGAGCAAAGGAGTATGAACCATAGCTACAGAACTGACACGAGAACAAATCTTCTTCTCCTTTAAGCGTTGAGTTGGGATTGAATTGGTGGTCCTCGTGCTTTGGGCACTGCAGTTCCCTTACTAACCGCTCGTGTTTGGGTGCTCTGTGGTGGAGCGGTCTTTGTGTCAAGCTGGGCTGGGTTACTATCTGCCGGGGTTGGGGTTAAAAGGGGTGTAGCTGGTTCTCTGTCCAAGCTGGGTAGGGGTACAATCTGCGAGAGTCAGGGTTATGTGTGGTGGATCTGGTCCTTGGGCAAGTACAACCGTGGTTCTATCTGCATCAACTGGTAGCACAATCTTTTCTATAGACCGTGTTGTTACTCCCTTAGATACTGCCATCACGCTCTCCAATTCAAATGGCTGATAAAAAAGAAAAGTATAATTGAAAGTATAGACATTGTATGATAGACAGGTGCAATGGATAGTGGGGAATAAAAGAGGGCATGAAATAATTCATATTTATGTTGTCTAACCAAATAGGATAGCATGACACAATTTCACATATATGATGGCTAACTAAACAGGATAGCATAACACAATTTCACATTATGATGGCTAATTAAAAAAGATGGAAAGACATAGTTCAAATTATGAGACTATGTAAACAGGAGACATGACATAACTATATCATGTGTTTATTAAATAGGTTGGCATGCCATAATTCACATACATTCATGGATAGAATGCCATAATTCTAAATATGATGACTGTAAACACTAAACAGGATGAGATGATATAACTATATGATGTCTTTATTAAATGGGTTGCCATGCCATAATTGAGATAGATGATGTGTATGTACTATGTAAACATGATGGCATGATATAATTCAAATATATGATTTATATAGTAAGCAAGTAAGCAGATGGCAATCTATATATGATGTAAAAACTAAGCAATGCAAGACAACATGCATGACATGGGTAATATAACCCTGCCAAGTTTGAGCATAGACCTCGGGGAAATAGGACTGGTCATCGGTCTCGAATCCTCCTCTGAGGAGCTCTCTGTAACCAGACAAGATGTACGCTTGGCGGTAGCATTATCTGCTCACGAATACCTTGTTTTCACTCGAGATACTTCCATCACCGCTTCAAATGGCTGATGCACAGGAAGACTAGTTGAATATACAAACATTGTCGACAAATGGAACACGTAATATAAAAAATGATAGCATGATATAATTCACATACATGATGATTGGCTTAACAGCATGGCATTGCATAGTTCACATATATAATGCCTTCGCAACAAGATAGCATTGTATAATTCACATATATAATGTCTTGCAACAAGATGGCAATGCATAATTCACATATATGGTAATTAGACACTTTGAGCAGTGGCATTCACACAAAGCATGTCTAAACTAATCAAATGGCATAGCAATGCGAGACACCATACGCACGATATGAGAAACATAACCCTGCCAAGTTAGAGCACACACCTCGGGGGAATAGGACTGGTCATCGTCTCTCAATCCTCCTCGAGGAGCTATCTGTAACCAGCGAGATATGTGCTTCGTCGAGATAGCATAGTCTGCTCGAAAGACCTTGTTTTCACTCGAATTTGCCATCACCGTGTCAAATGGCTGATGCACACGAAGCGATTGAATGTACTAACATTGTTGTGAATGTAATATGTAACGAAAAAAAGATGGCTGATATAATTTACATATAAGATGGTGGCTAAGCGGGATGGCATTGCAAAATTCACATATATGATGCTGGCTAAACAAGGTGGCGTTGCATAATTCACATAAGCGATGAATAAACTAAGCAGATGGCATTACGCACAAAGGATGTCTAAACTAAGCGAGATGACATATTTGATGTATAAAGTAAGCAATGCAAGACACCATATGCATGATATAACCAACATCGGCATGACAAGTTAGGCGAAGACCTCGGGGGTAAATAGGAGTTATCTTCTCCTACGAATCCCCTCGGAACAGATATCTTCCTCTCGATTACAATCCGAAATGCATGGAGGGGCTGCCTTTGCGCCTACCATGGGCGGCGTCGCATGAAATTATATTGCCACACAAGGCTCGTCTCTTTTGCTCTACATGTTCAGTTCCATTGTTTACAATAAGCTGTCATGCATAGGAATAAAACATAGTGAGATTATGTAAGGAGTGCATGCAGAAATCCGGAGTGATGGTAGCAACTTGTGGATAGACCCAAAACCAATAATAGCGAGCGAGATAATGGCTTGAGTTGATAAATCTGAGATAATGGCTTTCTTGTTTGTTTCCCACCCAACATGAAACTCATAGTAGACACGGAGATTAACGGATAGTAGATAGATACTATTGATAGCAGCCCGATATGTACCCTACAACCATTTAAAAACTCAAGTTTGACCATTCGTTTGGGTGACTCGAGTCTAATCGGTGAGCAGGACGATAAAGCGGCATGTAATATTAGCGATGCATAGCGTGGCGGAACCACGAAGAGAGCGACCTCTCTTGCAGACCCGTATAGTCCTCGAGGTCATCTGCTCGGTTGATGATGGTAATGCAGTTTTCATGGCTGCGGTAGCGGGAAGAAGATCGAGGCGGCGAAAGGCGATCTGGGCCGGATCCTGCTTTCTGGACCCATACATCATTGGAGCAGCTGTGCCAATGCGGAGTGACCGTGTTTACATCGACCAATCAGAATTTTACCGTGGAAAATCCCCATTGGTCACGGTACATTAGCGGGTTATCGAATCAAAACTGGCCCGATAGCTTAACGGCGTTAAGATTCACGGTGGATGCCGCGTGTCGGTCACCCTTGGCGAAAGCACTTACGTGGCGTGCAATTTATCGTCATGGAAGTTGACACTTCCGTGATGATAATTTTGGTAATGTCATGGAACACTTCTACGACAGCACATGTATGACTATCTTGATTCTGTCATAAATTTGTCATGGATGTACATGCATGACAGAAAACGTGACTACCATGACAAACACGTATCATCATGGAAGTGTCTTTTTTTGTAGTGAGGTGATATGGTGTCTCTATTAGCAAGTTTAATAGTGACATCTATGTCTTCTATCTATACAAGTTCTATGTCTTTCTTAATTTCTTGATTTTAAGTGTAAGGAATAGCACTCACACTAGCACCCATGTCACATAAACCATGATAATAGTGATCTCTTATTTTAACTGAAATGACAGGCATGCCAACAACTGGTCTATGTTTATCCCTTTCATCGGGTTTAGCAATTCTAGCAGCTTCTGCACACAAGTAATTAACATGCCCATCCACATCTTCTTCTAAGAGATCTTTAACCATAGCAACATTAGGTTCAACTCTAATTTGTTCATCTGGTTTAGGTGTTCTAACATAGATTTTGTTAACCACAGTTGAAACTTTAGCATGTTCCTTTATCCTAACAGGAAAAGGTGGTTTCTCAATATAAGCAGTAGGAACAACTGGATCAACATTATAAAGTATAGTTTCTTCTTTAACTGGTATCGGTTCTTTAATTTCATCTTTAATAGGTGGGTGATATTTAAACCACTTCTCTTTAGGGAGTTCAACATGAGTAGCAAATGATTCACAAAAGGAGGCTACTATCTCAGAGTCAAGTCCATATTTAGTGCTAAACTTTTGAAAAGCATCGCGATTTAACACAATCATACTTAAGCTTTACTAGCAAAAAGGCCCGTGCGTTGCAAAGGGAGAAAAAAACACCACGCGCTCTTAATTTATAAAAGACGGTCTATAATCTGAGAATTTGTAGCTATGGCCCAAACAAAGATGGTATTGACCTATAAAAGCGTAGTTTAAGATTCTATAGGTTTTTTATTTCAACACGGCTTGCATGTAGATTTAATCCGTACAAAGAAACAAGCAAGTGATCATGCATTTATTCATGTCATGTTCGGGATGAGGTGTCTTTATGGGGGAGTAAAGAAAATGACAAAAACAAACGATCTTGTGGTGCGCATCGTCCAACAGGCCGACCCCATTTCAGGCGGCAAAGAACGATGCGGCATTGCGGCTCGTCTTGATGTGGCCAGAACTCGCAGCCTACAGGGAGGAGCGGCTCAACAAAGGTTGTGGTGCGCGTCGTCTAACAGGCCGATGGTGGCGCACCGGTAGGCTACTGGGTCATTTGCTGATGTTGGCACCACACCTACCGAGAAAAGGTAGAGGATCGTGCCGCCATCGGAGATGGTAAACGACGCGACAGGTTGATGGCCAAAGGCGAGGAAGTGTTGGTGTGGCAATGAACATTGCAGCCTAGATATTATATTTTAAATTTTTAACCGGTAAAATAACATCATATTCAGATTTTACATATTTTTCTAATCAAATTTCATATATAACCTGTCAAATTTGGAGTTACGGTTTAGAAGATATGAGTATTTTAAAAAACATATCATATGTACTACGGGTTTAATGTCAGAAACATTGAGGGGTTTTCTATAAAATAGCATGATGGACTAAGGATACCTATTTCTTTTATTAGTAGGTATAGATACCTGACTCTTTACCTTCGTCGAGTTCCTAATCTTCAGAGTTGTGTTTAATTTTTTCCAAAAGATCCCACCGGAATTCAATAGTTTTCTTCATAAAAGAACCAGCACAAGAAGTGTCCAGCATGGTTTGATCATTACGAGAAAGCAGAGCATAAAAGTTCTGAATAATAATTTCTCTTGAGAGCCCATGGTTGGGGCATGAATATAACATTGACTTAAGCCTCCCCCAAGCTAGAGCGATACTTTCACCTTCACGAGGCCAAAAATTATATATATAATTCCGATCACGATGAACCTAATGCATAGGATAATTTTTTGGGTGGAACTCCAATTTTAAACGATTCCAATTCCATGATCCAATATCATCGCATAGCCTATATCATGCCAATGCTTTTCCCTTCAAAGATAAAGGAAAACCTTTTCATCACCTCATCTCGGGTAAACACGCAAGCTTGAACAGTCCACAAATTTGTTCTACATATATCAAGTGCATATCGGGATGTTGATTCCATCTCACGCATAAGGATTAGCTAGCAGTTGTTCTATCATACCGAAGAATTTCATATTCAATATTTTCAGTAGGTGCAGTAGGTTGAGGGCAATTAATTGTGGTTCGGACGAGGTGAAGATACCTGAACAAACCCTGAAAGGATTGTTTTCCATAGTAACAAGTGACAATAAATTTCAGCACACTATATAAATGTTTCCTTACGAATTCCACTTACCAAAGGCGCTTCACTCCCGACAGCGGCGCCAGAAAATTGCCTTGATGACCCACAAGTATAGGGAATCAATTGTAGCTCTTTTCGATAAGTAAGAGTGTCGAACCTTGAGTAGCGAAGGAAATGACAAGTAGTTTTCGATGAGTAATGTCGCAAGTCTTTGAAACTGTAAGTAGCGAGTAGTTTGATAGCAAGATAATTTGTAACGAGCAAGTAATGATAGTAACAATAAGTATGCAGCAAGGTAGCCCAATCCTTTTGAGGCAAAGTACAGGCCAAAACGGTCTCTTATAATAAGCAAAGCGTTCTTGAGGGTACACGGGGATTTCATCTAGTCACTTTCATCATGTTGGTTTAATTCGTGTTCGCTACTTTGATAATTTGATATGTGGGTGGACCGGTGCTTAGGTGATGTTCTTACTTGAACAAACCTCCTACTTATGATTAACCCTCCCACAAGCATCCACACTACGAGAAAAGTATTAAGAATAAATTCTAACCATAGCATTAAACTCTAGGATCCAATCGGTCCCTTACAGAATAGCGCATAAACTGGGGTTTAAGTTTTTGTCACTCTCGCAACCCACCATCTATTTACTACTCCATAATGCATTCCCTTAGGGCCAAATATGGTGAAGTGTCATGTAGTCGACTTTCACATGACACCACTAAGGGAATCACAACATACATACTATCAAAATATCGAACACATATCAAGTTCACATGATTACTTTCAACATGATTTCTCCCGTGACCTCAAGAACAAAAGTAACTACTCACAAATAATAGACATGCTCATTATCAGAGGACTGTTAAATAGCATCATGGATCTGAACATATAATCTTCCACCAAATAAACCATATAGTACGCAACTACAAGATGTAATCAACACTACTAGTCACCCCCTAGCACCAATCTATAGTTCGGGTAACAAGAATGAATACAAGAGATGAACTAGGGTTTGAGATGAGATGGTGCTGGTGAAGATGTTGATGGAGATTTCCCTCCCCAAGATGGGAGAGTTGTTGGTGGTGATGATGATGATGATGATTTCCCCCTCCGGGAGGGAAGTTCCCCCGGCAGAATCGCTCCACCAGAGGGCAAAAGTGCTCCTGCCCAAGTTCCGCCTCGAGACGGCGGCGCTCTGCCCAAAAAGTCCTCTCCTTATTTTTCCTAGGTTAAAATGACTTATATACCAGAAGATGGGCACCGGAGGTGGGCCGAGGAGGCCACAACCCACCAGGACACGCCTGGGGGGCCTGGCGCGCCTAGGTGGGTTGTGCCCACCTGGTGGCCCCCCTCTGGTAGTTATTGTCTCCAATATTTCTTAAATAATCCATAAAAATTCTCCGTAAAGTTTTAGCTTGTTTGGAGTTGTGCAGAATAGGTGGCCTGACGTAGCTTTTTCAGTCAGTTTGAGTTTAGAATTCTCCCTCTTGGTGTGTACCTTGCAAATTATGAGAGAAAAGGCATTATAATTACTCCAAAAAGCATTACTATGGATATAAACATTGTAAATAACAGTAACAAAACATGATGCAAAATTGACGTATCAGGGTGAATAGGTTTTTGGGAAGCGACTACGCGATTGCTCGTTGTTTGTCTACTTCATCTACGACCGCGCCGCCCTCATCATCACCATGTCCACCGACGCCGAACGTGCCACCGCCGAGAAGCTCGAGGCCGACGGGAAGGCCGCCGAGGACACCGCTGCTGCCGTCACCGCCACGGTGGCTTCTGCATGGCCTACTGGAGAGTATAACGCTTATATCCCTCTCCTGATTATTTCCATATTAGCAGTACTAGCATTATGTGTAGATCTGTCTACTGTTTGCTTAGTATGTGCTTGTTTAGATCAGTATCAGTATGTTGCCAATTCTATCAATGCCATGCTAGTCATCTATTTATGGATTAAATTAGTCGAAAAATTTCCTATTTATTCAGCAATCCAAAACCTATTATGTGTAGGAATTTTTCGGCAAGTGGCTTTGTCGCTGCGCTGAAACCGGATAAGTTTAGCGGTACGTACTTTAAGCATTGGCAGACTAAGACCACTTTATGGCTCACAGCTATGAATGTGTTCTGGGTCACCGGTGTCTCCACGGGAACGATTGCTCCTGAATAGGAGAAGGTGTTCAGGGTGGCCACCGTTGTGTTTCTCGGAGCAGTTCTTAGCGTGATCAGAGATAAATTGGTCGACACATATTTACATGTGCATGTCGCCAAGGACTTGCGGGAGGCGCTCGAATCTAAGTTCGGGGCCACCGACGCTGGGAGCGAAATGTATGTTATAGAGCAGTTCCATTGTCGGTGGGAAACGACACCTATGGGATCACTGGAATCCCTTCTATGATTGCGAGGCGCGGGGATCGTGAAAAGAGCGGGACTAGCAGACAACACAAAGGGATTTTACCCAGGTTTGGGCCGTGAGGATGCGTAAAACCCTAGTCCTGCTTTGGTGGATGTATTTAGTGTTCTTGAGCTCTCGAACTAGCTCTAGGTGTTGCGAGGTTCCAAAGAGCCGAATCCTTTCTCTATGTGCCATGGGCCTCCTTTTATAAGCAAAAGGGGCTGCAACAGTGGCACAATGGAGGTGGAAAGTGCTACAGTGTCGCGAGTCTATCGCTAGTATTACAGGACAAGACGCATTTAATGCGAGGCTTAGGTGTCCCTTCGCTTTATTGGGGACGGGGGCGAGGCCCGTCCCGTCCGTCGCCGCTCCTCTCCGCTTCGACACGCGCCCTGGCCAGCGATGCATGCGGCGCCATGTAGGCGGGCAGGCAGCTGAGGTGGCGCGGTGGTGGAGCCTCCATGAAGGATTGCATGCCGCCACGCAGGTGCCTGCCTAGCTGGTTGGGTCGGCAGCTGCATGCGAACGGCGGCGAAGACTTATCTGGTGCGGGCCTGGCAGTGGCCCAGCCGGTGCGCTTTGGTGAGGGCCTTGTCGGGTGGCCCAGCAAGGGTCTTGCCGTGTCACGCTGGCCTCCCGGCAAGGGTCTTGCCGGGTCTTGTCAGGTTTCTTGGCGAGGATGGTTGCCCTCTTATCCTCATTTGATCTTGAGCATTCTATGTCTTCACAAAGATCTGCATGCCACCACGGAGGTGCCTTCCGAGCCCTGTCCCAACGCATTTGTCGAGCGTTGGTGGGCTCAAGGGCGGCTCAATTCGGCCGCCATGGGCGAGCTGCCCCGGCAAGGGTCTTGCCGGGCTCTTGAGCTTCTTGACAAGGGACCTTGCCGGGGAACACCTTCGCCTATCTGATCTTGTGGCCTTTGTCCTTGTTGTTGCTTCGTTTGTCCTCGTGGCTTTGGCTTCTCTCCAGCTCCCCTTTCCTGCTATGTCTATGCGTGGCCGTGGTGGGAGGCTCTGGCTGCCCATGCACAAGTAAAGGGGTCAAAAGCAGAGCCCCTACTTTTGTACACCGACATCCACGATTACAAGATGGTTGAAAATCGTCCTGTACTGGAGCAGGCTCATGAGATAATATGCATCGTGAAGGAGCTTGAGCTTCTGAAGTGCGACTTACCGGGCAAGTTTGTCGCGGGATGTATAATCGCTAAGCTCCCTAATTCGTGGAGAAACTTTGCTACCACTCTGAAACATCAGAGGCGTGAGTTCGTAGTAGAGGACGTCATCGGCCATCTGAGTGTTGAGCAGAATTCGAGGGCAAAGGGCTCACACGGAAAAGGGGTCGAAGGAACTTCTGTTACCAACATGGTTAACCAGAGGAACCATAACTCCCACAAGCCCAAGGGAAAGAACGGTGTCCAACACAATACCGATTTTAAGAAGAAGGTTAAGAAGATCTTCAAGAAGAACATGAAGGATGAGGGTTGCTTTACTTGGTTCGGTTGAACATTGGGCCACCAAGTGCCCAAACAAGTTTAAGAAGTCAGGACAGGACTCCAAGTCTGTCAACATGATTATGGGCAACAATGAGAATGGTGCATCTGGGTACGGTAATTTAATTACTATTTTTCAATGTTTCAGCCCACCGATTGGTGGGTGGACACAATCTGGTGTTCATGTGTGTCTTGACATTTCATTGTTCACTTCTTACCAGTCACGAGCCACGGATCCGTACTGATGGGGAATGGCGCGAGTGCTTCTGTTCATGGAGTTGGCACAATCGATCTGAAGTTACTTCGGGAAGGATCGTGCAGCTGAAGAACGTGCAGCATGTCCCCGCCATCAAGAAGAACCTCGTTAGTGGCTCCCTTCTATGTAGAGAAGGGTTTAAGTTGGTATTCGAGTCTAATAAATTTGTTGTTACTAAGTATGGACTATTTGTTGGAAAAGGTTATGAGAGCGAAGGGATGTTTCTCCTTTCCCTCACAGATTTTGTAATAAAGTCGTGATCCATATTCATTCGAATGTTAATGAATCTGAAGTTTGGCTTTCACGTCTTTGTCACATTAGTTTTGGTTTTATGACGCAGCTAGCTAAATTGGATTTAATCCCGAGTTTCACTTTAGCCAAAGGTTCTAAGTGTCTTTCATGTGTGCAAGCTAAGCAACCTCGCAAACCTCACAAGGCTACGGAGGAGAGACACGTGGCACCATTAGAACTCATACATTCTGATCTTTGTGAGATGAATGGTGTGTTGACTAAAGGTGGAAAGAAACACTTCATGACATTGATAGATGATTCCACTAGATATTGCTATGTGTATCTGTTAAATACTAAAGATGAGGCTCTACACTACTTTAAGATCTATAAGGCAGAAGTTGAGAATCAACTTGAAAAGAAAATTAAATGAGTCCAGTCAGATAATGGTGGAGAGTACTTCTCAAGTGAGTTTGATTCCTTTTGTGCGGAACATGTCATTATTCATGAGAGGACGCCTCCCTATTCACCCAGTCAAACGGGGTTGCCGAGCGGAAAAACCGTACTCTAACTGATTTGGTTAACGCCATGTTAGATACATCGGGTTTATCCAAGGCATGGTGGGGGGTGTCGGTGTCAAAACTGGCGGATCTCGGGTAGGGGGTCCCGATCTGTGCGTCAAGGCTGATGGTAACAGGAAGCAAGGGACACAGATGTTTATCCAGGTTCGGGCCCTCTCGATGGAGGTAAAACCCTACTTCCTGCTTGATTAATATTGATGATATGGGTAGTACAAGAGTAGATCTACCACGAGATCGTACAGGCTAAACCCTAAGAGCTAGCCTATGATGGTATGATTGTAATTGTGATCGGCCTTCTAAGGACCTACCTCTCTGGTTTATATAGACACCGGAGAGGGCTAGGGTTTACATGGAGTCGGTTACAAGGAAGGAAATATAATATCCGGATCTCCAAGCTTGCCATCCACGCCAAGGAAAGTCCTACCCGGACACGGGTCGAAGTCTTGAGTCTTGTATCTTCATGCTTCAATAGTCCGGACGATGTATATAGTCCGGCTGTCCGGATACCCCCTAATCCAGGACTCCCTCAGTAGCCCCTGAACCAGGCTTCAATAACGATGAGTCCGGCGCGCGGTATTGTCTTCGGCATTGCAAGGCGGGTTCCTTCTTTGAATACTCCAAAGTAATTACTGGACATGTAGACCGTGTCCGGATCTGCAATACGATCTCCACATAGCACAAACCCAATCCGCTGGCTATCTTTGGGCGTCGTGCCCTTGCATCATGGCCTGGTCCAACGCGGACCGGCGTTTCTTACCCCACAATGACTCGTGTTACGACGCGGTTTTATTGGCATGTCCCGTCGAGGAAGAGATTGTGTTCCTCTTATTACGGGACTTTCCATTAATATGGGCACGCGCGACCCCACGACGGCCGTTGGTATTACCCCGCGTGATTTTAGATAAGCCTCAAATGGCCACATCAAGGACTCTTGATATTCATCCCCTTTATGAAGAGGGTCGAGGCCTATGCCTCTTTTCCACCTTCCTCGCGCCTCCTCGCACCTCGAGTTCTAACACCCGAAACCCGAGCTTCAACACCCCAGATCCTCCAACATGTCCGGATCCGTCCCTCAAGGCCAGTGGGTGGCTTCCTCGATTCAAGAGGAGGACATTGCAAAGCTTAGGGAGGTCGGATACTTGACCGCAGACATCCAACACAGGCTTCCTGCTCCAGGGCAGGTCATCCCCACACCAGAGCCTAATGAGTGCGTCGTTTTTGTCCCGCACTTCCTCCGCGGCTTGGGCTTCACCCTCGATCCCTTTGTGAGGGGGCTCATTGTAACGCCCCGGATACAACTTTCCATATTCGTAACTCCAACTCTTGCCTTTTCCGGGGATGCGATATGTTTTTTCCTTTGTGGTTGGGTTTTTGTCTTTTGTTTTGCATTTTGTTCATGGCGTGCATCTCATCTCATAGCATTATGTGCATCGCATCCATATGTTTTCATAGAACCCGTATCCGCTCGTAGTTGTCGCGCCACCCCTTGCTTTCACTGACTGTTCCGAGACCAATCGGGTTTTTGCTTCCCTCTTGACCCTGACCAACTAACCTCTCTTGCTAGCTCCCCCCCCTCTTGGTGTGTCCAAAAACCGCTCCGAACCCGAACCGGGCTATCGTGACCGATGAGTCCAGATCATCCCCAAACGTCTATAAAACATCTCCGTTTTCACTTTTGGACTCCCTAACCCATTTATTTCGGACCGCCCGATCGCGATCGGAGGATCCAAATTATCCTCCTTTCGTATATATATAGGCCACCTACTTACTAAATCAGCCGAAACCCTAGATCCTAGCCCTCTTGTCCCATCCTTCCCGATCGCCGCCGCCACCCACTCACTTGCCTCCCTTCCTCGGGATCTCCCCTGTCCCATCCAATGTTCCATCCCCATCTCACAGCCGCCACTCCTCTCCTCCTCGGTTTGCACGCCCGGCCAACCCGAGCTCCTCCCGCGCCCGAGCCCTTCTGCCTCGAGCTCCACCACGCCTCCTGCTTCCCCGAGCACACGCGGGACTCCTCGCTCCCGTTGTCAGCCATGAGCCCCGTCCCCGAGCTTCTACAGCCCCATGGCGCCCCGACCTCCAGATCTAGAAGGTCTCGATCTCGAGTCGCCAGGCCAGACTCCGTCGCCCTCCTCCCTGTCTTCCTTCCCCTTCCTTCCTCCGGTTCCTTCTCCTCTCACATCTCGCCCTTCTCTAGTGGCGGACCTACCATTGGGGCGAGCAGGGACGGCCGCCCCGGCTCTCCTGATGCGGAGCAGGGTACCCTAGCTCGGCCTCTTTCAGTTTTAGTCGAAGGGGAGCAGCTCCATTGACGATGAGATCTATTCCTGTTGGACAGTTATGTTCCTAAGGAAGAAGAAAGAAAAGATGGGCCTAGACGGCTGGACTTTGTGGGCTTTAGTTAGCTATGGAAAGCCCATTTTTTCAGGAACCAACGCACCACGTACATCATGTGCAGGAGCCTCTAGCCTAGTGAATTGTTCGATTCAGTACCGCTCGATTGGAGAAAAATTCCCACACTGCCTCCCAAATTCCAATCCCTAGCTCACCTTCACGACCATGTTAGTAGGCAATGAGATTTAGATACATTTTTTTTATTTTCTACATGTTGTAGGTTTTGCTTGGAGTTTTGGGTCATGTTGTTACAGCCAATGAGTGTTCAGGCAACAAGAGACCATGTTAGTAGTTTCTAAGATGTTTTCTCTAATATAATTTTCCATGTTCTTAGTAGTTGAATCTTATCCATATTGAAACTCAATCTTTGGAGGCCATTTATTGTGTTGAAAACACTTGCATTTGTGCTTCAATTTTTTTGTCCTAACATGCTCGCCCCGGCTAACTTGAATTCCTGGGTCCGCCAGACCGCCACTGCCCTTCTCTGTTTTCATCGCAGGAGCACCGCACCATGGCTGCGGCCACCAAAGCTTGGAGCTCATGCCGGCAGCCGCGCTGCTCCCCTTCCCCATCGTCGCCACCCCAAGCCGCTTCCTCGCCATCCCTCGTCGCCCCGACCAGCAGCAGGTCGCCGGAGACCTCTTTGTCCTACCTCCTCTTCGTCCTCCTCCCAGGAACCTCTCTCACCGTGCTTTCCCATCGTCGATTTTTCTAGGGAACCAGGAGCTCAAGCCCCGCCAAGACCGGCGCCCTCCTTCCCGCGTGGCACCGCGCCAGCCAAGCCCCGAACCTCGCCGGTATCCCGTGCCGTTCATGTCCCTGGCCGTTTTCCTGCTCTGCTTCGGTCAAGGAGGACGACCCCAACGCCAAGTCCCCTGCTCCAGATCGAGCCGCATCACTCGCGTTGACCAGTCGCCTAGGCCGCCAGCTCGCCCGCTGCACCCTGCCTCCTCCACCGCCCTGGGCTAGACCCAGCTTGGTGAGCTGCAGCCCATCTCTAAGCCGCACCCAGTTCTCCTATCGGGCCAGCCAGATTCGGCCCATCTCATGTTTTTTTTCCTGGACGATTTTGCGATTTAAACCAGTGCATTAATAATTACAGAACATGCCATGATTTTAAATTACTCACAACTAAATAACCGTGCATCGGATTTAAATATGTCATATATGTAACTTGCTCAGTTTTTCATGCACTTTCATAATATGCTATTTTCATCCATGTTTAATATGTTTAAACATGTTGTTTGTTTAAATTTGCACAAATGCCATGTTAAAATGATTTATTTCATAACTAAATAACCGTAGCTCCAATTTTAATAAACTTTATATGTAAATGGGGTGGAAAAATGCATAGATTAACTTGGTGCACTTTGTTTTACTGCTTAACAACAATAAAATATGGTTTAGGGCAGAACAGTACCAAATCTAAAATATGCACTTGGAGATTTTCCGGAATTGTTGTCTGTTGTTCCGGCCTCATTTAAACTTGCCTAAATAGTTAGTTTAATTATGCTTCACCTCTTGCCATGTTTAATAACATTGAATATTGTTGGGTACATAAACGAGAGAGAACTAAATAATTGAATGTGGTGTTCCATCAATATGCAACTCGTTGCATATTGAGCTCCACTTAATTTGTAGTATTGTTTGTGCACTTTGCCATGCCATGCCATGCCTCATTAAACCGGACATGCATCAAACTTGGTTGTGCATCATGCCATGTTTATGCTTATGTGTTTACCATGTTGTTTGCTTCTTTCTGGGTCGCTTTTCTCGTTAGCTTCGGTTTCGTTCCTGAGTTGTGAGGATTCATTTGACCACGTCCGTTTGTCTTCTTCATGGACTCGTTCTTCTTCCTAGCGGGATTTCAGGCAAGATGACCGTCACCTTGGATCTCATTACTATCGTTGCTATGCTAGTTGCTTCGTTCTATCGCTTTGCTGCGTTACCTACCACTTGCTTATCAAGCCTCCCAAATTGCCATGAACCCCTAACCTTTGTCACCCTTCCTAGAAAACCGTTGTTTGGCTATGTTACCGCTTTTGCTCAGCCCCTCTTATAGCGTTGCTAGTTGCAGGTGAAGATGAAGTTTGCTCCATGTTGGATTATGTTTATGTTGGGATATCATAATATCTCTTATATTATTAATGCATCTATATACTTGGTAAAGGGTGGAAGGCTCGGCCTTATGCAGTGTTTTGTTCCACTCTTGCCGCCTAGTTTCCGTCATATCGGTATTATGTTCCCGGATTTTGCGTCCCTAACGCGGTTGGGTGATTTATGGGACCCCCTTAACAGTTCGCTTTGAATAAAACTCTTCCGGCAAGGCCCAACATTGGTTTTACCCTTTGCCTCACCTATGCCCTTTTTTCCCTTGGGTTTAGAACTGAGGTCATCTTTATTTAGCCCCCCGGGCAGTTCTCCTCTGACTGCTGGTCCAAACCGAGCGATGTCCGGGGGCCCCTGGGCAATCAGGGTCTATGCCAACCCGACGTCTTGCTCATCTGGTGTGCCCTGAGAACGAGATATGTGCAGCTCCTATCGGGATTTGTCGGCACATCCGGTCGGCTTTGCTGGTCTTGTTTTACCATTGTCGAAATGTCTTGTAACCGGGATTCCGAGACTGATTGGGTCTTCCTGGGAGAAGGAATATCCTTCGTTGATCGTGAGAGCTTATCATGGACTAAGTTGGGACACCCCTGCAGGGTTGTGACGCCTGGATAGTTAGCTATAGTAATCCCACGTTCATGATACTATGTCACCACGGTTACAGTTGCTAATCTCGTGCTAGTTCGAAAATCGGTTCGATTTCAAATTCAAAATCTAGCAAACAATAAAAGATTTCAAATATTAAAACTAAAATGTTCGGAGTGAGTCAAATAATGCATAAGTAGTAATGGTGGAGAAACCAAACTTTTATATAGTGTTTAACTACTCTAAAATAAATATGATAGTGGCAAAAACCAATATTTAAGTGCTATTATAATTAATAAAATACTAAACTAACTGATTTTGGGGTAAAATCTTTTGGTTGCAATGGGTTTTGTGTTATTACTAATTTAGGGATCACTTAAATAATAAGTAAAAACTAAACAGAAAAGAAAGTAAAATAAAAGAAAGAAAATAAGCCAAACAATAAATAGAAGGAAAAGAAGAAAACAGGAAATGAATGAAAAGAAAAAGGGAGAATCCCCCTAATCACGGCCCAGCTGGCCGGCCGACCCACTTGGCCCAGCCGGCCCCTCCCCACTCTCTCCATATCCCCACCCCCGTAACCCTAATCGCCCACTCACCCCACTCCCTCCCATGATTCCCTGGATGGGATCGATCCCCACCTCTCCCTCGTCTCCCTCACTGCCGCCACCTTACAGCATACGCACGGGAGAGGAGCTCCTCGCCCCGATCCCCATGGTTGCCTGCGACCGCCTCGGGCCTCCGTGCCCCTGGTCCTCTTCTCCGACTCTCGCTCGGCTCTAGTGCCTCGCACGCGTGCTCGTCCCAGCATGGCGCCTTCCATAGCCGCCCGCTTCGTTGCCATGAACCGCCGTGGCCATCGGCCTCCATTCGCCGCACCACCGTGCCCATCTGCTACTCCGACCTCCTCTTCATCGTCTTCGACAATGGGATCAAGCCCGGGACCCCTACCTCGCCGGATCGACCGTCGCCGCCGAACAGGACCACCTCGCCGGACTGCCTCCCCGTCGCCCGGTCGTCTCCGCCCTCCTCCTCAACCCCCACTGCCTCGAACCCTACGGCCCCAGTGATCGCCTCCCTTTCCTCATCTCTCCCTCATCGCGTCGTGCCTGCGCCCCTGCGGTCGAGCCCCGTGCTCGCGCCGCCCGTCGGTGCCCGCTACCACCAGCGCATGCGCGCCTCCCCTCCCGCGTGCACGCCATGCCTTGTGCCGCCCGCCTCCGTCCCTGCTTGCCGCTGCTCCGATGCGTTTTTGGCCACTGCTCACCGCCGTTGGCTGGCCTCGTCGTGGCCCTCGCGGGCGACGCTCGGGCCTGCCTCGCGCCCGGGTCGAACGCCCGCACCCGCTGCGTTTGTTCGGGCGTCGCCCACAACGCCCGCGCCCGCTAAGGCCTCCCCTCGGCCACTGAACAGGGGGCCCAGCCCCCAGGACGTTTTAGATATATAAAAAAAGAGAATTAAAATAATAATAATAAATAATAAATTAATCAATTAATTAATTAAAGAATTAATTAAACTAATTAATCCTGATTAGATTAACCTAACCACTAATTAAACTAATTGACTCTGTTTAATTAACCTGCTAACTAAACAGCCAATGACATGCGGACCCCACACGTTAGTTTGACCCAGTCAACACCCCTGTTGACTGCTGACGTCATGCTAATGCAATAATGTTATTTTTGAATTAATTAAATAATAATAATTTAGAAATTAAGTAAATCTTTAAAAATTAATATAAAATAAACCGTAGCTCGGACGAAAATACTTTATGCATGAAAGTTGTTCAGAACGACGAGACTAATCCGGATACGTAGCCCGTTCGTCTGCCACACATCCCTAACATAGCAAACACGCAACTTTCCCCCTCCGGTTCATCTGTCCGAAAACGCGAAACACCGGGAATACTTTCCTGGATGTTTCCCCCCTTTGCCGGTAACACCTCCTACTGCGTTGGAGCACACCTGGCACCGTTACTTGTTATGTCACGCATCGATATGCATCTGTTTGCATTGTATTCATTGTTTCTTCCCCCTCTTCTCTCCGGTAGACTACGAGACTGACGCTGCTACTGGTACCTCCGATCGACTACGGTGTTGACGACCCTTCCTTCTTGCCAGAGCAACCAGGCAAGTCCCCCCCTTGATCACCAGATATCGCCTATTCTACTCTATCTGCTTGCATTAGAGTAGTGTAGCATATTCTTGCTTTCCGTTATTCCTATCACGATGCATAGCCTTTGTCCTTGCTACTCTTGTTGTTACCTTTACCTGCAATCCTACATGCTTAGTATAGGATGCTAGTATTCCATCCGTGGCCGTACATTCTTGTCCGTCTGCTGTGCTATACTATCGGGTTGTGATCACTTGGGAGGTGATCACGGGTATATACTATATACTTTATACATGATACATGTGGTGACTAAAGTCGAATTGGCTTGTGGAGCACCCTTGAGTGATTCACGGATTGGGGCTGAAAGGACCTTTGTCCCAGCGGCCCTCTATGTGGATCTTCGTGGCGGAGCGGCAGGCAGGTTGAGACCACCTAGGAGAGAGGTGGGCTGGCCTGTTCGGCGTTCGTGGATACTTAACACGCTTAACGAGATCTTGGTATTTGATGCGAGTCAGCTCTTGGCCTATACACACTAACCAACTCTGCAGAGCGAGTTATGGGCACTTTCGGCGTCGTGGTATCAACGAAGCATTTTGTGGCGTCGTGGCGAGCGGCGTGTGCCGGATTGGATCGAACGCCGCTAGGCTAGGTCTGCTTCCGACAGCGTCGCAAACATGCGAGGCGTGCTAAGGCGATGGGCCCGGACCCTGTGCGCTTAGGTTTAGATCGGCGTCTTGACCTCTGTTATGCCTAGGTGGGGCTGAGGCGTGTTGATCTTCAGCGGCGGGCATGACCGAGAAAGTGTGTCCGGCCAAATGGGATCAAGCGTGTTGGGCTATCGGTGCACCCTGCAGGAAGTTAATCTATTCGAATAGCCGTGATCTTGATGGAGGGCGACTTGAGTTGTACCTTGACCTTATGACAACTAGAACCGGATACTTAATAAAATACACCCTTCAAGTGCGGATACAACCCGGTGATCGCTCTCTAACAAGGCAACGAGGAGGGATCGCCGGAGTAGGATTATGCTATGCGATGCTACTTGGAGGACTTGATCTACTCTCTTCTACATGCTGCAAGGCGAGATGCGCGAGCGTAGTCTTGACGGGATTAGTTATCCCCTCTTATTACGGCATTCTGCGATTCACCCACCGATATGTCCCTTTACACATATACCCATGCATATGTAGTGTAGCTCCTTGCTTGCGAGTACTTTGGATGAGTACTCACGGTTGCTTTCTCCCCTTTTCCCCCTTTCCTTTCTGCCTGGTTGTCGCAGCGGATGTCGAACCAGGGCGGACGCCACCGTCGGCGATTTACTCCTACTACGCTGGAGGTGCCTACTAATCGTGCAGCCCGGCGGCGACGACCGGGAGTAGTTTAGGAGGATCCCGAGCGGGAGGCTGCGCCTCTTCGATTTGTATCCCGGTTTGTGCTAGCCATCTTATGGCAACTTGTTTAACTTATATCCAGTAATCGGATATTGTTGCTTCCACTGACTTCGTCTATGATCGAGCACTTGTATTCGAGCCCTCGAGGCCCTGGCTTGTATTATGATGCTTGTATGACTTATTTTCTTTTAGAGTTGTGTTGTGATATCTTCCAGCGAGTCCTCGATCTTGACCGTACACGTTTGCGTGTATGATTAGTGTACGATTGAATCGGGGGCGTCATAAGTTGGTATCAGAGCCGACTGCCTGTAGGAACCCCCCTTCCAAACTCCTTGGCCGAAGTTGAGTCTAGTCATTCCAAAACTTTTACTAACATGGCTGTGTGGCTTACGGGCCCATGTCGCCATTCGGGTGGTATTAGGATCTTTTATTTCTCGTCTATACTCTAGGACTCTGAGCTCTCTTCTATTCGGGCTAAATGATTTTGCTAAAAAAAAGGGGACTAACTTTAGGTTCTCGAAAATAGTTTCTCCCGGAGAGCCCCTCACTCCAGATGATCGCCTGCTGCACCAGAAGATTCTGAAGATACTCTCCGATGTTCTCTTGAGAGTTTGTGCCCACCGCTTTTGCTATTCCCGACCACCGATAAATCCTTATGGATAACTTCTTACCCTTGCCATTCTTACATTCATCCCTAGCTGCTCTTGTTATTACAAGATGCATCGAATTGTTCTTCGACTTTTAAGAATCTCTTGAGCCATTGCATTCTGAGATCTTTGCCACATGAATACCCCTACGGATAATTCCTCGCACTTATCGAGTATCCGCTCATTCCCAGTTGTTCATGTGTTTCGCGAAAGACTTCGAAATACCATCGATCTTCCGAAAATCCTGAGCAACCTATTGCTCTTGAAATTCTTGCTTGCTTTCGTTATGGTTAATCCCATAAGTCTCGTAATCTTATTGGCCTCCCTTGCCTTTATCTTCTTGAGTCCCTTAATTCAATTTGTCGCAAATGTTCGCAATCCTTAATCAGATCCTAGAAATTTATCCTTCTGGCTCAGACGTCATTTTGAACATGATCTGGTTCTCAACAAATTAAATTGCCATTGATTGTACCCCTAAGTCTATTCAAATTATCCATCCTTGATCAACGCGTTTGCTTCTGATCCTTTGATTTGGAAATCATAATTCCTTTGCATTTGAGCTTGGAATTAGTCAGTTGTTTCTATAATCCGATGCCTTTGCATTCCTTCTTCCTCTGAATGAGTACCGATACTCACATCAACACTATTATGGACCGTCAGATACCTTGTTGGATTTTATCCGACAGCGTCCTTCATATTCAATAATCTTCTGAGCCGTCCTTGGATACATAATGCCTCGGGCAAATTGTATCCTCTGCATTCTCAACCATGTGCTGCTTTCGAGCTTGTATGAATTACTCCTGGAGTTGTGGTATATGTTTCTAAGATTCCCCGATGGGTTGAACATATACCTTCCTTAATTTGTGTGAACCCAAAAGTCTTCATGGGTCATGACCTTCTTGTTGGGGATGTTACTACTGGGCGTAAACCGGCCTATCTGGGCCAGGTTAACTTCATCAGTAGTTCAATGGTGTAAAAGCCCAAGAGGCATGAGTGTAAGGGCCCAAGGCACATAGTCGATTCAGAACACATGGCCGTAAACCGGCTGATGTATAAACTTGTATTGTAAGTTAGGAATAGAGAGAGACCAACCCGGATACGAATATGAACCGGAGGTTGGGGCTCTCTAAGCCGACGGGCGTCACCCGTGTATATAAGGGGACGACGCGGGGCGGTTCAAGGGACAGACAACAACAACTCGAGGCCTAGGCTAAGTTGTTTGCTCCCTAGTCATCGAGACCACATCAATCCCATCACAAACTAGACGTAGGCTTTTACCTTCATCGAAGGGGTCGAACTAGTATAACTCTCGTGTCTTTGCGTCCGCTTTAACCCCTCTAAGTTAACCCGTAGCGATGGCTCCGTGACTAAGTCCTTTCATGAGGACATCTGACGTGACAAAACCACGAAAGTTGGCGCCCACCGTGGGGCTATCGCACGATGGTTTGATGATCTTGGAGGGCAAGCTCGAAGGACTCGAAGGCTCTGCTGTGGGCGGATGACCAAGAGTCGTCGGCAAGCTCTACATCGACGATGCAGGTGGGGCCCGAGGCCGGCTCGATTAGTCTGGTACGGGTCCCTTTGGTGGCATACACGTTTTCATCGGCAAGATCGGTGAGCCGGGGCTGAGCGGACATCTGCACCGACCTCGTCGAGACGGCTCGGCGTCGTAAACCTGCCCGAGCTAAACCGGCCGTCAAGCGTGCTTCGTGGGAGTCATCCACGGAGGAAATTATGAGGAGGATCAGCATCCGGTGGCGAAACCGTCGTTTACTCTGATGACGAGTCGTCGACCGGAGAAACTGAGTCTCTGTATCAGTTGCAAGATGGCCAGATTGGGGGCTGTTCCGACGGTGTGATATTCGGACCCCTTTGATCTGCCCAACGGGTTGGAATATTCATGGAAGGTACACAAGCAATGCTTCACTCTTGACCATTGCGACAATGGTGGCCGGTTCAACGGCGATGGCGGCCGGGCTGGAGGCCTGTGCCCCCACCGGCTCAAGTTTTATCAGAACTATTCGATGCGTTGGCTGTGCTCATGGCAGAGGCCAGAGGCTAACCCGGCGGACCAGGACATTCATAACGCGGAGATTGCAAAGGTGAAGGAACAAATCACTTTCGGTCAGCGGATCTCGCAGCGCGGGCGCCAGATGGCGGCGGAGCGGGTCGCTTTGGATGCATAGCTTATAGGCTCATCTTTGGATCGAAACAGCGCGCATTAAGTCATTAAGAGGAAATACAGATCCCGTTTGCCTTCAGTTTTCGAGGGAAGAGATCTCTTCAACACCCGAGGCGAGGACGGATAATCCGCCGGTGGTAAACCGGGCGGAAGTACTGAGACGGGCGCGCCCGTTCAGCCTGCGTAATAGATCTACCTCGCCATCATACCGCACGCCTCGGGCTGTGCAAACACCTCAGTCACTACTCCAACCCGATGAATAACCTTGTTGCAGCTGTGGCACGGTTGGGCGATTCAATTGAAGGCGATTCACCACAGCGGTAGAGACGCGTCGGGTCAAGGAGCTCCTTAGGACAGCTCTGGTCCAGCAGAAGCGTATTCGTACAGCCGCGATCGGATCCACTCTACCCCCCGCCCAAGCCGGAGCTATAGCAGGCGCGTGGATGAACCGGTCGTGTCAAGTAATGCACGGCGCGGTGCGCCCCGTGGCAACAACCCGGCGGGTGGTTTCGACAATGCTTTCGGGGAGGTGGTGGACCGGGCCGGAGCACGTGGGAGGCCGAGTTAGCGACCTGACATCAGATTATCGCTTCGCCGGTTCGTCCGACCATCTTTGAGCACAGGTTACCTCTAGCTCTTTGGGGGTGCCTTGCCTCATCCCCGCTTTACGCAATGTCACGCTTGCCCAAGGATTTCAAGGGGCCTCGCAAGGTGCCAAATTACACCGCCGATCGCTCTCGAAAGCATGGATAGAGAGTTATGAGATGGCCATGGAATCTTTGGATGTGGATGAAGCCGCGTGTGCAAAGTACTTCACCATGATGCTCGAAGGCACAGCCGTACTTGGTTGAAAAACTTGCCACCCAATTCCATCGAGTTCATGGGCCCGATTGCGGACCGGTTCATTCAAATTTCAAAGATACCGTAAGCAGCCCATGTCCGTGGTAGACTTGGCGGCTTGTGTCGGTGAGGGGGAATCAACAACCCATTGGAGTGCCGCGTTTGAAGTCTTACATTCTTGGTCGGATCAACGCTGATTCTGCGATTTTGACCCTAGAGGGCAACTGCCGGTTTAAACCTTTAAAGTTGAAGCTGGGATGCATGAAGCGGTTTTGCAATGACATGGGCACTCTCATGGGCGTTTTGGTGAAGTATGCTGATTCTGATAGTACCAAGGATCCCGAGTCGATGATGATGATGAGACAGGGAAGGAAAGAAGAACAGCAACTCAAAGGCCAGCACATCACTCGGCGGGTAATGGTGGAAATAAGCGTAAGCGACGGCAACATGGACTTCGTAGCCAACACCAACGCCAGGACAAGGGCCAGGTAGCGCCAAGGGTAAACAACCGAATCGAGGTGGGCGCCTAATCCCAATCCGGACCGCTTGAACTATCTGTTGAATCAACCACGTCCGAAGCATGGGACGAAGGAGGCGCCACAAATCACCTCTGGAAGGATTGTTACATTATGCAGGAGTTCAAAAGTTCTAATGCTTTCCGGTATGATCAAGGTTCGCGGCGGTTCGAGGTCCGCCCGGGTTACGGTGGAGAAATTCGGTCCAGGTTTAATGGTAATCCGGCGGACATAACAATCAGAACAATCGAGAATAACGGGGTGGTTACAATCAGCCAGCAGCAGATCGGGTTATCGAGCAACCCAAAGCAGTTGAATGGTGGGCAGTACCACGTCTTCACTACCAGCTTAGACAAGCGAGACCGGAAGCTTGAGCGGGCAGTCAGCGTTGTTGAACCGCCATGCCTCATTACCTCGTTGGTCGAGCAGCCCATTGTGTGGAGTAGAGAGGATCATCCTCCCGGGTTGACAACCCGGTCATAGCCCTCGTGGTGGCACCTCGGTGGGAGGTTATAAGTTCACTAAGGTGCTTATGGATGGAGGGAGCAGCATCAACATCCTCGTACTCTGAGACCTTCCGTCGTATGGGGTTAACAGATAAACATCTCAAACCGTCCAATACAGTGTTCCATGGTGTGGTGCACGCAAGTCAGCATATCCGGTTGGTAAAATAGCTCGAGGTGGCCTTGGGGACGAACATGACTCGGATCGTAAACATTGACGTTTGAAGTGGTGAAAATTCAAAGTCCTTATCACGCCTGTTTGGGCGGCCGGCTTATGCCAAGTTCATGGCACGACCTTGTTATATCTATTTGCAGCTCAAGATGCCGGGTCACAAGGGACAATAACGGCTCATGGGAGCCGCAAGATCGCTTTGGAGTGTGAGGAAGGTGATGCGACTACGCAGAGTCGGTTTGTGCCACCGAGGAGCTGAAGTACTATAAGGATAATGTTGATCCGTGGACATGACTCCATTGAAGAAGCCAACTACTGAGCACGATCCGTACTGAAGTTTAAATCGGCAGCTGAGACTAAACTTGTTGACCCATTACTGGCGATTCGTCCAAGCAGTTCATCATCGGTGCCAACTTGGATCCAAAATAGGAAAGCGCTCATCGAAGTTCATCCATGAGAATCGGGACATTTTGCATGGAAGCCTTCCGACATGCGGGTGTACCGAGGGGCTCGTTGAGCACACTCTTAATGTTGATCCCAAGTACAAACCGGTAAAGCATTTTCTCCGCGGTTTAACGAGGAGAGGCGTAAGGCCATTGGAGAGGAGGTTGCGGGCTCTTAGCGGGGGTTTTATCGTTGAAGTTTTCCATCGAGTGGCTTGCTAATCCGGTGTTGGTCCTTAAGAAGAACGGCACTTGGCGCATGTGTGGATTACGGATCTTAACAAGGCTTGTCCAAAGAGATCCTTTGCCCTCCCGCATTGACCAGATTATTGATGCCATCGCAGGTTGTGGCGTTTGAGCTTTTTGGATGCGTATTCGGATATCATCGATCAAGATGGCGGTTAGGACCAGGAGAAGACAGCGTTTATCACTCCCTTTGGAGCCTTCGCTATGTGTCTATGCCTTTTGGGCTCAAGAGTGCCCAAGCAACTTATCGGCGTTGCGTCTGAAATTGCTTGCATGAACAGATCGGCCGTAATGTGCATGCCTATGTGGATGATATTGTGGTTAAGTCAAGGAAGAAGGAAACACTGATTGATGATTTGAAAGAAACCTTTGACAACCTGCGGGTTTACAAGATGATGCTCAACCCGCCAAATGTGTCTTTGGTTTCCGCGGCAAGTTATTGGGTTTTCTTGTGTCCAACGGAGGATTGAAGCTAATCCGGAGAAGATTACGGCTATCACCTCCTTGGCTAAACCAAAGTGTATTAATGATGTCCAGCGTTTGGCGGGCGGATTGCCGCTGCTGAGCAGGTTTATCGGCCGCCTCGGAGAAAGGCCATCCTTTGTACCAATCTTTGAAGAAGACGGTCGGTTTATGCAGAGTCCACCCGTGATGAAGCGTTGGAGGACTTAAAGCGGCAATTGGCCAACCCGCTTTGTGCTCGCCGCTCCCATCGACAAGGAGCCGCTTCATTGTATGTTCACGCTAACGCCAGAGGTAGTTAAGCGTTGCCATTGTGGTAGAGCGGAAGGAGGCGAGAAGGAGCATCCGGTTCAACGTCCGGTTTATTATATCGGCGAGGTGCTTATTGAGTCTAAGCAAAGATATCCGCATTGGCGAAGCTAGTGTATGGAGTTTTTATGGAAAGCGGAAGCTGAGCGATATTTCGGGCACCCCATCACGGTGGTGATTCAGCTCCCTTAGGTGATATCATACATGAGCCGGAGGCGATTGGCCGGATTGCCAAGTGGGCTATAGAGCTTGGGCCGCATGGTTTGAAGTATGTACCTCGAACGGCAGTGAGTCTCAAGCACTTGTGGATTTCATTAATGATTGGAAGGAGTTACAAGCGCCTGAAGAAAAGTCGGATCATACCTATTGGACCATCCATTTTGATGGATCCAGGCAGTTGGAGGGCTCGGGGGTTGGAGTCGTGTTAACATCCCCACGAGGTGATAAGTTTTGTTACGTCCTCCGCTTAATGTTCCCTTGTACTAACAATGCAGCTGAGTATGAAGCCTTGCTCCATGGTCTTCGGATGGCTAAGGAGATGAATCTAAGCCGGGTTAAGTGCTTCGGTGACTCGGACCTAGTGGCTCAACAGGTGTCTGGCACTTGGGATTCCAAGGACCCACTCATGGCTGCAAATCGTCGTGAGGTGGATGTTGTCGCAGGTCATTTTGAAGGCTATCAGGTGGACCACGTGGATCGTCGGAAGAACGAAGCGGCGGACGCTTTGAGCCGGTTGGGCTCTCAACGCAAACCGGTCCCGCCCAATGTTTTTCTCGACGTACTGCACAATCCGTCAGTCAAGCTCCCTGATGAAGCGGTTTGGCTATTCTGACCGGAGGCTCGGTTGGTGGCAGCTACGCATGTCATTCCGGATTGACGCTCCTTATTTGGCGTACATAAACGGGGCGAAGTTACGGTAAGATGAGACGTTGGCCCGACAGATAGTTCGGCGGTCTAAGTCTATGACCGTTGTTAATGGCGAGTTGCATCATTGCGATTAATGTCGTGGGTGTTTCAACGCTATGTGTCCCCGAGGAAGGCTGTGAAATATTGCGTGAGATCCACGAAGGAGGCCGTGGTCACCACGCCGGTTCAAAATCCTTGGTGGCTAAGGCGTGCATACGGTTTCTATTGGTTGACCGCCCATGCTGATGCGGAAGATCCGTCGAACGATGTGATGGTTGCCAAAGTTTTCCAGGCGTGCTCATGTACCGCCCAAGAGTTGAGGATGATTCCAATTACTTGGCCGTTTGCGACTTGGGGTTGGATATGGTTGGACCTTTCAAAAGGTCCAAGGACAAGAAGACACACTGTTGGTGGCGGTTGACAAATTTACAAAGTGGGGAGAGGCGTAACTGTTAGCAAGTGTGATGCAGCCACGGCGGTTCAGTTCATCAAAAGGTGATTTTCCGTTTGGTTTTCCACACAATCATTACGTATAATGGTACCAATTTGTCCAAAGGTTCCATGAAGGAGTTCTCGCGAACGTGAGCACATCCGCAGCGTTTCTTGATAGCTCACCCACAGTCCAATGGTCAAGCGGAAAGAGCCAATCAAGAGATCCCGAGAGGCATCAAGCCCGGCTTATGGTCCCTTTGCGAGAGGACACCGGGTTGTTGGGTAGAAGAGCTACCGTCGTGTTATGGAGTATAAATACTACACCTAACAGATCCACTGGATACACGCCGTTCTTTATGGTTTATGGAGCGGAGGCGGTTCTCCCCAGCGACGTCCATCATGACTCACCTCGCGTGGCAGCCTATGTTGAGGCAGATAACAAGACAGCACGACATGACGCTTTGGATCGGCTGGATGAAGAACGAGACATAGCAGCTGCTCGCTCGGCGATTTACCAGCAGGATCTTCGTCGTTATCATAGTCGCCAGGTCAGAACCAGATCCTTTCAAGAAGGAGATTTGGTGCTTCGGCTCATTCAAGACCAGACGGATACGCACAAGCTATCCCCACCTTGGGAGGGACCTTTCGTGATCAGCAAGAATCTGCACAATGGGTCGTACTATCTGATCGATGTTCGAGAGCATAAAGACTCACGCACGTCAGAAGAGGAGACCAACAGGCCGTGGAACATAGCTCATCTTCGGCCTTATTATACCTGAGCCATCGGCTCTACTTATGTACATATTATGACAGTGTATATATTATGAATAAGGCAATAAACCGGAGCCTCGGCTAAAGCGGGGCATCCGCTACATTACATCTGCGTGGTTACATGGAGTTGTTACTGCCTTAAAGCGGCCTCGGTTTACCCCTTGAGTTTGCTTTTCAAACGCTTTGTGATATCACTTGGGGGCTTGGTCGTATCCAACCAATGCAACACCTTTTGATAGGCGAAAGCCACCAGATCACTTGGGACATGGTCAAGTCTGAACCATCACGCTTCTTGATCGGCCTAAGGCCATAGAGTCACTTGGGGCTTGGTCGAACCGAACCATTGCCACGCCACTTGATCGGCATAATGCCACAGTTTCAGTTGGGGGCCTGGCTGACTTGAACCATAGCTACACCTTATTGGGAGCTTGGTCGTGTCCGACCATGGTAACATCATCTGATCGGCTCAGTAAAGCCTCTTTTTGCAAACGGTTTTATCATTGCCTTTGCTTCCATATTTTTTCATCACTGTTATTTAATTTTTGTTGCATTTATTAAACCGGCAACATTTTTAAAACCGTTTTCAAAACTATCAGTTGATGGAATTCGGTCAAATTTTTAATCCGGCGATAATTTCACCGGTTTGATGTTTTTTCTGTTAACATCCTATTATGGAGTAACAGGGGGGCTTATTATGACCCGGCACGGTTTACATGGTAAACCGGCGTGATAAATGATGAGGAGTTGTTTTCTCCTTTGACGGTAAGGGTTTATACAACCTCTGCTTCAAGATTGGCTAAGCCAACCTTATGCCCAGCAATGACAGGTATTTGATATCATAAATTTCGATTATATGCCTTAAATATTCCATTATATGAATACATGAATATCATAAACCAGCTGGTGGTATAAACCGCCGTGGCGGTTTAAGGTTTTGTAGCTGCAGGCAATATAAAGATGAAAAGTTTTGATCATTCAAGCAAGAGTATCAGCACCCATGCACGAAGGCATGTTCAAAGCAAGAGTGTTGGCTATCCTATTACAAGGCAACATGGTGCCCAAATAAGATCATTGTTTCTGGGTGGAATATAATAAAGCAGCTCTTCAAACCGGCTTCTGGTTCATGCTTGTTCGCTGCCCCGGTTTGATGGTTGTGGATCGTCCTGCGCCGCTTCAGCCTCTTCCTCTCTACCCAGCTGCTGGAAATCAATAGTGGTCCAGTCGATTCCCGTTAAAGCTTGAAAGACAGCCTCTTCATGGATCAGGGAAGTTGGGTCAATATCAGGAGCATAAGTATGCTTACGGATTGGAGGGATCAGGTTCTCCGCTTCAGGAATAGGTGCAACCACTCGCTTGTTCTGATCATCATACTGAGCTTGATAATGCGAAAAGTTGGCTTCTTTAGCTAATTGGCAAGCCAAAGGGTGCACGGCCCGGTTTATTGCTCTCAAGTCATCTTCGTTGAATTCTCGAGCCGCCTTCCTTCGATCGATAGCCCCGAGCCGCTTCAATGGGATCAAATCAGCACCCATGCTTTGGCCCGATTAAAGGCGTTGATGGCGTCGGTTCGTGCAGCAGATTTCTTCAGCTCTTCAATCCGGGCGGGAAGCATGGACAACCTCTTAAGGGTATCCTGAATTAAGGAAGGCGCCGGATTGTTATGAGATGCGGTGGAGATGATCCGCTGCGCTCCAGTATACAGTTGCTCTATTAAGGTATAGGCAGCCTTCAATTTTTTCCGAACATCTGACCCCAAGTGACCAATGCGCGTGCCTCTGATTGCAAGAGAAATTACAAACCGGACTTATCATAAGAAAGGTCAAGATTATCATAGAAACCAGAGGAAACTTACCGAAGATGGCAGCAGTTATGGAATGCACTTGCCGCTTCACGCTGGTCAGCTCGTCTACCACCGGTTTAAGGGCAGCCTCAGCATTTTCAACCTTTTTGGTCAAAGCGGCCTTTTCAGTATCCCAGCCGGCCCGCTCAGACTTGAACCACTCCTTGAGTTGTTCCACAGTAGTTAACACGGTTTTCAGCTCATCCTTGGCCTTGAAGGTTTCTGATTGTTGGGATTTCAGATTTTCTTGGAGGTCCTGGATTTGTGAGGCTTGTTGACGTATCTCACTCTGCAACAAGGAAGCATGTTACATATCGTCATTTCAAGTCCCCAGTGCATAACCTGTTATACGCTTGGCACTTGGGGGCTAATGCATATTTAATCTTCACCTGTTAATGCAATCACAAAGTCCCAAGCTCAATACAAGTATTCAACTTGGCACTTCGGGACTAATGGCTATTTATTCAAACATGTACTGATGTGGCGATATAAAATACAGTCCCGGTTTAACTATGCTAAGTTGAACCGGCTCTTGGGGGCTACATCAGCAGATTCTGAAGCATTGAGTTTATATTAAGTCCCGGTTTAACTATGCTAAGTTGAACCGGCCCTTGGGAACTAGGAGAGTTAACAAAAATGGAAATATTCAGGCAAGAAAAGAACATGGAGGTTACCTCGAGTTTCTCTTTCATCATTTTCACCAGGCCAGCTTCATAGTCACGGCTGGTATACAGCCGGTTCAAGTAGCCGGAGTGAAGGTCTTGAGGGTTCAGAGCGGCATAAGTGGCTAGATCAACATCCCACTTGCCCTTGCTCATAGTGGCAAACTCCTCCTTGGCAGAATGTTTAGATAAGGCAACTGGATTGCCCGGTTCACTATGGCCAAAACCAGTAATTACGACGTCGTCGTCCTTGGAGCCACCGATTTGACCAGAACCGCTTGGTGGTCACAGGCCGGAATGGACCGTGGATTTTTCAATCCGGTTGGGCTTCTCGGCTGATCGGCAGGAAGGCGGTGTCGATGAGGCCTTTCTTCAAGAATAAGATCGCTCATTTTGCTGTGGCGGATCATTGGGTGTGTCTTCGCAGTTATCCGCTTCAAGGTTTGGGGTGCTCCCGGTTCGAGGCGCGTTTCTTCGTCGGCGCTTTGCCTGCACGAGCCTTTTTGCTCAGCCTAGGCTTGGCCCTGAAAAAGCACAACAAGAGTTAAATACGGCATATACAACACAGTGATGCAGTAGAAGGAATATGAAAAGTATAACTTACCCAAGCACCGTTTTTAGCGGCGGCAGCTGAGTGGCTGATGACTCGCCAGAGGAGGAGTGGGAAGTGACCTGATAATCAGAATCAGACGGATTAAGGGGTTGACGAAACCAGCCTGCTTTAGGAGGAGCACTAACAAGCAAATTAGAGACCTCTGAACGGCGTTTTCGAACCGGACTGTTTGGTAAACCGGTGGAGGTAACTACCTGGCCGCTGTGCCGAGTTGTGCGGTGAGCTTCATGTTGTTGAGTCTTATAAGAAATTTGGGATCCAAGTAAGCAAGGGGATGAGAAAATTTAATTTTCCGGTTTGCCTGACGGTTTTTTAGCGAAGGCAAAGGATTTGAGTCAGAGGAGAGAACGGTTACCTCTACAACATCAAAGCATCGCTTCAAGATCATCCTGACAAACATCATCATTAATTAGGCGTGTGAAAGGTAAACCAAGTGAATCAAATTTTACCTCAAGGTCTGGATTACCCACATCATCATCCGCACCGGATCAAGAGGCGATGGTTTTTCTCTTATGAGCAGTTTTCTTGACAGCTTTTGTCTTTTGCCTAAGTGGTTTTTCCGGTTTGTCCGGTTTCTCCGGTTTCTCTTGGCGCTTTCTTGCTCGAACGGATCATCGCCTGGTTCAGCAACAATCGGTATTAAAAGTTATACCGGATGGCGATAATATATTCAGTAAAAAATAATAAGAAATCTTACACCGGGCGGTTTGTTGGTAGCGCAGAAGGGGCGCAGACCGGTCCGACACGTAGATTTTCCGGTTCGCTCAGGATCTTCTTCACCGCCTCATGACCTCGCTATTGGTAAGCTGGATGTTAATGTGTCCGGAGGGGGTCGTCGACACTACCGGTGTACTCGCACATTAAACCGGAGGCTGGGAGAGGGGCAATATGCTCCATGATATCCAACAGCGCAAGAAGGTCAATTCCGTTAAACCGTTAGCCATGAAGGCTCGAGCTTGGAGAGTTGAGGAGCATATTTACTTCTCTCACTTCGCGCTAACCTTTGTGGAAAGGGATGTGTGTTGCTCGAGTCGCTCCCATCGAAAACCGTGCAAGGGATTCTCATTGGCGTGAAGTATCTTTGCAATAAAACCATGTTTGATTCCATTCCTTGGGTGGTCATGCGTTTGACATGAGGATAAGTGACCTCCTTTCTTTTCTGAATCGCCACGCCACCTAATTCCGTGTTAGGCCCGTCTGCTGAATTCTCATGCGGCGGTTTATATGAAAGCGATCTCTAAACAGCTCCACTGTGGGTTCTTCTTGAAAGTATGCCTCACGAGCACTTGGAAGTGGCGAGATATTGGTAATGTAATTGGGGCCTATATCTTGTGGACGGAGTTGAAAATTGGCTAGCACATCTCGATAAAATTTTGAGCCGGGTGGGTTGAATCCCCGGGCTAGGTGATCTTCGAAAACTACAACCTCTCCTTCCTGAGGGGTGGGTGGACATTCTTTGCCAGGGACCCTCCAATGGATGCTATGTTTACTGGCTAAAGCGCCAGTCAGGACCAGGTTGTTTAATTGAGTCTCAGTGACACGGGAAGGAGCCCAGTTGCACTCATACACTTGTTTGGCCATCTAAAAAAGATATATAAATCCGGTTCGAAGAAATATGGTGGGATAAAGAGAGAACCGGTGTACAATGATAAACCAGAGTTTTATGAATCGACAGTATCTGCTCCAAAAATTCTGGCGGTTCAACAAGAGGGCTAATGGTGTATACCGGTTTATCTAATTTTTTCTATGTTAAGTTAAACCGCCTGGTATAAGGTCTAAATATTGAAAGCAATGAAGGTTGCGAACGGCTAAGTGTGCAGAAACAGGTTTCGCAAGTTTTTTCTACAACGAAGGATCTGATGCCAAATCGGAAAATAAGAAAAATATTCAAAAAAGGAAGACAGCAGAGTAGTATTGATACAATGAGCAGAGAGGATGCACGAGATCTTTGGATGCACGCACGAGACTATAGGCGGAGCATAAAAGTTGCTGCTAATCAGCACAAAGTATCACAGATATATTCAAGAGTCTGTTATGAACAGGAACAGTTCATGGAGTGCAGCAGGACGAAACCCTAGAATGGATCTAGGTCAAAAGGAACCGAGGACCTACGAGTCAAGGAGAGGGAAAGAATCTGCGTTTCTACAGTGCGTTCAGGTCGATGCGGCGCCCAAGACGGTCGCAGAGGTCGACCAGCGCGGCGAGCTCGAGGCCAGCGACGCGAGGAAGACGAAGAGAAAGGGGACGAAGGGAGAGAAGGGATGACCCTTCGGGCCTAATTATAAGGCAGGATACCGTGTCGGTAGCGCGGAATCAAGGAACCATAACCTAAGCGAAGTTGTCGCCTCGATTATTGCGGATCTATTAAAACAAAGAAGATATCGCGGATGCTATCTTTCCGAGGACGTCGGACGGTTTACAAAGACCGGAGAAAAGTGACATCACGGCGGTTCAATGATTTCAAGAAGGCATTGAAGATAAAGGTGTTTTCGAAGGATTGACATGAGCTGTTCAAATCAATCTGGGGCCTAATGTTGGGGATGTTACTATCGGCGTAAACCGCCTATCTGGGCCGAGTTAACTTCATCGATGGTTCAATGGTGTAAAAGCCCAAGAGGCATGAGTGTAAGGGCCCAAGGCCTGTGGTTGGTTCAGAACTCATGGCCGTAAACCGCCTGATGTATAAACTTGTATTGTAAGTTAGGAATAGAGAGAGACCAACCCGGATACGAATATGAACCGAGGTTGGGGCTCTCGAGAGCCGAAGGCGTCACCCGTGTATATAAGGGACAACCGGGGCGGTTCAAGGACGAACAACAACAACTCGAGGCCTAGGCTAAGCTGTTTGCTCCCTAGTCATCGAGACCACATCAATCCCATCACAAACTAGACGTAGGCTTTTACCTTCATCGAAGGGGCCGAACTAGTATAACTCTCGTGTCTTTGCGTCCGCTTTAACCCCTCTAAGTTAACCCGTAGCGATGGCTCCGCGACTAAGTCCTTTCATGAGGACATCTGCCGTGACAAAACCACGACACTTCTAGTATTCCGCAAGTTAAACTTTCAAACTCTAAACATTCTTAACTGAGAGCAGTAAATGAGAAGTTGTGTATTGGAGATGTGGGAGACGACCTTGAACATTGCATTCATGCCCATGGACACGATGCAGATCTTATCATGCATGCTTCTCTTAAACCCTCTTTGGTATAAGTTAATCTTATATATGGGAATTGGTCTTTTGCAACCGTGCCTTCGACCAAATTTTCTTCTTGATTACATTTCTCGGATAAGTTAGAGTACTTGCCTTCTGTAGATCAATACGCCTGCCAACCTCTATTTTGATCTGCCTTCTTGTATTACCCCCATGGTATCTCGAGGATATATCTTATGAATTTCTGATGAAGTAGTACCTTTCCCCGTCATAGTCACTCCACGGGTTCTGGATTGTCGTTAACCGAGAACACCGATTTGTGAATCGAATCAACACTGAGATACAATACTCTCAGTACTTTGTTGTTGGGAAGTTTAATACTCCATCACGTCACTCCTAGCCTGATCGGCTACATCATTATCATGCTAATTTAAATATGCTACCTGGTCCTTAATCCCGGAGCACAACTTTCGATGATGAGCTAAGCTTACGTCAATTTCCTCGTCTTATCATTCCACCTCGAACAACAATCTTGATTCCGAGTTGGTGTCATATCCGTGGTTCAAATAATCTTTTGCTGCATCAGTTCTTTTACTTGATGTAGTGGATATTCGATTACTTCTTCCTGGAGCCTCTCGACAAAATTTGTCATGATCATTATCAACATTTTGACTCCTTCCAGGTTTCCAATTGAATTCATGATGAGAAATACCATCCTTGCCCTCGATGAATTTTATTATCACCGACCACTTTATTGCCTTCCCACCAACACAAGCTTGTTCGTGTTTGGTGTTATACCTTCAGTTCCTTGCTATCCAACAATTGGTTTTCTTTACCTTGGAACATTACCATTTATTATGTCATCAATGTTGTGAGAATTTCACCACCTCTTAAGAAATTCTTATAACAGTGATGCTTCTCGCCATCACCATTCTTTTGGCCCCCGTGTTGAGTGAACCCTATTGTTTTGAGGTGAATGGCCGATAGTTTCGTTATCGAATCACCATTCTAACTTTGAACGTCCTACTTGGTCCATATTTCCAGGTGCATTTTCATTCAATATTTAATTGTGGAAATCCATCTTTTGGATATCTTGATGAATTGTCGTTTAGTTCATCAGCCACCTCCTCATCCTCTCCTTCGTTTAATGATGAACTCATGATTCGAAACTTGCTTCCATAGTTCAATTCCCGAGAATCTTGCAATGTCATTTCGTCTATTTGTGTTGCACCTTTTCTTCTCAGACATCCTGAGCCTGAGGTATCATGACACCAATCGGATTTGAATCTCGGTCAAATATGATGGTTGGAACGTATTTTCAAGAGTTATAACATTGGTCATTATATGACCCGGGAAGGGGTGTCATGCCGAGTACACCTGGCTGGAGGACCTAGTGTTATAGTTTCCTTTTTAACAAGGTTAACCATTTTTCCATGAGGAAATTGAATGCCTTGTTTAATAAGTTATCCTGATGGATCCTTCGTGTATCCGAAGTCCGACCTTTGCTTGAAGACCATGTCAATGCTATCTCGAAGCATGCATGTGGTACTCCTATCATCAATAAGAACACTCGAAGCACAATGTTAAATTTTCTTAATCAAATTATCCAAACATCGTTGTATGGGTAATGTCATGAAATTTCTCTTCCCTTTCCTAAAGCGTTTTCTACATTATATCCTGTCATGGATATCATGCTCTGCTTGTCCTTGGGAAGGGTATCCCCCTGAAATAGGTGTTTAAACACGTTTTCCTTTCCATTATTTTGTTTAACCTTTCTTGTAATCTACTTAACTGAGCAGTGATAATTCCCTGCTTAGGTAAGCACCTCGTTGTACCACTCTGTCAGTAAGACCCTCTTACTATTGTTGATGACATTACGGTAACCATCGATGGACAAGAACTTTGCCTATTGGTCCGCCTTGTTCAACGAGCAGGAAAATGGTTCTCTCCGTCCCTCGCCCTTGGTACTGATGTTGTTGCCAACATAACTGACAGGCTATCCTCTGACATGCCTTGCTTACATTATCATGCAAGACGTCGTCGCCTTTCCTACTTTTAACCCCCATGGTGGGCCCATAACCCACAGATCCACAGGATCGAAACCTGACTCTCCTGCACACCCCCCGGTTTCCCAAGTTATCCCTCGCGTGTGGCCTCGTATGTAATTCACAGGCCACCTTCCTAGTGATCTATTCTCGTAACAGACGCAATACTTAATCTCGTTGCTCTGGACCCCTATCGCACCTTGTTTCAGACATCGAATGATTGCCTGCTCGCTCGAAACTTCTCACGGTACCTCCTTACTTTGCTCTCGATAATCACTTGAGTTTCAATTCGGGAGTTACTTTACGCCATCTTCCCCGATGTTATCGACCAAATAGTCAAACCTTGCAGAGGTCCGTTCTCCTGGAATACCCACCCTTTATTCTTTCGTAAGTACGATTGAGTTCTTGAAGAAAGGATGCCGACTTCATCATAGTGACCTGAAGCAGAGAAATGAAGACATCAACGAAAGGGATCAACCTCTTTGAAAGGGCAGCCAAGACCGAGAAGACTCGTTAGGTTTTTCGCTACCAGCACCTTTCCCCCTTAGTCCCCCTCTTAAATCTCGGGACGAGATTTCTTGTAGTGGAGGAGAATTGTGACACCCGGATAGTTAGCTATAGTAATCCCACGTTAATGATGCTATGTCACCACGGTTACAGTTGCTAATCTCGTGCTAGTTCGAAAATCGGTTCGATTTCAAATTCAGAATCTAGCAAACAATAAAAGATTTAAAATATTAAAACTAAAATGTTCGGAGTGAGTCAAATAATGCATAAGTAGAAACGGTGGAGAAACCAAACTTTTATACAGTGTTTAACTACTCTAAAATAAATATGACAGTGGCAAAAACCAATATTTAAGTGCTATTATAATTAATAAAATATTAAACTAACTGATTTTGGGGTAAAACCTTTTGGTTGCAATGGGTTTTGTGTTATTACTAATTTAGGGATCATTTAAATAATAAGTAAAAACTAAACAGAAAAGAAAGTAAAATAAAAGAAAGAAAACAAGCCAAACAATAAATAGAAGGAAAAGAACAAAATAGGAAATGAATAAAAAGAAAAAGGGAGAATAGCCCTAATCACGGCCCACCGGCCCAGCTGGCCGGCCGACCCACTTGGCCCAGCCGGCCCCTCCCCACTCTCTCCATATCCCCACACCCGTAACCCTAATCCCCCACACGCCCTACTCCCTCCCCCTGATTCCCCTGGATCGCGATCGATCCCCACCTCTCCCCTCGTCTCCCTCACCCGCCGCCACCTTGCAACGCATGCATCAAAGAGGAGCTCCTCGCCCCGATCCCCATGGTTGCCTGCGACCGCCTCGGGCCTCCGTGCCCCTGGTCCTCTTCTCCGACTCTCGCTCGGCTCCAGCGCCTCGCACGCGTGCTCGTCCCCGCGCCCAAGGGCCTTCCATGGCCGCCGCTCGCTGTCGCGAACCGCCGTGGCCATCGGCCTCCATTCGCCGCACCACCGTGCCCATCTGCTACTCCGACCTCCTCTTCATCGTCTTCGACAACGGGATCAAGCCCGGGACCCCTACCTCGCTGGATCGACCGTCGCCGAACAGACCACCTCACGGACCGCCTCCCGTCGCTGGTGCGTCTCCGCCCTCCTCCTCAACCCCCACTACCTCGAACCCTACGGCCCCAGTGAGCGCCTCCCTCTCCTCATCTCTCCCTCATTGCTCTGTGCCCGCGCCCCTGCTGTCGAGCCCGATGCTTTCGCGCCGCCGTCGGTGCTACCACCAGCGACAAGCACCTCCCCTCCCGCGTGCCGCCATGCCTTGTGCCGCCTGCCTCGTCCACCTTGCACTGCCCGTCACGGTTTTGCCATCTACGCCACCGTTGGCTGGCCTCGTCGTGGTCTTCACGGCCGACGCTCGGGCCTGCCTCGCGCCCGGGTCGAACGCCCGCACCCGATGCGTTTGTTCGAGCGTCGCCCACAACGCCCGTGCCCGCTAAGGCCTCCCCTGGGCCACTAAACAGGGGGCCCAGCCCCCAGGACGTTTTAGATATATAAAAAAGAGAATTAAAAAAATAATAATAATCAATTAATAAATTAAAGAATTAATTAAACTAATTAATCCTGATTAGATTAACCTAACCACTAATTAAACTAATTGACTATGTTTAATTAACCTGCTAACTAAACAGCCAATGACATGCGGACCCCACACGTCAGTTTGACCCAGCCAACACCCCTGTTGACTGTTGACATCATGCTAACATCATGCTGATGCAATAATGTTATTTTTGAATTAATTTAATAATAATAATTTAGAAATTAAGTAAATCTTTAAAAATTAATATAAAATAAACCGTAGCTCGGATGAAAATACTTTGTACATGAAAGTTGCTCAGAACGACGAGACGAATCCGGATACGTAGCCCGTTCGTCCACCACACATCCCTAACATAGCAAACATGCAACTTTCCCCCTTCGGTTCATCTGTCCGAAAACACGAAACACCGGGAATACTTTCCCGGATGTTTGCCCCCTTTGCCGGTAACACCTCCTACTGCGTTGGAGCACACCTGGCACCGTTACTTGTTATGTCATGCATTTATATGCATCTGTTTGCATTGTATTCATTGTTTCTTCCCCCTCTTCTCTCCGATAGACTACGAGACTGACGCTGCTACTGGTACCCCCGATCGACTACGGTGTTGACGACCCTTCCTTCTTGCCAGAGCAACCAGGCAAGCCCCCCCCCCCCTTGATCACCAGATATCGCCTATTCTACTCTATACTGCTTGCATTAGAGTAGTGTAGCATGTTGCTGCTTTCCGTTATTCCTATCCCGATGCATAACCCGTCCTTGCTATTCTCGTTGTTACCTTTACCCGCAATCCTACATGCTTAGTATAGGATGCTAGTATTCCATCCGTGGCCATACATTCGTGTTAAATGCCACATGCTATACTATCGGGTTGTGATCACTCGGGAGGTGATCACGGGTATATACTATATACTTTATACATGATACATGTGGTGACTAAAGTCGGGTCGGCTTGTGGAGCACCCGCGAGTGATTCACGGATTGGGGGCTGAAAGGACCTTTGTCCCAACGGCCCTCTGTGTGGATCTTTGTGGCGGAGCGACAGGGCAGGTTGAGACCACCTAGGAGAGAGGTGGGCCTGGCCCTGTTCGGTGTTCGCGGATACTTAACACGCTTAAGGAAATCTTGGTATTTGATCTGAGTCTGGCTACTGGCCTATACGCACTAACCAACTACGCGGGAACAGTTATGGGCACTCGGCGTCGTGGTATCAGCTGAAGCATTTCATGGCGTCGGCGATTGGCGCGGCCGCCGGATTGGACTGGAACGCACTGCTAGGCTAGGTCTGCTTCCGGCCCGCGACGCAACATGCGTGTGTGCTAAGGCGATGGGCCCGACCTCGTGGCGCTTAGGTTTAGATCGGCGTGTTGACCTCTCTGTTATGCCTAGGTGGGGCTGCGGCGTGTTGATCTTCCGTGGCGGGCATGACCCGAGAAAGTGTGTTCGCCAAATGGGATCAAGCATGTTGGGCTATGTGGTGCACCCTAGGAAGTTAATCTATTGAATAGCCGTGATCTTTGGTAATGGGATCGACTTGGAGTTGTACCTTGACCTTATGACAACTAGAACCGGATACTTAATAAAACACACCCTTCCAAGTGCGGATACAACCCGGTGATCGCTCTCTAACAGGCAACGAGGAGGGGATCGCGGGTAGGATTATGCTATGCGATGCTACTTGAGGACTTCATCTACTCTCTTCTACATGTCAGCAAGACGGAGTCCGCTGAAGCATAGTCTTCGACAGGATTAGTTATCCCCTATTATTCGGCATTCGCAGATTCACCAATCGATATGTCCCTTTACACGTATACCCTTGCATATGTAGTGTAGCTCCTTGCTTACAGTACTTTGGATGAGTACTCTGGGTGCTTTCTCCCCTTTTTCCCCTTTCCTTTCTACCGGTTGTCGCAACCGGATGTCGGAGCCAGAGCCGACGCCATCCGTCGGCATTTACACCTACTATGCCGGAGGTGCCTACTACTACGTGCAGCCCGCCGACGACCAGAGTAGTTTAGGAGGATCCCGTGCAGAGGCCCGCGCCTCTTTCGATCTCAGATCCCGCTTTGTGCTAGCCATCTTATGGCAACTTGTTTAACTTATGTCTCAGATCAGATATTGTTGCTTCCACGACTCGCCTATGATCGAAAGCACTTGTATTCGAGCCCTCGAGGCCCCTCGCTTGTATTATGATGCTTGTATGACTTATTTTCTTTTAGAGTTGTGTTGTGATATCTTCCGTGAGTCCTCGATCTTGATCGTTACCGCTTTGCAGTATGATTAGTGTACGATTGAATCGGGGCGCACAAGGGTATAAACTTTGAGAGCCGTGTCTGCGTTATGTGGCGATGGGAATTTGTTGATATCCGGTTGTAGTAAACTTGAAGTAAACTCTTCTAAAATACACCAACCGTGTGTGTAACCGTGAGTGTCTCTTTTTGGGGTTGATCGAGAGGAGAACACGGTTTCTGGGTTATGTCTAACGTAAGTAGGAGTTCAGGATCACTTATTGATCATTACTAGTTGACGCTTGCTAAGCTCCTCTTCTCGCTCTTGTTCGTAAGTTAGCCACCATACTTTGCTTAGTCGCCGCAACCTCACCACTTTACCCCTTCCTTTCCCATTAAGCTTTGCTAGTCTTGATACCCATGGTAATGGGATTGCCGAGTCCTCGTGGCTCATGATTACTACAACAACAGTTGCATGTACAGTTATGCGATGATCATGACGCGAGAGCGATGTTTGCTTGTTTTGGAGTTCTCCTCCGCTTCTTCTTCGATCAGGGATAGGTTCCAGTGTCGGCTGCACAGGCTAGCGGTGGTGGATATTGTTTGAGTTTCGTTTATGTTTCATCCGTAGTCGGATGTTGATATCATGTATGTTGTATTGTTGTATTCATGTGTCATTGTATGTCTTGGATGTATCCCCACTATTATGTAATGTTGATGTAATGATATCCACCTTGTAAAAGCGTCTTCAAGATGCGCTTCTATCCTTGGTGGGACCTTCGAGTTCCTTTAGGATAGGGTCGCATCTTGGGCGTGACACTCGTGTTCTATTATGGGTTGGATTTTCACGATCTGGCTCCGGACGCTATCCTCCATATCTAAATGTTGATTATCGTATGCGAGGCTTTTCTCCACGCCACCCCACACTTCGCTTATGGCTCAAGACCTTCAATGTGACGCCAAGATGATCGAGGGGCGACATGTGGAGTCTTGAGGTGCCGTAATAAGCGTAAACGCCGATGCCCCATGGCCGAGGGTTCTTTCCCGTAAGTATCCGATGTATGGCAACGGAGGTGGTTTTATGTCACGGCTCCCGTGAGGCACAAAGTGGGTGGCTGCCCCGAGTTTCGCTTTCGGGCCCCGTCACAGCTTGGCGCTCTTGGACAGACGTGGGACGGAATTGGGGGCGCGGTGATGTACCAATCTGCAGAATCGCATCCGGAGCTTCTTGAGAGGGACATTAACCTTGTCAACATAATGCAAGTGATGTTAATCCGACGGATGTTGCCGTGCCAACGCCGGCCTCTCCGGATGTGGGAGTTCAATCCGGAGGGTCCGTAGACTGTTAAGAACTTCTTCGGCTTGAAGCCCGAAGAGATGTGCAAATTATTCTTCGGACGAAAAGTAGTGTGTCCGGATACCACCGAGGATGCGGGCCTAAGCTGCAATCGCCTAGATACTCAAGTAAGTAGCTTTGATACTGGACACCCTGTTTTGTATTTGTCATGATTGTTTATTCTGAAAATCATCCACGTCCAGGAATGGCCCAGCAAGGTGGAGAGAATCAGATGTTTGGCGTCACTTCCCAAAGGCTCGCCCGCCCCCACCATGGCCAAGATGCTCGACCGGGTACTCAGCAGAATGCCCTCGGGGAAAGTCGAGGGGAGGAACGAAGAAACCGAACCCCATGTGCTACGCATCCGAACCGGGGGAGTTGTTACCTCCCCCAAGGAGAATAGTCGGGGAGGAGAGGCTAAGGCCTCCTCCCCACGCGGGAAGAAGAGGGCCGCCTCCGAAGATTTGGAGGCGGAGATGCCCAAATTAGGGAAAAAGACATCCCCAGGGGGCCTTGCGCTGACGGGCACCCCCACCGCACTATGCCCTCCAACGGGCCAGCCCTCCACCGAGCTGTAAGTCAATCTACAATCCGAAGGTACTGTGTTTTTCCTAGATCAATAACCAGGATTCAACTTTTTGCAGTCCGGCTAGCAGCTCTTCTCAACAGGGTTCGTCTTCGGGGGACCTTCCTCCGGAGATGATGGAGAGCGAGACCCCACCCCTTCTCCGACTCATAAAGCGGGCGACACCGAGTGTCGTCACGGAGGAGTCCGGATCTGCCGAAGCCTAAAGCCAATCCGTCGGCCGTCCTGCACCCAGAGCATTTGGCTACAACGGGGGCTGATGGGAAGAGTCCGGCGCAGTTTGATGTCCGACCGGATGTACTAACGGATTCACTGGAGCGAGCTGCGCTCTCAGAGGAGCACCGCTCATTAATGAGCGCGGTGCTCAAGAAGATTTCGTCCGCTACCGGCGGTTTGAATGAAGCATTCACAAGCCTGCTCAGAGGCTTAGAGGTATGTAATGGAGAATTCACTATTTCTTTGGTTGTAAGGCACGCGCTAGGTGTGCTCCATATAGATAGCAGCCCCTGAGACTCTGGTTTCCCTCCCTAGGCGGCAAACGGAGGATCATAAACCAATGATTTATTTTGGAAGTATGTGTAGTTACCTGTGGGTCCGGCCGCCGGCCCGTCCGTTGACGTTACCGAGCTGACGAGGCAAATTGGATCAATTGATGCCGACATCACTCTGATGAATGAGCGGCTGGATAAATCACAAGGTATGTGTCCTGTCTTTCCATTGCATAGGAAAATATTAAGGTGGCACACATTAATGTAATATGTTCGGACTGCAGATGGTGCTGCTGCCGTGGAGGCCCTGAGGGCGGAACTTGCTCTAGCCAAGGAACAAGCTCGGGTGAGCAATGCGGCTGCCCTAAAGGCGGCCGAGGAATTGAGAGCCGAACAGGCTGCTCATCGCGGAAGTGAGGGAAAGATAGCCGGAATGGCTATCGAGTTAAAAAATGCCGCTGACCGGTATGAGCTCCTGAAAAAGGAGCATGAGGATAAAATCGGCTGACCTGAGCAAGGCACTTAATGCCACCAGGGAAATACGGACCGCACTCAGGGGTGCGCGGGAGGAGCTTCAACAGGCCGGTAAAATCGCGGCTGGGGGCTCCTATTTGCTGCGGACGAAGTTCGTAGATCCGAAGTACGCTCCCATGGATGGACGCTGGTGTTCGGCGGACGCCTACGCGGACCTGGCGAAGAGTACGGCTGATGCTGTGGAGTTCTTCAAAGATCAGGGTGAGAAGGAGGTGGAGAAGCTTTTCTGGTCGCAGTTCAATGCTCCCACTCACCCGCTGCCGTTAAGTGATAGGATGGATGTTGTAGCGGAGCTTCACAGGCTGTCCGGTCTTGCCATGCGGTCTGTAATAGACCATCTTTGGCCGAAAGGGCCTAAACCGGACAGTTACTTTGGTTTGGTGCAACAGTTCCTTGGGGCCGTGCCTCGGATCGATGCCATGAGGAGGTCGGCATGCATAGAAGGTGCACGGATGGCGCTCGCCCGCGTTAAAGCCTATTGGACGGATATGGATGCCACCATGATAGCGGCCCAGGATTCGGTGGGGGGCCAATATCTGGCCGAGCACTACTTGGCGCAGGTCACAGAAGGTGCCCGTCTAATAGAGGCGCATTGCTCGAAGAATGTCCTGTTCGAATGAACGGAATCATTGTAGAAACAATGTTTATTTAAATTATGAGGCTAGATTTATACTATTTGCCTGAGAGTATGATATTTGCCTTGTTCGTTTATATATATATATATATATATATATATATATATATATATATATATATATATATATATATATATATATATATATATATATATATATATATATATATATATATATATATATATAATCCTAAAGTTAGCAGTCGTTGGCTTCAGCCCCCACGCATACAATACGGGGGTGTTCGTGAAAAAATATGCTTAATCACACTTGATCCAACGTCTTGGTCCATTAAGGAGGTGATAGCACGACGAACTAGGCAACCGGACTATATAGTTGTAACACTTTCGCTTAGCCACGGGATTCTAAAGTCGGGCTACTATGTAGCCCCTGGTACCTTCGCGTGCATCCGAATACGGGCGCGTATGTACCTGGCCGGGTAATGGCCCTTCGTTAATGCGAAGGAATCCTAAAGATTCTGGTGAGTCCTCGAGTGGTTGACCAGTCTCTCGTTGTATCATGACAGTCTGTTTTCGGCTTTCTCTACCGAGGTGCTCGTCCGGAATAACCAGGGCACAATCACAGTAGTTCTCCTTTGGCCACCCTAGCCGATAATAACGGAACGTATATGGCAAACCGAGAGCCGGGCAAACCCAACATTTGACCAAAGACATGATTCGGAGCTGATGCATATAAGGCCTAACTTGTGACGCCGAACACTCCCGAAGGTATTCGGACTTTATAACAGATGATGGGCTCAAGAATGCCCATTCATTACAAAACCTGTGTTTCCCGGTACGTGCGTTAATCTGTCGTGGCGAAATGCCAAAAATGGCAGTATCCTCTGTGGGTATGGAACCCATGGGATGGTTAAACAACAAGAGGCAATAGAAAAGGTACACAGGGGCTTAATCTAAAAAGAAACCTGTTGAACGGGGCCCTGCTGCACGCCTGCGCCTTTGTCTCTGTTGTGTCGTATCCTGGAAGGGTATCCCGCGAAAGTTGTATGCGGAAAAAGAAAACTCATAGGAGGTTACGACGTTAGTACGCGATGGATAAAAGTGTAAGCCGTTGGCCTGCCAATAAGGTTGAGCCAAGTGTGGGGCTTTATTAGGTAGCTATAGCCCCTGGTATCCGCTATAGGATTACATATACGGTGCCCTGGTTCGATCCGGGCTACCGGACTCGTCTAACCGTGTCCCTGGTCTTTAACGACCGGTCATATTTTTTGATGTTGGAGGTCGCTTATAATCCGGCCGCGAGGGCCGTCGCGTGTTCCTCTCCGTGTGACGAGCGCTCTGTTATTCTGCTAACGGTGATGACGCCGCGTGGACCGGGCATCTTAAGTGTAAGGTAGCCATAGTGCGGCAATGCGTTGAAGCGGGCGAAGGCCATTCTTCCGAGCACTGCGTGATAGTCGCTTTGGAAGGGTGCGATGATGAAGAATAGTTCTTCGCTTCTGGAGTTGCCTGGAGAGCCGAATGTTACCTCCAGTATGACGGAGCCCCTGCTGTAGGCTTCAACGCCTGGTATCACCCCTTCAAAGGTGGTGTTGCTTTGGCTGATTCTGGATGGACTTATCCCCATCCTGCGGACAGTGTCCTCGTATATTAAATTGAGACTGCTACCGCCATCCATGAGGACCCGGGTGAGACGGTGCCCGTCGATCATTGGGTCAAACACCAAGGCCTCTGATCCGCCGCGCCGAATACTAGTCCTGCCATCCAAGTGATCGAAAGTGATCGGATAGGACATCCAGTAGTTAGATGTGGGAATAATGGACTCTATATTGCGCGCGTCTTTATGCGCGCGTTCGTGCCTTCTCATGGGTGGGCGAGTCGCGTGGATCATGTTCACTGTTTTAGCCTCTGGCGGGATTTTCTATCCCCCAGTGCTCTGCTGGCGAGGTTCGTCCTCGTCCTCGCTTGGTGTTTCCCCTCCCTTGTGTTCGGCATTTAATTTTCCGGCCTGCTTGAAGACCCAGCACTCTTTGTGCGTGTGGTTCGCAGGTTTGTCAGGGGTGCCATGAATTTGGCATAGTCTGTCCAGGACTCTGTTCAGACCGGACGGTCCCTCTTTGCTGCCTTTAGATGGCTTATTTTGTTGATTAGGTCGAGAGCCCCTGAATCCGGCATTAACCATCGTGTTATCCGGGCTCTCTTCCTTGTTTTGGCGTTTGTTTTTGTGACGTCGTGGCTTTCCGTTGCCATCCCTTATTCCGGATGTGCTGGGGTCGCTGGTGCCTTTACGGGCTAGCCAGCTATCTTCTCCCGCGCAAAAGAGGGTCATAAGGCTTGTTAGGGCTGCCATTGTCCTTGGCTTTTCTTGGCCGAGGTGTCTGGCAAGCCACTCATCACGGATGCTATGTTTGAACGCCGCTAAGGCTTTGGCATCCGGACAGTCAACAATTTGATTCTTCTCAGTGAGGAATCTGTTCCAAAGCTTGCGGGCGGACTCTCCGGTCTGTTGGACTATGTGACTTAAGTCGTCAAGATCCGGAGGCGGACATAGGTCCCTTGAAAATTGGTCCCGAAGCGCCCTCGAGTTCCTCCCAGCTCCCAATTGAATTTTCGGGAGGCTTTTCAACCAAAGCCGAGCTGGTCCCTTCAGCTTTGAGGGGAGGTATTTGATGGCGTGAAGGTCATCCCCACGAGCCATATGTATGTGCAGGATAAAGTCCTCGATCCGCACTTCAGGTCTATTGTTTCGTCAGATGCCTCTATGTTCACTGTGTTTAAAGCCTGTGGAATTCATGGTCCAAGATTCATCAAGAAAGCAGGGGGGTGAGCAGCCCTCCGTATTTGGACGTCTTGGGCATGCCGTCGGCTGTTGTTGTGTTCGGTGTTTATTCCAAACTGGTATTTGGTTGTCATAACTGTTTTGACGACCACCGTCCCCCTCCGGGGTGTGTCCTTTAGATCCGTAGAGCAGCTTTCTTATCCAGGTACTCACATAGATCGTGCGAGTCTTCCGTAGTTTTATTGCAGTTATGAAGTGGTATGTCTTGTCTCCTGGTCGTGTTATTCTTTGGTGGAACGGCCTCGTCGTCGAATTCTGGCAGTAGCTTTCGTTTTGGGTAGCTCTTTGTGTGGCGATCGTCGCCATATCTTTCTTTAGTGTCTAGCACTTTGTTCCATCTGCGATTGAGCGTTTCCTATGAGGCTTTAAGCCGTTGCTTCTGCCTCTTCAGACTTCTCGCTGTGGCCATAAGATTTCTGTGGAGGTTCTCTCGTCCCACGCGCTCTTCCGGAATGATGAATGCGTCATCGTCCGCACTGTCTTCTTGTCCTGGGCCGGTTTGATGAACTCGTCCCTCTGGATCATTGTCTTCGGGCGTCTGCTCCGAGCTATATTCGGCGTGACCTGGTTCGTCCTACTTCATCGCTGGTTTCGGTTGGTCGTTGTTTCCTTCAGGGTTGACTGGAGTATCCATCCTTCTGGCGCTCTTGCTGATATTTTTGTTGTTGCTGGATTTGGAACGGCGTCTATGCCGTCGCTTTGGTTTTTGCCCAGGGGTTTTATCCTCCGGATTGTCACCGTCGTCTTCCTTGGGCATATCGACCATGTATATATCATGTGACGAGGCGGGAATCCGGTACCCCATAGATTTTGAGTCTTCTCCTGCATCATCGTCCATACCGTCGATGCCTTCGGAGTCGAAGTCAAGCACGTCAGTTAAATCATCAACCGTGGCTATGAAATGGGTGGTGGGTGGGCAACGAATTTCTTCGTCGCCTGCTTCCCACTTGAGCCGGACATAGTTCGGCCCGGAATTCTCTGTTAGAGAGAGAGTTTTTAATGAGTTTAGTATGTCGCCAAAGGGCGAGTGCTGGAAGATGTCCGCAGCGGTGAACTCCATTACCGGGGCCCAACCGGGCTTGGTAGGCTCGGGAGCGCGCAGACTGGGACCTACAACCGGATACGAATCCGGAGGCCCGGGGTCACAGGCTTTCCCAAAGGTGGGGGTTGTGTTCGGCTCCATCGCCGATGAGGGTACGGCCTGCAGGGCGGGGTCCAGCCCTCCGTCCTTAGGCAACGCATCCTGCCCCGGATTTAGATCCGAAGCTTCTGCCGGGGTGATATCCCGAACATCGTCTGACGGCAGGTCTAAGCCGTGCTCTTCATGGCTATTCGGCGCTCCTGACGCGATCTGCTCCAGATGACCAAGCGAATCGGTCCGCAGTGTGAAGCCGCCGAACACGGAGATCTGCCCGGGGTGGAAAGTCTCGCCCCGGATAGCATCGTTGACGATGATTGAAGGAGCCATCAAGCCTGACAGCGACGACACAGAGGAACTCTCAATGAAAGCACCAATGTCGGTGTCAAAACCGGCGGATCTTGGGTAGGGGGTCCCGATCTGTGCGTCAAGGCTGATGGTAACAGGAAGCAAGGAACACAGATGTTTACCCAGGTTCGGGCCCTCTCGATGGAGGTAAAACCCTATTTCCTGCTTGATTAATATTGATGGTATGGGTAGTACAAGAGTAGATCTACCACGAGATCGTAGAGGCTAAACCCTAAGAGCTAGCCTATGATGGTATGATTGTAATTGTGATCGACCTTCTAAGGACCTACCTCTCCGGTTTATATAGACATCGGAGAGGGCTAGGGTTTACATGGAGTCGGCTACAAGGAAGGAAATATAATATCCAGATCGCCAAGCTTGCCTTCCACACCAAGGAAAGTCCTACCCGAACACGGGTCGAAGTCTTGAGTCTTGTATCTTCATGCTTCAATAGTCCGGACGATGTATATAGTCCGGCTGTCCGGATACCCCCTAATCCAGGACTCCCTCAGGGGGAGGCTATATTGACGGCATGTCATGTCCTGAATAAAGTTCCGACAAAGGATAATGAGATCACTCCTTATGAGAAATGGGCAAAGAGAAGGACAACACTCTCGTACTTGCGCACTTGGGGCTGTTTGGCGAAAGTCAATGTGCCGATCCCCAAAAAGCGTAAGCTCGGACCAAAGACTGTGGACTGCGTTAATTTGGGCTACGCTAAGAACAACGTTGGCTATAGGTTTCTAGTAGTGAAATGTGAGGTACCTGACCAGAATGTCGATACAATTATGGAGTCTAAGGATGCTACATTCTTTGAGGATATTTTTACCTTGCTGACATACCTAGTAGCTCTTGTGTATTTGATACCGGATCGGTTGTTCATATTTGCAACTCGATGCAGGGCTTGGTAAGAACTAGGCATGTGGCACAAGGGGAGATTGACATCAAGGTCAGCAACAAAGCAAGAGTTGCTGTGTTGGAGATCGGCACGATGCAGCTCCAGCTTCCTTCTAAATTTATTTTGGAATTGAATAATTGTTATTACATTCCTGCACTTAGTTGGAACATTATTTCTGCCTCATGTTTGATGGGTCAGGGTTATGAATTCAATTTAAAGGACAATGCTTGTTCATTTTATTTGAATGGTATGTTCCACGACTATGCACCCACTGTTCATGGGTTATTTACATTGAATCTAGAACAGGAATCGGTCTATAACGTGAATGTCAAGAGGCATAAGCCAAATGAGATAAATCTGACATACTTCTGGCATTGCCGGCTTGGACACATTAGTCTGAAACGCATGAAGAAGCTCCATGATGATGGGCTCCTAACTTAGTCTGACTTCGAGTCGTTCGAGACATGTGAATCATGCTTGCTCGGCAACATGAATAAATCTCCTTTTGCAAAGAGTTGCGAGAGGGCGTCCGAGCTATTGGAACTTATACATAGTGATGTGTGTGGTCCAAGAGCACAACTGCCAGAGGTGGCTATCAGTACTTCATGACTTTTACCGACGACTTGAGTAGATATGGATATATCTATTTGATGAGGCACAAGTCGGAAGCTTTTGAAAAGTTCAAAGAGTTTCAGAACGAGGTTGAGAATCAGCTCGGCAAGACTATAAAGCTTCTACGATCTGATCGTGGAGGTGAGTACATGAGCCAGGAGTTTGATGATCATCTGAAAATCCGAGGTATAGTACCTCAGCTCACACCTCCGGGTACGCCACAGAGAAACGGCGTGTTGGAACGGAGGAATAGGACCTTGTTGGACATGGTCCGGTCTATGATGAGCAAATCGGATTTACCCTTGTCATTTTGGGGATACGCTCTAGAAACTACAGCTTTCAGGGTACCATCAAAATCCGTAGACAAGACACCACATGAGATGTGGACCGGGAAGAGTCCCAGTTTGTCTTTTCTAAAGATTTGGGGTTGTGAAGCATTTGTCAAGCGATTTATGTCAGGCAAGCTTACACCCAAGTCGGATAAATGCATATTCATGGGATATCTGAGGGAAACCTTAGGGTACAACTTCTACAACCGGGAAGAGAACAAAGTGCTTGTTGCTCGGAACGGGGTTTTCCTTGAGAAAGAGTTTCTCACTCGGGAGGCTAGTGGGAGGATGGTCCAACTCAAAGAAATTCGAGGACCACTCAGGGACGGCTCGGCTGGTGATGAGATCATACCGGAGTCAGTCAGGGAACCCGTAGTGGAAGCGGCACCGGAACCACGGAGGTCAGAAAGATTGCGCAGAGTGCGTGATGTATTGTTGCTAGAAAGTGACGAGCCGGCCACGTATGCGGAAGCGATGGTGAGCCCAGATTCCGAGGCATGGGTAGAGGCCATGAGATCCGAGTTAAAGTCCATGGATGAGAATCAAGTCTGGGACTTGGTTGATCCGCCGCCTGGCGTAACAACCATTGGTTGCAAATGGGTCTTTAAGAAGAAAACCAATGTGGATGGAAATGTTCAGATCCACAAAGCTCAGCTTGTCACTAAGGGTTATGGACAAGTTCAAGGAATTGACTACGACGAGACTTACTCGCCCGTAGCGATGCTGAAATCGGTAAGGATCGTACTAGCTATAGCTGCATATTTCGATTACGAGATATGGCAGACGGATGTCAAGACGGCTTTCCTTCATGGAAATCTAACCAAGGACGTGTATATGATACAGCCCGAGGGTTTTGTCGATCCGACTAGCACTAGTAAAGTATGCAAGCTCAAGAGAACCATTTATGGGTTGAGGCAAGCATCTCGGAGCTAGAACATTCGTTTTGATGAGGTCGTCACTGGTTTCGGCTTCATCAAAAGCGAAGAGGACTCTTGTTTATACAAGAAGTTAAGTGGGAGCTCAATAGTGTTTTTGATCTTGTATGTGGATGACATACTACTGATTGGAAATGATGTTTCGATGCTAAACTTGGTCAAGGAGTCATTGAATGGCAAGTTTTCAATGAAGGACCTTGGTGAGGCAATGTACGTTTTAGGCATTAAGATCTATAGAGATAGATCAAGGAGGTTGCTCGGCTTAAGCCAGAGCACGTACATAGATAAAGTGTTGAAGCGGTTCAACATGAGTGAGGCGAAGAAAGGGTTCTTGCTACTCTCACATGGTATAAGGCTAAGCGAGATTCGGAGTCCTTCGACATCTGATGAGTGAAGCAGGATGAGTAGGATTCCGTATGCCTCGGCAATCGGATCCATCACGTATGCCATGATATGTACGCGACCCGATGTTGTTTTTGCAATAAGCCTAACAAGTAGATACTAGGCCAACCCAGGTGAGAGTCACTGGGCAGCGGTAAAGACTATTTTGAAGTACCTGAGAACGACTAAAGAGATGTTCCTAGTTTATGGAGGTGAAGAATAGCTCGTCGTAAGGGGTTACGTCGATGCTAGTTTCCAAACCGACAGAGATGATTGTCGATCACTGTCCGGATTCGTGTACGTCATGAACGGAGGAGCAGTGAGCTGGATGAGTTCCAAGCAAGATACGGTGGCCGATTCTACCACAGAAGCCGAATACATTGCGGCTTGTGAAGCTGCGAAGGACGGTGTTTGGATCCGGAACTTTCTGGATGATCTTGGTATTTTCCGAGCCTCGGTAAAACCGTTGGACCTTTATTGTGATAATTCTGGTGCCATCGCACAAGCCAAGGAGCCGAGGAATCACCACAAGGTAAGACACATAGATCAGAAATATCACCTGATACGAAAGATCGTAAAGAATGGTGATGTAGAGTTATGCAAAATTCACACGGATGCAAATGTTGTAGATCCGTTGACTAAGCCGCTTCCACAACCCAAGCATGAGGGGCACGTTAGAGCTATGGGCATTCAATGTCTATTTGATTGACTCTAGTGCAAGTGGGAGACTGTTGGAGATATGCCCTAGAGGCAATCATGTATGATGATATTTCTTATGTGTTTGTGAATAAAGATAGTCCTTGGACATTATCAATGATGTGTATCAGCAAGTACGTGACTTGTTTGTGGGACTATGCATTGTATGATGACCGTCCTAAAAGGTCCCTAGTCGAAAGGGTTGTGTGGACGCGCAGCCGACTAGACTAGCATATGACACGGTCGATGGCTTGGTCTCACTAGCCATGGAGCATTGGATGCTAACCGGATAATATGGACTTGCAAAGGTCTGGTCGGATTCGATGTAGTCGGATCCGAGTCGAGATAAGGTCCGAGTCAGACAGACCCAACTATGAGACGCAACGATATGTCATCTATGAGTCTCTAGTACAACATACGTTCTATGTCTAAGACCTGAGCTAACACATGTACTGGGGATGGTGACAGACTTGCTTTGGGCCAACCAAACGCTACTCCGTGACTGGGTAGTTACAAAGGTAGGTTTCGGGTTTGTCTAGACCCATGTTGCGAGACGTGGTCGAGCAAGATGGGATTTGCCCCTCCGATCAGGAGAGATATACTCTGGGCCCCTCGTGTGATCCGACCAAGATAAGCATGTCCATGCGACATAGATTATGAGATAATCCGGTTTGTGATCGGCATCACTGGAACGAGAAAGAGGTCGGCTAGCACAAGGATGACAGACTCGCCTTGAGCCCGACAACATATATCGTGTGGCAAAGGGAACAAAAGTAGTATGTACAGGTTCGGCTAACCAGCTTCATAGTCCGCTTGGTGTTCGGCATGCCTTGCTAGGGGCCGCTACCAACAGTGCAGTTCGGAGGTGATCCGAACTGCGACCAAGCCAGCTTGAACCTAAGGGGTCGCGCGCTTAAGGGAAGGAACCTACGAGGTCGGATCCGAGGACACTGGTCGGATGTGATCCGAGTTGTATTTGGATTGTGGCCGAGTAGACTTATGGGCTTTAGGGTCCGTGCGAGGCCCAAGTGTTGAGCCCGCGACGCACGCCTATATAAAGTGGAGGTGCCGCACACTCATGCGATTGATCGCTTCGGCGCTGTCACTAGGGTTTGCATGTGTTGCGAATAGACACCTCCACTCGCCGTCGGTTGTGTGATCGGACCTATCAGTCCGCCGCACGACGTTCCTCCTGCACGCGGGGATACCGTTAGAGGCGGTGCGCTTGCGCTGCTCCAGCGAACCTGTACGTGGGAACCGACGACCGGCTGTTCGAGGGAGATCGGACAAGGAGGAGATGAACCACGCGGACGCGCAACCCCAATTCTTCTTCCACTGCATGGCACTGCGCGTCTAGTGGTAACAAACTGTGATCCATCTCCCGTAGCATGTTCCTGGTTGTTTTGTGCGTAGGAAAATTTTAATTTGCAGTCGACGCACCCTACCGTAGAACCCAACACAAAGACCTTTGGTGATGATTTCTTCATGTACCTCGTGGATGATACTCCCACTTCTATTTAAGATGTGTATGCCTCTCCAGAAGCTGATTACTGGAAGGATGCGGTCCGTAGCGAGATGGATTCCATCATGGCTAACGGGACATGGGAGATCGCTGAGCGTCCCTATGGTTGCAAACCATTGGGATGTAAGTGGGTGTTCAAGAAGAAGCTTAGGCCCGATGGTACGATTGAGAAGTAGAAGGCTAGGCTTGTGGCCAAGGGCTATGACCAGAAAGAAGAAGAAGATTTCTTCGATTCTTATTCACCTGTGGCTAGACTGACCACAATTCGAGTATTACTCTCGTTGGCGACCTCACATGGTCTTCTCGTCCACCAGATGGATGTTAAGATGACTTTTTTTGAATGGAGAGCTAAACGAGGAAATCTACATGCAACAGCCAGATGGCTTTGTGATAGATGGTCAGGAAAGAAAGGTGTGTAGGTTGCTGAAATATTTATATGGCATGAAGCAAGCACCTAAGCAATGGCATGATAATTTCAATACAACTCTGACATCTGCTGGCTTCGTTGTTAATGAAGCTGGCAAATGTGTATACTATCGCCATGGTGGGGGCGAAGGAGTTATACTGTGCTTGTATGTTGATGACATACTGATATTCGGAACAAACCTCAAAGTCATTGAGGAGGTCAAGTCGTTTCTATCTCAGAACTTTGAGATGAAGGACCTTGGTGTGGCTGATGTTATCTTGAACATCAAGCTACTGAGAGATAATGAGGGTGGGATTACACTTCTGCAATCACATTATGTTGAGAAAGTGTTGAGTCATTTTGGATATTCGGACTGCACACCATTCCAAACACCATATGATCCTAGCATGTTGATTCGGAAGTTCGAAGGCACGGCTAAAGATCAACTGAGATACTCTCAAATTATTGGTTCACTGATGTACCTAGCGAGCGCAACGAGGCCTGACATTGCGTTTGCTGTGAGCAAACTTAGCCGGTTTGTTTCTAAACCGGGTGATGTACATTGGCGTGCTAGTGAGAGAATTATGCGCTATCTGAAGAGTACTATGAACTACGAACTTCACTATACAGGATACCCCTTGGTACTTGAAGGGTATAGTGATGCGAATTGGATCTCTGATGCTGATGAGATGAAGGCCACAACCGGGTATATGTTTACTCTAGGAGGTGGCGCTGTTTCCTGGAAGTCTTGCAAGCAAACATCTTAACGAGATCGACAATGGAAGCAGAATTAACAACACTAGACACATCTGGTGTCGAAGCAGGACGGCTTCGAGATCTATTGATGGACTTGCCATTGGTTGATAAACCGGTTCCGGCTATCCTTATGAAATGTGACAATAAGACTGTCATTACCAAAGTGAAGAGTTCAAAGGACAATATGAAGTCCAACAAACACATAAGAATGAGATTAAAAGCTGTCATAAAATTAAGAAACTCCGGAGTGATAGCGTTGGAGTATGTCCATACGACTAAGAATCTGGCAGATCCCTTTACAAAAGGGCTATCACGTGTTGTGATAGATAATGCATCGAGGGAGATGGGTATGAGACCCACATGAGTTGCCATGGTGGTAACCCAACCTATGTGATCGGAGATCCCGTGAAGTATGAACTCGGAAAACAAGCCAGTGGTAAACTGAGGAGAGTAACTATACTAACCCACTCCGTTGGAAATGTAATACTCTCAATACTGTATGGTAGGATGACTATTGTCTTAATGAGTTCCAAAGCTTATGTAAGCAAGATGCTATTCCTACAGAGCGATCTTTGGAGGAACACACCTATGTGAGCCTGACTGCTGGTCACAGTCTATGAGATTGGGGTGATCTCTAGTAAGCTCATGAATAGCCCAGGAGTGTGACTTATATGCTCCACCCGAGGGGTCAGCCTTCGGCAGCCTAGTACCAGTAAGAAATGTGGTGAAGCTTCTTTACGCCAAACTGGCAATTCAAGGCATAGTCCATTGTTTAGTTGTGAAGGAGTGTAGCTACTTGCTCTAGGTGAAGCTCAACCTTAACGGGTCTTCACAGAAACACTGGTATATCGAAACAACAATTGGAACAGAGGACACGATGGGCCCTTGAGATCTGGTGGGGGATTGCTGAAATTTGGGATGGGCTTTAGGCCCATATAGCAATTTCTGAAAAAATCTCCAAGGACCCATGTGGGTTATTTGGCACTAGGTGTAGTGGGAAGTTTAGTCCCACCCTGCTAGTGGAGAAGGAGTTGGACCTATTTATAAGGGTTTCTCTTCCACATGCTATTGGAGCTTGAGAATAGAAGAGGCCCTCGTGCACTCCTCCTCCGCCGCCCGCCACGCCTCGTCACGACGCGCCGCGGGTTGCGGGATTGAGCCGAGCCGAGCTCACACATACGCGCTTATTTTTGCCAGTCACTAACAGAGAGTTTCTGACAGCTAGGCCACGATCTTAGACATCAGATCGTGGGCTGTCACAAACTCAGACATGGGTCGAGCCCACGTCTCTCCACGCGGTTGCGCCTATATAAGTGTGCGGTGTCTCCTAACCCTAGCCGTCACGAACAGATCACATCTGCTCACGTGCACTGCCCACCGTCGTTCCTTTGCTGCTGCTGCCGCCGGTGACTCCATCCCGTCCGTCGCGTACACGATCGACGGGAGAGCAGGTCTCCGAAACCCGGCCCTCCGGTTCCTGTACGGGAGAGGGGCGAATAGGTTTTTGGAAAGCGACTACGCGACTGCTTGCTGTTCGTATACTTCATCTACGACCGCGTCGCCCTCATCATCACCATGTCCACCGACGCCGAACGTGCCGCCGCCGAGAAGCTCGAGGCTGACAAGAAGGCCACCGAGGACACCGCCGCAACGGCTTCTGCATTGCCTACTGGAGGGTATAACACGTATATCCCTCTCCTGATTATTTCCGTATTAGCAGTACTAGCATTATGTGTAGATCTGTCTACTATTTGCGTAGTACGTGCTCGTTTAGATCAGTATCAGTATGTTGCTAATTCTGTCAATGCCATGCTAGTCATCTATTTATGGATTAAATTAGTCGAAATTTTTCTTATTTATTCAGCATAATCTACATCTACGAGCAAGCATTGAGGGGGCTTGACTCACCGGAGCACGTGCAGTCGCAGCGAACCGAGGCCGGGGTGAAAACCCCGACGGGAAGGACAGAGGTGGCGGAGCAAAGGAGGAGCCGGCCCCTGGCGACCGCCTGCGGCATCGGCCCCGTGCTCATCGCCACGCCGGAGGTCGAGGAGGACGGCCCGCCGACAGCAGAAAACCCTTGGACGGGGGTCAAGAAACCCCCCTGCCCAATGGGGTCCCAAGAAGCGGCGACTCTGTGGACGGCGCCGGCACCGAGCCCAGGACCACGAGGTCCGGAATCGGCGGCGAGCAGAACGCCCGCCTTGCATTGGCCGACGCTTCGTGGTGGCCGGCGGCGAGATGGGGACGGCGCTCGCGCCAGCCGACGCCAGTCCCAGCCGAGTTACAGAGCCAGCCGCGGCGCTCTGGATGTTGACGATCTGTTGTTGACGGGGTCGAGGACGGCGCGACGGACGGTGGGCGAGCCATCGGAGGAGAGAAGAGGGAGGGGCGGTGAGGGAGAGAGGGAGCAGTCAATGCGACTGGGCGGTGACAGGGAGCGGGGGCGAGTTATGAGACGTCCCCTCAATCTCCCGCTACGCCCGAGACGCAATCGCCAAGACGCTGCGGGTGGCCGCCGAGCCGTAAACGCCGCCGGCCAGTGCGACACTTCAAGGTCCATGCTGGTCACAAATCGCATGCAGCCCAGGCAACCAAGCAGGCCACGCACATCCCGCGCGGGCCTGGTTGGACTGCATGGGGCAACCAAACACACCCTCTATGTTTGCACAAAGGCACAAGTTTCTGTAGCCAAAAAAAGAAACCACGTACCAGTTCACTTGGAAAGCGTTCTTGAAGCTGCTGACCATGCTAGAGTTGTTCTTAGCCATCAGTAGGCTCCTGAATTTGATTCTGGCGACGATGGTTAACGATAAGGTGGAGATGTTTTTAAGATTTGCTCGTTCAAACTCTTTGTCCCAGGAGACTATGGCAGCAAATCTTTTGTGCGAATATTTCTTTTTTGAAATGATCTGTTGCGTGAATCTGAACTTTCGTAAAGGGTGTGCTCATCCAACGCTCGCTCAGAAAAAGAGGGAAAAAGATGGCAGCATTCCGTTTGGCAATGGAGCCTCAACCTTTTTCTGCAAAGACCAGAGCAGAACAAATGCATTTTTACAGCACTGGGTACGGTGCGCATCATCAGCATCTGCGTACGTCGGCATCGGTTCCTTCCCTCGCACACTTGCAACCGAATTCGATTCGCAACTCGTACCGCTCTGGACCTGAGCACTCCTCCAGATCTCAACGGTCGCCGCGCCACCTTCTCCGGGAAGAAACAGCTGCTCGACCGAGAAAACAAAGCCGAAAATCATACCGACGGTTCCCCAAAGTCCACGCCGCCGTGCCCAAAATCAGCGGCCGGCCGTGCCCAAAAAGCAATTCATCCATCCTTCCCCAGCACGCTCCTCCCTCCGCCTCGGTTTCCCGCCCTCTCCCACGCGCACCACTGACACCCGCGGACCACTCGTCAGCCCCCGCACACAGAGGCCACACCACACACACCGACGCGTGGGCCCCGAATGGGCTCCGGCCCACACCTCAGTGCCGCGCGTGGCCTTAGTCGGCCCGGGACGCGCCCCCCTCCAGGCTCCCGCGACGCAGCGCCAAAACCCGCGCGGGAAACGGCTCCCCGCCCGCGCGCCAACCCTCCTCCAAACCCAAACATTTTCGCGGACTTTTTTTGCATCTGCATAATTATTGGCGGCCTGGGCGCGCCAGGAAGGCATTTAAACCGGCCCGCGCGAGGCCCCAAACCCTACGACGGCACCACCAACCACCCCCCCTCCCCTCACCCAATCCATCCAACACCCCGGCGGCGGCGGCGCGCACCACCTGCTCGACGGAAGGCCTCCGAAGATGTACGTCGTGAAGCGGGACGGGCGGACGGAGACGGTGCACTTCGACAAGATCACGGCGCGGCTCAAGAAGCTCAGCTACGGGCTCAGCCAGGAGCACTGCGACCCGGTGCTCGTCGCGCAGAAGGTCTGCGCGGGCGTCTACAAGGGCGTCACCACCAGCCAGCTCGACGAGCTCGCCGCCGAGACCGCCGCCGCGCTCACCGCCTCCCACCCCGACTATGCCTCCGTACGTTCCCCCTCTCGATCTATCTCTTCCCTTCCCTCCCGTTTCCCCCCTCTCGGCGCCTGCGTCTCCTGGGCTGACGTTTGTTTATCGCTCTTGTGAAGCTCGCGGCGAGGATTGCTGTGTCCAACCTGCACAAGAACACCAAGAAGTCCTTCTCCGAGACGTAAGTCATGACCCCTGTTTCTGCCATGATTCGTTCGGTTGGATTTCGTGGATTTGGGTACTGACAAATTCTGGACTGTGGGTGCAGGATTAAGGACATGTACCTGCACTACAATGAGAGATCTGGGCTGCTGTCTCCGCTGATTGCCGAGGATATCTATGAAGTCATCATGAAGGTGAGGCCCATTTCTGACAGAAAATCTCTCAAGATAACTGTCTTGTACTGTAGATCAATAGGCGGGGAACAGTCGAATATAATATTTTTGCCCTGAATTCACTGTTCCTTCACAATTATTTAATCTCCATAAGAATAGGATGATGTGATGTATTCTAGTATGCCCTGCCCTGCTCTACTCTGTTTGTTCCATGATGCACCTTGTTTTAACATCTGCTGTGCTGCTTCTGATGTTGTGACATTTTATTCCAGAACGCCGCTCGCTTGGACAGTGAGATAATTTACGACAGGGACTTTGATTATGACTACTTCGGTTTCAAGACTTTGGAGAGGTCTTACCTCCTGAAGCTCGGTGGAGTTGTTGTTGAAAGGCCGCAGCACATGTTAATGAGAGTTTCAGTAGGGATCCACAAGGATGACATTGACTCTGCCATCAGAACTTACCATCTCATGTCCCAGCGCTGGTTTACTCATGCTTCGCCAACCCTTTTCAATGCTGGCACCCCAAGACCTCAGGTAATGTGTAGTCTGCCACTGCCACCATAAATCCTCAATGTGGACCATGATTTTGTTTACTTACAGTTTCATTCTTCATGATGTAGTTGAGCAGCTGTTTCCTTATCTGCATGAAAGATGATAGCATTGAGGGAATCTATGATACTCTGAAGGAATGTGCTGTCATAAGTAAATCCGCTGGAGGAATTGGTGTTTCTGTTCACAACATTCGTGCTACTGGTAGCTATATTCGAGGAACAAATGGAACATCCAATGGGATTGTTCCTATGTTACGTGTCTTCAATGATACTGCTCGTTATGTAGATCAAGGTGGAGGCAAGAGAAAGGGTGCGTATTACTCTTATGTTAACAGTTCCTTATGACTCATTCTAATTCCATGGTCTTCTGAAAATTCATTCATTGTTTCAAAAATCAGGTGCCTTTGCTGTATACCTGGAGCCCTGGCATGCTGATATTTTTGAGTTCCTTGATCTGAGAAAGAACCATGGCAAGGTAAAATGTTAACCTGGCACTATCTAATTACTGCTGTTGTTTTGAAACTTAAAAGTCCATAACCATTCAAATCTTTTGTACTATCTATAACATTCGAATTTACCTGTTACCTTAAAAGAGCATTCCATCGTACAGATGCCTTTGCAAGTCTTAGTTTGCTGCAATTTATGCCCATGCAAGAAAATAGTGCATATCAACATAATATCAATGCAGTACATTTGTGCATAATATGGAGGCTTTTAAATAATTATCTGCTTACTATAACCCAAACCTATGTGCTTTGTTTGTGATCTGTGTTTCTGTCATATACTATCTCTGGAAGGCGTTCTGATGAATGCCAATTTAACAGGAGGAGAACCGTGCAAGGGATCTTTTCTTTGCTCTCTGGGTTCCTGATCTATTCATGCAAAGAGTACAAAATAATGAGGATTGGTCCCTGTTTTGTCCCAATGAAGCTCCGGGGTTGGCTGATTGCTGGGGCGAGAAGTTTGAGGAGTTGTACAAGAAATATGAAAAAGCAGTAAGTTCAAAGCTTTATCCATATATATTGAGTTAAAAAGGAACACTCTTCACTAATCCACTTTCTGGTTTCAGGGCAAAGCGAAAAAGGTTATTCCAGCACAGACCCTCTGGTTTGACATTTTGAAGGCACAGATAGAAACTGGCACACCTTATATGCTCTATAAGGTACAATTCAATGTCAAAACATTAGATTGTATTCCAAGTTTTGATGCTGTCAATGATCTGGTTCCAATGATTTATGAATGCTCTTAATTTATCTGCAGGATTCATGCAATAGGAAAAGTAACCAGCAGAATCTGGGCACAATCAAATCTTCAAACTTGTGCACTGAGATAATTGAGTTCACAAGTCCTGAGGAAACTGCTGTCTGCAACCTAGCATCTATTGCTTTACCACGTTTTGTAAGGGAAAAGGTATACATTCTCAGTGCCCTGGATTCTATCATTGTCATGGAGGTTGTATTCTTATGCCTTACAATAAACTTCTGTTGCAGGGTGTCCCAATGGAGTCCCATCCATCCAAGCTTGCTGGTAGCAATGGATCAAAAAATAGATACTTTGACTTTGACAAGCTAGGCGAGGTTTGCTCAGATCCCACTGTAGATCCTCATTTCTGGCCTGTCAAAATAATGTCCTAACATACTGTTTTTGCCAGGTTACTTCAACTGTTACTTTCAATCTAAACAAAATAATCGATATGAATTATTATCCGGTTGAAACCGCAAGGAGGTCTAATATGCGACACAGGCCAATTGGCATAGGAGTTCAGGGCTTGGCAGACACATTCATGTTACTTGGCATGGCATTTGATTCACCTGAGGTACCTTTCCCAGTTAATAAACTCTGGCATCTGTTCCTTTCTGGCTTAGCCAATATGTAACAACTGCATTCTCCTTTTCAGGCTCAGCAATTGAATAGGGATATTTTTGAAACTATTTACTACCATGCTCTGAAAGCTTCTGCTGAACTGGCGGCTAAAGAAGGCCCTTATGAAACATATGAAGGGAGCCCTGTCAGCAAGGTTTGCCTCCCTCTACAAACCTCTCTTTTTAGTTGGTGAAAAGAGTCCAATTTTCAAAACAGAAAACAGTCTAATGTTGCCTTTCCTTGTAGTTTTCTGTCCAATTTTTCCATAAATTTGTATCCACTCACCTTAGTGACTGAATCACTGGTTGGAAAGTAACAAGTAATCTTCCTAAATTTTGTTCTCTACCAACTTCCTTGCAGGGCATTATCCAACCTGACATGTGGAATGTAGTGCCATCGACCAGATGGAACTGGCCAACTTTAAGGGAGACTATTTCTAAAGTTGGAGTAAGAAACTCTCTTCTGGTGGCTCCAATGCCCACTGCTTCCACTAGTCAGATTCTTGGCAACAACGAGTGCTTTGAACCCTACACATCTAACATATACAGTCGGCGGGTTCTAAGGTTTGTAAACACAGTCTTACTGCTCACATTCTGAACTCTATGTGCATATCATTGATTTTTTTGTCATTTTTTCCAGTGGGGAGTTTGTCGTGGTTAACAAGCATCTTCTCCATGATTTGACTGAGATGGGTATCTGGACACCTGCTCTGAAAAATAAGATAATTTATGAAGATGGTTCTATTCAGAAGATGGAAGAAATCCCTGATGATCTTAAAGCGATTTACAAGTATGTGTTTCACCCTTCTCTCATTACATTCTACTGGATGCTGTTGATATATGTATCTGAAAGTTTACTCAATTATTGTATCAGGACTGTTTGGGAGATCAAGCAGAAAACTCTGGTTGACATGGCTGTTGATCGTGGATGCTACATTGACCAGAGCCAGAGCCTTAATGTGCACATGGATCAACCAAACTTTGCAAAGCTAACTTCATTGCATTTCCATGCATGGTCCAAGGTAACCACTCTTCATGGAATTCTGAAGCATTTTTCTTTAACCTTCAGCATTTCATATCCAGTCCTGCTCAAACAAATCTTTAAACTGACAAGCAATGGTCTGCTTAATCTTTGGTTGGTGTCAGGGCCTGAAAACTGGCATGTACTACTTAAGAACAAGGGCAGCTGCGGATGCAATCAAGTTCACTGTGGACACTGGCTTCCTGAAGGTCAATGGGGTATGTGTTCTGGCCATAGGCTCCACATCTATTTCCCACCCTGCTGCTCAAAACATCACAACTCATCATGAATATACATGATTTTTGCAGGATGCTAATGGCACTAATGGCACTAATGGCAAACTAGCAGAGGAAGACGATGAAGCCAAAATGGCGCAAGTCGTCTGCTCCTTGAACAACCGGGAAGAATGCATGGCATGCGGGAGCTAGATGCATCTGTCGCATCTGTTTTTCTCTTAACCAAGGCAGGCATTACACAACCAAACGGTCTGATCATTGGCGTTGAATAATTGAGAAGTGGGTCGTTTATGACTTTATGTAGTAGGTGTGGTTGGGTTTAAGGTCTGATGAGTTCCTTTGCTGGGCAGCCCTTGATGGCTGAGTTGCCAACGTTGGCTTCTGTTGTATTTGTACTATCTAAAAACATGGGTTGCTGCAGCTGTATATATATGTATCGTTGTTTGTGTTATTGATTTGTCCCGTTGTTGCTGTTTTACTTGTATGCATTGATGTGCAAGTGTTTTTGATGGTTTTGATTTTTCCTGTCAATTTGTCTCTGGGTTTAAACTAGAACTGGCACTGCTTTTTAATAAGCGAGTAATAGCCCTTGTACGTCGGGAGAGATATGCAGCGATAATGTGACCTAGTTGTTTCATTCGTAAATATAAATTCCTCTATCAGTCCAAATGAATTGATATCGTCACAATTTATTTTATCCATGCCCCATGTAGAGAGTGGATTTTCTCTTATTAGGAGCAGATGGCCCCTTTTTTCAGTAATTTTAAATATTGAGCTTGAAACTTTGAAAATTCCAAAAACATTCTGATGTGTAGATATTAGAGGGAGTCATGTGCCACTGAAATTTTGTGAAAAAATAAATCTATTGCACTACGATCTGGGTCAAGAAAATAGAAGTATATAACTAAAATATCATCACCTCACATGTAAGAAGTGTTTCTGCTTATTATTTTAACACAGTACACAAAATGAATTGTGAATTTCTTTATTTTGAGTCATTTGTAGGTCTATTTAACCTTAACTTGACTATGCCTTTTCGAAGCCCTCTTTTGGTCACCCGCAAAAAAAGAGTCATTTTTTCTTTTCTTTTCCTGCAAAGCAAACATTCTGCTGTTTTCAGAATCTTTTGTTCCATGTTGTGGTTCCTATTAGTATGTGTTTTTTTTCTTCTTCCTTTTCCTATGTTTTGAGAACGATAATACTTTCTCCCACTTATAAGAACAACCTATTTTGGTGATATACTTGACACCACACTTTAGTCTTGATATGTGATGAATAGCTTTTGGCCTGTTGCTATTTCTATCTTGTCTTACATTCATTGGTCATCGCAAATATTATTTTGGAATTTGGACCATTTAATTCATGATTAGCTAGATTTGTTTGCTTAAATCCAACCTATGTCCTTTTTAATGCTCATTGTCACAGTTGAGCATGTTGCGTCTTTTTATACCGAACAATGTCAGTGTCTCCTAAGTGGACACCCTCTTTCATCTTCTCTGGGGGCTATCTTCGCCAGATCATCCCAACTCTAACCAGCACACGAATCATTCGCATCATTGCCGCTTCTACAACCCCGTTACCACCACACACTACACTACCCCCCTTTGTCATCGCCATTGGATCTGGCTCGCAACGTGGCGTGCACTAGCTTCACCATGTCGGACGATCTCTTGGTTCTGATCTATCGGCTGATTCTCTATTAGCAATGTCGCATCACATTCACGAGTCTCCTTCTATTTCAAATTACATACTACTAGCATGCTAGTATTTTTTTAAGAAAAGAATTACAATCTACTTTAAAGAAAGAAACATAACCAAATTGGAGATGCTCTTAACGCCCATAACCTAGTAGGTGCGAATAGCTCACCAAACTGCCTTGTCTTATGGACAATGGCGTAAAGTCCCTTTTATCTGTCCAACTGACCTTAATTGGTTTTTTTTCTCGCATGTTAGTTTCTTCGAGAAAGAGATTCTGTCGGACAACATCGTTGATTTTCCTTTTTTTTGAGGGTGACATCCTTGAAAACCAGTACGCAAGACAAGTTCCATACAAGTGCTAAATCCGAACTTCCAAGGACTGACACCTCTTCACATTGCTCAAAAATACGAGTTCAAGAATACTACTATCATTTCAAATCTTCGACACCAATGTCCAATAATGACATGATCGGCATAACCAAACAAAATATTTTCTTCTCAAACATCTCCCCACATTTCGCCCTCCATCTGTCACACCAAAATGAAGAAGATGATCGATCGCGACCAAAACAAGTCACCAAACAACACAAAAAATTATACTAGTAGTGAAATTTGCGCGACCCCCCGGTACATAGGTCATCGACGGTATAGCAGCACTAGAATGTGAGTTAATGGCACGGGCACATGGTGTCGGTGACGGCGTGGAGGGAGTGCATGATGATGAGGAAGTAGACGACGAGCGCGACGAAGCCGGCGATGAGGGCTCCCATGACCTGGTTGCAGTAGCCGTGCACCTGCTCGCAGATCGGCAGCCACCCGGCGTGCTCGTTGCCGTTCCTCCCGACCTCCGCGATCGCGCCCGTGGCCGCCACGGCGCCGGTGAGCACCATCCCCATCACTACATCGGTCATGACGAGCAGTCTCGAGGCGGCGCCCCCGGGCGGCACGAGGACGACGAGCAGGCTGTAGACGCATGCCACGGCGTATGCCACCACGAAGAAGCTGCATATACGCCAAATCAAACAATGTAAGTTGACACAATCATACGTGAAATGTAGTCACAATAGTAATACTTACATAAATGACGGAATGTGAGAGAACTTGGCCTCGATTTCCAGGCCGAACAAGCTGGTGGTCTCGCGGCTGGTCACCATGATTATGGCCGCGGCGGCCGCGGTGGCGGCCGCGACGAGCCTGAGCACGACGGAGACGAGCCGGTGTAGCTTGGCCATGGCGGTGCGTTGATACTACGCGGGTGTTGTGTATATGGTCGCTAGCTTGCCTAGCCAGTGTCAGTGCTGATCAAGGGGAGAACAAGATCCCAGACACTCTGGGGGATGATGCCGCTTAAATAGATACACGTAGTCCGGTTTCGTGGGGTAGTTTTGGTTGTTCAGCTACGTTGGAAGAGTAGGAATAACTATATGTGCACAGGTGGGCAGGTTTGTTGGTAAGCAACTTCAGCGTAACTTGTCTCTCCATGTTGCCCTGTGCCTCTATGATCAGTATTCAGTAGTCAGATCATTTCCCAGTGCCAAGATTTTCTTCTCATGAAACGAATTCAAGTGTGGTGACAGCAACAGAAATGTCGCACAGTTTTCTCACGTTTCTCGACTATCATGGTACCGAGATGTTGACATCCCAACAAGAGGAAGGCTTGCTCTTGGCCAACAAACGCAGTTAGGTGTCCCTTTTACCTTTCAGAATTGTATTCGGTTGTTGCTTTTTTTATTTAGTTTTATTTAAAGGAAGCAACTAACCACCAGTCGACCGGTGGTTAGCGACAAATCCGCACGATCGTACAACCGCGTCCCTCCCGCGCGTGACCCACTTCGGCAGCGCCACCCACGACCTAGCCTTCTCTCGCGAGGCCCACCGCGCGCAATGCATTGAGGCCCAAGACAGTTAACACATCCCCTTTGACCCATCTCCCCCCTCCCGCACGTGACTTACCACCCCAAAACCTAGTTTCTTACCTCCATCGCAAGAAACAACCACCTGCCCCGATCAATTCTCTCCTCTCTCCCCGACACGCCTCCATCACCGGCGACCTCCGCCCCAGATCTGATCCACAAAAAAAAGGAAACCACGAAAAACACCACCAATACACAAGGATTTGAGACAGGGCCCGGTTTACCACAACAACATCACAGGGTTACATCGGTTCGTCTCAATTTCGTCATAATCAGGCAAAAAAGAAAGGAGGTAAGTGATTCAACCTCTATACACATGCTGCATTTGCATTTCATACCAATAAAATCAAGGGTAAAAAACATGAGGAAAGAACAACAAGAACTAAATAAGAAAGCCAAAAAACATGCAAAAAAAGGTAGTACTTTTACTGCATGTGTGTAATTCCTCGTTTGTAATTGAGTTACCACTCAAATTCAGTCAGGCTATCAACAAAAGATTGACTAAATTTTCCTCTTTTACAGCCAAAAAGTTGGTAAAATTGGTCCATGTTCCTACCTACAGATTACATCATTGAGTTACCTCATCATTAAGTTACCAACATAAACACATATAGGTTATCATCATCACTTTATCAAGCTATCTTTTTTGAAGCATGTTAGAACTACATGTATGAAATTTCTCATTAAAACCGACTTACCATTTCGATTGAATATAGATTACCAGAGTGTGTGCATTGAGTAATCAGCATCCTTTAACACTTATTCAACATAAAAAAAGATCCTTTTTATATTGAACAAACCCATGTCAGAACAAGTTATCATGCTAATTCATTACAATTTACCAGGAAAACTCAGAACCAAAGGTGCTAAAACAGTACAAGAATACCATGTGTTGATTTACATTGTTGCCACCAGACTTTTTGATAAGAAATGATGTTCATGAAATGAGGTTGATAGGAACTATCACTGTCATACTCCCATATGCTGGTTACTCCCAAAATGATACCTGTTATAAAAAAGAAGTAATCAGTGCAGAAAAGGAAAAAAATATAGTTGTTGTGAAAAAATAATCAAAATTGCTTGTAAGTGTAGAAAATTGATGGATGCAATCATATGTGCTAGCAGGTGCTGCAACACAAGAAAATGGCGCATGACAATGGGGGTAATGTGGATATCATGATGAGTGGTGTGGGGACAAACCAACAATGTGAATATGCACACACAACAAGCTTTGGTTCTGCCAAAACAGATGAAGGTAAAACATTTACCATGCTACCACATATTTATACACAAACTTGTTACCATCATTGTGACGCCCCCGATTCAATCGTACACTAATCATGCACGCAAACGCGTACGATCAAGATCAGGGACTCACGGGAAGATTGAAGGAAATATGCCCTAGAGGCAATAATAAAGTTATTATTTATTTCCTTATATCATGATAGATGTTTATTATTCATGCTAGAATTGTATTAACCAGAAACATAATACATGTGTGAATACATAGACAAACATAGTGTCACTATTATGCCTCTACTTGACTAGCTCGTTAATCAAAGATGGTTATGTTTCCTAACCATAGACATGAGTTGTTATTTGATTAACGGGATCACATCATTAGGAGAATGATGTGATTGACTTGACCCATTCCGTTAGCTTAGCACCCGATCGTTTAGTATGTTGCTATTGCTTTCTTCATGACCTATACATGTTCCTATGACTATGAGATTATGCAACTCCCGTTTACCGGAGGAACACTTTGTGTGCTACCAAACGTCACAACGTAACTGAGTGATTATAAAGGTGCTCTACAGGTGTCTCCAAAGGTACTTGTTGGGTTGGCGTATTTTGAGATTAGGATTTGTCACTCCGATTGTCGGAGAGGTATCTCTGGGCCCTCTCGGTAATGCACATCACTACAAGCCTTGCAAGCAATGTAGCTAATGAGTTAGTTACGGAATGATGCATTACGTAACGAGTAAAGAGACTTGCCGGTAACAAGTTTGAACTAGGTATTGGATACCGATGATCGAATCTCGGGCAAGTAACATACCGATGACAAAGGGAACAACGTATGTTGTTATGCGGTTTGACCGATAAAGATCTTCGTAGAATATGTGGGAGCCAATATGGGCATCCAGGTCCCGCTATTGGTTATTGACCGAAAACGTGTCTCGGTCATGTCTACATAGTTCTCGAACCCGTAGGGTCCGCACGCTAACGCTTCGTTGACGATATAGTATTATATGAGTTATGTATGTTGGTAACGAATGTTGTTGAGTCCGGATGAGATCATGGACATGACGAGGAACTCCGGAATGGTCCGAGATAAAGTTTGATATATGGGATAATAGTGTTTAATCTCCGGAAGGGTTCGAATTCACGGAAGGGGTTCGGATGTTTCTCGAAATGTTTGGGTGCGAGAACACGTTATTTGGGCCAAAGGGAAAGCCCACAAGGTTTTGGAAAGCGCAAAGGAAGTTTTATGAGTCGAGGCTAGACGCTGTGGTCCTGGCGTCTGGGTCCGTATGCCGGAACCCGGTGTATCCGCCCCGAGTCCGAGAAGGACTCTTGCCTTCGGGTGAAACCGACTTTGTGGAGGCTTTACTCCAAGTTTCGACCCAAGGCTCAACATATAAATAGAGGGCAGGGCTAGCACCAAAGATGATCAAGAAACACCAAGCCGTGTGCCGCAACCCCGCCCCTCTAGTTTATCCTCCGTCATAGTTTCCTTAGTGCTTAGGCGAAGCCCTGCGGAGATTGTTCTTCACTAACACCGTCACCACGCCGTCGTGCTGCCGGAACTCATCTACTACTTCGCCCGTCTTGCTGGATCGAGAAGGCGAGGACGTCATCGAGCTGAACATGTGCAGAACTCGGAGGTGCCGTGCGATCGGTACTTGGATCGGTCGGATCGTGAAGACGTACGACTACATCAACCGCGTTGATAAACGCTTCCGCTTAGCGACCTTCAAGGGTATGAAGATACACTCCCCCTCTCGTTGCTATGCATCACCATGATCTTGCGTGTGCATAGGAATTTTTTTGAAATTACTACGTTCCCCTACAGTAGCATCAGAGCCTAGGTTTTATGCGTAGATGTTATATGCACGAGTAGAACACAAGTGAGTTGTGGGCGATACAAGTCATACTGCTTACCAGCATGTCATACTTTGGTTCGGCGGTATTGTTGGATGAAGCGCCCGGACCGACATTACGCGTAACACTTACGCGAGACTGGTTCTACCGACGTGCTTTGCACACAGGTGGCTGGCGGGTGTCAGTTTCTCCAACTTTAGTTGAACCGAGTGTGGCTACGCCCGGTCCTTGCGAAGGTTAAAACAACACTAACTTGATGAACTATCGTTGTGGTTTTGATGCATAGGTAAGAACGGTTCTTGCTCAGCCCGTAGCAGCCACGTAAAACTTGCAACAACGAAGTAGAGGACGTCTAACTTGTTTTTGCAGGGCATGTTGTGATGTGATATGGTCAAGACGTGATGCTATATTTTATTGTATGAGATGATCATGTTTTGTAACCGAGTTATCGGCAACTGGCAGGAGCCATATGGTTGTCACTTTATTGTATGAAATGCAACGCTCAGAATTGCTTTACTTTACCACTAAGCGGTAGCGATAGTCGAGAAGCAATAGTTGGCGAGGCGAGAACGATGCTACGATGGAGATCAAGGTGTCGCGCCGGTGGCGATGGTGATCATGGCGGTGCTCGGAGATGGAGATCACAAGCACAAGATGATGATGGCCATATCATATCACTTATATTGATTGCATGTGATGTTTATCCTTTATGCATCTTATCCTGCTTTGATTGACGGTAGCATTTTAAGATGATCCTCACTAATTATCAAGAAGTGTTCTCCACAGTATGCACCGTTGCCAAAGTTCGTCGTGCCCGGACACCACGTGATGATCGGGTGTGATAAGCTCTCGTCCATCTACAACGGGTGCAAGCCAGTTTTGCACACGCGAATACTCAGGTTAAACTTGACGAGCCTAGCATATGCAGATATGGCGTCGAACACGGAGACCGAAAGGTCGAGCGTGAATCATATAGTAGATATGATCAACATAGTGATGTTCACCATTGAAAACTACTCCATCTCACGTGATGATCGGTTATGCTTTAGTTGATTTGGATCACGTGATCACTTAGATGACTAGAGATGTCTTTCTAAGTGGGAGTTCTTAAGTAATATGATTAATTGAACTTAAATTTATCATGAACTTAGTCCCGTAGTATTTTGCAAATTAGGTTGTAGATCAATAGCTCGCGTTGTTGCTTTCATATGTTTATTTTGATATGTTCCTAGAGAAAATTATGTTGAAAAATGTTAGTAGCAATGATGCGGATTGGATCCGTGATCGAGGTTTATCCTCATTGCTGCACGTAAGAATTATGTCCTTGATGCACCGCTAGGTGACAGACCTATTGCAGGAGTAGATGCGACATTATGAGCGTTTGGCTAGCTCAATATGATGACTACTTGATAGTTTAGTGCACCATGCTTAACGGCTTAGAATCGGGACTTCAAAGACGTTTTGGGCGTCATGGACCATATGAGATGTTCCAGAATTGAAGTTAATATTTCAAGAAAATACTCGAGTTGAGAGATATGAAGTCTCCAACAAGTTCTATAGCTAAAAGATGGAGGAGAATCGCTCAACTAGTGAGCATGTGCTCAGATTGTCTGGGTACTTCAATCGCTTGAATCAAGTGGGAGTTAATCTTCCAGATAAGATAGTGATTGACGAAATTCTCTAGTCACCATCACTAAGTTACTAGAACTTCATGATGAACTATAGTATGCAAGGGATGACGAAAAAGATTCCCGAGCTCTTCGTGATGTTGAAATCGACGAAGGTAGAAATCAAGAAAGAGCATCAAGTGTTGATGATTGACAAGACCACTAGTTTCAAGAAAAGGGCAAAGGAAAGAAAGGAAACTTCAAGTAGAATGGCAAACAAGTTGTCACTCCGTGAAGAAGACCAAAGCTGGACCAAAGCCTGAAACCGAGTGCTTACATCGCAAAGGAAATGGTCCTTTGGGCGGAAATGCCCTGAATATTTGGTGGATAAGAAGGATGGCAAAGTGAACAAGAGTATATTTGATATACAGGTTATTGTTGTTTGCCTTACTAGTGTTTATAGTAGCCCCTGAGTATTTGATACTTGTTCGGTTGCTAAGATTAGTAACTCGAAACAGGAGTCACAGAATAAACAGAGACTAGTTGAAGGGGAAGTGACGATGAGTGTTGGAAGTAGTTCCAAGATTGATATGATCATCATCGCATACTCCCTATACTTTTGGGATTAGTGTTAAACCTAAATAAATGTTATTTGGTGTTTGCGTTGAGCATGAATATGATTTGATCATGTTTATTGCAATACGGTTTATTCATTTAAAGTCGAGAATAATTGTTGTTCAGTTTACATGAATAAAACCTTCAAATGGTCATACACCCAATGAAAATAGTTTGTTGGATCTCGATCGTAATGATACACATATTCATAATATTGATGCCAAAAGATGCAAAGTTAATAATGATAGTGCAACTTATTTGTGGCACTGCCATTTGGGTCATATCGGTGTAAAGCGCATGAAGAAACTCCATAAAGATGGATTTTCGGAATCACTTGGTTATGAATCATTTGATGCTTGCGAACCGTGCCTTTTGGGCAAGATGACTAAAACTCCGTTCTTCGGAACAATGGAACGAGCAACAAACTTGTTGGAAATAATACATACTGATGTATGCAGACCAATGAGTATTAAGGCTCGTGGCGGGCATCGTTATTTTCTGACCTTCACAGATGATTTGAGCAGATATGGGTATATCTACTTGATGAAACATAAGTCTGAAATAGTTGAAAGGTTCAAAGAATTTAAGAGTGAAGTGGAAAATCATCATAACAAGAAAATAAAGTTTCTGCGATCTGATCATAGAGATGAATATTCGAGTTACGAGTTTGGTCTTCAATTAAAACAATGTGGAATAGTTTCACAGCTCACGCCACCTGGAACACCACAACGTTATGGTGTGTCCGAACGTCGTAACCGCACTTTATTTGATATGGTGCGATCAATGATGTCTCTTACCGATTTACTATCGTTTTGGGGTTATGCATTAGAGACAGGTGCATTCACGTTAAATAGGGCACCATCTAAATCCGTTGAGACGACGCCTTATGAACTGTGGTTTGGCAAGAAACCTAAGTTGTCGTTTCTTAAAGTTTGGGATTGCGATGCTTATGTGAAAAAGTTTCAACCTGATAAGCTCGAACCCAAATCGGATAAGTGCGTCTTCATAGAATACCCAAAGGAAACTATTGGGTACACCTTCTATCACAGATCCAAAAGCAAGATATTTGTTGCTAAGATGGATCCTTTCTAGAGAAGGAGTTTCTCTCGAAAGAAGTGAGTGGGAGGAAAGTAGAACTTGATGAGGTAACTATACCTGCTTCCTTATTGGAAAATAGTTCATCACAGAAATCAGTTCCTGTGATTCCTACACCAATTAGTGAGGAAGCTAATGATGATGATCATGAAGCTTCAGATCAAGTTACTACCGAACCTCGTAGGTCTTCCAGAATAAGATCCGCACCAAAGTGGTACGGTAATCCTGTTCTAGAAGTCATGTTACTAGACCATGATGAACCTACGAACTATGAGGAAGAGATGATGAGCCCAGATTCCGCGAAATGGCTTGAGGCCATAAAATCTAAGATAGGATCCATATATGAGAACAAAGTGTGGACTTTGGTTGACTTGCTCGATGATCAGCAAGTCAAGTTAAATAAATGGATCTTCAAGAGGAAGATGGACACTGATAGTAGTGTTACTATCTACAAAGCTCGACTTGTTGCAAAAGGTTTTCGACAAGTTCAAGGTGTTGAATACGATGACATTTTCTCACTCGTAACGATGCTTAAGTCTATCCGAATCATGTTAGCAATTGCCACATTTATGAAATTTGGCAAATGGATGTCAAAACAGAATTCCTTAATGGATTTATTAAAGAAGAGTTGTATATGATGCAACCAGAAGGTTTTGTCAATCCTAAAGGTGCTAACAAAATGTGCAAGCTCCAGCGATCCATCTATGGACTGGTGCAAGCATCTCGAGTTGGAATATATGCTTGATGAGTTGATCAAAGCATATGGTTTTATCTGAGACTTTTGGAGAAGCTTTGTATTTACAAGAAAGTGAGTGGGAGCACTACAACATTTCTGATAAGTATATGTGAATGACATATTGTTGATCGGAAATAATGTAGAATTATTCTGCAAAGCATAAAGGAGTTTTTCAAAGAAGGACCTCGGTGAAGCTGCTTACATATTGAGCATCAAGATCTATAGAGATAGATCAAGACGCTTGATAAGTTTTTTAATGAGTACATACCTTGACAAGATTTTGAAGTAGTTCAAAATGGAACAGTCAAAGAAAGAGTTTCTTGCCTGTGTTACAAGGTGTGAAATTGAGTAAGACTCAAATCCCGACCACGGCAGAAAATAGAAAAGAGAATGAAAGTCATTCCCTATGCCTCAGTCATAGGTTCTATATAGTATGCTATGCTATGTACCAGACCTATTTTATACCTTGCTCTGAATTTGGCAAGGGAGTACAATAGTGATCTAGGAGTAGATCACTGGACATTGGTCAAGAACATTCTTAGTGAGAACTAAGGAAATATTTCTCGATTATGGAGGTGATAAAAGAGCCCGTCGTAAAGAGTTACTGTAAGTGCATCTAGTGCCGCCCCTAGTTGGTTTTGGAGTATTGACGACAAATGTGGTTGAGGGATTAATGCGTTTGTGAGAATTGCAGGATAACGCAGGTGGTGTCCCCATTGATTCGGTTTACCTACCGGAGATGACCCTAAAATGTATGAAGACGTTGGCGACAATGGTGGTATGTGAAGATATTCACATTGAAGACTATGACATGAGAAGACATTGAGTGAAGACTATGGGCCGAAGACGTGTCGTTTCGTTGTTTCATTTTCTTCTTTGTTGAGTCATAGGAACCACCGTCTTCGTTAAGTGGGGTCCAAGTGATCATAGTCGAAATGGTCAAGTGATGCTCAACCCAAATCCTATGTCTTCAAGCGAAGACAATGAGAGCAAAACTTATCCAGAGCTGGATGAGTTAGCTTTGCTTGTAGCCCAAGTAAAGTTGCCGTGTGTGTTTGAAATCTGACCGTTGGAACACGTGTCGGTTCGTTAGTGACCAGGGTCATTTCGGACATATCAGGTCGGGTTGCCTAGTGGCTATAAATAGCCCACCCCTACACCATAAATTGGTGGCTGCTCGAGTTAGTGCATGGCTTTTATCGTTTGAGAGCAACCCACCTCGAAGCCTTTGAGAGAGAAAATCCTTGCGAGGACAAAGCCCAAACACCCGAGCCAAAGAGTGTTAGGCATCATCAAGTCTTTACATGCTGTGTGACTGAAGACTTATTACACTTGAGGACTGTGAATCCTCCGGCCGGTTAGGCGTCGCGTTCGAGCATCCAAGATTCATTGTGGATTGCCGGTGAACGCATCTGTGAAGGTTCGAAGTCTACCTTGAAGACTTACAGAGTGATTGGGCAAGGACTGTGTCCTTAGCTCAAGGGGAATAAGGTGAAGACGCGGTCTTGAGAGTTGAATCTCAGCCTCCCTAACCAGATGTACAGTTGTCACAAAGAAGCGAACTGGTCCAACAAATCTGTTTCTTCAACAAGTGGTGGCTCTATCTTCTCCCTCACCTTACTTAGATTTTGTCTTCGTGAAGTCATTGCCTATTTGTCATACCTGTTTGACTTCATTGCTTGACTACTTTTGTTGATTGGCTTCTCACTATCTTCCATCTTGATCCTACTACCAAGCTGCTATTAGTCTTGTACTTTCATGTTATTGCATACTAGACTATGGTTTGCTTGTTGTAGTTTATCTTCCGCTGCATATCAATTAGGTCATTTCTATTGTTTGTCTTGAAACATCCGTGTTTTGAAGACTTTCCCAAAATCGCCTATTCACCCCCCTCTAGTCGATAACTAGCACTTTCAATTGGTATCGAGCAAGGTACTCCTTGTTACGTGTGATTCGGTTTAACCACCGGAGTTTTAGCTATATCGACTACAGGGATAATCAAAGTCTCCGCTGCTTGCCCCGTGTTCAATGGAACTGACTATCCCTACTGGAAGAATAAGATGCGCATGCATCTTGAAGCCATTGATGTCGACCTTTGGTATGTCGTCAAGAACGGCGTTCCCAAAACTGGTGAAGGTGTCACCCCTGCTGATGTCAAGAAGTTCATCCAACTGGACTCTACTGCAAAGAACATCATCTGTGGTCATCTGACCAAAGGACAGTATGGCCGTGTGAGTGCTCTGGAAACGTCGAAGCTAGTCTGGGACTGGCTATCCAAGGTCAACGAAGGTGTCTCAACCTAGAGAGATCAAAGGATCAGTGTTCTTCACAACCTCTTCAACCGCTTCAAGAGAAACGACAATGAAAATGTCCAGCTCACGTTTGATCGCCTCACTGACATCACAAATGAGCTTCATGCTCTTGGCGCCACTGAGATCACCAAGCATGAAATCGTCAAGACACTACTGAGATCACTTGACAGCTCTTTTGACACCCTTGCCCTCATGATACAAGAACGTCCTGACTTCAAGACACTCGATCCATCTGATATACTTGAGAGGCTCAACACACATGTGTTCCAGCTTTCTGAGAAAAGAGATATCTATGGTCCCAACTATGGCCGAACTCGCGCTTTGAAGGCAAAAGTTGTTTCCTCATCGAAGAAGAATCATTGCGGTTACGATGATCCCAAGACATTGGGAAGGAACTTGCTATGCTTGTGAAGAAGTTCGAAGTTCACTAGGAAGAAAGGCTTGAGAAAGTCTTCACGATCCAGCTCAAGAAATGATGAAGCTTCCACTCATGACTACAAGAAGAGAACTGTCACAAGTGCAAGAAAACTGGACACTATATCTCCGAGTGTCCACAAGGGGACAATGAGAAGAAGAAGAAGAAGAGCAAGGAATATGATTACGATGACAAGAAGAAAAGAAATCTTCAAAGTCTTCTTCCAAGTCCTCATCAAAGTCTTCATCTCATAAGAAGAGCTCATCCGCAAGGCTCGTGCTTTTGTTGGCAAGGAAATGGATTCAGAGGAGGAGTCTTCTTACGAGGAGGTGGAGGTGGAGTCCAAGAGGAGTCCGACCACAGGCGTTGCAAGTCGGCTTTAGCCACAGCCTATGTTGCCAAGTCCATCTTCAACATCAAGACAATGACTTCTACACCAACGTCAAGCCGATGACAAGGGCGACCCTGCTCCCACCTCTTGCTTCATGGCACGCGGTGCCAAGGTAAAATCACGTGATGCTTACTTTCAAACATCAAGTGAAGATGACTCGATTGTGAATCCAAACCCAGCTACAAAACACTTGCTAAAATTGCAACCGAACAACAAAGAGCTATGGAACATACTAAAAACTGTTAGACAAAAGTGATGACCTGTTGGGCGCGGAAATGACACGTTCACAGTTCTTAGTTGAAGACATTAAAATCTTCATGCTAAGTACCAAGAACTTGAAAGTCGTCATGAAACGCTCTCAACTACTCATGAAAAGCTCTCCTATGATTATCTTCAAAGGAAGCAAGAGCTTGAGAAATTGAGAGCGGCTCATGAAGATCTTCAAAAGAGAATGAGTCACTTAGCTCAACAGATCAATTCCGCCAGGATGGATTTGAACCACCATGTCTAAAATGTCTTGGCGTGATATCGCTACCTCTGTTGCTGAATGTTCAACTGCTGCTACTGTTGCATTGTCTTCAACTACTAATGTGGTAACTAACCCCTCTGCGGAGGATACCACTTGCTATTGCTGATGAAAATGCTAGGTTGAAGACATTGCTTGAAACAGGATGTATAAAAGTCCGAAAGGGCATCGACACACTGCGATGTTCTCAAAAGCGAGATCTTGAACCAAACCCTAGGAAAGAGGATGTTGGGTTCGAGAGGAAAATGAATGTTGATGGTTCCTCTTTGGAAGCTTTGAGCGGTATCCCAAAACCACATGGGTTGCTGCAAAGGGACCTTCAATGGATCCATCCACCTTATCTGGCTTTACCTGTGCTAACCCTATTATCATTGATGAATCCTTTGATGCAAACTATAAGCTGTTCAAGAATCAGAATGGTGAAGCGTTTGCCAGGTATATTGGTACTAACTGCAGGAATGGACCGCCTATGAAGAAGATCTGGGTTCCCAAAAGCTGTCTTGAGAATCTTCCGGTGAATGTCTTCATGACACCACAGGGAAGAAGACAAACCCAGCACCTAAGGCGTCATATGGTCCAAAGGCTTCATACAGACAGAGGACTCACCTGAGTCACCCTAACGCCAATGTTTTGCAGGGAAACTGTACTCAAATTTATGAATATGAGCGTGTGTCTTCAAACCGCTATGTTCATAGAACTAAGAACTTTTCTGCTTATTCATACGAGTATCATTCTTCTCCTACAAGGCTATTTGCTAGGGCACCAAAGCCGAAATTCTCAGATGCTGCACTTAGACTCATTGCTTCTAAGCCACCCCGAAGATGTGGGTGGTTAAGAAGAATTAACTCTCTTTTGCGGAAAGGGTCTCCACCGAAAATCAAAGGCATCGATGCTATAGTCGGGGACCTAAAACATCTTGTAGGGCACAAGATCAAATGCCCAAATGGTCTCACTATGTATTTTGTTCTGAATCGTTTGCCATTCATCTTATCAGTCCTAATCTTGACTTAAGCTTCAATAATCCACTTGCCCGTCAAATGTTTATGCTTCACAATGCTCTTGGTGAAGCCTATCCCCTAACTGCTTCAGAGGGTATGACACCTCATGCTTCGAATGGATTATGGACGGTGGATGCACTAATCACATGACTGGTGATCGAAGTCTTCTCATGGACTCAACCTTACGCCCATCAGACAAGAGTCACATCACATTTGCTGACATTGGTAAAAGCAAGGTATTGGGTCTAGGTAGAGTTGCAATCTCAAAGGATCAACACATGGATAAAGTGATGCTTGTTGAATCCCTTGGTTTCAACTTGATGTCATCTCAATGCTTTGTGACTTGAACATGATTGTGATATTCGGAAAATATCGTTGCCTTGTACTAATGGAATCGACAAGTCTCTAGTCTTTGAAGGGTATTGGAAAGATGATCTATACATGGTAGATTTCTCGGCAGGTCCACAACTTGCGTATGTCTTCTTGCAAAAGCTTCGAATCTTGGCTCGGCATCGGAGGTGGGGTATCTTGGCATGAGGAACTTACACACACTCGCCAAGAAGAAGCATGTCATAGGCATCGAAGGTGTCAAGTTCAAGAAGGATCATTTGTGTGGTGCTGCGAAGTGGAAAGATGACTAGGAAAAGCACCCTCGAAGACAATCATGGCGACATCTCAACCCTTGAGCTGTTACACATGGATTTGTTTGGCCCTACTCATTACTCTACCTCACAACAACTGCTTGTCTCTATGGCCGTCATTGTTGATGACTACTCAAGATACACATGGGTGCACATAATTCTCTACAAGACTGAAGTGCAAGATGTCTTGAGACGTTTAGCCAATCAAGCAATGAACAATTATGGCGTCAAGATCAAGCATACCGAAGTGATAACGACATCAATTCAAGAACACGGACTTGATCTTTATCTAGATACCATGGGAATCACTCATGAGTTCTCTGCTCCATACACACCTCAGCAAAATGGCATCGTGGGCGCAAGAACAGAACCCTCATTGAGATGGCTCGAACAATGCTCGATTTAGTACAAGACACCAAGAAAGTTCGGCTGAAGCTATTGATACAGACTTGTCACGTCATCAACCGTGTTTATATCCATAAGCTTCGAACAAAACATCCTATGAGCTCCTTCTTGGCAAGAAGCCAAATGTCGCCTACTTGAGTATTTGGGGCTAAGTCTTTGGATCAAGGATCCCCATCACAAGTCAAAATTTGAACCTAAAGCTCACGAAGGCTTCATGCTCGTTACGGAAAGGACTCGCACTCCTCTGAGTCTTCAACCTTTATCTCTACAAAATCGTCGAAATCTGTAGGCGTGCGATTTGATGAAACCAATGGTTCACAAAGAGAGTTCTTGCCTACACTAGACGAAGCTCCGCCAAATGAATCTATCAAGCTAATGGGAACCGTGAAATTATGCCTTCAAGCACAGCTGAAGAGGAACTTATCATTTCGCACCTAACCAACCGAAGACAATGCTCATCCCAAGACAATCCTCCCAATGATGACAATGATCGGCAAGAGCAAAGTCTTCGTCCAATTCATCCTCGAGTTGCAAATGAAGTACATATTGAGAAGATAATCGATAGCATCAATGCACTGGTCCGCTTACTCGCTCAAGAGCAACACAACTAGCAAATTTCTGTGGGCACTTTTCGTTTGTGTCAATATCGTAACCCAAGAAAGTTCTTTGAAGCCTTTATGAAACCGAATGGATACAAGCTATGCAAGAAGAACTTCAGCAGTTCAAGCTAAACAATGTTTGGGAACTTGTCAAGCGTCCCGACCTCATAAGCATAACATTATTGGCACCAAATGGATATATCAAAACAAGCAAGATGAGCATGGTCAAGTCGTCGAAAACAAAGCACGGCTTGTGGCTCAAGGATATACTCAAGTTGAAGGAATTGACTTTGATGAAACATTTGCTCCTGTAGCTAGGCTTGAAGCTATTCGCATACTACTAGCCTATGCAAACCACCACAACATCTTGCACTATCAAATGGATGTGAAGAGTGCATTTCTCAACGGCAAGATTGAAGAAGAAGTATATGCCGCTCAACCACCTGGCTTTGAAGATCCAAATCATCCTGATATGGTGTACAAGCTAAATAAAGCACTGTATGGCCTCAAACAAGCTCCTCACGCTTTGGTATGATACGATCAAAGACTTCACGAAGAGCAAAGGCTTCAAACCTGGATCCCTTGATCCCACACTCTTCACGAAGACATATGATGGTGAACTGTTTGTATGCCAAATATATGTGGATGACATTATCTTGGTACTGCACCAACCGAAGTATAGTGATGAATTTGGATACATGATGCAAGAACAATATCGATGTCCATGATGGGAGAGCTCAAGTTCTTCCTTGGTCTTCAAATTCAATCGACAAAGGAATGGCATCTTTATATCTCAAGAAAAATACCTCCAAGATTATGCGAAGAAGTTTGGAATGCAAGAGTGCAAAGGATACACGACGCCAATGCCACCAAACACCATCCGGGTCCCGACGACAATGGTAAAGAGTTCGATCAAAAGGTATACCGCTCCATGATTGGTTTCTTACTTTACCTATGTGCATCTAGGCCAGATATTATGCTTAGTGTTTGCATGTGTGCTCGATTCCAAGCGGCACCAAAGGAATCGCATCACTTAGCTGTGAAGCGAATTCTTGATATTTGGCTCACACCCCAACACTCGGATTATGGTATCCAAAGGGCTCAAAATTTGATTTGGTTGGATTTTGGATGCTGATTATGCTGGTGACAAGGTGGATCGCAAGTCTACATCGGGCACATGTCACTTTACGGGGCGATCACTTGTCTGTTGGTCTTCAAAGAAGCGAACGTATCACTCTCAACCTGCTGAATCTGAATACATTGCTTCTTTGGATCTTCTTGTGCTCACTTCTATGGATGAAGCAAACTCTCAAGGACTATGGCATCAATCTGAAACAAGTACCTCTCTTCTGCGACAACGAAAGCGCCATCAAGATTTCCAACAATCCAGTCCAGCACTCAAAGACAAAGCACATTGAAATTCGTCATCATTTTCTCAGGGATCATGTCATGAAGAAAGATATTGACATCATTCACGTCAACACCAAGAGCAATGGCGATATCTTCACAAAGCCCTTGGATGAGAAAAGGTTTTGCAAGTTACGGTGTGAGCTAAATATCTTGGAATCCTCAAATGTCCTGTGATCAAGCACACATCCTAATACTTATGCATGTTGATGACTTAGATGTGCAACACACGAAGTAACGTATATCTTCAATCAATGAAGACTTACATTCGAGTGTGAATACATTAACGTGAATTTGACTTGGAGCGCCACGATAATTGTGCGCCGTGTGCGGGTCTAATACTTCCTATACGGTGGGTAACGCCACCACCAAATTTCTCTGTTTGAAGTGTTTCACTCATGGCGTTATTTACGCAATATCTTCGCATTTGATTTGTCTTCAACTTCAACCTATCTTCATGATTTTCTTCACTATGTTGATTTGGTTGTTGTCCGATATATATATATATATATATATATATATATATATATATATATATATATATATATATATATATATATATATATATATATATTGTTTTGTCCTCTACACATTCACTTATAGCTATGTCTTCCAAGTTGAATCTTTTGAACTAAGTGAATGTGATGGGACCCTAATCTCTATGCTTTCTATCTCAAACTCTATCTGTCCAAATCATATGCATTCTATTGAAACTGTTGAATGTCTTCTCTGCGTCCTTGTCGTGAGAAGACACAGAGACAAACTTTAAGTCTGTTTTAAATGATTCATCCTTCTTGTTGAAATCCGGAAGCCGGAACGACCATCAAACAAACTGGCGGGCGTGGGAACATGGGACAACTCGAGTATGTTGCATGCTTGCCACGTGCCCCTCGAGATGTGAACCGCCAGGCACTGCGTAATTGCTGCTGTGCCGCACACCTCCTTATAAATACATGTCCCTGCGGTAAAGAAAATCTTCTTCCACCTCTCCACCTCGTCAAAACCCTAGCGCCACCACTAGCTCTCGACGACGCCGGCGACGAAGCGCTTAGCTGCCGCGACTTCTCCGACACCGTCCTCACGCCGGCCGCGAACATCGTCATCTCCGCCGCCGCCGTAGGTGTCCTCCGTTGCCAAGTTAGGGCACGGTGGATTGAACTGCTCGGCCTCCTCTTCTTCCCGTCTATCAGTTCTTCGAGTGGTAAATATAACTCTATTTTTACCATCTTTTTGATCTTCAAGATTCATCCTACTTGCCAAAATTGGTTTCTGCCCATACAATGTTAGATCTATTCTGTCTGCATCTCATACTGCCTAGTATATTCACTTAAGCTTCACAACTAGTTAGATTCCTCACTTGTACTTATTCATGGATTCGTACAAATCGGAACCAACTCTCGGCGATAAGTGAATGTCTTCGCATCATGAGGTCAATGTCTTCAAACTGATTTATCTTCAAAATCTTCTGAGAATGCATATGACCTCTTCCCCTTCCCTCGCATCTCTAATGCTGTCACAGGTACATGTCCGTGGGAGAATCCCTTGGTTCTCATAGTCTGCATTCGTTTGCAGAATTCTTACAACATCAAACTAACTCTCCCGAAGCCAGTTCCTGTTTGTCCAGCAAACTCAAGCCTTTGAAGCCTTTGAACGTGTCGAAGCCATTCAGTTTGAAGTTCATGGCTGCAGATAAATCAGTTAGGAAGGGCGGCAGACAACGTCGTGGGGGAACCTCAAAAGATTTGCCTGATGACCTTGCAGAGCTTTATAAGACAGATCCCGAAGAGAACTACAACCAGCGCAAGACGCGAATCCAATGGATTCGACGATATTGGGCTGAACAATGGTTCAAGTACAATTTCGTGACCCAGGAATATGCCGAGAAGAATGCTATCAAAAGCCCTTGGGGTGATATTCTCTTTCGAGGCCTTCCACCCAAGAACATGGCTGAAGCTATTGCACAAGGTTTCTATCCTTGTATGGTCCGTGGACCTCAGCCTGAAAATGCCGACCCAACGTCATTGCTCTGGTGTCGTGACGATAATCTCTTCAAGCGCAACTTCCAGCACGCAAAGGCTTCAGCCAAGGAAAACAAGAAGTCATTGGGATTAGACTTCAACCCTGGTCCCTCTGCTCCCCGTGCTGACGGCTCACGTGATGCTGAACCCAATGTCATCGGTCCCTTTTCAAACCTTGATGGCCTCATCACTTACATCTTGGTCCAAGGTGCCAAAGTGGATCACTCGATGGCGATCTTGAGTCGATGAAGCCCAGCTCCAGCTCCAAAGCCGCGAAGCAAAAGAAAGTCAAGGCTTCAAAGTCACCTGCTCCTCCAAAAGCTTCACGTGTGAAGCCACTAGCTACTGCACCTCCTGAAGCCAGTGTGCAGTCTGAAGATCAATCCCGTATCTCCAAGAACACGGAGAAGAGGAAGAAAATTGTCAAGAATACTGAACTGACACTGACTCCTGCTGCCATTCTGCGAGAAGAGCACATTGATCTGTCCAGTGATGAAGATCTTGCAGATGATGCCCTTGAGCAACTTATCAAGAGCAAGGAAGAAGCAGAAATTTTCAACAATTTGCCTCTCTTTGATGTGGCAATCATCCATCACTTCATTGATGAGTGGTTTGACACCCCAAACATCAGCTTTGAAGATCTGCAACTTCCTATTGGCCTCAGCGTCTCTTTCAATGGCGCCATTGCTTCTGAGCTAGCTCTTGCTCAGCGCATTGTTGAACTGAAGCATAAGATTGACTATGAGAAGGCTCAGTTCAAGAAGCATATGGCTGCACTCAGCGTGCAGATGTCAAAAACTTCAAGGTCATGCTGCACGAGCTCAAAGAAGCCTTTCTCAAGAAGCGTGAAGAAGCCAGAGGCTCTCGTGAGCGCATGAAGAGTCTGGCTGACAAGTGTGTGCTAGCCTACAATGAGGCTGAGAAGCGCAATGCTCTTGGCCGTCCTGGCATTGACCCCAGAATGGCTGCAAAGAGGAAGAAGTCTTCAACTGACCAAGCTGCACCTTCAAGGCAGGAAGAACCCCGCATAGTCTTCCCAAGCAGCATGACTAGCTCGAAGCCAAAGGTCCGGTCAACCGCTTCTGAACAGAAGAAGACGAGGGCTGCCGAGGCTGAAGCCAGAAAAAGGAAACATCCTGAAGCCTCTGATGCTGCTCCCTCCAAGAAGAAGCTCAAGACCAAGAAGAATCGGGCTGCTCCCACAGAGCCCTTGGTTGTTGAACCCATTTCGGTGGTTCATCCCGCGTCTGCAACCCAAGAACTTCCCATGACTATTCATGAGCCTGCTTCCACAGAGGCTCCTGAAGCTGAAGAGATTCCAGCAGTTGATCCCATCACTGCTGAAGACATTGGTCACCATGACAATGTTGAAGATGATGAAGTTCTTCCTCAAATTGAATACAATGTGGTATCATCGCTCGCAAATGCGACAGCGAACTCATCGACATTGGTGCCCCTCGACGCCAATTGCTCATGATGCTTCATGGGCTGATTGCCCGCAACAAGAAGACTCCCCTAGTACTCCCCAACAACAAGTCACTCCCCAACAACAACAGCAAGAAGATGAGGAAGACTTTGAGGCACAGGCAACCCCATCTCCAAAGGCGTCGCCAGCATTTCGAGCTTTGCAAAGGTCAAAGGCCTCAAGTACCTCTCTCGGCGTTCGAGAAGGAGAAGTGCACCACCAACCTGTTGCACGTAAAGTGTTTTCGAAGCCACTCCAACTGTTAATGTCTCCAGTCCAAGCCAAAGCTGCTGAAGACAATCCGCTGCATCACCAAGACACCCAAGAAGAAGAAGAACGTGTCCCTACACCCCACAGAATTGAAGAAGTTATTCACGATATCAACGTGCGATGCCCGACCCTCCAGCTCCTCAAGTGGAAGTTGAAAACATTGAGGCTGCCACCTCCAACACCAATGAAGCCAATGAAGTGGTCATGGCTGAAGCAAATGTGGAGCTGCACCAACAGCTCCACGAAGCCAATGAAGGAAATGTGCTCGAAGCCAATGAGGCAATCGCTCCCGAAGCATCTGGCGAGCAGCTGAAGCCTCGCTTGTTGCCACTGCTCGAGCTCGCCACCAAGGCCCTACACAATTGATCAAGCATACAACTATGGTCAGCTAGTCACGATAAGATGGCTGTTATGGTCCCTCCGCCTCATGCCTCGGGTCCTCGGTTTGAATATCAGTTAGCATAGGCCTCGGTCCAAGCCAAAGCCAAGACGCCAAGGTTTCGAGCACTTGCCACCTCTGAGTTCTTTCAATGCAAATGGCTTCAAAGCCCACAACACTTTCTTTGTGAGCAAAGAACCCCTACACAAGGCCAAGGATATCATCTGACCGTTTCTGGAGCTATCAGCAACGAAGCTATTACTCATGCGTTCTGTATGATCAAGGGCGCATTTTCCCTCATATGCGCCTCGACACTGAAGCCATTGCCGGTCTGCCGTGCTTAGAAGAAGCACTTGATTGCTTTCGTGATGCAGGTCTGCTCGGCTTCGTTACAGACAAAGAACACTGGAATGAAGAACTTGTGCTTCAATTCTATGCTACCCTCCACATCCGCGGCTACTACAGAGATACGAAGACATGGGTTCTCGAGTGGATGACAGGAAATGTTCATCATGAAGCCAAAGCTCTTGACGTCATTGAGCTCACAGGCCTACCCACTCCCGGAGAGCTGTTTGAACCTGGTTGTCAACTCCACCGCGATGCACTGGAGAGCATATTTCATAAGCCAGAACCCGACATGAGTCAGATGTTGAGCATGATGAAGCCACTGCCGCATGACGCTGAATACCCTCAGGACTTCTTTGTTGATGACCTTGAGTATCTGCCTCGTACAATATATCACATCATCAGGCGAACTCTATGGCCTATCAAAGGGCATTCATCGTCTGCAAAACTTGAAGGAGCAATACGCAAGAATTCTTCATCCGACAATTGGCTGCGTCTGGATCTGATCTGTTTGGTCTGAAATTTTATGCTCCATGGGTCATGCGCCTCATCAAGATGCACTCTGCTATCAACTATCAGCCCTCTGCTCGCAATCATTTGGTATTTCTACCAGAGGTTGATATGTCAGTTGAAGCCATATACCCTGAGCCTGCCAAAACGCCACTTTCTCTTCAGAAATGCAGATCACCATAGCTTCTCTCAACCCATGGAAGGCGTCCAAGCGGTATCTCGTGTCTATCCTCTGGCTGGGAACACATGTATGCCTCACCGTGCGCGGACTGAAGCCACTGAGAGCATAATTGGCCAAAGGCCTCGGAAGCGCTCTCGAGTCCTCAATGACCGAGAACTTCTTGTCGCACTGCATCAGAAACAAGATAAGCATCACTCCTGGCTCAAGCGACAAATGCAAAGCCTCCTGGTGGACGACAATCGCATTCGAAACCTTGCCACCAAGAATGCTTTTGTCACTCACGAGACCTGTCAGCGATCATGGAAGAGTTTGACCCTGCTCAGTGCTGAAGCAAATCTTCAAGACGATGGCTTCACTGAACGCTTCAAGTTTGACTCCACTCCTCCATGGAATGCAGCCCTACGACGAACTCCGTCACTTGAAGACTCTGACTATTCTTCCTCCGCGGCAACTGTCAATGCCAGAGTGATCGATGATGAAGCCGATGCCACCTCACCGCCCCCTACTTCTGCATGCATCGACACTGCACCAAGCTCGTCTGCACCGCCAACCAACAACGACAACCCTGCTGCAGCATCTACTTCTGAAGAGGGCGAGTAGATGCTCTATGTCTTCAAACCTTTTGGTCCTTCTTGACAAAAGGGGAGAAGCATATGAGTTTGATAGTCTTCAAGCGGGTTCATAAGGCGGTTGCATAATATTTTGCCTAGTGTTTACAACTCTCGCTTTTGATACATTTGGTTCTTTGAGTTGTAACACTTAAACTCGATGGTCGTCTGCTACTTATTTGCTTTACTCAGTGCGATGATAAATTCCGCGTAATGCGGCGATAACTTCCGCACTTAGATCATTCTGCGAGACGTCCATTTTTCATTATGCATGTCATTCTCTTAGTTATATCATTTCATGCATGATGAATTATCTTCATAAGTTGAAGAGGATCTCCACAAGTACAACCTGCCATGTGCATTTGCATTCCAAAAGCAAACTACTTATATGCACATCTTGAGGGGAGCCTTTGCCACTTATGAAGACAATTCCTATCCTTTACAATTTCACATATTTTATCCCGTTGAAAACTTCAACGGTTTGTCATCAATCACCAAAAGGGGATATTGTAAGTGCATCTAGTGCCACCCCTAGTTGGTTTTGGAGTATTGACGACAAATGTGGTTGAGGACTAATGCGTTTGTGAGAATTGCAGGATAACGCAGGTGGTGTCCCCAATTGATTCGGTTTACCTACCGGAGATGACCCTAAAATGTATGAAGACGTTGGCGACAATGGTGGTATGTGAAGATATTCACATTGAAGACTATGACATGAGAAGACATTGAGTGAAGACTATGGGCCTTGAAGATCGTGTCGTTTCGTTGTTTCATTTTCTTCTTTGTTGAGTCATAGGAACCACCGTCTTCGTTAAGTGGGGTCCAAGTGATCATAGTCGAAATGGTCAAGTGATGCTCAACCCAAATCCTATGTCTTGAGCAAAGACAATGAGAGCAAAACTTATCCAGAGCTGGATGAGTCAGCTTTGCTTGTAGCCCAAGTAAAGTTGCCGTGTGTGTTTGAAATCGACCGTTGGAACACATGTCAGTTCCTTAGTGAGCCAGGGTCATTTCGGACATATCAGGTCTGGTTGCCTAGTGGCTATAAATAGCCCACCCCTACACCATAAATTGGTGGCTGCTCGGAGTTAGTGCACGGCTTTTGTCGTTTGAGAGCAACCCACCTCGAAGCCTTTGAGAGAGAGAAATCCTTGCGAGGACAAAGCCCAAACACCCGAGCCAAAGAGTGTTAGGCATCACTGAAGTCTTTACATGCATGTGACACAAGACTTATTACACTTGAGGACTGTGAATCCTCCACCGGTTAGGCGTCGCGTTCGAGCATCCAAGAGTCATTGTGGATTGCGGTGAGCGCAGATCTGTGAAGGTTCGAAGTCTACCTTGAAGACTTACGAGTGATTGGGCGAGGACTGTGTGTCCTTAGCTTAAGGGGAATAAGGTGAAGACGCGGTCTTGAGTTGAATCTCAGCCTCCCTAACCAGGATGTACAGTTGTCACAACAAGCTGGAACTGGTCCAACAAATCTGTGTCTTCAACAAGTGGTAGGCTCTATCTTCTCCCTCACCTTACTTAGAGTTTGTCTTCGTGAAGTCATTGCCTATTTGTCATACCTGTTTGACTTCATTGCTTGACTACTTTTGTTGATTGGCTTCTCACTATCTTCCATCTTGATCCTACTACCAAGCTGCTATTAGTCTTGTACTTTCACGTTATTGCATACTAGACTATGGTTTGCTTGTTGTAGTTTATCTTTCGCTGCATATCAATTAGGTCATTTCTATTGTTTGTCTTCGAAACATCCGTGTTTTGAAGACTTTCCCAAAAATCGCCTATTCACCCCCCCTCTAGTCGATAACTAGCACTTTCAGTTACATCGATGCAAGCTTTTTACACCAATCCAGATAACCCTAAGTCTCAATCTGGATACATATTGGAAGTGGGAGCAATTAGCTAGAGTAGCTCCGTGCAGAGCATTGTAGACATAGAATATTTGCAAAATATATACGGCTCTGAATGTGACAAACCCGTTGACTAAACTTCTCTCACGAGCAAAACATGATCATACCTTAGTACTCTTTGGGTGTTAATCACATAGTTATGTGAACTAGATTATTGACTCTAGTAAACCCTTTGGGTGTTGATCACATGATGATGTGAACTATGGGTATTAATCACATACAGATGTGAATATTGGTGTTAAATCACATGGCGATGTGAACTAGATTATTGACTCTAGTGCAAGTGGGAGACTGAAGGAAATATGCCCTAGAGGCAATAATAAAGTTATTATTTATTTCCTTATATCATGATAAATGTTTATTATTCATGCTAGAATTGTATTAACCAGAAACATAATACATGTGTGAATACATAGACAAACATAGTGTCACTAGTATGCCTCTACTTGACTAGCTCGTTAATCAAAGATGGTTATGTTTACTAACCATAGACATGAGTTGTTATTTGATTAACGGGATCACATCATTAGGAGAATGATGTGATTGACTTGACCCATTCCGTTAGCTTAGCACCCGATCGTTTAGTATGTTGCTATTGCTTTCTTCATGACCTATACATGTTCCTATGACTATTAGATTGTGCAACTCCCGTTTACCGGAGGAACACTTTGTGTGCTACCAAATGTCACAACGTAACTGGGTGATTATAAAGGTGCTCTACAGGTGTCTCCGAAGGTACTTGTTGGGTTGGCGTATTTTGAGATTAGGATTTGTCACTCCGATTGTCGGAGAGGTATCTCTGGGCCCTCTCGGTAATGCACATCACTACAAGCCTTGCAAGCAATGTAGCTAATGAGTTAGTTACGGAATGATGCATTACGTAACGAGTAAAGAGACTTGCCGGTAACGAGATTGAACTAGGTATTGGATACCGACGATCGAATCTCGGGCAAGTAACATACCGATGACAAAGGGAACAACGTATGTTGTTATGCGGTTTGACCGATAAAGATCTTCATAGAATATGTGGGAGCCAATATGGGCATCCAGGTCCCGCTATTGGTTATTGACCGGAAACGTGTCTCGGTCATGTCTACATAGTTCTCGAACCCGTAGGGTCCGTGACGCTAACGTTTTGTTGACGATATAGTATTATATGAGTTATGTATGTTGGTAACGAATGTTTTTCGAGTCCGGATGAGATCATGGACATGACGAGGAACTCCGAATGGTCCGGAGATAAAGTTTGATATATGGGATAATAGTGTTTAATCTCGGAAGGGTTCGAATTCACGGAAGGGGTTCCGTATGTTTCGAAATGTTTGGGTGCGAGAACATGTTATTTGGGCCAAAGGGAAAGCCCACAAGGTTTTGGAAAGCGCAAAGGAAGTTTTGCGAGTCCGAGGCGACGCCAGGTCCACGGCATCTGGGTCCAGACGCCGGAACCTCAAGGTCACGCCCTGAGTCCGAGAAGGACTCTTGCCTTTCGGGTGAAACCGACTTTGTGGAGGCTTTTACTCCAAGTTTCGACCCCAAGGCTCAACATATAAATAGAGGGGCAGGGCTAGCACCAAAGACAGATCAAGAAACACCAAGCCGTGTGCCGGCAACCCCGTCCCCTCTAGTTTATGCTCCGTCATAGTTTCCGTAGTGATTAGGCGAAGCCCTGCGGAGATTGTTCTTCACTACGACCGTCACCACGCCGTCGTGCTGCCGAAACTCATCTACTACTTCGCCCGTCTTGCTGGATCGAGAAGGCGAGGACGTCATCGAGCTGAACGTGTGCAGAACTCGGAGGTGCCGTGCGTTCGGTACTTGGATCGGTCGGATCGTGAAGGCGTCGACTACATCAACCGCGTTGATAAACGCTTCGCTTAGCGATCTTCAAGGGTATGAAGATACACTCCCCCTCTCGTTGCTATGCATCACCATGATCTTGCGTGTGCGTAGGAATTTTTTTGAAATTACTACGTTCCCCAACAAAGATATCACAACACAACTCTAAAAACATAAATAAGTCATACAAGCATCGTAATACAAGCCAGGGGCCTCGAGGGCTCGAATACAAGTGCTCGATCATAAACGAGTCAGCGGAAGAAACAATATCTGAGTACAGACATAAGTTAAACAAGTTTGCCTTAAGAAGGCTAGCACAAAGCGGGATACAGATCGAAGAGGCGTGGGCCTCCTGCACAGGATCCTCCTAAACTACTCCCCGGTCGCCGTCGTGGCGACACGTAGTAGTAGGCATCTCCGTGTAGTAGGAGTAAAATCGACGGTGGCGTCGCTCTGGGCTCCGACATCTGGTTGCGACAACCGGTAGAAGGAAATGGGGAAAGAGGGAGAAAAGCAACCGTGAGTACTCATCCAAAGTACTGCAAGCAAGGAGCTACACTACATATGCATGGGTATATGTGTAAAGGGCCATATTGGTGGGTGAACTGCAGAATGCCGAATAAAGGGGATAGCTAATCACGTCAAGACTACGCCACAGCCACCTCCATCTTGCAGCATGTAGAAGAGAGTAGATGGTAAGTTCACCAAGTAGCATCACATAGGATAATCCTACCCGGCGATCCCCTCCTCGTCGCCCTGTTAGAGAGCGATTAGCGGGTTGTATCTGGCACTTGGAAGGGTGTATTTATTAAGTATCCGGTTCTAGTTGTCATAAGGTCAAGGTACAACTCCAAGTCGTCCTGTTACCGAAGGTCACGGCTACTCGAATAGATTAACTTCCCTGCAGGGGTGCACCACATAACCCAACACGCTTGATCCCATTTGGCCGGACACACTTTCTTGGGTCATGCCCGGCCTCGGAAGATCAACACGTCGCAACCCCACCTAGGCCAATAGAGAGGTCAGCACGCCGGTCTAAAACTAAGTGCAGGGTGCAGGCCCATCGCCTTAGCACACCTGCGTTCTTGAACGCGCCGAAGCGTAACTAGCCCCTTAATACAAGAGCAGGCTTACATTCCAATCCGGAGCGCGCCGCTCAGTCGCTGACGTCAAGAAGGCTTCGGCTGATACCACGACGCCGAGTGCCCATATCTTTCCCACGTAGTTGGTTAGCGCGTATAGACCAAATGGCCAGACTCAGATCAAATACCAAGATCTCGTTAAGTGTGTTAATGATGTAACCACGGACACTGACCAGGGCCAGGCCCACCTCTCACCTAGGCGGTCTCAACCTGCCCTGTCGCTCCGCCACAAAGATCCACCCAGAGGGCCGTCGGGACAAAGGTCCTTTCAGGCCCCAATCCGTGAATCACTCGCGGGTACTCCTCGAGCCGACCCGACTTTAGTCACCACATGTATCATGTATAAAGTATATAGTATATGCCCGTGATCACCTCCTGAAGTGATCACGGCCCAGTAGTATAACATAGCAGATGGACAAGAAGGTAGGGCCACAGATGGAATACTAGCATCCTATACTAAGCATGTATGATTATAGGTAAAGGTAGCAGCAGTAGTAGCAAAGACAGACTATGCATCAGAATAGGATTAATCAGAAAGCAGTAACATGCTACACTACTCTAATGCAAGCAGTGGAGAGTAGAATAGGCGATATCTGGTGATCAGGGGGGGGGGCTTGCCTGGAACCTCAGCCGAGAAGGAGGGGTCGTCAACACCGTAGTCGTACTGGGTAGCAGCGGCGTCGGTCTCGGTGTCTAGCGAGAGAAGAGGGGAAGAAACAATAAATACAATGCAAACAAATGCATGACGATGCATGACATGACAAAGCGTGATGCTAGGTGCATGTCGCGGTAGTAGGTGATACCGTGAAGAAACATCGAGAAAGTATCCCCGGTGTTTCGCGTTTTCGGACAGATGAACCGGAGGAGAAATGTTGCAGGTTCACTATGCTAGGGACGCGTGGCGGACGAACGGGCTGCATATCTGGATTCGTCTCGTTGTTCTGAGCAACTTTCATGTACAAAGTATTTTCATCCGAGCTACGGATTATTTTATATGATTTTCTAAAGTTTTATTCATTTTTTGAAATTATTATTAATTCGAAATTAATAGACAAAATGCTACGAGTACCCAACAAGTGTACCCACACTTTTGCACGTGAGGCTGACAGTGGGCCTAGAGTCAAAGTCAATGGCTGACTGGGTGAGCCTTATCCAGATGAACAGTACACGGGGCCCCACATGTCATTGACTGCTAACTAACCTAACAGATTAATTAGGTTAGTTAGTGGTTAGATTAATCTAATTATGATTAATTTAGTTAATTAATTTTAGTTAATTAATTAATATTTTATTATTTTTCTAAATTCTTCTTCTTTTTCTTCTTCTTTTTTATATAAACGTTTTGGGGCTGGGCTCCACTGTCATAGGCAAAGGGGGCCTAACGGAGCAGTGGTTAGCGGGTGTGGGCGCTCGTTGAGTATCAGAGGCCATAGCCCGGCGTGTCAGGGCGCCGGCGGCCGCAGTGCCTGAGACGGGGAGGCATGGGAGGAGCGGCCAGGCGCAGGTGGGGCGCCAAGGGCGCGACCAGCGCGGGCGGAAGTGGTGGTCGTAGGCCACGACGGGAGTGGGCGGACGGCGGTGGCAACGCCCGCAACATCTGCCACCGCAGGAGACTAGCATCGGGGTTGAGCACGGCGAGGTGGTGCAGTGAGCGTGGCAAGGAGGCGAGGGCGAGTGGGGGCGCGCGGGGATGCCGGTGCAAAGCAGCAGCAGAGAGAGGGAGGAGAGGCCAGGGCATGAGGCGGCGGCACGGGTGAGGAAGTCCTGGATTAGAGGGTATCCGGACAGCCGGACTGTGTACAACGTCCGGAGTATTGAAGCGTGGAGATACAAGACTCAAGACTTCGGCCCGTGTCCGGATGGGACTTTCCTTGGCGTGGAAGGCAAGCTTGGCGATCCGGATATTATATTTCCTTCCTTGTAACTGACTCCATGTAAACCCTAGCCCTCTCCGGTGTCTATATAAACCGGAGAGGTTGGTCCTTAGAAGGCCGATCACAATTACAACCATACCATCTTAGGCTAGCTCTTAGGGTTTAGCCTCTACGATCTCGTGGTAGATCTACTATTGTACTACCCATATAATCAATATTAATCAAGCAGGAAGTAGGGTTTTACCTCCATCGAGAGGGCCCGAACCTGGGTAAACATCTGTGTCCCTTGCTTCCTGTTACCATCAGCCTTGACCCACAGACCGGGACCCCCTACCCGAGATCCGCCGGTTTTGACACCGACATTGGTGCTTTTATTGAGAGTCCCTCTGTGTCGTCGCCGTCAGGCTCGATGGCTCGTCTCGTTGTCAAGGACGACATTACTTCGGAGGGGGCTCTGGCTGTAGGCCAGATGCTCCGGCTCGGCGGCTTTATCATGGCTGCCCCATCGGCGGTGGCGCCGACGATGACTTCTCGGGTCATCGATCATAACCTTCACATTAGTTCGGAACTCGCCGAGCAGATGGATCCAGTGGAGGTCTCCTCCCTTAACGAACTCTTGGATCGCTTCGCGGCTCTGGGAGTCGCCACAGACTATGGCCGGATTGGGCTTAAACCCGACCAAAGGGACATCAGGTCCCCGCCGGCCACCCATGAGATAGCGATAGTGGAGGAACCACACGCAGATTGCCCCTCAACTTTGAGGACAAGTTTTGTTCGGATCACCGAACTCCCTGAGCCGAAGACCTGCTCAAAGGAAAACCTGACCTAGGTCCCGGACTTAAAATCGGGCATCGGGCCAAAGAAATTGGGCACCCCGGATTCTGAGCTGTTTAGCTCGGGACCGCCCGCGCCCTTGGGCATTAGATCGGATCAAAATCCGTACTCTAAACTGGACCTAAACTGTCTCTCCCGCGTCAGGCAAGAGCCCCAGGAAACCGTACATCGCTACTGGGCCAGATTCCTCCTTGTGCTTAACAAGGTCAGGGACTGCCGCGAAGAGAACATGGTCTCACTTTTCTGCAAAAACTGCACGGACGAAGGACTCCTCAATGCTATAAGCCGTCGCGGCATAGTATGCTCTGCGGACTTGGCAACCATAGTACAGAAGTACTGTGTGATGGAGAGCGCTTGGAAGACCCAAACAGAATTTTGGGATAGTACCTCTCTCGCCAGAACCTTCGTCCGAACCAAACGGATGAACTTTCGGCTCACTAAAGTACTCATGGATGGTGGAAGCGGATTAAATCTGATTTATGAAGGAACACTCAGCAAGATGGAGATTGATAAAAGCCGCATTGAACAAAGCGACACGACCTTCAGGGGAATTATCCCTACTCGGGAAGCGCGGTGTGCGGGAAAAATCACACTCGATGTGGTATTCGGTACCCCGGAGAATTATAGGTCCGAGGAAATCACATTCCAAGTGGCTCCTTTTAGCAGCGGATACCACACCCTTCTAGGGCGGGACGCGTTTACAAGCTTTCAAGCTGTACCCCATTATGGGTACATGAAGCTTAAAATGCCCGGACCCAATGGAATCATCACTCTAGCCAGTGATCCGGACGTTGCGCTTCGCGCCGAAAATAAAACCGCAGCCCTAGCCTTAGAAGCATTATCCGAAGCCCTAGCAGCCGAAGAGTTAACAACACTGCGGGCCACTGTGGACAGGGACGACGTGATACTAGACAAACGACCCAGTCCACCTCATTCAAACCTGCAGACGAGATAGTCAAATTCCAGGTCCACCCAACGGACCCCATGAAGACAACATCCATCGGGACACAGCTGAGCCCCGCGATTGACGCCGCACTACGAGATTTCTTACGCGAGAATTGGGACATTTTCGCCTGGCACCCATCGGACATGCTAGGCATCCCATGCAGACTAGCCGAACACAGCCTCAATATTCTAAAAGGATATAAACCAGTCAAGCAGACCCTAAGGCGAGTCTCAGAGCCCGAACGACAGGCAATGGGGGAAGAATTAGCCAAGCTACTAGAGGCCGGATTTATCAGAGATATCAAACATCCGGATTGGCTGGCAAATTTGGTGATGGTACCAAAGAAGGACAAATCCTGGCGCCTATGTGTCGACTTCAAAGACCTCAACAAGGCTTGCCCCAAGGATCCCTTTCCCCTCCCTCGCATCGATCAAATCATCGATGCCACAGCTGGACACGACTCGCTGTGTTTCCTCGACGCATACTCTGGATACCATCAAATAAAGATGGCAGAGTCTGACCAAGCTGCAATAGCTTTCATAACGCCATATGGCCCTTTCTGCTTCAACACTATGCCTTTCGGGCTCAAGAACGCCGGTGCAACCTACCAATGCATGATTCAAACATGCCTGGAAAAGAAAATCGGCAAAACAGTGGAGGCATACGTGGACGACATGGTCATAAAAACAAGACACGTCGAAACCCTAATAGATGACTTGAGGCTTACATTCGACAACCTCCGGACATACGACATCAAGCTGAATCCGGAAAAATGTGTCTTTGGCGTCCCCTCGGGGAAGCTACTCGGCTTCATCGTTTCCAACAGAGGAATTGAAGAGAATCCGGCAAAGATACGAGCTCTGTCACAGTTGGCCATAGCAACAGACCTCAAGCACATCCAAAAACTAGCCGGATGCGTGGCTGCTCTCAGCCGCTTTATCTCCAGGCTAGGAGAAAAGGCACAACCGCTTTACCGCCTTCTTGAATCAACACTTCAGATGGATTTGATGCAGCCGGCTAGACTGGATGAAATAAAGACCTTATTGGCCAGTAATCCAGTATTAACAGCGCCGAATGTCGACGAACCTATCCTGTTGTACATAGCTGCAACGCAACAAGTCGTAAGTGCAGTGCTCGTCGTTGAACGAGAGGCTGACGGATACAAATACCCGCTCCAAAAGCCGGTCTACTACGTGTACACGGTCCTAACCCCATGCAAATCCTGATACCCACACTATCAAAAAATAGCATACGCGGTGTTCATGGCATCCCGGAAGCTACGACACTACTTTCAAGAGTGTTCGATTATGGTGGCCTCCGAAGTACCACTCAATGACATAATAAATAACCGTGATGCTACGGGCCAGATTGCCAAATGGGCCATTGAGCTCCTCCCGTTTGACATAACGTACAAACCTCGGCGGGCCATCAAGTCGCAAGTGTTGGCTGACTTCGTCGCCGAATGGACAGAAGCCGAACTCCCTAAAGAGTACGACGCATACTCAAACTGGATCATGCACTTCGACGGCTCTAAAATGCTGGCCGGATTGGGAGCAGGTGTAGTCCTGACGTCTCCCACCGGAGACACGGTCCAGTACGTCCTCCAAATATTATACACAGACTCCAACAATGCAGCCGAATACGAGGCTCTGTTGCACGGTCTTCGGATGGCAGTCTCTATGGGCATTCAACGCCTAGAAGTGCGCGGGGACTCAAACCTTGCAATATCACAGATAAACAGAGATTTTGATGCCAAGGACCCAAAAATGGCGGCCTACCGTAATGCCGTCCTCAAAATGTCAGCTTGGTTCGAGGGACTCGAATTCCACCATGTGGCTCGAGAAAACAATCAAGCGGCGGATGTCCTCGCTCGCATTGGTGCTAAACGCGACTGAGGGAGTCCTGGACTAGGGGGTGTCCGGATAGCCGAACTATCATCACGGCCGGACTCCAAGATTTTGAAGATACAAGATTGAAGACTTCGTCCCGTGTCTAGATCGGACTTTCCTTGGCGTGGAAGGCAAGCTTGGTGATACGGATATGTAGATCTCCTACCATTGTAACCGACTCTGTGTAACCCTAACCTATCCGGTGTCTATATAAACCGGAGGGTTTTAGTCCGTAGGACGAACAACAATCATACCATAGGCTAGCTTCTAGGGTTTAGCCTCTACGATCTCGTGGTAGATCTACTCTTGTACTACCCATATCATCAATATTAATCAAGCAGGAGTAGGGTATTACCTCCATCGAGAGAGCCCGAACCTGGGTAAAAACATCGTGTCCCTTGTCTCCTGTTACCATCCGCCTAGACGCACAGTTCGGGACCCCCTACCCGAGATCCGCGGTTTGACACCGACATTGGTGCTTTCATTGAGAGTTCCTCCGTATGCGTCACCGATAGGCCCGATGGCTCCTTCGATCATCAACAATGACGTAGTCCAGGGTGAGACCTTTCTCCCGGACAGATCTTCGATAGGCGGCTTTGCATGCGGGCCAATTAAGCAGGCCATCCGGAGCAGATCGAAGCTACGCCCGCCATCGTGTCAGATTTGGAAGTTTGAACTATACGGCCGATATCGCGGAGACTTGATCTTGACGGATTCGAGCCGCAATAGCGTGCCGCCTTGTCTCGATGGGCATGATCTAGCTCTGCAACCGAATAGTGCCCTAGAGGCCGCACCAGCATCCGCTCCGACCCTTAATCCGGAGCCGGATTCCCCGATCGAGGACGAGTGGTTGGACACCACCTTGGGGGCTACGATCTCTACAGCGATTGAGCCGAACTCCATCCCTGTCCTTTGCGAAGACCTTGACTCCAGGGTGACGGACTCCTTTCCGGACTCCGGACCCTCCTCGCCCTGCCAATCGAATCCGATTGGGCGCCGGTCATGGAGTTCACTGCCGCGGACATCTTTCAGCACTCGCCCTTTTGCGACATCCTGAATTCGCTAAAGTCTCTCTCTTTATCCGAGAGACCTGCCCGGACTACGGACAGGAAGGTTGGGATACGGACGACGAAGAAATTCAACACCCACCCACCACCCACTTTGTAGCCACTGTCGATGATTTAACCGACATGCTTGACTTCGACTCCGAAGACATCGACGGTATGGACGACGATGCCGGAGACGACTAAGACCCAGCGCCTACGGAGGCAATCGGAAGGCCACCTCGTCATCGACATATACATGGTGGATATCCCAAAATATGGGAACAGCGATGGAATAATGGAGGATGACCCTCCAAAGCAACCGAGCGCCGACGGCGTCGTGGCGCCGCTCTAAATCCCGCCACAAAAAAATGGTGATTCCGGCACGGAGATAATAACACCCTGACGGTGCGAAGACAACCCTCCAGCGGGACTCGGCGCAGGAGGAGGGAGAAGCAAGTCCGCACGACGGTCTTGCAGAAAGAGAGGTCGAGGGCGATAATTATGCGCCCCTCCGAAGATGAGGCAAGCCTCGATTTAATTATTTAATTTGTCGCACTGAGGATCCCGCCGAACAGAGCGTTTCAAACGCAGGCTTATGGCCACGGCAAGCAGTGTCAAGAAAAAGCAGCAACAGCTTAGAGCTGACCAAGACCTGCTAGCTGACAGATGGAGTGAAGTCCTTGCAGCCGAAGAGTATGAACTCGAACGACCCTCCAAAAGCTACCCCATAAGCAGGCCGTTGCCTCGATCAGAGGAAGTATCCAAGTCACCAGCGTACGACATGGTAGAGCGGCCACCTCGTGGCCGCGGTAGAGAGGCCTCTAGACCCTCCGTTCAAGCCGCACTCGACGCCGCTCAAAATTACCAAGGCACGGGAAAACGCGCGACTTGCAAGATATATTGGAGGATAAGGCAAAACATACAAGGTCGATCTGCGGATCACGTGGGCCTAACGACGCGGGATGATTACCGTCACGCCGGATCTGAGAAACTCCGGCGGGGCGAACACAATAGACAAAGCTCATTTGAGCTGCGTCGTGATATAGCCCAATCTGAGGCGCCAGCACACCCACTATGCTTCACGATGAAGTAATGGATCATCAAATCCTGAGGGCTTTAAACCCGTAAACATCGAATCATACGATGGTACCACAGATCCTGCGATGTCGGATCGAGGATTATCTCCTCCATATCCACATGGCCCGGTGATGATCTACATGCCATCAAATACCTCCCCTCAAGCTTAAAGGACCAGCTCGGCATTGGCTGAACAGCTTGCCGGCAGAATCAATTGGTTGTTGGGAGGACCTCGAAGCCGCATTTCTTGATAACTTCCGGGGCACATATGTGCGACCACCGAGCGCCGATGACCTTAGCCACATAATTCAACAGCCGAAGAATCGGCCGGACAATTCGGACACGGTTCCTAACAAAGAAAAATCAAATCGTTGATCGTCCGGATGCAGGGCCCTTGCAGCCTTCAAACATAACATCCATGACGAGTGGCTTGCCCGGCACCTAGGACAGGAAAAGCCAAAATCTATGGCAGCCCTCACAACCCTCATGACTTCGCTTTTGTGCGGGAGAGGACAGCTGGCTAGCTCGAAGCAACAACTTGGCCAAACACCACGATAGTTCGGATACCAAGGACAGCAATGGCAGGTCGCGTCGCAACAAGAACAAGCGCCGCGTGCGCGATAATGCTGAAGATACAGCCATCAATGCCGGATTCGAGGCTCTAAACCCGGTCAGTGGAAGAAGCCATTCAAAAGAAATACCGAGGGCCCGTCCAACTTGGACCGAATACTCGACCGCTTGTGCCAGATACATGGCACCCCTGAAAAACCAGCCAATCACACCAACAGGGATTGTTGGGTGTTCAAACAAGCAGGCAAGTTAAGTGTCGAACTCAATGACAAGGGGCTGCATAGTGATGACGAGGAAGAGCCCCGGCCGCCAAACAATAGAGGACAGAAGGGTTTTCCCACACAAGTGCAGACGGTGAACATGATATACGCAACCCATATACCCAAAAGGGAGCGGAAGCGTGCACTAAGGGGCGTATATGCGATGGAGCCATCGCCCAAGTTCAACCCATGGTCTTCCTGCCCGATCACCTTCGATCGAAGGACCACCCTACTAGCATCCGTCCGGGCGGTTTCGCCGCATTGGTTCTTGACCCAATTATCGATGGATTTCACCTCACGAGTCCTCGATGGACGGCGGCAGCAGCCTGAACCTGCTTTATCGGGATCTGATGCACAAAATGGGCATAGACCCTCAAGGATTAAACCTACAAAGACGACCTTTAAAGGCGTCATACCGGTGTAGAGGCCAATTATGCAGGCTCGTTACACTCGAAGTGGTCTTCGGATCCCGGATAACTTCCGGCGAAGAGTTAATCTTCGACATAGTCCCGTTCATGGCGGCTATCACGCCTTCGCTTGGACGAACCGCATTTGCAAAGTTCAATGCGGTGCCGCACTCGCATACCTCAAGCTCAAGATGCCAGGCCCTCGAGGAGTAATCACGGTCAATGGAAACACCGAGCGCTCTCCGAGCGGAGGAGCACACGGCGTTCCTCGCGGCGGAGGTGCAAAGCAGCCTCTCACGACAATTCTCGAGTCCGGCCACTAAGCGTCCGGACAGTGCCAAGCGCGCCCGGAGTAACCTACAACAAGACCGCCTGGCACGATCCAAGCACGCGTAGCAATCCTGCCCCAACCCCAGCCCTCGCGAAGTTGCGAAGACAGTACTACACGTACATAACTACACTCTGGAGATACCATGGGCATAAGGGGAGGGGCACGACCACGGCACGCCAAGAATGCGGCTCGACCGCACCAGGGGCTCCCGATTGTGTCATTCTTTTTCTTCTTTCTTTCCTTTTTTTCAGGACTCCGTTTTCCAGAAGTCCTGTCCGGCACTAGAATCGCCGAACTCACGATGCAACAGCCAGGGAAGCAGAAAGCTACGTCGAGCGTTCAGGTGGTCTCTATTACGAGCATTATACCTGTTTTACATACCATCCCACAGCTTACCCCTGGAGGGGGACATGTTAGATAGTCCCATCCCTTGCTTATCGCACTATTTGTATCGTTCTGCTTTCATTGCAGTACCTTTCTGAATAAACAATACATAGCTTTTGCCTATTATTGCACTCCTTTCTTTATCTATATATATGTTCATTTCATGACATGTTGCACCCGTACACTTTGGTACGACCAATACACCAGGGGCTTAAGTACCCCAAAATTATGGTGTGATAAGTCCGAACACTTTCACAAGTGTGGCACCCTGAACTTATAGCATTATATGAATCGGCTCCGAATCATGTCTTGGGTCAATAGTTGGGTTTGCCAGGCTCCCGTGTTTTGGTACCTTATGTTCCGTTATATCGGCTAAGGTAGCACCGGGGGAACCACTTCGATTGTGCCCCAGTTGAGCTGGGTCGAGCACCTCAGTGGAGAAAGCTAAAACTGACCGTCATGATAGGGTGAGAGCTGGTCGCTGTTCGAGAGGTTTTTTCGGGTCCCTAAAGACTTATGCCGCTTAGAGCGAGGAACCGGAGTTGTCCGGCCAAGGCGTGGATAGCGCCCCGAACTCGGTCTTCCGAATACTAGGGGCTTCGCCGAAATTTAAAATTATAGAATTCTATGGCTAAGTGAGAGTGTTCAAGCATTATAAGTCCGGTTGCCTTGTTCGTTGCGTTGAGCGCCTCCCTAGATGGACCCAAGAATGGGAACAAGAGTGCTCAAGTTTATCCCGAACACCCCAGCACTCGTGGCATGGGGGCTGAAGCCAACGACTTGCCATCTCTAAAATTTGATAAACGACCGCATAGAAGGTAATATTTTAAATTAACAAGCGTTGCTTAGCGCATATGAACAAGTTTTCAGCGTACAGAATAACAAATGCGAGTCTATTAAAAAATTACATCTTTGGAGCACTCATCCGCTATTCGATGGGCACCCTTCAGGAGGCCCTCATAGTACATTTCGGGCGTGCGATGCTCGGTGGCCCGTCCGTCACAAGCTTCTCTGCATCCAGCTTGCCCTAGTGCACTTTAGCATGGGCAAGGGCCCGACGGACACCTTCAATGCAGACGGAGCGCTTGATGACTTCAATCCATGGACATGCGTCCACCAGCCGCCGCACCAAGCCGAAGTAGCTCCCAGGCATGGCCTCCAATGGCCACAACCAAACTATGAGGCCCTTCATGGCCTGTTCGGCGACCTTGTGGAGCTCGACCAGCTGCTTTAGCTGGTCTCTTAGGGGCACCGGATGTCCGGCCTCAGCATATTGAGACCAGAACACCTTCTCCGTTGAGCTCCCCTCCTTGGCACGGTAGAATGCGGCAGCATCAGACACACTGCGGGGAAAATCTGCGAATGCTCCTGGAGAGCTCCGAATCCGGGTAAGTAATAGGTAATTCACTTTCACATGCTTGCTTTGCATAAAGAATGTCTTACCCGCCGCTATCTTCTTTAATGATTCAATTTCTTGAGGGCTTTTGGGCCTCGGCCTTAGCAGCTTTGGCACTCTCAAGAGCCGAGGCAAGCTCGGACTCTCGGTTCTTGAGTCACGCCCAAACCCTCGTGTTTTTCCACGAGAATGGAGCTCTTGCCGCACCTCCGCCAGCTGCGCCTCCCTTTCTCTCACTCGGTGCGTTCGCAGCCGCTTTGTTTTGACCCACGGACACCGCTTCCTTGAGTCGCCACCTCGCTCGTGGCCCCCGCAGTACCCATGCTATTCCTGTTATTTTTGCAACCAAACCTTTCTATAAGGTATTTCTTTAATAAGGTACTACTTACCTTCCTTGTCCTCGAGCTGCTTCTTGGCTTGGCCGAGCTCGTTCTCGGACCGCCGAGGCTCTGCTTCAATGCATTGACCTCCGCAGTCGGTCTGGCAGAGGTCAAGCAGCGCCTGCATTCCCATATTGACATCCTTATGTTAGACTCCTGCGTATATCTTTTAGATCCTTAGTCCGTCTTTTCTTTCCGAACACCGAACTAAGCATCAGGGGCTACTGTCTATGCGGTAATAATTTTTACATATTCTAAACTTACCTCAAAGCCTCGTTAGAAGGCTGGTACAGAGCTTCGTCAGCCCGCTCTTGACGGACTGAACTTTCGGATCACCGCACTCATAACAAAGGCGGTGCTCCTCCTGATGGAGGCGCCGTTAAGCACCTCCAAGAGCTATCCGGTGCCTCCGGTTGGGCGGAGGACACGGCGCCTTACCTTCTTCGAAGGACCGCTTGCGGACTCGGAACCATCAAGGTTCCGGCATGGAGTCCGGACAAGGGTCGGGCTTAGAGCCCCTGGGGGTCTTGCCCCCCACGCGCCTGGAGTCCGGGAGGTCGCCTTGTGGCGCCTCCTGCGCCACCTCCTCTTGACCAGGCCCCTCTTGGGGCGCCACCTCGGCGTCGTCCGCAGCGTGAGGCGAGGAGGCGGTCGGAAGCGAAGTACTCTCCATTTCCGACGAACCCAGGGACCCGCTCGTCGAAGCGGCTAGATCGCTCTTGGGCGGGCTGCATGATTGTTCGACATTAGAGAACACTATGCAATAATGAAAAAGCCATGGGTATCCGGACACTCACGATCTCGCCAGGGGCTTGGCTCTTGTCGGCCAATCCTCCTCGTCGCTGTCGACGTTGGTGGAGAAGTCCGGAGGAAGGGTTCTTCCTTTCTTGGACCCTCCGACCTCCCCAGTTGGGGCGGCCTTCCTTTTCCTCTCCTCCCCACTGGGGAGAAGCTTTTTTCCTCCTCCTCGTCCTCAGGAGAAGATTCTGCTTCAGAATCTGACAGCACCTGGCGTCGGGAGCTCCTTCGAGTTCCCGTGGCCTCCTTCTTGGCCTTCTTCTCCGGCACCACATGGGGTGCCGAAACCAGCAGCCCCGTCAATCGGGCGCCCGCTGGGTCTTCCAGCAAAGGAGCCGAACAGTTAATCTGTCCGGACGTCTTCAGCCAGTCCTGTCAAAGATTAGGGAGTTTTAGATCCCACATAGAGTCAATCTATGAAAAAAGAGTCCCGTAAAGGGTAAAATAACTTACCTCGCCGGCTTGACACCGCGAGCTGTATCCGCGATCTTTGTTAGCGGATGCTGGGGCTTCAGCGCCCTTGAACAGCACCTTCCAGGCGTCTTCGTACGTAGTGTCGAAGAGCCGGTTCAAGGTTCGGTGCTGTGCCGGATCGAACTCCCACAAATTAAAGGCCCGTTGTTGGCATGGGAGAATCCGGCGGATGAGCATCACCTGGATTACGTCGACAAGCCTAAGATTCTTGTCCACAAGGTTTCAGACGCATGTTTGGAGTCCGGATAGCTCGTCGAATTCCCCCACGTCAGGCCCATCTCTTTCCATGATGAGAGCCATGTGGGGAAGCCAGATCTGAATTCGGGGGCCGCCACCCATTCGGGGTCGCGTGGCTCGGTGATGTAGAACCACCCCGATTGCCACCCCTTTATTGTCTCCACAAAGGAGCCCTCGAGCCATAGGACTTTGGCCATCTTGCCAACCATGGCGCCTCCGCACTCCGCTTGACGGCCGCCCACTACCTTCGGCCGGACATTGAAGATCTTCAGCCATAAGCCAAAGTGGGGCTGAATGCAAAGGAAGGCCTCGCACACGACGATGAACGCCAAGATGTTGAGGATGAAATTCGGGGCCAGGTCGTGGAAGTCCAGGCCGTAGTAGAACATGAGCCCCCGGACAAATGGGTGAAGTGGAAAACCTAGTCCGCGGAGGAAGTGGGGAGAAACACCACCCTCTCATGGGGCCCGGGGTTGGAATGAGCTGCCCCACGTCCGGGAAGCTCAGTGCGCGATGTCGCGGACAAATATCCGCCTCCGCAGTCTTGTGATGTGCCCTCCATGACGGAGGAGGCCATCCACCTGCCTCCCGCCTCCCGACATGGTTGGAGAAGGTTGAGGCGGGATGTGCGAACTTGGGTGCTTGGAGCTCGAGTCTTGAGAATGGATGAGCAAAGGAGGAAGAAGGCGTAGGTGAAAAGGTGGATCCTTATCCCCTTATATGGACGGACGAAGCTATGCGTCCCCCACCAGCCTGGTAAAACTCGCTTATCTCCCAAGCGCCGCAATGGCGCGGATGGGTTACCCACGTCTGTATTGATGAGAATCCCGGAATAAGGGGGCACAATCTATGCTTTGATAAGACGTGCCAGGGAAACCGCCTTGCTAAACGCGCTAAGGTGGAATGGTAAAAAACGTTTCATATAAAGGCCTGGGCGTGGTGTGATGTCAGGCCGCGGAATACGTCAGCAGATCTGTGCACAAGTTATTCTCTCTACGGTGGTATGTGGAACTTGTTTTGCAGAGCCGGACACTATCCTGGTGTTCAAAACCTTCTATGAAGTATTCGGAGGAGGAACCCGCCTCGCAATGCCGAAGACAATCAATGCGCTGGACTCGTCGTCATTGAAGCCTGGTTCGAGGGCTCTTGAGGAGTCTGGACTAGGGGTTGTCCGGATAGCCGAACTATCATCACGGCCGGACTCCAAGATTATGAAGATACAAGATTGAAGACTTCGTCCTGTGTCCGGATGGGACTTTCCTTGGCGTGGAAGGCAATCTTGGCGATACGGATATGTAGATCTCCTACCATTGTAACCGACTCTGTGTAACCCTAACCTATCCGGTGTCTATATAAACCGGAGGGTTTTAGTCCGTAGGACGAACAACAATCATACCATAGGCTAGCTTCTAGGGTTTAGCCTCTACGATCTCGTGGTAGATCTACTCTTGTACTACCCATATCATCAATATTAATCAAGCAGGAGTAGGGTATTACCTCCATCGAGAGGGCCCGAACCTGGGTAAAAACATCGTGTCCCTTGTCTCCTGTTACCATCCGCCTAGACGCACAGTTCGGCACCCCCTACCCGAGATCCGCCGGTTTTGACACCGACAGCGACCCTGTCCCACCTAACATATTCTTGGAACGACTGTTCAAGCCATCCGTAGTATGGGAAGGGGAGTCCGGCAATACTAGCACGGATCCAAATACATCCCCAGATTCTGAACCATCAGACATAGTCGGAGGTTCTACCCCCGAAAGAACTTCCTCGGCCCACGAAATCATGGTTGTAATTGCCCCGTGGACCGAGCCCTTCTTGGCCTACCTAAATAGGCAGGAGCTCCCCGAAGACCAAAATGAAGCACGCTGCATTGTCCGGCGTTCTAAAGCTTAGAAAGTCTATGAAGGGGAACTCTACAAGAAAAGCGCTACCGGAGTACTACAAAGATGCATCTCCGAAGAGGAAGGGCGACAGCCCTTGGCTGAAATCCATGACGGCCTGGGCGGCCACCACGCCGCAGCTCGGGCATTAGTCAGCAAGGCCTTCCGTACATGCTTCTATTGGCCGACGGCCCGAGCAGACGCACAAGACCTTGTCCAACACTGTGTCGGTTGCCAGCTCTTTGCCAATCAGAGTCATATGCCCCCTACCGCTCTCCGAACAATCCCCATAACTTGGCCCTTTGCGGTCTGGGGGCTGGATATGGTCGGACCTCTTAAAGGGTGAAGCCATAAGAAGAAATACTTATTGGTCATGGTGGACAAATTCACCAAATGGATAGAAGCTAAACCAGTTAAAATGACTGAATCTGGGCCAGTCATAGACTTCATATCCGGGGTCGTATACCGATACGGTGTCCCCCATAGCATCATCATTGATAATGGCTCAAATTTCATAGCCGACGAAGTGAAAACTTGGTGCACAAAAATGGGCATCAAGCTCGATTACGCTTCCTTCTACCATCCCCAAACAAACGGCCAGGTAGAGCGGGCAAATGGTCTCATTATGAGTGGCATCAAACCCAGACTAGTGCGATCCTTGACAGAATCGGATACACCTTTGGGTGGAGGAGCTTCGACTCCGTTACTCACAGGGCTACGGACCACGCCAAATCGCACCACGGATATACACCATTTTTATGGTGTATGGTAGCGAAAGAGTATTACCTTGCGACATAATACATGATTTGCCGCAGCGTGCGCATGTGCGAAGAGAGGGAAGCTGAGTTAGATCGGTAGGATAATTTGGATGCCACGGAGGAGGCGCGATGTCATAAAAGCCGTTCTGCATTCTATCAAGCAGCGGGCTCGGCGATACCAAAGCGAAGAAGTGCTGGCCAAAACTTACAATATTGGCGAGCTCGTTCTCGACTACCGGAGAAGAAGAAGGACAAACTCAAACCCAAGTGGGAGGGTCGCCGTCATTGACAAAGTTCTCACCGGTGTATAAACTACGTAATGCATCTAATAACAGACTCGAGCTGAACCCATGGAACGCGGCAAGACTACGGAGATACTACGCCTAGCGCCGAACACAGTGTTCGTCTCCTAACCCCTCCCTTTTAATTATGCCCCATCCCCTTTTCCTTTCTCGACCTTTTTCTCCCTTCATAGAAAGTATTCAATACAGTGCGGATTTCCAGATCACTCCGGCCGCACTAAGTGTGTAAGCAATACCTGGGGGCTTCCTATATGGAAGCTAAAAATGATTACTCACATGGCTTTGTGCCCGTCACATATGCATTCTTTTTCCATATGTGCCTTTTCTTCACCATTATATGCATCGATATGACTTAAGATGTTGCCAAGCTGGGTTGCCTGGCTCTTGTGTTTATGCCCTACGTTCCCGTTAATTCAGCTAGGGCATAAGGGGAGCACCTCTGCGATTGTTACTGCCGGTTCAGCTGGATGTGTACCTCGGTGGGTGAAGAAGCAAGCTAGCTTCCTTAAGAGAATATTGATCGGTGAACAAAAGATGTGTTCGTTTATTATAACATAAATCCCGTAAGTCTTGTATCCTGCGCCTTCGTTCACAGTCCGGACATGTGCATCGTCGCATGCGTACCCAGGGAAAGGAACCCCTAACGGAACTATTCTCTCTGGATGATGTTTCTTACTATCCATGTAATATAACATAACTAGTTGGGTACTTATGCTGTTCAAGCACTTATGACCCTCGCCTTGTTTCCACATACCCGGTTTTGTATAGCTGAGTGGGTATTCGGACACACCCCAGACTATAGGATCCGGGGGCTGAAGCGAAAAGGTCTGCCATGACAAATGATTCTAATCCGGCTAGGGGCTTATCATGCCCATTAAATTACACAGTCACTTGGACTGATTACATTCCTCTTCTATACCATCCAACATGCTATCTAGCTTACAATCCTGTTGAGAATACTTAGCGGCTAACGCTACCAGGTCATACACCAGACTAACGGGAATTTCTTGCCCATCGGGCCCCGCCGGTCCCACTTCGGCCATATGGTTCGGGTCCAGCTTGGTGTAGCGCATCTTCACCATTGCCTAGGCCTCTCTTGCTCCTTGCCGGCATGTTGATATCTTCCATAGACGGAAGCGCCGCCGGGCTCCTTGAAGCAGGTCCGCAAGTTCCCCCATGCCATTCGGCAGTAGGTTTGATTGCCACAAAGCCTCAGAAACACCCTGCACACTTGCCGAGCTCGCTCGTGCAGTTGCGAAAGGTCTCGCAGTAAATCATCTGTAGATGAGGGCATCTCCTCCTCAGGGCGACCTGTTAACATTCCTGCAAGCAAAATTCTTTCAATATACTTCCTCGCCGAACTGTACAACAGTTCGTCTAAGCAATTACCATAAATGTCGCGTCGAAGCCTCTTGTTCTCCTTCACGGAGTCCGCCAGCTGAGCGCGGAGATCTCTTAACTCCACGCCCAGCTGAACTTTGGCATCTTGAAGATCGTTCTTCTCCCGCCTAACTCGCGTAAGAATGCGCTCGCCAGCCTCTAGCTGCTTTTTGAGATCGTCGTCCTCTCTTCGCCCTCTTGATTCACCCGGGATTATGCGCAGAATTTTCTGTTAGACTTGTCACATCAGCCATTTACTAACTGGTGCATCTTCGCGCAATTGTGACAATTGTTACTAGATGAGGGCTTTTGGGGTTCCTCTAATTTGGCAACTGCGGCCCTCAGTTCGGCCTTGCATCCCTCCAGCTCCCGAGACAATTGCCCGTTCTTCTCTACAAGGACCTGTACATACATTGATCCTTAAAACTGTTGTTTCAACCGTTTCAAGTCTCAGGGGCTACTACTACATGCTTATCAAATTTTCTTACCGTATATCTTTGGTATCTGGTCCGTCGCTCGAGCAATCCGCCTTGAGCAGCTTCGGATGTATCGTCTCTGAATTGAAGGCATTAAATGCCTCTTGGAAAAAGATGTTGTTCGAATGCGGCCCGTCGCGCCTTTGTGATTCATGGCGCTCTCTACTTCGGAATTCGTGGCTGAGAGCATATCCGCACTCTACTGTTGAAACTATGCGATGCTGGCCCGTGTCGCCTCCGCCCCGCCGCAGTTACGGAACTCGGCTGGTGGAGGCGTGATTGGTAAGTCGCGGATATAGTCGGTTATTCCTCTTCTGCGGACACAAAGGGCGCTGTCATATTTTAAACTCTATAATTACAGGACAAGTCATTGCTTTACCTCTTGGCGGTGTGTCAACCCTCACAGCCTTCCTCTTGAGCCTGCCCGATCTGGACGCTCGTGGTTGGCGAGTCCCTAGAGGCTCGGCCCCTCGCTCGACCGTCGTTTACGCAAATAAACGACACCTCAAAGGTAAATTGTAATACACTGTGAAGAGTCCTCTTTGAAGGATAGGGGTTTTAGTTCGTCTTACCTTGAAGCGAGGAGCAGTCGAGGTAGTTGGCGTAATGGCCACTAGGGCGCCATCCCAGCTACTTCGATAGAATACCCGTTGACAAGCTCCACGGTGATATCGGATCCACTTTGAGTCCCAGATCTAGGGCCCTTCCAGGTCCTCACAGTTGCTTGGGGGACTGAAGATTCCTTCTCGGCCCTCCTTAGTTCCTGCCCGAAGCATTGATGCAAGTAATCTTAGCGGAAGAACGCTAGAGTAAGTAAAGCAGGAAAAAGAATGGCAACTTACCCACGGGGGTTGTACATGGAGAATCCGTCCGCATTTTTATGCGAAGAATTCCTCCTCTTCCCTTTGTACAAATCGACAATATCCTTGCGAGGCGGCAGCGATCCGGACCCTTACGGCCGCAGCGGGTGGCGTCATCTTCCCCGTTGAAATGCCACATGGGCTTCCCCCGATATTGGAGCAGCTGCACTCCCCATCTTATGCATATCACCATAACCTCAACTATCGTCAGTCCGGATTTTGCCAACAACTTTACCCTGTCCATCAGGAGGAATATTTCCCTTGTGTCCTCTTCTTGAGGGCCCCGGGGGCGCCAGCTTAGGCGTGCCCTCGGCGGGGTGTTGCTAAACTTGCGGAGACCTGGCCGGACTGGATCCGGAAGGGGGACATCATTTATATAAAACCACTTTGAAGGCCAGTTTTCTGGTGCCTTCTCTGGAGTGCCGGACAGGTATCCGGTCTCGGCGATGCGCCATACTTCGGCTCCGCCCACTTGACATAGGGACCCCCCTGGGTGCGGGGGACGAGGCAGAACAACTTCCTCCATAATCCGAAGTGTGGTTCGCAGCCTAAAAATAGCTCGCAAAGGGCAACATACCGCGCTATGTGCAAAATAGAGGCAGGGGTAAGATCATGTAACTGGAGGCCATAGAACTCCAGGAGCCCGCGAAGAAACGGGTGGATAGGGAACCCGACGCCCCTCAGCAAATGAGGGATCAGACATATACGCTCCTCCGGAGATGGGTTAGGAGATCCCTCAGCTTGGTCTCCTCCATCATAAGTGGCTATTCCAGCTTAGACGGAGACCATGAACGCCGGTGGGAGAAACCCTTGGGTTTGTAACTTTATCAAACGGCTATGAGGAACTGAACTCGCTCCCCAATCCCCCGACTTGGAACGAGAAGGGCAAGCAGAAGAGCTGCGATGGCCGGCCATGTTGGAATGGCTTTTCGCGGATCGCTCTGTTGGATGCTGGCTCTGGGAGGGAGAGTGAGGTTTGGATCTGAGAATCCCCGTCCCTTCAAATAGACGGTTAGCCCGGAGGATCGAGGGTGGCAAATGCAAAAATGCCTCGACTCCTCGCATTCGCCCGACACGTGGAGATGGTCATTACTGAGGCACCGAAACCGAGGATCACAACATTGATTGGAGGCCGGACACTATTCGTCGTAACAGGCACTTTGGAGTATTCGGAGAAGGAACCCGCCCTGCAATGCCGAAGACAAGACTACGCGCCGGACTCATCGTCATTGAAGCCTGGTTCAGGGGCTACTGAGGGAGTCCTGGATTAGGGGGTATCCGGACAGCCGGACTGTGTACAACGTCCGGACTATTGAAGCGTGGAGATACAAGACTCAAGACTTCGGCCCGTGTCCCGATGGGACTTTCCTTGGCGTGGAAGGCAAGCTTGGCGATCCGGATATTATATTTCCTTCCTTGTAACCGACTCCATGTAAACCCTAGCCCTCTCCGGTGTCTATATAAACCGGAGAGGTTGGTCCTTAGAAGGCCGATCACAATTACAATCATACCATCTTAGGCTAGCTCTTAGGGTTTAGCCTCTACGATCTCGTGGTAGATCTACTCTTGTACTACCCATATCATCAATATTAATCAAGCATGAAGTAGGGTTTTACCTCCATCGAGAGGGCCCGAACCTGGGTAAACATCTGTGTCCCTTTCTTCCTGTTACCATCAGCCTTGACGCACAGATCGGGACCCCCTACCCGAGATCCGCCGGTTTTGACACCGACAACGGGCGACGCATGCGGTGCCGGAGCACGGCTGTGGTCGGGACCGGCGTTGCAGGGGTCAAATCGACTGGCGTTCTGCATCAACGGCACCCACGCGAGCTAACGAAGCGAACGGTGGCTAGAACGGGACCAAAGGCCCACCGGAGCCTCGCCGGAGATACCCGTGCGGCGGACGGCGAATCGGGCGCCGGAACTCGCAATCGAGCGCATGGAGTGAGGGAAAGGAGGGAGATGCTCACTGCCGTTGCTCGGAAGGCTAGGGGAAGCCGGTGGTGGTCGGAGGGCGGCAGAGTCTGGCGATGGCGATGACGAAGCAGAGGAGGGAGACGAGGTCGACGCGGTTGCCGCAGGGGCTCCGAGGTCCAACCCGCGGTGGCAGGCAGCGTAGGAGACGACGGTGGGGCTGGTGAGCGCGTCGGTGGCTGCGTTGATGGCGAACAGTGGCGACGAGCTTGAGATCGAGCCAGAGGAGAGAGGAGAGGTGAGGTGGATCTGGGCGAGAGAGAGGGCGACGAGGGAGAGGGGGCCAGTGGGCGATTAGGGTTCATCGGTGAAGGGGACGCCGGCCATATAGGTGGGAGGGAGTCGGCGGCTGGCCGCCACGGCGATGGCCGCGGCCGTGGCAGGCATCGGTTCTGTCCACGATCCCCTGTGAACAGAGCGGAGGGGGCAGCGGGAGCAGGTGGGCCGGCCCGCTAGGTAGATGGGCCGGGTGGCCCAAGGGAGGGGAGGCTTTGTTTTATTTCCCTTTTGTTTAAGTTTTTGGTCTTTATCTATTTTCTGTTTATTAGTTTTCTATTTTATTTTCTATATATATTTGTTTTATAAAATATATAAGTAGTACCTAAATTAGTGTTTCAAAATACCCCAATGCCACAAAAAGTTTGGTGACAAAACAAAACTGTTTAATATTTTATTAATTGTAAAAGGTATTTAATTAATTATTTTTGCTACTATCATATTTATTTTAGAGTAGTTAAACACTTTATAAAAGTTTGGTTTCTCCACCATAATTACTTATGCATTATTTGGCACCTCCCGAACAATTTGGTTTTAATATTTGAAAACCTTTTTTTGTTTGCCTTTAATTAAATTTTGAATTTGTTTCGGTTTTGAATTATCGAAGTTTATCAACAGTAACCGAGGTGACGTGGCATCATTATCGGGGGATCACTGTAGCTTAATTATCCGGGCGTCACAATCATACTTGAATTGCAACTACCACCCTATGTTATTTACAACTATCACATTCACCATGAAACAGTTCACAATCACATAGCTTGATGCACACAAGTTACCATGAAATTAGGGTACAATTACCACACTTACTGCATACAAATTATCATGCAATCTGTATTGCAATTGGAATTACATGCTTTCACTTTACAGCTACAAAAACATCTTAATGCATGCAAACTTTACCAAGCAACTGGAGTACAAGTTACGACTAGTTTTGGCATGCAGAAAATATAACACAAAATAACAACTTCAAAAACATTACATGTGCTACATCTAGAAGCAACCCGATGGTCCGAGAGACAAGCAAAGAACCGACTACTAGCAGCATAGGAGGAGAAAGCTTCTTTGATCATTCAACAATGAGCAGTGAGTCGAAGCAGGAGGAGAGAATCTTTGAGCAGGGAGACAAAAACACCGAGGCATACTCCACACCGAAACCTCCTGATGAAACGATGAAGTTTGATACTTTTGAGGAAGCTTATGAACACTACAAGCAATATGCAATGAGACATGGGTTTGGAATGAGACTGGAATACCGAAAAACAATTAAAGACAATACTGTAAGCAGAGTCCTATTGGTTTGTGGGAAATATGGCAAGCCAAAAACAAACAACGAGGAGATAGAGGATGTGCAGGACCCAAAAGGCATCGTGAAGAAGAGGAAAAGAGGGAAGGTTGTGAGGTCGGGATGTCTGGCCCACCTTTACATCACCCACACGGATGCGTGGTGGAGAGTCAAACGCTTCAACGACGACCACAGCCACCCTCTAATAAGAAAGCCGTCCTTGACAAAGTTCCTATCATCACATAGGAACATTCCGAAAGATGAGCAGGACTTCTTGAAGATATTGCACGGATGCAACATAGAGACATCAAGACAGATGCAACTAATGTCATGGTTCTACGGGAATCCTAAAGATGTACCATACACAACAAAGGACATCGCAAACCAGCGAGCTAAATTCCGGATGGAGTACCGCCATGCTGATGTGGGGAGCACAATCTCGTACTTCTAAGATATGAAGGCACAAGATCCAGATTTTTATTGGAGAATAAAGCTTGATGACGAGGATAGAGTGGAAAATTTATTCTGGATAGATGGTGCGTCGCACATGGCATATGCTAGATACAACGATGTCATCTCATTCGACACAACATACATGACAAACATGTACAAAATTGCCTGTGCGCCCTTCATTGGCATTAATAACCATGGGCAGTCAATCCAGTTTGGTTGTGGGTTTGTTCGAAACGAACTATCTGGTAACTTTGTGTGGCTGTTTAATGCATTCTTGCATGCAATGGGTGGAATTGCGCCAAAGAACATAATAAAAGATCAAGATTTTGCAATGAGGAGTGCTATTGATGAGGTGTTCATCGGGATAGTACACAGGAATTGCGGCTGGCATATAATGAAAAAAGCACAAGAGAAGCTTGGGAAGTTGATGGCTGACAATGAGCCACTAAACAATGCATTCAAGGATTGTGTTGACAACAGCCTGACTGGTATTTTACTTCCCACCCCTCACTAACTTAAAATACAGAAAAATGGGCACAGAGAAATGAGTTTAGATGCATGATATCAACAGTTACCATCTAATAAGGTGACAAGTTACCAGAGGATTATAACAAAATTACCTACATTAATTACTTTCTGTACTACCCCTATCATGTTCATGTTTGATGTACACATTTCAGTTGTTCACCCCACTAGTTACAAGAAAACTTTTCAATCACCAGCTAGTGCTGATTGATATGAGTCTCTTTTTGTTGCTAGTTAAAAATGTTGCTCGTACTACACACACAGAGTGGTATTCGCTTTGGAAAAAAATTATCCTGTGTGCAAATTACTTACCATGATGCTTGAACTAAAGTAACCAGGTGTGTGTGACAGAATTATCAACAGCAGTGGTGTTCCTAGTTACCAAATATCTTTGAACCAATGTTACCATCCTTCAATACTTGAAGTTACCATGTTTATGTTATGAATGCAGTTGAGGAGTTTGAGCACAAGTGGTGGGTGATGATGGAAGCGTATGGCCAGACCGACAATGAGCATTTCCAATGGCTGTGGGAGAACAGGAAGTGTTGGGTCCCGGTATACTATATGCATGATTTCCCCCCGTTCTTGCAGACCACAGCAAGAAGCGAGGGTTTTAACTCTGTGCTCAAGAAGTATGTCAACCCAAACAACTCCTTTGGTGAATTCGGCGCAACAAGACACTGCGATCTGAGGATAAGGTGATGGCTAGCGTGTCAAAAGAGCAGTTGGAAACAGTGTACAAAGAAACCGAAATGTACTCGATGAACCCGCTGGAGATGCAGGTGCGGGGGCTGTACACACATAACTTGTTTTGCATGTTCCAGGTGGAGATGAAGGTGAAATCAGCATACAGATGTGACACATTGGATGATGGTACTTTCAAGGTCAGCTCAGTGTGGGGGATAATACCAAAATATGGAGACAGGGACTACCATGTGCAAGCAAACATGGATGAAGAGACATACTCATGTACTTGCTGCAAGTTTGATCGTGACGGGCTACTGTGCGCGCACGTACTACGAGTTATGGACCAAATTGGGGTATACGAGATACCTGAAAAGTACATCCTAAAGAGGTGGACTTGGGATCCAGAGGAGGATCTTATTCAACCTAATTTCGAACAGCCGACAATTAAGAAGTCGATGCCAGAGGAGGGGAAACGCGTCATGCGATACACATCAATTCTTAAAGAATTTAAGGCATCAGCCAAAGACGCTTGCCTAACAGATGACGAGACCAGATTGGCAAGAAAACACCTGTATAATTTCAAGGAGGAGCTTGAAACCCTGAAAAACAATCAACTTAAAAAAGCAAGAAAGGAAAAGGAAGAAGCAAAATTATCGTTTCAAGGACAGCCAGATCCCTGCTCGATACCTGTGGGGCGGATGAATGAAGACAACCCCGTCACACAGCACCAAAACGCCCCTGTGACGCCCGGATAATTAAGCTACAGTAATTCCATGCTAATGATGCCATGCCACCTCGGTTACTGTTGTTAATCTCGCGTTAGTTCGAAACCGATCCAAATTCAAAATTTGAAAATCAAGTCAAACATTAAAAGTTTTGAAACACTAAAACTAAAATGTTCAAAATGGGACAAATAAATCCTAAGTAATAATGGTGGAGAAACCACATTTTTTATAAAAATTTAGTTGCACTTAAATAGTTAAAACAACAGGTAAAACAATTTAACAATAGCCTTTTGTAATTCATAAAATATTAAACCATTCATTTAGTTGCCCAAAAGTTAATGGGGCAGTAGCATAATTAATAGTACTAATATATGAACTGTTTTTATATTTTGTAAAACTAAAATAAATTAGAAACAAAAAAAAAACATTACAAAAAAAGAGAGACTAAAAACTAAAGAGGACCCCCTGGCCAACTGGGCCAAAAGGCCCACCTGGCCACCCACACGGCCCAGCCAGCCCACCCCGGCTGTATAACCTCACTCCCCCGTAACCCTAGCCCAACTACCCCACTCCCCCACGTCTCTCTCTCGTTCTCCCCCACCCTCGTTGGATCTGGATCGAGACCGATCCCCTCCCCCTCAGTGCTCGTTCTGGATCAGGGCACGGAACCGCCGTCGCCATCCACGATCGCCGGAGCCACCCCCCTCGTCTACCTCCACCTCGTCGGACGCCTCTACATCATCTCGTCCCTGCCGCCCGAAGCTCCTCCGCCCCGACCCGACGCCGTCGCCCGTCATCGTCGGACCACCTCGTTGGACCGCCTCCGTCGCCCGCTTCCTCATCCTCCTCCTCGTCGGCCTAACCAGGCCTCGTCGTCCCCTTCTCTCCTCGCACATGAGGACCCTTTCTCCTTCCCTCCTCTGCCCTCGCTCCCGCACGGTCCCCGCCCTCGTCGCCGCTCGCCCGTGGCCACCATGCCCGGGGCACACCGAACCAGCAGTCGCCCGCGCCCCGTCTGTCCAAGTCTCGCTGCCGTCGTCGTCCCGTTCCCCTCCTGCGGCGCTTCGCGCTCATAAGCGCGTCGACCACGCCCGTCCATCGCGGCGCCCGCCATGTTCCAGCGCGCTCGCGAGCCTCTTCGCAGCGTCCGGCCATGCCGATTATCGTAGCGTGCTCGCCCAGCCCAGCCCCGATCTTGCCGCTCACACCACCGCACCTCGCCAGCCGCCGCTCCGGCCCTTGTATCACGGCGCCGGGCGGCCAGCGCCCCCCTTCACCACCCGCGCGGCGCCTACAGGCGGTGGAGCCCGAAACCGCCACCGCGACCGTTAAGGCCCTGTCCGAATGACAAGTGGGACCCGCCTGACGATTAAAAAGTAATAATAAAAGGAATTAAAATTAATTAATTAGTTAAGCGGCTTAATTAACTTAACTTTAGTTAACCTGCTAGTTAACTAATTAAACTATAATTAGGTAAATCAGAGAATGACAGGGGGCCCCACCCCTGTTGACCATTCAAGCTTTGACCGGTCAACTGGGTCCCCCTTGGCCCACCTGTCAGCCTATGGGTACACATCTGTGTACACAGAGCTGGGTACTTGTAGCATTTTAGCTTCTATTTCAAATTAAAATAAATTCAAAAAAATGATTAAAACTTTGGAAGTTAATAATAAATAATCCATAACTCGGATGAAAATACTTTGTACATGAAAGTTGCTCAGAACGACGAGACGAATCCGAATACGCAGCCCGTTCATCAGCCACATGTCCCTAGCATAGCAAACGTGAAACATTTCACCTCCTGTTCACCTGTTCGAAAACGCGAAACACCGGGGATACTTTCCCGGATGCTTCCCCCCTTCACCGGTATCACCTCATACCGCGTTAGGGCACCCCTAGCACCGTTACTTGTCTTGTCATGCTCGAGATGCATCTGTTTGCATGGTATTCATTGTTTCTTCCCGTGTTCTCTCTGGTAGACTACGAGACCGGCGCTGCTTTGCTGCCCGAAAGACGACTACGGAGTTGACGACCCCTCTCTCTTGCCGAGCAACCAGGCAAGCCCCCTTTGATCACGAGATATCGCCTACTCTTCTCTATCTGCTTGCATTAGAGTAGTGTAGCATATTCTTGCTTTAGTTAATCCTATCTTCTGCATAGCCTGTCCTTGCTACTATTGTTGATACCTTTACACGCTATCCTCTTGCTTAGTATAGGATGCTAGTGTTCCATCGGTGACCCTACACTCTTGTCAAATCGCCATGCTATACTCTTGGGCTGTGATCACTTGGGAGGTGATCACGGGCATATACTATATACTTTACATCGTTACATTACCTGTGATACTGTTAGGAGATGGGGGCTTTGAAAGGACGGTGGCTCCATCCCGGTAGAGGTGGGCTGGGTTCCACGGCCCCCGATCACACTTGTGGCAGGCGGCGGGGCAGGTTGGGACTACAGGTGAGAGGTGGGCCTGGCCTGGTCGGCGTTCATGGATACTTAACACGTTTAACGAGATCTGGGTATTTGACTGAGTCGGCCATTTGGTCTATACGCACTAACCATCTATCAGGGAGTAGTTATGGGTATCCGGCGTCGTGGTATCGGCCAAGCCTTCGTGGCCGCCACGATCGGCGGCGCCGCGGATTGGAACGTAAGCCTGCTCTTGTATTAAGGGGCTAGTTCTACTTTGGCCGCCCTACGCAGCGTGCAGGTGTGCTAAGGCGATGGGCCTGACCCTGTCTTGCTTAGGTTTAGACCGGCGTGCTGGCCTCTCTGTTGTGCCTAGGTGGGGCTGCGGCGTGTTTATCTTCAGCGGCGGGCATGACCCGAGAAAGTGTGTCGGCCAAATGGGATCAAGCATGTTGGGTTATGTGGTGCACCCTGCAGGAAGTTAATCTATTCGAATAGCCGTGATCTTAGGTAACAGGACGACTTGGAGTTGTACCTTGAACTTATGACAACTAGAACCGGATACTTAATAAAACACACCATTCCAAGTGCGGATACAACCCGGTGGTCGCTCTCTCTCGTGGTTACGAGGAGGATCGCGGGTAGGATTATTGCTATGTGATGCTACTTGGAGGACTTGATCTACTCTACGCTTCATGCTGCAAGGCGGAGGCTGCGAGAAGCGTAGTCTTCGACAAGATTAGCTATCCCCTCTTATTACGGCATTCTGCAGTTCAGTTCACGATATGGCCCTTTACACATATATCCATGCATATGTAGTGTAGCTCCTTGCTTGCAGTACTTTGGATGAGTACTCACGGTTGCCTTGTTCCCCTTTTCCCCTATCTCTACTCGATTGTTGCGACGAGACGATGGAGCCCAGAACGAGACGCCACCGTCGATGGCGACTACTACCCCGGAGGTGCCTACTACTACGTGCAGCCCGGCGACGGCGACCAGGAGTAGTTAGGAGGATCCTGAGCGGGAGGCCTGCGCCTCTTCGATCTGTATCCCGGTTTGTGCTAGCCATCTTATGGCAACTTGTTTAACTTATGTCGTACTCAGATATTGTTGCTTCCGCTGACTTCGTCTATGATCGAGCACTTGTATTCGAGCCCTCGAGGCCCCGGCTTGTATTATGATGCTTGTATGACTTATTTATGTTTTAGAGTTGTGTTGTGATATCTTCCCATGAGTCCACGATCTTGATCGTACACATTTGCGTGCATGATTAGTGTACGATTGAATCGAAGGCGTCACAAGTTAATGTCGAGCCATTTGCTGTAGGAATCCCCTTCCACACTCCTTGGCGAAGTCGAGTCTAGACGTTGCAAAAACTTTTACTAACATGGCTGTGTGTCTTACGGGCACATGACGCCATTGGGTGGTAGTAGGATCTTTTATTCCTCGACCTATACTCTGGGACTCTGACATCTCTTCTATTCGGGTTAAACGATTTTACTGACTCGGACTCTAGGTTCTCGATAATACTTTCTCCCGAAGGGCCCCTTCAGTCCAGATGATCGCCAGCTGCACCAGAAGATTTCGAAGATACTCTCCGATTTTCTCTCGAGACCTTGTGCCCGTTGCTCTTGAAATTCCCTTCCACCGAAATACCCCTATGGATAAATACTCACACCTGTCGTGCTTACTTTTATTCCCAGTCGATCTTGTTATTACAAGATACCCCGAGAATATTTTGTGCCTACTGCCTTGCAGTTCTTTGCCACATGAATACCCCTACGGATAATTCCTCGCTCTTACCGAGTACCTGATCATCCCTAGTTGTTCATGTGTTTCACAAAATTCTTCAAAATACTATCCGATCTTTCAAGAATCCTCATTAGCCTATGGCTCTTGAAATGCTTGTCTGCCTGCATTTTGGTTAATTCCAAATGACTAGCAGTATTCATGGATGTCCTTTGCCTTTCCCTTGATTCAATATGTTGCGAATATTGCGATCCTTAATCAGATCCTAGAGTTCATCCTTTCGGCTCAGACGTCATTTTAAACATGAGCTGGATCTCGACCAATCAAATTGCCATCGATTGTACCCCTAAGCCTGCTCAACTTATCCATCCTTGATCAGGGCGTTGCTTCTGATCCCCTGATTTGGAAATCATGATTCTTTTGCATTTGAACTTTGAATTAGTCAGATGTTTGTATAATCAGATCTCCTTGCATTCTTCTTCCTCTGGTTGAGTACCGATACTCACCCTAGATCCTTTGTTGGATTTTATCCGACAATGTCCTTCATATTCAAAGAACCTCACGAAGTTCTTTCCCAGATACATAATGCCTTTGGTAGTTGTATCCTCTACTTTTGTCAACCATGCTCTACTTTTGAGTTTGTGTTATTTACTCCTGAAGTTCATGGTATGTGTTCTAAGATGCCCCTATGGGTTGAACCTATGCTTTCCTTAATCTGTGTGAACTCGGAAGTTTTCACGGGTCATACTCCTTTGGTAATTCACCAGGTAGGTTTTGACACTGAAATCATTTTTATTTAGAGAAGTGAATGGAAGGTTATACCTTGAAGAAGTGGGAGTCGACCTTGAACCTTGCGTTCATGCCCATGGACACGATGTATAACTTATCATGGAAGTTGCTCGTAAAAATAGTTACCCCCCTTGTTATAAGTTCATCTTGTATCCATGGTTCGATCATTTATGATCGAGGTTTCCGACCATGTTCTCCTTTAAATACCATTTCTCGTGCAAGTTTAAGCACTTGTCTTCCGTGGATCAATACACCAGTCCAACTTTTACTTTGATCTTTCGTCGAGTATTACACCCTGGTATCTCGAGATTATCACGGAACTGCATAACTTCTTATGAGTTCTCCATCAAGTACTACATTCTCACTGATTCCAATTTTTTCACGGGCTCTAAGTCATTAAACACTCAAGGGCACCGATAACTGAATCGAGTCCGCACTGCGATTCAACAACTCTTAGTAATCTTCATTGCTTACGAGTTTGTACTCGATCGTGTCATTCCTAGCCTGATCAGCTCATTATCGAGCTAATTTTAACTGTGCTACCCGGTCCTTCTTCTCGGAGCACAATTTTTGACGATGAACTAACCTTACGTCGATTCTCATCGTCATATCATTTAGCTTTGAACAACAAGCTTGGTTCGAGTTTGTGTCGTACCCTTGGTTCCAATAACCTTTCACTTCATCATTACTTTGAATTGATGTCGTCGCCGATCGATTACATCTTCATGAACTCTCGCGACAAAGGTGTCGTGATCATCAACATTCTGATCTCTTTCAGGATATCAATTGAGTTCATGATGAGAAATACCATCCTTGCCCTCGATGATCTGTGTTATCATCGACCACTTTATTGACTTCCCTCCAACACAAACTTGATTGAGTTTTGTGGTATACTTTGAGTTCCTTGCTATCCAGCAATTGTTCTTCTTTACCTTGGAGTATTACCATCTTTTATGTCAGGAATGTCGTGAGAAATTCACCATCCTTAAGAATTTTTGATACAAGTGATACTTATTACCATCACCATTCTTTCTTGGTCCCGTGTTGTTTTTAACGGAATACCAACAAATGGTGCATGATGTGTAAACTCTAAACTTCTAGCAACCCAATTGCTTTGAAGTTTCATTCTAAATCTATTGTTTATTGAATCATCATTGAACATTGATTGTGCTACCTAGTCAGATTCCTGGGTGCACCTTTCTATCATTGTTCAATTGTGTATGTTTCCTTGAGCCTACATCAGTATATCATTTGATCTGAATAATGTTATCTCCTTGTTCACATAATTGTGGAGATCCATCTTTTGGAAATCTCGATGAATGGTCGCTGAGTCCATCAACCACCTCCTCATCCTCTCCTTGGTTTAATGATGAACTCTTGTTTTGGAACTCGCTTCCATAGTTCTTTTCCCGAGATTCTTACAATGCCATTTCATCGATTTGTGTTGCACCTTTTCTTCTCGGACATCCTGAGTCTGAGGTATTATGACACCAATCATATCTGAATCTCCGTCAGATATGATGGTTGGAACCTATTTACAAGAGTTATAACGCTAGTCTTCATAAGACCCGGTAAGGTGATGTCATGCCTAGCACACCTGGCCGGAGGACCTATTGTTATAGTTGTTCCTTTTTGGCAAGGTTAACCATTCTTCCATGAGGGAATTGTAAGACATATTCTATAAGATGTTCCTGATGGATCCTTTGTGTATACAAAGTCTGACCTTTGCTTGCAAACCATGTCAGTGCTATCTCGAAGCATGTCCATGGTACTCCGACTTTCAACAAAAACATTTGAAGCCCAATGCTAAATGTTTCCTGCTCGTGTATCTAAACACTGCTGTATGGGTAATGTCATGAAAATTCTCTCCCCTACCTAAAGAGTTTACTACATTATATCCTGTCATGGATATCATGCTCTGCTCGTCCTTCCGAAGGTTATACCTTTGAAATATGTGTTTAAACACATTTTCCTTTCCATTGTTCTGTTTAATCCGATAATCATATTTTTCTTTCCATTTGTTGGGTTAACGTTTCTTGCGATCTATATGATCTAAGCAGTAATATTCTCCTGCTTAGGTAGACACCTCGGTTTACAACTCTGTCAGTGTGACCCTGCTACTATTGTTGACGACATCCTGGTAACCCCCGATGGACGAGAAGTTTGCTTATTGGTCCGCCTTGTTTCAACGAGCAGGAAAATGGTTCTCTTCGTCCCTCGCCCTTGGTACCGACGATGCAGTCAACATAACTGATAGGCTATCCTCTGACATGCCTTGTTTACATGATCGTGCAAGACGTCATCGCCCTTCCTACTTTTAACCCACATGGTGGGCCCATAACCCATAGTTTCACAGGATCGAAACCTGACTCACCTGTACAATCCTGTTTCTAATGGTTATTCCCCATGCTTGGCTTTGTAATTAATTCACGGGCCACCTTCCTAGTGCTGTATTCTGGTATCAGACGCTATACTTACTCTCGCTGCTCTGAACCCCTTTCTCACTCTGGTTCAGACTTCGAGCAACTATCTATCTTCTTGGAACCTCTTATTGTACCTTCGAACCTCACTCTTGATGTGTTTTATTTGTTCAACTCGAGAGGTACACATATACTCATTCATGGGTTAATCCCAGATTATTACCCTTATAGCATTCTGTCGTTGCCGATCTGCCCTGTTACTTATTCGTAAGTACGATGAAGATCCCGAAGAAAGGATGTCGAGTTCATCATGATGACCTGAAGCAGAGAAATGAAGACATCAATGTATTGGACCGGCCTCTTCGAGAAGAGCAAGCCAGGATGACAAGACCCGCTAGATTCGTTACCAAACCTTCCCCCCTTTCACTACCTCTTAAATCTCGGGACGAGATTTCTTGTAGTGGAGGAGAATTGTGACGCCTGGATAATTAAGCTACAGTAATTCCACGCTAATGATGACATGTCACCTCGGTTACTGTTGTTAATCTCGCGTTAGTTCGAAACCGATCCAAATTCAAAATTTGAAAATCAAGTCAAACATTAAAAGTTTTGAAACACTAAAACTAAAATGTTCAAAATTGGACAAATAAATCCTAAGTAATAATGGTGGAGAAACCACATTTTTTATTAAAATTTAGTTGCACTTAAATAGTTAAAACAACAGGTAAAACAATTTAATAATAGCCTTTTGTAATTCATAAAATATTAAACCATTCATTTAGTTGCCCAAAAGTTAATGGGGCGTAGCATAATTAATAGTACTAATATATGAACTGTTTTTATATTTTGTAAAACTAAAATAAATTAGAAACAAAAAAACATTACAAAAAAGAGACTAAAAACAAAGAGGACCCCAGCCAATCGGGCCAACAGGCCCACATGGCCACCCACACGGCCCTAGCCAGCCCACCCCGGCTGTATAACCTCACTCCCCCGTAACCCTAGCCCAACTACCCCACTCCCCCACGTCTCTCTCTCGTTCTCCCCCACCCTCGTTGGATCTGGATCGAGACCGATCCCTCCCCTCGATGCTCGCTACGGATCGGCACGGAACCGCCGTCGCCATCCACGATCGCGAGCCACCCCTCGTCTACCTCCACCTCGTGGGACGCCTCTACATCATCTCGTCCCGCCGCCCAAGCTCCTCCGCCCGACCAGCGCTGTCGCTTTGTCGTCGTCGGACCACCTCGTTGGACCGCCTCCGCCGCCCGCTTCCTCGTCCTCCTCCTCGTCGGCCTAACCAGGCCTCGTCGTCCCCTTCTCTCCTCGCACATGAGGACCCTTTCTCCATCCCTCCTCTGCCCTCGCTCCCGCACGGTCCCCGCCCTCATCGCCGCTTGCGTAGCCACCACGCCGGGCACACCGAACCCAGCGCGCCCGCGCCCCGTCTGTCCTGCGCGTCTCGCTGCCGTCATCGCCCGTTCCCCTCGCGCGGCGCCAAGCGCTCATAAGCGCGTCGACCACGCCTGTCCATCGCGGCGCCCGCCATGTTCCGGGCAGCGCTCATGGCTCCTCGGCAGCGTCGGCCGTGCCGATTGTCGCGTGCTTTCGCCCGGCCCTTGCGGCCCGATCGCGCGCCGCCACACCACCGCACCTCGCCAGTGTTACGCCCGCTCGCCCTTGCCACCGGCGCCGGGCGGCGCCAACCCCTCTTCACCCGGCGCGGCCCTTACGGGCGGTGGAGCCCGAGCCACCGCCACCACACCAAAGGCCCTGTCCGAATGACAAGTGGGACCCGCCTTAAAAATGATTAAAAAGTAATAATAAAAGGAATTAAAATTAATTAATTAATTAAGCGGCTTAATTAACTTAACTTTAGTTAACGTGCTAGTTAACTAATTAAACTATAATTAGGTAAATCGAGAGAATGACAGGGCCCCACCCACTGCTGACGATCAAGCTTTGACCGGTCAACTGGGTCCCCTTAGCCCACTGTCGCCTCTGGGTACACATCTGTGTACACAGAGCTGGGTACTTGTAGCATTTTAGCTTCTATTTCAAATTAAAATAAATTCAAAAAATGATTAAAACTTTGGAAGTTAATAATAAATAATCCATAACTCGGATGAAAATACTTTGTACATGAAAGTTGCTCAGAACGACGAGACGAATCCGAATACGCAGCCCGTTCATCAGCCACATGTCCCTAGCATAGCAAACGTGCAACATTTCACCTCCAGTTCACCTGTTCGAAAACGCGAAACACCGGGGATACTTTCCCGGATGCTTCCCCCCTTCACCGGTATCACCTCATACCGCGTTAGGGCACCCCTAGCACCGTTACTTGTCTTGTCATGCTCGAGATGCATCTGTTTGCATGGTATTCATTGTTTCTTCCCCCTCTTCTCTCTGGTAGACTACGAGACCGACGCTGCTGCTGCCCAGTACGACTACGGAGTTGATTTACCCTCTCTCTTGCCGGAGCAACCAGCAAGCCCCCTTTGATCACGGATATCGCCTACTCTTCTCTATACTGCTTGCATTAGAGTAGTGTAGCATGTTACTTGCTTTCGCTAATCCTATCTTGCTGCATAGCTTTGTCCTTGCTACTATTGTTGATACCTTTACCTTCTATCCTCTTGCTTAGTATAGGATGCTAGTGTTCCATCGGTGACCCTACACTCTTGTCAAATGCGCCATGCTATACTCTTGGGCTGTGATCACTTGGAGGTGATCACGGGCATATACTATATACTTTACACTGTTACATTACTGTGATCTTGTTCGGAGATGGGGGCTGAAAGGACGGTGGCTCCATCCCGGTAGAGGTGGGCTGGGTTCCCGACGCCCCGATTACTTAATGGCGGAGCGGCAGGGCAGGTTGGGACTACAGGGAGAGGTGGGCCTGGCCTGGTCGGCATTCGCGATACTTAACACGTTTAACGAGATCTGGGTATTTGACTGAGTCGGCCATTTGGTCTATCGCACTAACCATCTACGCGGGAGTAGTTATGGGTATCCCGGCGTCGTGGTATCGGCCGAAGCCTTCGTGGCGCCAATACCGAGCGGCGCCGCCGGATTGAAACGTAAGCTCGCTCTTGTATTAAGGGGCTAGTTACGCTTTCGCGCCGCCGCAACGTCTTGGTGTGCTAAGGCGATGGGCCCAGACTGCCTGCGCTTAGGTTTAGACCGGCGTGCTGGCCTCTCTGTTGTGCCTAGGTGGGGCTGCGGCGTGTTTATCTTCAGCGGCGGGCATGACCCAGAAAGTGTGTCCGGCCAAATGGGATCAAGCGTGTTGGGTTATGTGGTGCACCCTGCAGGAAGTTAATCTATTGAATAGCCGTGATCTTGATAACAGGGCGACTTGGAGTTGTACCTTGACCTTATGACAACTAGAACCAGATACTTCATAAAACACACCCTTCCAAGTGCGGATACAACCCGGTGGTCGCTCTCTCGGGGTTACGAGGAGGGATCGCGGGTAGGATTATTGCTATGTGATGCTACTTGGAGGACTTGATCTACTCTACGCTTCATGCTTTGCAAGGCGGAGGCTGCCGAGCGTAGTCTTGACGGGATTAGCTATCCCCTCTTATTACGGCATTCTGCAGTTCAGTCCATGATATGGCCCTTTACACATATATCCATGCATATCTAGTGTAGCTCCTTGCTTGCGAGTACTTTGGATGAGTACTCACGGTTGCCTTGTTCCCCTTTTCCCCTATCTCTACTCGATTGCTGCGACTGCACGATGGAGCCGGGGCGAGCGCCACCGTCGATGATGACTACTACCCGGAGGTGCCTACTACTACGTGCAGCCCAGCGGGTGACCAGGAGTAGTTAGGAGGATCCCGGCGAGGCCTGCGCCTCTTCGATCTGTATCCCGGTTTGTGCTAGCCATCTTATGGCAACTTGTTTAACTTATGTCTGTACTCAGATATTGTTGCTTCCACTGACTCATCTATGATCGAGCACTTGTATTCGACCCTCGAGGCCCCTGGCTTGTATTATGATGCTTGTATGACTTATTTATGTTTTAGAGTTGTGTTGTGATATCTTCCCGTGAGTCCCTGATCTTGATCGTACACATTTGCATGCATGATTAGTGTACGATTGAATCGGGGGCGTCACATCCCCCGATGCAAGACATCCTGAGAACCCAGCCACACAGCAAACAAGTGCCACTAATGTGCAGCGACAGGAGAACCCTGCCACACAACAAGAAAGTGCTACTAATGTGCAGCGACAGGGTAACCCTGCCACACAACACGAAAGTGTGCGTGTGACAATACATGCTAGCAAAAACAATCATGCTTTTGTCATCCAGCCCCCACATCCTAATGCAGCTCCGTCCTCAAACACAAAATTGATACTAGACCCTCCCAAGACTACAACGAAGGGGCGACCAAAGTCAAAAAGAAAGCAGTCACGTTTTGAGATTGCAAAACCCAAGCCAAAAAGGAAATGTGGTGTGTGCGGGAGTCTGGACCATGACAAACGCAAATGCAAATCTCCCCTAGCAAGATAAATGAAGAAGGTGCTATTAAAAGGGAAGATGGTGGCTACATTTTTTTCATGGACCATAATGTGGAAGCTACAAGCCCCATAACATTCTAGTTATCAGCATTGTATCATGGATTTATCATGGCTTTGTAATGCAAAAAAGTGTATATCTATAATTTAAGAAAGCTATCAGTACCCTATTATGCCAGTTACCAGCAAATGTATGATGGAATTGACATGGATTTGTAAATCCAAATTTTTTATATCTTAAGCAAGCTATCAGTACATTATTATGCCAGTTACCAGCAATGTATGATGGAATCGACATGGATTTGTAAATCCAATATTTTTATATCTACATTTTTTGAAGGCTACCAGCACTGCATTGTATTACTTATGATCAAAAAATTAGGCCTGCTTGCACTTCTAAAAATTGCTTATGAACAAATTATAATCACAGAAGTGAATTTATCATCTAGTCAGTGACTTTGGAATGTGTATATTATAGTAAAACAACATGTCAACACTTTGCTCCATGGCATTGTCATGACAGATTCATGTAAAAAAAGTTATCACCACAGTTTGGTAGAAGTTATCACACTGTCGTAAAAAAATATCACCTCATCACCCACTGCCGAACAGATGATAACGCCACTGTTTGCATTTGTTTTGATCATGATCTAACCACCTCAATGTCAAAATTTTCTGGAGAGCTGGAATTTGTTCATGAGTTAAGGCTGGAACATTTTTGCCATCCCACACCTCAAGGTACGTGCAGGCAAAAAATCCGCAATCAATGCTGAAACATTTGTGATGAAAAAAAACAACAACACAAAATCAGTTTAATTGGAGTTTGCGACCGGGTCAATAAACAGGGATGAGAACATATAGTGGGGTGTTAAAAAGAGAGTGAATAATCCACAACTAACCCATTATCCTGTTTCAACACATCAATGTACACAAGTTCATAGTCCTGAATCTGCTTATGTGAGTCCTTGTAATTTATCAACCAAGCCTTCTTTATAGCGTTCATGTATCTTGTCGCATGCTCGAGAAGAGAAGGACTATCTTCTTCATGCAATGAATCTAGAACGTCGAACCGCTTCGCCCTAAGATTTAGTGACAACACATACCAATGCCCGTTGTTGAGGATATAGCTACTAAGTATAAACCGGCTAGGAGGGCCCGGTTCACCTTAGACTGTGCTGAAGCCCATGAAGGTCTTGAAGATGGCGTTCAACTAGTAAAGCTTGGAAGCCCACGGCCCAAAGGCGGATTAGGGCCCGTAGTGGTAAACCGCCATGATTATGTAAACTTGTAATATAAGTTAGAAAGGAGAGAGACCGAGCGGACACTTTGTATAGGTCGGCTCGGGACTCTAGACCGCCGACGGCGTCAACTTTGTGTATATAAAGGGCGACCAGCGGCGGTTCAAAACGGACAACAACAACTCGAGGCCTAGGCAAAGCTTATTAGCTCCCTAGTCATCGAAACCACATCAATCAATCACAACTAGGCGTGGGCTTTTACCTTCATCGAAGGGCGAACTAGTATAAACTCTTGTGTCTTTGCGTCCGCTTTAACCCCTTCAAGTTAACCCGTGGCGATGGCTCCACGACTAAGTCCTTTCATGAGGACATCTGCCGTGACAAAACCACGACGGTTGGCGCCCACCGTGGGGCTATCGCACGATGGTTTGATGATCTTGGAGGGCAAGTTCGAAGGACTCGAAGGCTATCTTGTGGGCGGATGACCAAGAGTCGTCGCGGCAAGCTCTACATCGGCGACGCAGGATGGGGCCCGGCGGCCGCTCAATCGAGTACGGATACGGGTCCCCTTTGGTGGCATACACGTTTTCATCGGCAAGATTGGTGAGCGGGGCCTGAGCGGACATCTGCCCGACCTCGTCGAGACGGCTCAGCGTACGAGATCTGCCCAGGTTAAACCGGCCGTGAAGCGTGCCTTTGTGGGAGTCATCCACGGAGGAAGTTATGAGGACGGATCAGAATCTGGTGGCGAGACCGCCGTCTACTCTGACGACGAGTCGTCAACCGGAGAAACTGAATCTCTATATCAGCTACAAGATGGCCGGATTGGGGGCTGTTCTGATGGTGACAGTATTCCGGACCCCTCCGATCTGCCCAACCGGGTTGGAATATTCATGGCGGTACACAAGCGATGCTTCACTCTTATTCTGCGGCAATGATCTCCGGTTCGACAATGGCGGCGGCTGCCGGGCAGAGGCCCGTGTCGCCCGCCGCTCAAGTTTTATCGACCATTCGATGCTTTGGCTGCGCTCATGGAAGAGGCTAACCCGGCGGATCAGGACGCTCATAACGCAGAGATTGCGAATGTGAAGGAACAAATCACCTAGGCTAAAGCGGATCTAGCGGCTGCAGACGCGAGGATGACGGCAGAGCGGGCTGCTTTAGATGCGCAGGCTTATAGGCTCATGTTGGACCAGAACGCGTCGCATGAGGTCTTAAAGCGGAAACACAGGTCCCGTCTGCCTTCATTTTTCGATGCTAGAAACCTCTTTCACACCCTAGGGGCGGGAACCAGTAATCCGCCAGAGGTAAACCGGGCTGAGGCGCCAGGGTCAGGCGCGCCGATCCAACCCCGCCTCATGGAACCCCCTCGGCAGAACAATATGATGCCTCCGCCGGTCCAGACACCTCCGGGTCATTATTCTAATCCTATGGACAATCTTTTCGCTGCCGCTTCACGATTGGAGGCCATCCCGATCGAAGGAGATTCTCCGCAGGCAGTAGAGACACGCCGGGTTAAGGAGCTTCTTCGAACCGCTTTGATCCAACAGGAAGCATACTCATACAGCCGTGACCGGATTCATTCCACCCCACATCTGAGCAGGAGCTACAGAAGGCGTATGGATGAACCGGTTGTATCGAGCAACGCACGGCACCGTGAAGCGGCCCATGGCCATAACCCGGCAGGGGGTATTCGCGATGCTCAGGAAGTGGTGGACCGGGCCCGGGCACGAAGGGAGGCCGAGTTAGCAGCCTGAGCGAGGCGCGTCGACTTCGCCTGTTCGCCCCACCACCTCAGTCGAGCCAGTGGTCGCTTCTAGCTTGGGGGTGCCCTGTTTGATCCCCGCTTTACGCAATGTGCGCTTGCCCAAAGACTTCAAGGGTCCGCGCAAGGTGCCAAATTACACTGCTGATTTACCTCCGGAAGCATGGATAGAGAGCTATGAGATGGCCATGGAGATGCTAGATGTGGATGAGGCCGCGTGTGCAAAGTATTTTACCATGATGCTTGAAGGGACGGCCCGTACTTGGTTAAAGAGCTTGCCGCCCAATTCTGTCAGTTCATGGGCCCAGTTGCGAACCCGTCTTTTCCAGAATTTCAAAGATACCTGTAAGCAGCCCATGTTAAGTAGTGGACTTGGCGGCTTGTGTCGAGGAAGGAGTCAACAACCCATTAGATACGCCGCGCGGAAATCTTGCACTCGTCAGACCGGATCAACGCTGACTCTGCGATCTTAACCCTGGAGGGCAACTGCCGGTTTCAGCCTCTGAAGTTAAAGTTGGGGCGCATGAAGCGATTTTGTAATGACATGGGAACTCTCATGGGCGCTTTAGTGAAGTATGCTGATTCTGATAGTACCAAGGATCCCGAGTCTGACGATGACAAGACAGGAAGGAAGGAAGAACAGCAACTCCAAGGGCCAGACAACATCACTCGGCAGGTAATGGCAAGCGTAAGCGGATGGCAACATGGACTTTGTAGCTAATACCAACGCTACAGGACAAGGGCCAGCGGCGCAAGGGTAAACAGCCGAATCGAAGTGGGCGCTTAATCCCAATCCGGACCGCTTGAACTATCTATTAAATCAACCTGTCCGAAGCATGGGACGAAGGAGACGCCACAAACCACCTCGGAAGGATTGCTACATTATGCAGGAGTTCAAGAGTTCTAATGCTTTCCGGTATGATCACGGCTCTGGCGGCGTTCGGGATCCGGGCGGTTACGGTGGAGGAAATTCGGTTCAGGATTTAATGGTAATCCGGGCGATATAACAATCGAACAATCGAGTAACCAAGGTGGTTACAACCAGCAAGCAGAACAGTTGGGTTATCGAGCAACCCAAAGCGGTTGAATAGTGGGCGTACCATGTCTTCACCACTAAGCTTAGACAAGCGAGACCGGAAGGTTCGAAGCGGGCGATCACGCCGTTGAACCGGCCGTGCCCCATTACCTACGCTTGTCGGAGCAGCCCATTATATGCAGTAGAGAGGATCATCCTCCCCGGGTCGACAATCCGGATCAGCTAGCCTTGGTGGTGGCACCTCAGGTGGGAGGTTATAAGTTCACCAAGGTAATCATGGATGGAGGGAGCAGCATTAACATCCTGTACTATGAGACCTTCCGTCGTATGGGACTAACGGATAAACATCTCAAACCGTCCAATACAGTGTTCCATGGTGTGGTAGCTGGCAAGTCAGCATATCCTGTTGGAAAAATAGCTCTGGAGGTGGCCAGGCTCTTAGCAGCTGGTTTTATCGTTGAAATCTTCCATCCAGAGTGGCTTGCTAATCCGGTGTTGGTTCTTAAGAAAAACGACACTTGGCGCATGTGTGTGGATTACACAGATCTTAACAAGGCTTGTCCAGCAGATCCTTTTGCCCTCCCCCGCATTGACCAGATTATTGATGCCACTGCGGGTTGTGGCGTTGAGCTTTTTGGGCGCATATTCGGGTATCATCGATCAAGATGGCAGTTATGGACCAGGAGAAAACAACGTTTATCACTCCCTTTGGAGCCTTCGCTATGTATCTATGCCTTTTGGGCACAAGAGCGTAAGCAACTTATCAGCGCTGGTACGCAATTGCTGCACAAACAGATCGGCCGTAATGTACACGCCTATGTTGATGATATTGTGGTCAAGTCAAGGAGAAGGAGACACCGATTGGCGATTTGAAGGAAACTTTGACAACTGCGGGTTTACAAGATGATGCTCAACCCGCCAAATGTGTCTTTGGTGTTCCGGCAGCAAGTTATTGGGTTTTCTCATGTCCAAGAGGGAATTGAAGCTAATCCGGAGAAGATTACGGCTATTACCTCCTGGCTAAACGAAGTGTATTAACGATGTCCAGCGTTTGGCAGGCGGCGGATTGCTGCTGCGCCGAGCGGTTTATCGGCCGCCTCGGAGAAGGCCATCCCTTTGTACCAGATGCTGAAAAAGACGGATCGGTTTATGCAGAGTCCACCGCCGATGAAGCGTTGGAGGACTTAAAGCGGCGATTAGCCAATCCGCCCGTTCTTGCAGCTCCAATCGACAAAGAACCGTTATTACTATACGTGGCGGCTAATGCTCGCGCGATCGGCGTAACTATTGTGGTAGAGCGCAAAGAGGCAGGCTAGAATATCCGTTCAGCGGCGGTTTACTATATTAGCGAGGTGCTTATTGAATCCAAGCAACGGTACCGCATTGGCAAAAGCTAGTATACGGAGTTTTTATGGCGAGCGGAAGCTTAAGCAATACTTCGGGCCATCCAATCACAATGGTCACTCTGCTCCTTTGGGCGATATAATTGAACGAAGCGATCGGCGGATTGCTAAGTGGGCTATAGAGCTTGGGCCGCACGGATTAAAGTATGTGCCTCGAGCAGCGATCAAATCTCAAGCGCTTGGATTTCATCAATGATTGGGCGGAGTTACAGCACTGAGAGAAGCGGATCATACCTATTGGACGATTCATTTTGATGGATCCGAGCAATTGGAGGCTCGGGGCTGGAGTCGATTAACTTCCCCACGAGGTGACAAATTCTGTTACGTTCTCCGCTTGATGTTCCCTTGTAGTAACAATGCAGCTGAGTATGAAGCTTTACTCCATGGTCTTCGGATGGCGAAGGAGATGAATCTCAGCGGGTTAAGTGCTTGTGACTTCGGACTGGTGGCTCAACAGTGTCCGGCACTTGGGATTCAAGGATCCCCTCATGGCAGCCTATCGACATGAGGTGGACATTGTTGCAGGTCACTTTAAGGGTTATCGGTGGATCATGTGGATGACGGAAGAATGAAGCGGCGGACGCTTTAAGCCGGCCGGGCTCTCGGATAAACCGTCCCGCCTAATGTCTTTTTAGATGTTTTGCATAACCCGTCCGTCAAGCTCCCTGGTGAAGCGGATTTGGCTACTCCTGATCCGGAGGCGCAGTTGGTGGCAGCCCTGCATGTTATACCGGATTGGACAGTTCCTTATCTTGCATACATGAACCGGGGCGAGTTGCCAGAGGATGAGACTCTGGCCAGGCAGATAGTCCGGCGATCCAAGTCCATGACCATTGTCAATGGCGAATTGCATCATTGCAGTGTGTCAGGCGCGTTCCAACGATGTGTGTCCCCTGAGGAAGGTTGCGAAATTTTACGTGAAATCCACGAAGGGGATTGTGGTCACCATGCCGGTTCAAAGTCTCTGGTGGCTAAGGCGTTTAAATCGGGTTCTCTTGGTTGACGGCTCATGCCGATCGGAGGACCTAGTTAGACGATGTGATGGCTGTCAGAAATTTTCACGGCGTGCTCATGTGCCGGCTCAAGAATTGAGGATGATTCCAATTACTTGGCCGTTTGCGACTTGGGGGTTGGATATAGTCGGACCTTTCAAAAGGTCCAAGGACAAAAAGAGCCACCTCTTGGTGGCGGTTGACAAGTTTACCAAGTGGGTTGAGGCAGAGCCCGTCAGCAAGTGTGATGCAGCTACAGCGGTTAAGTTCATTAAAAAGGTGATTTTACGGTTTGGCTTTCCACACGTTATCATTACTGACAATGGTACCAACTTGTCCAAGGGCTCTATGAAGGAGTTCTGTGAGCGTGAGCACATCCGGCTTGACGTTTCGTCAGTGGCTCACCCCCAGTCCAATGGACAAGCAGAACGGGCTAATCAAGAGATCTTGTGAGGCATCAAGCCCCGGCTTATGGTTCCTTTGCAGAGAACACCGGGTTGTTGGGTAGAAGAGCTACCGTCTGTGTTATGGAGTATCAATACTATGCCAAACAGATCCACACGATACACACCGTTCTTCATGGTCTACGGAGCGGAGGCGGTTCTCCCTAGCGATATCCGTCATGACTCACCTCGTGTGGCGGCTTATGTTGAAGCAGACAACGAGACTGCACGACAAGATGCTTTGGACTTATTGGATGAAGAACATGACATAGCAGCTGCCCGTTCGGCGATTTACCAACAGGATCTTCGTCGTTATCACAGTCGCCGAGTCAGAACCAGAACTTTTCAAGAAGGAGATTTGGTGCTTCAACTCATCCAAGACCAGACTGATATGCACAAGTTATCCCCACCTTGGGAAGGACCTTTTGTGGTCAACAAGAATCTGCACAACGGGTCGTACTATCTGATCGATATTCGAGAGCATAAAGACTCACGCACGTCAGAGGAGGAGACCAACAGGCCGTGGAACATAGCTCATCTTCGGCCTTATTATACCTGAGCCATCGACTCTATTCATGTACATATTATGACAGTGTATATATTATGAATAAAGTAATAAACCAGAGCCTCAGCTAAAGCGGGGTATCTGTTCTGTTACATCATGCGTGGTTACATGGAGTTGTTCTGTCTTAAAGCGGCCTTCGGTTTACCCCTTGAGTTTGCTTTTCAAAAGCTTTATGATATCACTTGGGGGCTTGGTCGTGTCCGAACCAATGCAACACCTTTTGATAGGCGAAAGCCACCAGATCACTTGGGGACATGGTCAAGTCTGAACCAGTCACGCCTCTTGATCGGCCTAAGGCCATAGAGTCACTTGGGGGCTTGGTCGAACCCGAACCATTGCCACGCCACTTGATCGGCATAATGCCACAGTTTCAGTTGGGGACCTGGCTGACTTGAACCATGGCTACACCTTATTGGGAGCTTGGTCGTGTCTGACCATGGTAACACCATCTGATCGGCTCAGTAAAGCCTCTTTTTGCAAATGGTTTTATCATTGCCTTTGCTTCCATATTTTTTCATAACTGTTATTTGATTTTTGTGGCGTTTTTTTAAACCGATAACATTTTTTAAACCGGTTCAAACTGTCAATTGACGGAATTCGGTCCATTTTTAATCCGGAGATAATTTTTCCGGTTTGACTTTTTCTGTTAACATCCCATTATGGAGTAACAGGGGGCTTGTCATGACCTGGCACGGTCTACATGGTAAACCGGCATTATAAACACAGGAGCTGTTTTCTCCTTTGACGGCAATGGTTCATACAACCTCCGCTTCAAGATTGGCTAAGCCAACTTCATGCCCAACGATGGCAGGTATTTTGTCACACAAATTTTGATCATATACCTCAATATTTCATTGCATATGTATATGAACATCACAAGTCAGCTGGCGGCACAAACCGCCGTGGCAGTTTAAGATTTTCGCTGCAGGTAATAGTTTATCATTGGCAAATCAAAAGGAGGCATAAGTTGCAAAATGTATGCATGAAGGCCTATACACGCCAAAGGTGGCAGCTAGTTTTATTACAAGGCATTCAGAGGCCCAAAATTTGGAGTTGCTTCATAACGGGCAGTTTCTGACGTATCAACCGACTTGACGGATTAAGCTTCATTGCCGGGTTGACGTGAAGTAGATGGGTCGTCTGGCGTCGGTTCAACTTCTTCCTCCTCACCATCCAATGGCCGAAAGTCATTAGTGGTCCAGTCAATCCGGGTTAAAGCCTGAAAGACAACCTCTTCACTTATAAGCTCAGCCGGATCAACGTCAGGAGCGTAAGTGTGCTTACGGGTTGGTGGAACAAGGTTCTGCACTTCCGGAATAACAGCTTCAACCCGTCTGTTGTCCGCGTCATGGAAGGAGCGGTGAACCGTCAGGTTGGCCTCTTCTGCCAGTTGACTCGCGAGAGGACGCATCTCCCTTGTTACCCGTTTGAGAGCATCATTATCAAATACTTCACCATTTTCTTGAGCACTGGGGAAGCCTTTGGCTATGTCAGCCGGATCAAGGTCGGCTATCCATGCTTTGGCGCGAGTTAGTGCCAATAAGGTGCCAGCCCGGGCAGCGGATCGTTTCAATTCTTCTATCTGTTCTGGTATCATAGATAGCCGGTCCAGTGTGTCCTTGATCAGTGTCAGAGCTGCATTATCATAAGAAGTGGCGCAAATAACTCGCTGGGTGCCGGTATACAGCTGTTCAATTAGCGTATACGCGGCCTTGAGTTTCTTCCACATGTCAGAGCCCAGATGAGCAATGCGCCTACCTACACCGGTTTAAGAAAGTTCAGGTTAAACCGGAGGAAATTTCAAAACATCACAACCTTGGTGAAACGTTGCTTACCAAATATTGCAGAGGTCAAGGCATTGATTTGGCGCTTTAATCCAGTGAGCTCTTCCGTCGCCGGTTTAAGAGCTGCTTCAGCATCTTCCGCTCGTTTTAGCAAGCCCACCTTTTCAGTATCCCAGCTGGCTCGCTCAGACTTAAACCACTCCTTGAGCTGCTCCATGGTAGTCAAGGCAGTTTTCAGCTCATCCTTGGCCTTGGAGGTTTCTGCTTGTTGAGATTTCAGATTTTCTTGAAGATCATTGATTTGTGAGACTTGTTGGCGTATCTCACTCTGCAACAAAAAGGGAGCATGTTAATATCTTCATTAGAAGTCCCAAGCGCATAACCAGTCATACACTTGGCACTTGGGGGCTAATGCGGATCATTTTTATATCGATTATTGAAGTCCCATGGATTAATACAAGTGTTAATCATGGCACTTGGGGCTAATGCGTGTTTGATCGAAATATATAAGACAAAGTACTATGGACTATGCAAAGTCCCGGTTTGACTTTCTAGGGACAAACCGCCCTTGGGGGCTACTATGCAATGAAGGTACAAGAGAAAGGCACAACTGTTTACCTCATAGCGCTCCTTCATAAGATTTACTAAACCGGCTTCATAATCACGGCTTGTGTAGAGCCGTTCAGAAGCCGAGTGAAGGTCTTAGGCGAGAGAGATTGTTATAAGTTGATGATCAGTTTTCTCCTTCCCTTTGCTCATGGCAGTAAATTCTTCCTTGGCGGTGTGGTTTGATAGAGCAACCGGATTGCGTGGGCGTATATATGCGGTACCGTAATCACGACATCATCATCTTTGGTTGGACTGGCCGGATTAGCATTTTCAACAGGGCTTGGCGCTTTCATACCCGGGCTTGGCGGATCAGCAGTTGAGTCCCGTTGTTCTATTGTAGGACTCAGAGGAGCAGGAGGATGTGAAGTCTCAACTTGGTCATCCGGTTCAACCTCTCGCGGGTTAGCATTGGCATCTTGATTTTTTCCAGCAGAGTTGTCCTTAGCAACTTCGGGATTTTCACCATGATGCTCTGGAGTCTTCTCCGGATCAACATCCACAGTAGGGCCGACAGTCTTGGCCTTTTTACTAAATCGAGCCTTGGTACTACAACATCAAAGGTTAGAATATGGTAAACCGACAAATACATGGAGCAAATTAATGAATAACATACTTACCCAACTGTAACTTTGAGAGGAGGCAGCTGAGTGGTTGAGGAACCGCCAGACGAGTTGGAAGAAGCCTGGTAATTCGGGTCAGACGGATTGAGAGGGCATCGGAAGAAACCTTTCAAAGGATAACGCCAGAGAACAAGTCACCTCTGGACGACGTTTCCGGGTTGGCGTGTCAGCTAAACCGGACGACGTAATTTGTTGACCGCTATGCCGGGTCGTACGGCGTTCTTCAGTTTGTTGTGTCTTCAAAGAAAATTTTGGATCCAAATGAGCATAGGAGTGAGATTGTTTCACTTTCCGGACTGTGCAGCGAATTCTTTTAACCGGTACAAGATCAGAATCAGAAGAAAGAAGGATTACCTCAACAGGTTCTGCATGGCTAGCCTCAGCGTCATCCTGGGAATTGTAATTGTCAATAAAATGAATGAAAAAAGAACCAAGTAAGTTAAGCTCTACCTCAGCATCTGATTCTTCATCTTCCGGCGGTTCGAAGACTCGTGGTTTTCCTCTTGCCGCTTTTCTTGGTGGTCTTGGTCTTTGCACGAGGAACCCGGCCGTTTAGTTCGCTTCAAAAGGAGCTGTTAGCCTGAAAATTAATACAGAGGGATTAATACAATCAATATGGAATCAAAGTCAGTAGAGTAATGAGAGGAACCTTACCGCGGGCGGTTTGTTGGAGACGCAGAACGGAGCCAACCCGGTTTGGCTGCATGCGAGATCGGTTCATCGAGCATTTTCTTCACTGTTTGGTAACTTCAAGCTCGTTATTGATAGTTCGTGATGTCGTTGAGGATCTTGGACATCACCAGATATTCGCATCAATCCGGGGCGGCGGCTTAATGGCAAGATGCCCCAAGAAACCCAGTAGCGGACAAGGTCAATACCAGTTAAACCGTTGGCCATCAGAGCCCGGAGCTTGGTAATTTGAGGTGCAAAGTTCTTCCGTTATGCGACGGTCAAGCGCAAAGGCAATGGGTGGCTGTTGCTAAGCCGGTGAGGGCGATAACCCGGCAAGGGATTTTCTCCGTTAGGAGCAGTGTTCCGGCAGTAGAACCAGGTTTGATTCCAATCTTTAGGATGGCTATGATGTTTGGCGTGAGGGAAGTCCACTTCCTTCCTTTTCTGGATTGAAACGCCGCCAAGTTCTGTGTTAGGACCGTCCGAGAATTCTGTACGGCGGTTCAAATGAAAGAAATCTCAAAATAACTCCATGGTTGGTTCTTCTTGAAGATAGACTTCGCAGAATACTTGAAAGTTGCATATATTGGACACGGAGTTCGGACCAATATCTTGTGGATGGAGTTGGAAGCTTGCGAGGACATCCCGAAATTTTTGATCCCAAGAGCTGAATCCCGGTCTAGGTGTTGCATAAAAACAATCACTTCTCCTTTTTGAGGTTCAGGTGGACATTCCGATTCCGGAACTCGCCAGTGGAGAACATTTTTTGAGGCTAAAACGCCAGTGGTGACGTAGCCGTTGAGTTGTGTAACGCCCTCGATGCGGCTATATCTCCCACGTGTCGAAGCACGACTTAGAGGCATAACCACATTGAAAGCAATGTCGCAAGTGAGGTAATCTTCACGCAACCCATGTAATACATAAAGGAAAGAGATACATAGTTGGCTTACAATCGCCACTTCACACAGTACATGAGCAAAACATTACATCATACAGATACACTCAAGGTCCGACTACGGAACCAGAATGAAAGAAGACTACCCCAAAAGCTACACAGATCCCTCGATCGTCCCAACTGGCTCCACTATCGATCAATCAAACGAAACAACACAATGAACAAGATCTTCATCGAGCTCCTCCTTGAGCTTGGATGCGCCACCGCACGGTTTCATCGGCACCGCAAACTGGTTTTGAAGTATCTGTGAGTCACGGGACTCAGCAATCTCACACCCATGAGATCAAGACTATTTAAGCTTAAAGGTAGGACAGGGTAGTGAGGTGGAGCTGCAGCAAGCGACTAGCATATATGGTGGCTACATACGCAAATGAGAGCGAGAAGAGAAGGCAAAAGCACGGTCGAACAACTATGATCAAGAAGTGATCCCAAACTACTTACGCCAAACATAACTCCAACACCGTGTTCACTTCCCTGACCACGAGAAGAGACCATCACGGTTACACACGCCGTTGGTATATTTTAATTAAGATCAACTTCGGTTTTCTACAACCGGACATTAACAAATTCCCATCTGCCTCATAACCGCGGGCACGGCTTTCGAAAGATAATACCTGCGCAGGGTGTCCCAACTTAGCCCATTATAAGCTCTCACGGTCAACGAAGGATATTCCTTCTACCGGAAGACCCGATCGATCTCGAATCCTGGACTACAAGACATTTCGACAAAGAATAAAACAAGACCAGCAAAGCCGCCGAATGTGCCGACAAATCCTGATAGGAGCTGCACATATCTCGTTCTCGTGGCACACCGGATAAGCGAAGCGTCTGGTACCGACGTAATCCAAGTTGCCCAGGAATGGTCCCAAGACGGTGCTCTAGTTTGGACCAACACTCGAGGAGCACCGCCCGGGGTTTAAAATAAAGATGACCCTTGAGTCTGCAGAACCCAAGGGAAAAAGGCTTAGGTGGCAAATGGTAAAACCAATGTTGGGCCTTGCCGGAGGAGTCTTATTCAAAGCGAACTGTCAAGGGGGTCCCATAAATCACCCAACCGTAAGGAACGCAAAATCCGGGAACATAACACCGTATGACGGAAACTAGGGCGGCAAGGGTGGAACAAAACACTGCATAAGGCCGAGCCTTCCACCCTTTACCAAGTATATAGATGCATTAATTAAATAAGATATATTGTGATATCCCAACAAGTAAACATGTTCCAACAAGGAACAACATCTCCATGTTCCAACAAGGAACAAACTTCATCTTCACCTGCAACTAACAACGCTATAAGAGGGGCTGAGCAAAGCGGTAACATAGCCAAACAACGGTTTGCTAGGAAAGGATGGTTAGAGGTTTGACATGGCAATGTGGCTGGCATGATAAGCAAGTGGTAGGCATCGTAGCATAGGCATAGCAAAAGAGCGAGCAACTAGCAAGCAAAGATAGTAGTGATTTCGAGGGTATGGTCATCTTGCCTGAAATCCCGCAAGGAAGAAGAACGAGTCCATGAAGAAGACAAATGGACGAAGTCGAACGAATCCTCACAACTCCGGAAGGAAAACCGAAGCTAACGAGAGAAGCAACCCGGAAACAAACAAACAACATAGTAAACAACCATCACCTGAACATGGCATGATGCACAAGCGAGTATGATGCATGTCCGGTTTAAATAGCATGGCATGGCAAAGTGCAACAAACAACACTACAAATTAAGTGGAGCTCAATATGCAATGAGTTGCATATCGACGAAACACCACATCAATTATTTAGTTCTCTCCCGATTAGGTACCCAAACATATTAAATGTTGATTAAACATGGCAAGAGGTGAAGCATGATGAAACTACCTATCTATGCAAGTTTAAATGAGGCCGGAAGCAACAAACAACAATTCCGGAAAATCCCCATATGCAAATAATGAATTTGGTACTGTTCTGCCCTAAACCATATTTTATTGTTGTTAAACAGGAAAATAAAGTGCACCACGTTAATCTAGGCATTTTTCTACCCCATTTACATATATAAATTATTTAAATCCGAGTTACGGTTATTTAGTTATGAAATAAATTCATTTTAACATGGCATATTATCAAATTTAAATAAACAGCAAGTTAAACATTTTAACATGGGATGAAAGTGGCATATTATTAATCTACACAATTTTCTGAGCATATTACATATATAAAACATTTTAATCCGATGCACCAATTGTGAGTTATTAAATGCATGATGCTTAGGGGTTTTTCTGCAAAACTGCAGTCTCAGGAATAATAGCAAATTCGCAGCGCAGGAAAAATCTACGCTGGGCCGAAACTGGCTGGCCCAGCAGTGCTCAGGGGAGGGGGCTGCTCACCAGGCCTCCTGGGCCAGATCGGTGGAAGAGGCGCTGGGCCTGGGAGGTGCTAGGCCTTGGCCGGTACAGCAGAAGCGGCCCAAGGTGAAGAGGCTGCTTAGTCGCGATCCACCAAGGCGAGGCAGGCGCGGTCAACGCAGCGAGCAGAGGCGCGTCTCGTCCTCCTGCTCGAAGCAGAGGATGCAGGGGGAAGCAGGGGCCGACGGCGAGGGATGCAGGGCGACGAGGGCCGGGCGGAGGTGGTCGGATCCAAGGCGGGGGAGGCACGGGGATGGCGGATCCGCGGCGGCGAAGATCCTCCGGCGCAGGCAGGGACTCGCGGAAGAGCAACGGCGACAGGAGCTCCGACATGGAGCTGCTGCTACGCGGGTAGCCGGCGGCCATCGGCGCCAGGAGGAGCATGGAGGAGCTCCTCTCCTCCGGATCGGACAGGGAGGAGAAGGCAGCGGGGCGCAGCTGAGGAGGTTGTGCCTGTGGTGCGCCAAGGCGCGCGAACGGCAAAAGCGCAAGGAGACGGGGCCGAGCGCTTGTTCGTCTCCGACGAGGGGAAGCGGCGACAGCGGGACTTGGGGGCGGAAGAAAGGAGGTCCGGCGGGGCGCAGGTCCATGGCGGGACTTGGCGATGTGCGAGGGATGGCGAGGACGAGCAGATCCGGTCGGCGACGCCGCGGGTTGGTGGCCGGAGGAGGCGGCAAGAGTGCGAGCAGAGGAGGCGCGCGGGAATGGAGCATGGCGCAAGGGAGGAGCGGGAGAGGAGGAGCTCGGGCTCCTGTTGGTGGGTGGAGGAAAACGAGGAGAAGGGGATCCCGAGGTGGATCGAGACCAGTGGCGGGCGAGGGGACAAGACTCCTAGAAATTAGGGTTTGTTTGGTATATATAGCAGATGGATTTTTGGTCAGGGACTAATCTGGTCCCTCTGATTCAAATCGGAAGGTGAGAAAAATAGGCTAGGAAGGCCCAAATAAGAAAATGGAGATGTTTTATAGACGTTAGGGGATGAACCGGATTCAACGGTGACGACAGCTCGGGGAAGATTCGGGGAAGATTTCGGACGCACGCAAGAGGGGGTTCGATGCACTGTGCAGAGAGGGTTTCGGACCGCAAGGGTCGATCGGACAACTCCGAAGCGAAGAGGGAAGGAGGCTGACTAGGTGGCTGTGACAAGAGGGTCTGACTGAGGGAGAGAGTAGAAATGCAGCCCGCAACTGCTTCCGAGACCAAAACGTCCGGACGAAGGTACCGCAATGGTACCGCTATGTCTAACGGTTGGGCTAACAAACGGACTCGAATGCGATTTAAACTTGGCAGGCGGCCTGTCTACACTATAATAAGACCGCACGACAAGTTGCAACCCATTCCGAGAACATTATTATGCCACTTAAAAAATAATATTCGAGAAAGGCGCGCGCGTGCGAGTGTATCGGGCTCGGAACGGACAACGGAGAGAACTGACGAACTCGAACGGATGCAAGTTTTGAAAACATGCAGATGAAATGCAGATGATGCTATGAGACGAGATGCATAACAAGAACAAAAAGCAAAACAACCGACAAAACCCAACCACGAGGAAAAATCATATAGCATCTCCTAAAAGGCAAGAGTCGGAGTTACGAATATGGAAAGTTGTATCCGGGTGTTACAACACTCCACCACTACGAGAGGATCTCGCCCCAGATCTAGGATGGCACCGAGGGAAAAGGAAGAGGAAGATGAGAGGTAAAACTAAGTTGCTTCTTTGACAAACGAATGAAACCAAAGAACCTCGAGAGGTTTAAAACTTGAAAGAAAGAAAACAACAAAGATGAACAAAGTTGAAAACACTCTGTTAGAAAAGAGGAACAAGGGATACGACGAGAACCAAGAGGTTTAGTGATAAGATAGATATTGAAACCACTCCGGTTAAAACTAGATAGACTAGGAATAAGATTGATAAAATTTGGGCAGCACTCCGACTGAAAATGGAAGGAATTAGAATCATGAACTTGAGAAGATGGGATGATACTTGATGCAATCCACAACACACTGCCTCCGGAACTATTGAAAAATGGCACAAGGGGTAAGAAAGATTTCAGACAGCTCTCCGGTTGAGGAAGCAGGCAAAACTTGATAAGATGAAAAGAACTTGAAGAGATGACACAACACTCCGGTTAAATGGATAAGTAAGAAAAGAACATGATCTTGACAAAACGAGACGATGGGTCGAAGAGAGCAACATCACAATGCCTCCGGTAGAAAAATTGAAGATAGGTCATTGGAATAAAGGAATGGAGAAGAAAATGACAACTTCTACCACAAATGAGTTTGGAAAGCACCGTTAAAAAGAAGGATAGAACGGAGTTGTTTGAAAAAAACAACAACGGTAAGGATAAGCTTGTAGTGGGCTTATGAAAACATCTCAAAATTATGAGGTGAAATTCTGCCACTAACGAAAACAAATGATTGGATTTAACAACAAGGAGACGAGAAACTTATTTCACCGAGAGGAGAAATGAAGAACTTGGGTCCTTTATAAGCACCATAATTAGCAACAATCCGTAGGGAAAGCTTTAGGTGAAATATAGCCCAAGATAACTCCAATGAAGAGATTGATGGATTTAAAATATATCATTCTTGACCAATCATGAAACACGAACTCAAATTGTCGAGAATGACATAACACCACCTCAAAAGATAAGGTAGAACAAATTGCACTTCGGAATGCAAGAAGAAGAATACTTGAACTCCTCAAAACAAAACATGTGTTGAGCACCATGTTCAATTTTGAGTATAGCTTGGCGGATCATAACTCCGAGAGAAATCTTGAAGACCAATTGAAGAATGAAAAGAATCCTTGACGAACCACCATGTAGAGCCTCCATGAAGAACTCCGGTAATAAAAGGATGATAGAAAGAAAGAGAAGTTGACAACACAAGGTGAAACCTTGCAGTGATAAGATGAAGCTTTAAAATGATGTTACCGAGAAAACTTGGAACTCCGGAGAGAAAGATGAACAAATGAAATCAAGAATTTATTCATCATGAACAAACTCCGGAAAGGAGAGGTGAACAACTTAGAACTGAGAAATTGATACCATTACGATCTCCGGAAGAATGAATCAATCACTTGGATGAAACAAGAACAAGAATTATGTTATGCGTATCCTTCACCAATTTAGATTGATGACAAGCAACGGATTTGGCATACTACTTATTCTCATTGAAAAAAAATGATTACAGATAGAGATATAGAGCAAACTTCGGAAGGTCTTCAACGAACCACCGGTAGGATTGGAAAGAACGAATGAATCTGTATGATAACGAAGGAAGAACACTCTTGAACGAACCACCGTAAGAATTGAAAAAAAATGAACGTAGCGAAAGCACAATTCACCGGGAAGAATTGGAAAACGAATAAAGATGCTTGACAAAATTTAGATACATTAGAACGAAGAGATCACGAACTGATTAGAGGATATTTCGACGATGCACCGGTGAGATTTGGAAAACCAGAGTTGAAATTTGGAATGAATAATTCTGAGATGATGGGCTCCGAAGAATCAAACTGAAAAGACTCCTGAAATGCTCCGGGTGGGTTAAAAGAATTCTCACAATCAAAACAATTATGAGGATGGCACGAAGCTAGAACCATGAATCTTGAAGAGAAAGAAGCGAGATTTAAGAGAAACTCTTCTTCGGTCTTCAAAATTCGAGAATGACGACGAGAAACACCACCATGAATTGTTGAGTCACTCCGGGATGAAAATTAGAAAGGTTGAACCAACGATGAAAAGAATTTGGAAGATCTTGGAGAAAGACATTTGACTGATGATAATTCATCCTTACATCAAACTTTGAAAAGAATTTGGGAATAGCTCCAAGAAAATAAAAGGGTCAGGTAAGATCCTGGAAAAAGACCTGTGGGTTAGGGCCCACTCAAAAGAACCACCGTTGAACAATTGCTTGAAATAGATATTGCACCGGTAGAATTAAATGACTTGAATGAGATAACAATCTCAAAATAACTTGAACGGATTAAGAATGGAAACACGAATCTTCTGAGATATCTTCAACACTCCGGAACAATAGAATAACAAGAACTAAAGGATTATGAGGTGCACCGGTATGAGAAAAACATTTGAAACGAGGAAGGGAATATGATCAACACCGAAAACTTGACTTGAGTCCAACGGAGAAGAAAAATTAGAATGGAACAATGATAAGGTTAAAGATTCCTTAGCGTCTTCATGAGAAATCACCGGATAAAACATTTAAAGGAAAAGAATGAAGAAACTTCACTCAATAAAATTGATACTTGATTAAGAAATCTGAGTCCTTGAAGAAAAAGGGTGGAGGGCGGAAAACAAAGACAACTAGGGACGGATGAAACAAACACCGCTGAGAAAAACTTAGAATTGATCTCGCAAATGTTGGAATGATCGGATCCACTTGAAGAGAAGCACGCCGGTTGAGAAAAGAATTGACATGACAAGCTCAGTGATCAAGAAGGATTAGTATTCACATAGCAATATGAGAACGCCATTTAGGAAAGGTATGGAATCAACACTTGACATTGAAGCAACTTGAATACCACAAAACAGAACAAAACAAAGGATTTGGCTTGCAGAATAAGCCGAAACAAATACATGATAGAGATTTCGCCCAAAGTGTTCGTGGTGGGGCCCACACGGACACGACGATAGCGGACGCCACGAATGACAAACAAGACGCCCCGAATCAGCATAGCCAAGGATTCTTTAAGACGCCTCGCGACCATCGTAGAATCGACCGTGAATGGGCGGACCACTAGACGTTGAACCCCAATCTCAAATCATACATCCGTCGGAAAGAATATCCCGTAAGCTACTAGAATTCCCACCTATAACTCCCAAACTTTCTGGTTATGCAATCTGGTGTTGGGGATACAGGGACACAAAATATATCACCCAAACTAACAATACCTAGATCCAATTGTATCCATCCGTCAACACATAACCAAGAAATCCTCGAAATCGTGTACCTCGACCTTCAAAAACATCCGTTATGCGAAGTCATGGCAATACTCCCTTTTCGCCACAAGATCGGGCTATCGGGTTATCTCACCAACAACTGCACAAAAGAGATTTCGATGTCGGTAAAAGTCGTATTCCAGAATCGCAACGATAGAATTGTGACGACAACACCTCGGAGCTCAACTCCCGGACACCGCCACAACCCCTAAATGTCGAGGCACCAAGAACAATGTTCTCGCCACAAAACCATCGGAACGATTCCAAGATACCCGCGTGATCCTAAAAAATTTTTAGTGAAATTTGAGGAGAGAAAAGTCAAAACTCTACGTCAGGATACCTCACCAGAGCGACGAAGGGACTGAGGAGTAAAAAGAATCCTACTCCGATATATAATCCTAAGACTCAAAACATTTTCCGCTCTAGACTCAACAACGCCAAAGAAACAATCAAGTAGGGGCTCCTAAGTCGGGAAGGCTCGATACCAACTTGTAACGCCTCGATGCGGCTATATCTCCCACGTGTCGAAGCACGACTTAGAGGCATAACCACATTGAAAGCAATGTCGCAAGTGAGGTAATCTTCACGCAACCCATGTAATACATAAGGAAAGAGATACATAGTTGGCTTACAATCGCCACTTCACACAAAGACATGAGCAAAACATTACATCATACAGATACACTCAAGGTCCGACTACGGAACCGTAATGAAAGAAGACTACCCCAAAAGCTACACAGATCCCTCGATCGTCCCAACTGGCTCCACTACCGATCAACTCAAACGAAACAACACAATGAACAAGATCTTCATCGAGCTCCTCCTTGAGCTTGATGCGCCACCTGCACGGTTTCATCGGCACCGCAAACTGGTTTTGAAGTATCTGTGAGTCACGGGACTCAGCAATCTCACACCCGCGAGATCAAGACTATTTAAACTTAAAGGTAGGACAGGGTAGTGAGGTGGAGCTGCAGCAAGCGACTAGCATATATGGTGGCTACATACGCAAATGAGAGCGAGAAGAGAAGGCAAAAGCACGGTCGAACAACTATGATCAAGAAGTGATCCTGAAACTACTTACGCCAAACATAACTCCAACACTGTGTTCACTTCCCGACTCCACGAGAAGAGACCATCACGGTTACACACGCCGTTGGTGTATTTTAATTAAGATCAACTTCGGTTTTCTACAACCGACATTAACAAATTCCCATCTGCCTCATAACCGCGGGCACGACTTTCAAAGATAATACCTGCGCAGGGTGTCCCAACTTAGCCCATTATAAGCTCTCACGGTCAACGAAGGATATTCCTTCTACCGAAGACCCGATCAGTCTCGAATCCCGGACTACAAGACATTTCGACAAAGAATAAAACAAGACCAGCAAAGCCGCCGAATGTGCCGACAAATCCGATAGGAGCTGCACATATCTCGCTCTCGTGGCACACCGGATAAGCGAAGCGTCAGGTACCGACGTAATCCAAGTTGCCCAGAATGGTCCCAAGACGGTGCTCTAGTTTGGACCAACACTCAGAGGAGCACTGGCCCGGGGTTTAAAATAAAGATGACCCTTGAGTCTGCAGAACCCAAGGGAAAAAGGCTTAGGTGGCAAATGGTAAAACCAATGTTGGGCCTTGCTTTGGAGTCTTATTCAAAGCGAACTGTCAAGGGGTCCCATAAATCACCCAACCGTAAGGAACGCAAAATCCGGGAACATAACACCGTATGACGGAAACTAGGGCGGCAAGAGTGGAACAAAACACTGCATAAGGCCGAGCCTTCCACCCTTTACCAAGTATATAGATGCATTAATTAAATAAGATATATTGTGATATCCCAACAAGTAAACATGTTCCAACAAGGAACAACATCTCCATGTTCCAACAAGGAACAAACTTCATCTTCACCGCAACTAACAACGCTATAAGAGGGCTGAGCAAAGCGGTAACATAGCCAAACAACGGTTTGCTAGGAAAGGATGGTTAGAGGTTTGACATGGCAATGTGGGTGGCATGATAAGCAAGTGGTAGGCATCATAGCATAGGCATAGCAAAAGAGCGAGCAACTAGCAAGCAAAGATAGTAGTGATTTCGAGGGTATGGTCATCTTGCCTGAAATCCCGCAAGGAAGAAGAACGAGTCCATGAAGAAGACAAATGGACGAAGTCGAACGAATCCTCACAACTCCGGAAGGAAAACCGAAGCTAACGAGAGAAGCAACCCGGAAACAAACAAACAACATAGTAAACAACCATCACCTGAACATGGCATGATGCACAAGCGAGTATGATGCATGTCCGGTTTAAATAGCATGGCATGGCAAAGTGTAACAAACAACACTACAAATTAAGTGGAGCTCAATATGCAACGAGTTGCATATCGACGAAACACCACATCAATTATTTAGTTCTCTCCCGATTAGGTACCCAAACATATTGAATGTTGATTAAACATGGCAAGAGGTGAAGCATGATGAAACTACCTATCTATGCAAGTTTAAATGAGGCCGAAGCAACAAACAACAATTCCGAAAATCCCCATATGCAAATAATGAATTTGGTACTGTTCTGCCCTAAACCATATTTTATTGTTGTTAAACAGGAAAATAAAGTGCACCACGTTAATCTAGGCATTTTTCTACCCCATTTACATATATAAATTATTTAAACTGAAGTTACGGTTATTTAGTTATGAAATAAATTCATTTTAACATGGCATATTATCAAATTTAAATAAACAGCAAGTTAAACATTTTAACATGGTATGAAAGTGGCATATTATTAATCTACACAATTTTCTGAGCATATTACATATATAAAACATTTTAACCGATGCACCAATTGTGAGTTATTAATGCATGATGCTTAGGGTTTTTCTGCAAAACTGCAGCCTCGTGAATAATAGCAAATTCAAGCGCAGAAAAAATCTACTGGGCCAAACTGCTGGCCCAGCAGTGCTCGGGGAGGGGTTGCTCACCAGGCCTCCCGGCCAGATCGGTGGAAGAGGCGCTGGGCACTGGAGGTGCTAGGCCTTGGCGCAGACAGCAGAAGCGGCCCAAGGTGAAGAGGCTGCTTAGTCGCGATCCACCAAGGCGAGGCAAAGCGCGTCAACGCAGCGAGCAGAGGCGCTGCTCGCCCTCCCCGCTCAAGCGAGAGGATGCAGGGGGGAAGCAGGGCCGCGGCGAGGGATGCAGGCGACGAGGGCCGGGCGGAGGTGGTCGGATCAAGGCGGGGAGGCACGGGATGGCGGATCCGGCGGCGGCGAAGATCCTCCGACGAGGCGGGACTCGCGGAAGAGCAACGGCGACAGGAGCTCCGACATGGAGCTGCTGCTGTGGTAGCCGGGCGCCATCGGCGCCAGGAGGAGCATGGAGGAGCTCCTCTCCTCCGGACGGACAGGAGGAGAAGGCAGCGGGCGCAGCTGAGGAGGTTGTGCCCGTGGTCGCCGGGCGCGCGAACGGCAGCGCAGGAGACGGGCCGAAGCGCTTGTTGCCTCCGACGAGGGAAGCGGCGACAATGGGACTTGGGGCGGAAGAAAGGAGGTCCAAGGGCGCAGGTCCATGGCGGACTTGGCGATGTGCGAGGGACGGCGAGGACGAGCAGATCCGTCGGCGACGCCATGGGTTGGTGGCCGGAGGAGGCGGCAAGAGGCGAAAGCAGAGGAGGCGCGGGAATGGAGCATGGCGCATGGGAGGAGCGGGAGAGGAGGAGCTCGGGCTCCTGTTGGTGGGTGGAGGAAAACGAGGAGAAGGGGATCCCGAGGTGGATCGAGACCAGGTGGCGGGCGAGGGACAAGACTCCTAGAAATTAGGGTTTGTTTGGTATATATAGCAGATGGATTTTTGGTCGTGGACTAATCTGGTCCCTCCGATTCAAATCGGAAGGTGAGAAAATAGGCTAGGAAGGCCCAAATAAGAAAATGGAGATGTTTTATAGACGTTAGGGGATGAACCGGATTCAACGGTGACGACAGCTCGGGAAGATTCGGGAAGATTTGGACGACGCAAGAGGGGGTTCATGCACTTCGCAGTAGAGGGTTTCGGATCGCGCGGTCGCATCGGACAACTCCGGAAGCGAAGAGGGAAGGAGGCTGGACTAGGTGGCTGTGACAAGAGGGTCTGACCGAGGGAGAGAGTAGAAATGCAGCTCGCAATCTGTTTCCGGAGACCGAAAACGTCCGGACGAAGGTACCGCAATGGTACCGCTTATGTCTAACGGTTGGGCTAACAAACGGACTCAATGCGATTTAAACTTGGCAGGCGGCTTGTCTACACTATAATAAGACCGCACGACAAGTTGCAACCCATTCCGAGAACATTATTATGCCACTTAAAAAAATAATATTCGGAGAAAGCGGCGCGCAAGTAGTGTATCGGGCTCGGAACGGACAACGGAGAGAACTGACGAACCCGAACGGATGCAAGTTTTGAAAAACATGCAGATGAAATGCAGATGATGCTATGAGACGAGATGCATAACAAGAACAAAAAGCAAAACAACCGACAAAACCCAACCACGAAGGAAAAATCATATAGCATCTCCGGAAAAGGCAAGAGTCGGAGTTACGAATATGGAAAGTTGTATCCGGGGTGTTACAAGTTGTGTTTCCGTGATTCGGGACGGAACCCAATTGCAAGCAGTAAATTGTTTCGCCATTCCGGAAGGGGGGAGCTGAAAGAAAATCAAACAGGTGCCGGTTTACTGTCCATGGTCTGTAAGTGAAAAATTCAGTGTTAAACCGGTGAAAATACAATGCAAGGTCAAGTTGGCGGTTTAAGAGAGGGCTAATGACATATGGCGGATTGGCCATCAAGGATTAAACCGCCCATAGGCAGAAAGGCCCAGATTCAAAATTTCTGCTAAGTGTTGATGTAAACAGGTTTCACACAATGTTGAAATCTATTTGGATCTACCGACATCTATAAAGCAGTTTTTACTGCGTTTTTAAAAGGCGTTCAAGTAAAACAGAGAAGGATGCATACTCTACCGTAAGAAAAGGAGGGCTGCTAGTATTAAAACAGATGCGAAATACTACCGCAGGAGATCTATATCGCTTTTGGATCAAAACTACCGCTGATGTAAGGTAGGATGAAGAGGAAAAGGAGAGCTGTGCGGATGAGCTTGTAAAACCTAATGCAGATCTAAGGACGAGGAACAGAAGAAGCTTACCGCTGCAGATTACGACGGAGGGGGGCGATGAGCCTCTGATCTAACTCAGGTTGATGCAGCAGCCTTGGTTGGTGCAGTTCTCGAAGGTCGCGGACGGCGGCGGAGCTTCAGAGCTGAGGGCGTCGCGAGGAAGAAGAAGATGCGAAGAGAGATAAAAGGAGCCCTCGGCTTTATTTACAAGGAAAGAGTAATGGCAGCGCGAGAATCAAAGGCGTCCGAGCGCGAGTGGGCGCTACTGTCGCCGATTTTCGAGATAATCATTAATGAGAAGGAATCTTTTAATCCTTTTATGCAGAGATGATGTCATGACGGACTGTTGCGTGCTCAAGATGATGTCACGCCGGTTTACAAAAATTCACAGGAGAAGTCAATATGGCGGTTTACGAAAATACAAGAGGATGTTTACAAGATATTTTTAGTGTTGAAGATTGACATGAATAAATTCAAATCAATCCGGGGCCTAATGTTGAGGATATAGCTACTAAGTATAAACCGCCAGAGGGCCCGGTTCACCTTAGATCAGGCCAAGCCCATGAAGGTCTTGAAGATGGTGTTCAACTAGTAAAGCTTGAAGCCCACGGCCCAAAGGCGGATTAGGGCCCGTAGTGGTAAACCACCATGATTATGTAAACTTGTAATATAAGTTAGAAAGGAGAGAGACCGAGCCGACACTTTGTATTGGTCGGCCCGACTCAGAGACCGCCAAGGCCAACTCGTATATAAAGGGACGACCCGGCGGCGGTTCAAGACGGACAACAACAACTTGAGACCTAGGCGAAGCTTATTCGCTCCCTAGTCATTGAAACCACATCAATCCCATCACAACTAGACGTAGGCTTTTACCTTCATTGAAGGGGCCGAACTAGTATAAACTCTTGTGTCTTTGCGTCCGCTTTAACCCCTTCAAGTTAACCCGTAGCGATGGCTCCACGACTAAGTCCTTTCACGAGGACATCTGCCGTGACAAAACCACGACACCCCTCATCTGGACCGAGGCCCAACTTTTGCAAAGCAGGGAATAGCAGCTGCAAAAAATTAAAAGGCAGTAAGCATGGAAGGAGTTAAAAGAAACAAAATTACCAAGATAACAAATGGTCATGAAATTCACATGGGAGGTAACTAGAAAAAATTATCAGGGCGGAAAGGTCAAAGTTGCGAGTGTTCATGAAAGAGGTTATCATGACATGAAGAACAAACAATATCCGAAAATAACAGGAAGTTACTGATATTAACAGGAAGTTACCAAGACACTAACTATAAAGTTACCAGATCCAACAAACATAACATACCAGATCCAGCAAACATAACATACCTGATCCTTGTGACTAAGAATGTAAAACTTGTTCCGTCGAAAATACTTCAATACACACTTGGAATTGAAGTCTCCTATCAACAGATACACAGATAGCAGCCAAGGGAAGATGATCATGTTTGGCGTTTCCTTATACTGGACAATGCGAACATGTAACTCGGCAATGCTAGTTGATAGTTGCCCAACTGCCTTCACACAATTGGCAAGCTCACCGAGGGTGACCCACCTACCATCAATGTCGATGACCCTAACACTACAAATACAAAAAAAAAAGATTTTAAAAATACATTTCAAAAAATGGCACACAAATAATGATTTATGTTAAAAACATGAGAAAAAGGATGGAAACATACTCTTTAATCTTAGAGTTAGAATCAGTAGTATGCTTGATAACTTCATTGTAAACATACTCTTCCTCCTCGCTCGGTGTGAGGGTGGAAAAAGGCGGGAGCAGGTATTTGGACGGGTGGGTGACCCTAACTTTCTGAATAAAGGATTTAGGGGTTGAACTGCGTACTAAATGCTCTATGCGAGGTGGTAACTCTGGTGTAACAAATGTTGGACTTTGAGGGTTGTCTGGTAAAAACAGAAAAAACATAACTAAGATGTATAATGTAACAAGGACATGACTAAAGCAAAAAGTCAAAAAAAAACAATGAAAAACATGAGTTATAGCAGATGGGAGAAAGAATTATCAAGTGATGGGTCAAAACTTATCAACTGCCACATGTTTTAATTATCAAGTGGTGGTCCATAGTTGAAAAACAAAGAAAGGGGTTTGTGCAAGGGTTGCAATGTTCATGGAGCAGAAAAAAATCACCTATTTGAACATTAGATTTCCCTTTTAATGCTGGATTGTCATGCTCAAATTCTTCCCACCACATGAGAACCTCATCATCGTCAATCTCAACATCATACACTTGCACACGACCTGCTTATGGTGTTACTTAAATAAAAAAAGAGCGATGAGGACATGAACAGTACTGATAAACAAGATAAATTGTTGCAAAGAAACAAGTATTAAAAATTGAGACAAGATACAATAAGTTATCAGGAACACAATATAGAAAATACCAGGTAATGTGAATGTGGATTACCAGCACACTGGTATGGGCCTTTTAAAGAACAAATTAGATATCACTGGTGCATAATGAGGAACAGCTGTGATACCATCAAATCATCATAACATGTAAAAGAAGACCAAAAAGAATTGTATAGTCCAGAATTGGTAAAGAATGCATATGTGGCTGGAGTTATGGTGTCAATGGTTTGTAAATTGTCAGGATTTGAACATTTGAGTTACCAAGATAGTGTCATATAGACTTATCAGGGTAATTAAAAAACAAGGGAATAATAACAAATTTCAGATGAATGAGAGTACACACCTGCTACTACAAGTGCAATATTGTTTTGTAAGCATGAAAACAAATTAAGGAAAATAAATAGGCAATGATAGGAGATGTATGTATCACGCGCTTACTAAAGTCAGTAATGGATAACATCAGCTTTCAAAACTGACAAAGTTACATGGTGGAAAATAGGTTGGAGTTATCGTCTATGCTAGCATCGTCCAAAATATTGTAGCGGACACAACAGAAATATATATTCCGGGTACTGAAAGCACACATGTTTAGTTACATCACACAAAACATAGAAGTAGTATTACATTCATCCATACACACGAAAGGATAGCAAATTCCAAGCACATAAATAAAAAGAGCACACCAAGCCACAAACAAATACGATTTACACTGACATATCTCAATCCATCACTCTCGCTGCATAAAAGCGAATACACAAGGTCTTCACTTATCATAGTTGTATGGCGGAGCCCAAGCAACCGGTTGCGCATTGGTAACTTTCACCACTGTCTTGCCCTTCGAGCCATCAGCAACAGGAGATGCGAGCCCTAGAACGGCGACATGGCCAGTAGCTGGTGCTGCAGGTGGTACTTGAGCCGATGGCGCCGCCGCAGGTGCTTCTGATGCTGCAGGTGGTACTTGAGCCGATGGCGCCGCCGCAGGTGCTTCTGGTGCTGCAGGTTGTACTTGAGCAGATGGCGCCGCCGCAGGTGCTTCTGGTGCTGCAGGTGGTACTTGAATAGATGACGGCGCCGCCGATGCTTGTGGTGCTGCAGGTGGTACTTGAGCCAATGCTGGTGCAGCTTGAGCCGTTGGAGTTGCTTCAGTAGATGGTGGCACTGGTGGACTCGCATCAAAGATGGCATCAAGCCCAAGAGAGCAGCTGGGTGGCGTAAAATTACCATCGTATTTTCCAGCTCCAGGGATGCTCAACTCCAACATAGGGTCAGCTACTGCTTCAAACACCAAAAGTAACACACAAATAAGGAAAAAATGCATCAGGAGAACATGTAGAGGACACTGTATTTGTTAGTGACAGAACATTAACTTGTGTTATCATGGCTTAAACAGACAAGTTATCAACACTAGTCGCCAACCCGTGCATTCGCACGGTCTAGCAAGCAATACAATTTTCTATGCTAGGAGAATCAACCACTATTTTTTGTACTATGCATATGGCTAGCCTCGTGTAAAATAAAAGAAATAAATCACATGATAAAACTGAAGGTGCAACTATACAGATTTTTCATACTTATATATACTAACAATTTGAAAAATTCACATGCATATATGAGATATAAACATTACATAACCTATAATATAGTTATTAATATTACAATATTGGATCTATTCAAATATTTATTTCACTTAATCTAAGAAATTGTGATCATATTATGAACGGTTTGTTTCCATAATGCAAACAGTAATTTCCAATTTCATTATGTATTGAAATTTAATATAGAAATATTTTATGATGATTGTTTTGCTTTTTATCTTCATGTAATGACTGGATACAAATTTCCATTCAGATTGGAGAATTATCTTGATCCAATTTTTTTTAAATACTTAAGCTAATTGAGTTACAGCTTCTGTCTTGTCTGTGAATTGTTGCCGTAAATCTACGTAGGGGTTTTTGTTCAAAAAACATTGTTTCGAGTTTTCTTTAATAGTAAACATTAATAATTTCTAACTATTATGTCATGCTGTCCAGGATGGTTAAAATTCAAGCACACTTTCAATAAAAGTAGTCAAATATAGTAATACATGGTATATGTTTGATTTAATATAATGGGACCGCACAATATTCTTATGGAAAAACTAAAAATAGTCGTTAATAATTAATGGATCTACAACATTCTTACATATATAAAGATGGTTTCGTAGATCAGTTGTATAATCATATGTTTTTCCTAAATGTGGAAAATTGGATTTTGTTCTAGTCACTAATATTAAATTATTTAGTTGGAAAAGGAAGTTACACAAGAGAATAAACATTCTCTAATTAATAAATTTATCCTAGAAAATGCTACAAATTTTCCCTAAATATATAACATACAATCTACAAATGAAAATATGGTCATCTATATCTTTTCATGATCTAAAAAGAGCAAGGTCAGCCATAAAAGAGCATAAGTAGGAAAGGCGTTGTGTTCAGTATTACATGGTTGGAAACAACGGATGGGAGATGGTACCAAACATTTATTGAGCATACGACAGGAAGTAAGTCTTGTGAAGCCTGCCAGTTCCACGCCAAGCAGATCCATCAGCCGGCTCAGGGCCTCCAGACCATCCCGCTCACATGGCCGTTCGTGGTCTGGGGGCTGGATATCTTGCGCCCATTCCTCGGCGCCGGGGCTACTGCACACTCTACGCCGCCAAATGACAAGTTCACCAAGTGGGCGGAGGTGGAAGCCGTCCGCACCATCCCAGCTGGCTCCGCGGTCAAGTTCATCAAGGGTCTTGTGAGCCGTTTCGGGGTCCCCAACCGCATCATCATTGATAACGGCTCGCAGTTCACTAGTAATCTCTTCAAAACATACTGTGCTAACCTTGGAACGCAGATCTGCTATGCTTCGGTGGCGCACCCCAGGAGGTCAGGCCGAACGTGCCAACGCAGAGGTCCTGAGGGGCCTCAAGACCAGGACTTTCAAGAAGAAGCTCGAGGCCTGTGGCAGGGGCTGGAACGACGAGCTCCAGTCCGTGTTGTGGTCAATCCGCACCACCGCCACCAAGCCGACAGGCGAGACCCCATTCTTCCTCGTCTACGGAGCAGAAACGGTCCTCCCTCATGAGGTCAAGCATCGCTCTGCATGGGTCCTGGCGTTTGATGAGACGCAGCAGGACGCCACGCGGGGGATGGACCTCGTGCTGGGGGAGGAACGCCGCCGCGAAGCTGCACTACGGGCGGCAAGATACTAGCAGGCGTTGCGGCGGTACCACTGCCGCAACATCCGCCCTAGGACGCTCGAGGCGGGTGACCTTGTCCTGAGGCGGGTCCTCTCCAGGGAAGGGTTGCATAAGCTCTCACCCATGTGGGAGGGCCCGTTCAAGGTCGTTCATGTCTCCAGCTCGGCGCCGCCTACCGAGACACAGGACGGGTACTCGCCCGTAACGCTCGAACATCCAGCACCTCCGGAAGTTCTACCCATGAAGAAAGGCCCAGTGCCTGTGAAGAAAGGTCCAGTGCTTGTGAAGATCGCCGCCCGTGACACTCTCACATAATAACGAGTGGGGCTGTACACGCCTCGGAGTCTCAGGAGTGCCGCCCTCGGGCCTCGGGGGCTCCCTCCCACGTCCTAGTGGCAGCACTTAGCTCCGCGCTGGTGAGAAGACTTGAAGACTAGACTAGGTGTCGGACGCGGCTTTTCATTTGCTTTTCGTAGTTGGCTTGCCTCCTTTTAATCAGAGTTTGCTTCTGGTGTTCCTTGCTGGTTTGGTTCCTTCGCCTTTTGCTATTGTTTCTGGCTCCGATTTAACCTATTCTCTCTCTCTCGCATACCTCGCGAGGGGGCTAGGCAGGTGCCCTCGTGAGCATTTTTCCTTTCCTCTGCCCTCGCGAGAGTTTTTCCTTTCATCTGCCCTTCATCTATTTTTTCATGAGGTATCCTCGTTCGAACCCACAAGCTGGCGCACCTCTCCTAAATCCGTGCCCCTTGGGCATCGTGATACGAAGCGCTGGTTCAAGACTCAGTTGAACGATAAGCCTCCTAGCGAGCCTCCTAACGATTTTTTTTGCAGTTCCTAAGCGCCCACTAAGTCAAGGAAGGCCTTGACAGGCACTAGGAAACGAGTGCCTCGTGAAGAAGAGGCTACCCCGAACGTGCCAGGCTAAGTTGTCTCTACACAAAACAGCGGCACAACACAGAAACAATAAGCATAACATAGCGATTGAGGAATCACGGTTCAATACACGCCCCAACGGGGCCCACACTAGTTTCTTGTTTTGATGCAGGAAGGAAAGGAAGAACAAAATAAAAGCGGCGCCTGCCCCCACAGCGGCCCACGGGGGCGGGCTCTTGGCGTCGTCCTGAGCTCAGCCAGACCCCTCCTCGCGCTTCACGGAGGCGCGGTAACGAAACGATCCGCTACCGCCTTTGAAGCAGGCGCGGCGGCTGGTCGTAGCCACCACTACTGGAGTTGTCGCCTGGGGAAGAGCCGTCGTAGCTGGACGAGACGCGGTCGGCACCAAGGGCGGGTTCGCTCTCATCCTCGTCTCGACCGTCGCCAAGGCCGAGCACCTCCTCGTCGTCATTCACCTTGGGCAGCACCCGGCACGGCGGCCATCTTCCCCAAACACCCTCACGTAGAGGGTCGCGTCACCGTCGTACCTGAAATGGAGGGTGCACCGCCTGCCTAGGCCACGTGCGCGGGCGAATTTGTGCCAACCGCGGGCCAGAGCTATGTTGCCCACGGCAGAGACCTCAACCGCAACCCAAGAAGCTCTGCTGCAGCAACCGTTCGCCTGCAGCCAGAGCCCGTCCGGACCAGAGGCTGGCAGCTCGTCGGCGAAGAAACACGGGAGCTGAAGCCAGTTACCGGCCGGGTTCTCCGACCAGATGACGAACTCCGGAAACACCTCCGCCGAGTGGAAGGGCGGCCGGGGAGGCCATGCAACCATGGCGCGTCTCCCTTCATCGACAGGGCTGCCACGACTGGAACGACCCCTGTGTTGGGGAACGTAGTAATTTCAAAAAAATTCCTACTTACATGCAAGATCATGGTGATGGCATAGCAACGAGAGGGGAGAGTATTGTCCACATACCCTCGTAGACCGTAAGCGGAAGCGTTATGACAACGCGGTTGATGTACTCATACGTCTTCACGATCCGACCGATCCAAGTACCGAACGTACGGCACCTTCGAGTTCAGCACAGGTTCAGCTCGATGACGATCCCCGACTCGATCCAGCAAAGTGTCGGGATGAGTTCCACAAGACGACGGGCGTGGTGATGATGATGATGCTCATCGCGCAGGCTTCGCCTAAACTCTGCGACGATATGACCGAGGTGGAATATGGTGGAGGGGGCACCGACACAGCTAAGAGATCCAAGGGATCAATTGTTGTATCTTTGGTGCTAGCCCTGCCTCTATTTATATGTTGAGCCCTGGTCGAAACTTGGAGCAAAAGCCTCCTCAAAGTCGGTTTTGCCCAAAGGCAAGAGTCCCACTGACTCCAGTGACCAAACGCCACAATCCTTGGTGTCTGCCCAGACGCCATGGGCCTCGGCGTCGCCCAGGCCGACGCCAGGTCTCCGGTTTGGCCCCTCGGCCTCCGCAAAACTCCTTTTGCACCCACCTAAAGCCTCATGGGCTTGACCCTTGGCCTAAACATATCATCCAATATATGAATCTTTACGCCTCGACCATTTCGAGACTCCTCGTCATGTCCCCGATCTCATCCGGACTCAACTCCTTCGTACATCAAAACATGTAAACTCATAATATAACCGCTATGGAAACCTTGCGCAAGGACCCTACGGGTTCGAGAACTATGTAGACATGACCTAGAACTATTCTTGGTCAATAATCAATAGCGGAACCTGGATGCCCATATTGGCTCCTACATATTCTACGAAGATCTTTATCGGTCAAACCGCATAACAACATACTTTGTTCCCTTTGTCATCGGTATGTTACTTGCCCGAGATTCGATCGTCGGTATCCAATACCTAGTTCAATCTCGCTACGGCAAGTCTTTTTACTCGCACGTAATGCATCATTTCGTAACTAACTCATTAGCTACATTGCTTGCAAGGCTTATAGTGATGTGCATTACCGAGAGGGCCCAGAGATACCTCTCCGACAATCGGAGTGAAAAACCTAATCTCAAATACGCCAACCCAACATGTACCTTTGGAGACACCTAGTACTCCTTTATAATCACCCAGCATACGCTGTGACGCTTGGTAGCACCCAAAGTGTTCCTCCGGTAAACGGGAGTTGCATAATCTCATAGTTACAGGAACATGTATAAGTCATGAAGAAAGCAATAGCAATATACTAAACGATCAAGTGCTAGGCTAACGGAATGGGTCATGTGAATCACATCATTCTCCTAATGATGTGATCCCATTAATCAAATAACAACACATGTCTATGGTTAGGAAACATAGCCATCTTTGATTAATGAGCTAGTCAAGTAGAGGCATACTAGTGACATTAAGTTTGTTTATGTATTCACACATGTATCATGTTTCCGGTTAATACAATTCTAGCATGAATAATAAACATTTATCATGAAATAAGGAAATAAATAATAACTTTATTATTGCCTCTAGAGCATATTTCCTTCAGTCTCCCACTTGCACTAGAGTCAATAATCTAATTCACATCATCATGTGATTCAACACTAATATTCACATCTCAGATGTGATTAACACCCATAGTTCACATCGTCATGTGACCAACACCCAAAGGGTTTACTAGAGTCAATAATCTAGTTCACATCGCTATGTGATTAACACCCAAAGAGTACTAAGGTATGATCATGTTTTGCTCGTGAGAGAAGCTTAGTCAACGGGTCTGTCACATTCAGAGCCTTATGTATTTTGCAAATATTCTATGTCTACAATGCTCTGCATGGAGCTACTCTAGCTAATTGCTCCCACTTTCAATATGTATCCAGATTGAGACTTAGAGTCATCCGGATCAGTGTAAAAAGCTTGCATCGATGTAACTCTTTACGACGGGCTCTTTTATCACCTCCATAATCGAGAAATATTTCCTTAGTCCTCACTAAGGATGTTCTTGACCAATGTCCAAAGGATCTACTCGATCACTATTGTACTCCCTTGCCAAATTCAGAGCAAGGTATACAATAGGTCCGGTACATAGCATAGCATACTTTATAGAACCTATGACTAAGGCATAGGGAATGACTTTCATTCTCTTTTCTATTTTCTGCCGTGGTCGGGATTTGAGTCTTACTCAATTTCACACGCTTGCAACACAGCAAGAACTTTTCTTTGACTGCTCCATTTTGAACTACTTCAAAATCTTGACAAGGTATGTACTTATTGAAAAATTTATCAAGCCGCCTTGATCTATCTCAATAGATCTTGATGCTCAATATGTAAGTAGTTTTACCGAGGTCTTTCTTTGAAAAACTCCTTTCAAATACTCCTTTATGCTTTGCGAATAATTCTACATTATTTCCATCAACAATATGTCATTCACATATACTTATCAGAAATGTTGTCGTGTTCCCACTCACTTTCTTGTAAATACAGGCTTCTCCAAAAGTCTGTATAAAACCATATGCTTTGATCACACTATCAAAGCGTTTTATTCCAACTCCGAGATGCTTACACCAGTCCATAGATGGATCGCTGAAGCTTGCATATTTTGTTAGCTCCTTTAGGATTGATAAAACCTTCTGGTTGCATCGTATACAACTCTTCTTTAATAAATCCATTAAAGAATGCAGTTTTGACATCCATTTGCCAGATTTCATAAAATGTGGCAATTGCTAACATGATTCGGACAGACTTAAGCATCGCTACAGTTGAGAAAATCTCATTGTAGTCAACACCTTGAACTTGTCGAAAACCTTTTGCAACAAGTCGAGCTTTGTAGATAGTAACACTACTATCGTTGTCCGCCTTCCTCTTGAAGATCCATTTATTTAACTTGACTTGTCGATCATCGAGCAGGTCAACCAAAGTCCACACTTTGTTCTTATATATGGATCCTATCTCAGATTTTATGGCCTCAAGCCATTTCGCAGAATCTGGGCTCATCATCGCTTCCTCATAGTTCGTAGGTTCATCATGGTCTAGTAACATGACTTCCGAACATGATTACCGCATCACTCGGTGCGGATCTTACTCGAAGACCTACGAGGTTTTGGTAGCAACTTGATCTGAAGTTTCATGATCATCATCATTAACTTCCTCACTAATTGGTGTAGGAATCATCGAACTGATTTCGTGATGAACTACTTTCCAATAAGGAGAAGGTACAATTACCTCATCAAGTTCTACTTTCCTCCCACTCACTTCTTTCGAGAGAAACTTCTTCTCTAGAAAGGATCCATCTTAGCAACGAATAACTTGCCTTCGGATCTGTGATAGAAGGTGTACCCAATAGTTACCTTTGGGTATTCTATGAAGACGCATTTCTTCGATTTGGGTTCGAGCTTATCGTGTGAAAACTTTTTCACATAAGCATCACAACTCCAAACTTTAAGAAACGACATAGCTTAGGTTTATCGTTAAACCATAGTTCATACGGTGTCGCCTCAACGGATTTAGATGGTGCCCTATTAAACGTGAATGCCGCTGTCTCTAATACATAACCCCAAAATGATAGTGGTAAACCGATAAGAGACATCATAGATCGCACCATATCCAATAAAGTGCGGTCACAACTTTCGGACACACCATTATGCTGTGGTGTTCCATATGGCGTGAGTTGCGAAACTATTTCACATTGTTTCAAATGAAGACCAAACTCGTAACTCAAACATTCATCTCCACGATCAGATCGTAGAAACTTTATTTTCTTGTTACGATGATTTTCCACTTCACTCTGAAATTCTTTGAACTTTTCAACTATTTCAGACTTATGTTTCATCAAGTAGATATATGCATATCTGCTCAAATCATTTGTGAAGGTCAAAAAATAATGATACTTACCACGAGCATCAACACTCATTGGATCGCATACATCGGTATGTATTATTTCCAACAAGTCAATAGCTCGTTCCATTGTTCCGGAGAACGGAGTTTTAGTCATCTTGCCCAAAAGGCACGGTTCGCAAGCATCAAATGATCCATAACCAAGTGATTCCGAAGATCCATCTTTATGGAGTTTCGTCATGCGCTTTACACCAATATGACCTAAACGGTAGTGCCACAAATAAGTTGCACTCTCATTATTAACTTTACATCTTTTGGTTTCAATATTATGAATATGTGTATCACACGATCGAGATCAAACAAACCATTTTCATTGGGTGTATGACCATAGAAGGTTTTATTCATGTAAACAGAACAATAATTATTCTCTAACTTACATGAATAACCGTATTGCAATAAACATGATCAAATCATATTCATGCTCAACAGAAACGCCAAATAACATTTATTCAGGTTCAACACTAATCCCGAGAGTATAGGGAGTGTGCGATGATGATCATATCAATTTTGGAACTACTTCCAACACTCATCGTCACTTCCCTTCAACTAGTATCTGCTTATTCAGAACTCCTGCTTCGAGTTACTAATCTTAGCAACCAAACAAGTATCAAATACTCAGGGCTACTATAAACACTAGTAAGGCACACATCAATAACTCTGTATATCAAATATACCCTTGTTCACTTTGCCATCCTTCTTATCCACCAAATATTCAGGGCATTTCCGCTTCCAAAGGACCATTTCCTTTGAAGTGTAAGCACTCAGCTTTCAGGCTTTAGGTTCAGCTTTGGGCTTCTTCATGGAGTGACAACTTGCTTGTCATTCTACTTGAAGTTTCCTTTCTCTCCTTTGCCCTTTTCTTGAAACTAGTGGTCTTGTCAATCATCAACACTTGATGCTCTTTCTTGATTTCTACCTTCGTCGATTTCAACATCACGAAGAGCTCGGGAATCGTTTTCGCCATCCCTTGCATACTATAGTTCATCACGAAGTTCTAGTAACTTAGTGATGGTGACTAGAGAATTCTGTCAATCACTATCTTATCCGGAAGATTAACTCCCACTTGATTCAAGCGATTGAAGTACCTGCATAATCTGAGCACATGCTCACTAGTTGAGCGATTCTCCTCCATCTTTTAGCTATAGAACTTGTTGGAGACTTCATATTTCTCAACTCGGTATTTGCTTGAAATATTAACTTCAACTCCTGGAACATCTCATATGGTCCATGATGTTCAAAGCGCCTTTGAAGTCCCGATTCTAAGCCGCTAAGTATGGTGCACTAAACTATCAAGTAGTCATCATATTGAGCTAGCTAAACGCTCATAATGTCTCATTTGCTCCTGCAATAGGTCTGCTCACCTAGCGTGCATTAAGGACATAATTCTTCCGCAGCAATGAGGATAAACCTTAGATCACGGATCCAATCCGCATCATTGCTACTAACATTTTTCAATACAATTTTCTCTAGGAACACATATAAAAACATAGGGAAGCAAAAACATAGGGAAGCAACAATGCGAGCTATTGATCTACAACATAATTTGCAAAATACTACCAGGACTAAGTTCATGATAAATTTAAGTTCAATTAATCATATTACTTAAGAACTCCCACTTAGATAGACATCCCTCTAATCTTCTAAGTGATTACGTGATCCATATTAACTACCTCATGTCCGATCGTCACGTGAGATGGAGTAGTTTCAACAGTGAACATCAATATGTTGATCATATCTACTATATGATTCACGCTCGACCTTTCGGTCTCCGTGTTCCGAGGCCATATCTGCATATGCTAGGCTCGCCAAGTTTAACTCGAGTATTCTCGCGGTGCAAAACTGGCTTGCACCCGCTGTAGATGGACGAGAGCTTATCACACCCGATCATCACGTGGTGTCTGGGCACGATGAAGTTTGGCAACGGTGCATACTGTGGAGAACACTTCTTGATAATTTTAGTGAGAGATCATCTTAAAATGCTACCGCCAATCAAAGCAAGATAAGATGCATAAAGGATAAACATCACATGCAATCAATATAAGTGATATGATATGGCCATCATCATCTTGTGCTTGTGATCTTCATCTCCAAGCACCGCCGTGATCACCATCGCCACCGCGCGACACCTTGATCTCCATCGTAGCATCGTTGTCGCCTCGCCAACTATTGCTTCTACGACTATCGCTACCGCTTAGTGATAAAGTAAAGCAATTACATGGCTTTTGCATTTCATACAATAAAGCGACAACCATATGGCTCCTGCCATTGCCGATAACTCGTTACAAAACATGATCATCTCATACAATAAAATATAGCATCACGCCTTGACCATATCACATCACAACATGCCCTGCAAAAACAAGTTAGACGCCCTCTACTTTGTTGTTGCAAGTTTTACGTGGCTGCTACGGGCTGAGCAAGAACCGTTTACCTACGCATCAAAACCACAACGATAGTTTGTCAAGTTGGTGCTGTTTTAACCTTCGCAAGGACCGGGCGAGCCACACTCGGTTCAACTAAAGTGAGAGAGATAGACACCCGCCAATCACCTTTAAGCAACGAGTACTCGTGAGCGGTGAAACCAGTCTCGCGAAGCGCATGCGTAATGTCGGTCCGGCCGCTTCATCTCACAATACCGCTGAACCAAAGTATGACATGCTGGTAAGCAGATGACTTGTATCGCCCACAACTCACTTGTGTTCTACTCGCATATGACATCTACGATAAAACCAGGCTCGGATGCCATCATTGGGAAACGAGTAATTTCAAAAAATTCCTACGCACACGCAAGATCATGGTGATGGCATAGCAACGAGAGGGGAGAGTATTGTCCACATACCCTCGTGAACCGTAAGCGGAAGCGCTATGACAACACGGTTGATGTAGTCGACGCCTTCACGATCCGACCGATCCAAGTACCGAACGACGGCACCTCCGAAGTTCAGCACACGCTCAGCTCGATGACGATCCCTGACCGATCCAGCAAAGTGTCGGGATGAGTTCCACAAGACGACGGGCGCAGGACGATGATGATGCTCTCATCGGCGCAGGGCTTCGCCTAAACTCCGCGACGATATGACCGAGGTGGAATATGGTGGAGGGGGCACCGACACGGCTAAGAGATCCAAGGATCAATTGTTGTATCTTTGGTGCTAGCCCTGCCCTCTATTTATATGTTGAGCCCCGAGGTCGAAACTTGGAGCAAAAGCCTCCTCAAAGTCGGTTTTGCCCGAAAGGCAAGAGTCCCACTGACTCCAGTGACCAAACGCCACAGCCCTGGCGTCGCCCAGACGCCATGGGCTCTCGGCGTCGCCCAGGCCGACGCCAGGTCTCCGCGTTTGGCCCCCGCCTCCGGAAAACTCCTTTTGCACCGACCTAAAGCCTCATGGGCTTGACCCTTGGCCTAAACATATCATCCAATATATGAATCTTTACGCCTCAACATTTCGAGACTCCTCGTCATGTCCCCGATCTCATCCGGGACTCGAACTCCTTCGGTACATCAAAACATGTAAACTCATAATATAACCGCCATCGAAACCTTGTTGCATGGACCCTACGGGTTCGAGAACTATGTAGACATGACCTAGAACTTTTCTTGCTCAACAACCAATAGCGGAACCTGGATGCCCATATTGGTCCTACATATTCTACGAAGATCTTTATCGGTCAAACCGCATAACAACATACTTTGTTCCCTTTGTCATCGGTATGTTACTTGCCCGAGATTCGATCGCCGGTATCCAATACCTAGTTCAATCTCATTACCGCAAGTCTCTTTACTCGTTATGTAATGCATCATTCCGTAACTAACTCATTAGCTACATTGCTTGCAAGGCTTATAGTGATGTGCATTACCGAGAGGGCCCAGAGATACCTCTCCGACAATCGGAGTGACAAAACCTAATCTCAAATATGCCAACCCAACATGTACCTTTGGAGACACCTGTAGTACTCCTTTATAATCACCCAGCTTCGCCAGGACGCTTGGTAGCACCAAAGTGTTCCTCCGTAAACGGAGTTGCATAATCTCATAGTTAGAGGAACATGTATAAGTCATGAAGAAAGCAATAGCAATATACTAAACGATCAAGTGCTAGGCTAACAGAATGGGTCATGTCAATCACATAATTCTCCTAATGATGTGATCCCATTAATCAAATAACAACACATGTCTATGGTTAGGAAACATAACCATCTTTGATTAATGAGCTAGTCAAGTAGAGGCATACTAGTGACATTAAGTTTGTTTATGTATTCACACATGTATCATGTTTCCGGTTAATACAATTCTAGCATGAATAATAAACATTTATCATGAAATAAGGAAATAAATAATAACTTTATTATTGCCTCTAGGGCATATTTCCTTCACCCTGCCATGCGCAGCGGCACCACCGCGGGAGCGGGGGGCCGCGGCGGGGGTCAGAGTGTGCTTGCGGGGCGGCCGCGTCCATGCTTGGGCGCCGGGGAGCCGGGGCCCTCTCGAGGGGCCTTGCCCTTCTCTGCGGCAGAGGACCTCTTCGACGGCGCCATTGGTGTCGGCGGTGGAGCAGGAGAGAAGAAGCAAGTGGAATGGGAAGAGATGGGTGACGGGGGCTCTGCCCCCCCTCGCATTTATAGCAGAAGAAGGCCATCCAGGGCCCCCCACGATCACATGTAATGATGGTTTTCCTTGCATGTCACAGGGACTTATCAAGTCGGGCAGTTGCTGAGGCAGCGTGGGGAAACGGAGACGCCCATGTCCAATCAACCGCCACGCGTCGACCAAGGCCGCAGGCTATTGGGGCCCGCGGCACTCCGCACTTGACCCTTGGCTTCGCCTTGAAGCCAAGCCCGAGCGCGCCTTGGGCCCGGGGGGCTACTGTCGGCATTCTAGGAACGGGGGTCCCAGACTTGCCTGCCTGTGGCCCATGGCGTGGCTCTGCTAGCTGGCCTGTACGTCCCATCATCAACAAGGCACCCAAGATCTCCTTAGAAGCGGTCTCACCAGGCTGGCTCACGAGGGGCAGAGAGATCAAGGCAAGGAAAACCTCGCGAGGTTCTCATGACGTGAGCCATGACCATCGAGACCAGGCGGGCGCCAGCGTGCATAGAGTACTTGTTTCCTCTTTGGTGCTAGGGAGGCAAGCGCAGGCGCGGAGTACCGAGGCGTCAAGCAAAGGTTTCCTTATCAGTTCAACAAGACCAAGACCAGCGGGGCGGCAAGACGGAGGTCACCATGGAGCCCAAGAAGACGTCACCACCAGAGCCTTTCGCAGGCGAAGACTGCTTTTGTCAGGATAAGCTGTACTAGCTGTCCCTTTCAAATTGGCCGTTGTTGGCTCCCTTCCCGCTCAATATTTGGGGAGAGGATCAGGGCCTCTATAAATAGAGCTAGCCACCACAGTAGAGGGGATCGGATCTAGAGTAATCCTCACCCACTCATCCACCGAGCACAAGAACACCTCAACCTTAGGAGGTTGTTCTTCCCCTTGTACTATTCATCCTTAGCCCAAGAGGCAATCCACCACCACCACACTGGAGTAGGGTATTACACCACAATGGCGGCCCGAACCAGTATAAATCTTGTGTACCTTGTGTTGTGAGTTCGTCGAGTTAGCCCTCGAGATCTTAGCGAAGCTAGGACGTGGATCAGTAGGAGGAGACCTTTTCACGCACCCCAGTGTTCGAACCTTGAGGGTTTTGCCGGAACCCGTGATCCTACTTGATTATCGGAGACGTCATCAGCACCCAGGACATTTTCATCCCCGGCCAGCTTTTCACGTTCGGCAGCATCATGCTCATGCGGTCTCGATCGGTCATCTCGACCAGGTCAACAGTTTCGCCCCTGAGCACCAGATCAGGTTTGGTAACTTACAGTACGTCACCGATGCTCGGGGCGATCTGATCTTCACGAGCTTATCAGCTTCACTTGAGACGCCCGCGGACCACGAAGCATCAACTTCGGGGCCCCTCCCCGATTCGATCTCGGGTTCGGCCCTTATCCCGCGGTTGGCTTTGAGCTCGGATGCCAGCACTATGTCTGAAGACCAGGAGTCACTCTCGGCCGAACTCCCCCACCTTACCGCAAATCTGGCCTCGAGCCTTGACAACAGTTCGACATCCGGACACTAGGAACCAGCCCTGGCCGAATTCACTCCTCGCCTCACCATCACTCCGGAGGTTGACTCCAAAGAAACCTCAAACTCCAATCCGACCAGTCTTGCCCTGTTAAACGAGGCGCTAGACCAGATCCAGATGATGACTAGTTTGGATGGCCCACCCTCGGCCCGCGCTCAGTAGCACCTTGAAATAGGCCACGGGGAATTTTATGTCCCACCCACCACCCACTTAGTAGCCACTGTCAAAGACTTAACCGACATGCTGGACTACGCCTCCGAGGAGGCTGACGACATGGACGATGACAACGAAGCCATGGCCCACACTGACACTTCCCCTCTTGTCACCGGCCGATGGACATCCACCTCCACCTATGATGTCTACATGGTAGACACCCCCAAGGACGACGGTGATGACGCTAATGGGGATGCCACCCCCAGAAGAGATAGTAACAAGCTTGGCAAGGAGCCCCCCAAAAGCCGGAGACAACGCCGACGATCCAAGGGGCGATGAGGCAGGGAAAGCAACACGGACACCGGAGAGGGCGACACCACGGACAATGCAGAAGACCTCGGTGACCCCGCCCCCCAGCACCAGTCTGATGGCTTAGAGGGGCATGAGGGTCAGTATAACCCCAAGGACACCAATGATTCCAAAGATAGCAATTACATGCCTCTCTCCGAAGAGGAGGTCAGCCTTGGAGCTGAAGATTTTATCGTTCCAGAAGATCCATTGGAACAAGAGCGGTTCAGGCAACAACTCATAGCCACCGCAGGAAGCTTGAAGAAGAAGCAACAACAGATAAAAGCTGAACAAGACACCCTCAACGACAGATGGACGAAAATCCTAGCAGCCGAAGAAGGGTACAACTACGAACGGCTGATACGTCTCCAACGTATCTATAATTTATGAAGTATTCATGCTGTTATATTATCATTTTTGGATGTTTTACAATAATTTTATAGCAACTTTATATAATTTTTTTGGGACTAACCTATTGACCCAGTGCCCAGTGCCAGTTGCTGTTTTTTTGCTTGTTTTTTACATCACAGGAAATCAATATCAAACGGAGTCCAAACACCGCGAAACTTTTTGTGGATTTTTTATGGACCAGAAGACCGCCGATGGGCCAGAGCAGCACTGGGGTGCCTGTCGGTGTCAAAACCAGCGGATCTTGGGTAGGGGGTCCCGAACTGTGCGTCTTAGGTCGATGGTAACAGGAGACAAGGGACACAATGTTTACCCAGGTTCGGGCCCTCTCTATGGAGGTAACACCCTACTTCCTGCTTGATTGATCTTGATGAATATGAGTATTATAAGAGTTGATCTACCACGAGATCGTGATGGCTAGAACCCTAGAAGTCTAGCCTGTTTGATTATGATTGTCCCTATGGACTAAGCCCTCCGGTTTATATAGACACCAGAGGGGACTAGGGTTGTACAAAGTCGGTTACAGAGAAAGGAATCTTCATTAAACAGACACCAAGCTTGCCTTCCACGCCAAGGAGAGTCCCATGCGGACACGGGTGAGAGTCTTCGGTCTTGTATCTTCACAACCCATCAGTCCGGCCCATGTCAAACAGGCCGACGCTCGAGACCCCTTAGTCCAGACTCCTCAAGAGTCTCCCTAACCAGGCTTCAATGACGAGGTGTTCGGCGCGCAGATTGTCTTTGGCATTGCAATGTGGGTTCCTCTTCCGAATACTCCAAAACAATCTTCACACACAAAGAACGTGTCCGGCTCTACAAAACAAGTACTACACACAACCGCCAAGAATATAATATTTCACGAGTCCAATTTACTGACAACTTTTTGTAACGTGATGCCACGTCGCCGCCCGGTCATTATTTCAAACCATTTTTTGGCCTGCCGCTCCATGTTTTGAGATGCAATTTCATTGGCACGTCTTGTCAAAGCAGAGATCGTGTCCCCTTATTACGGGATTCTCATCAACACGGGCGTGGGTAATCCAACCATCCCATCGATATGATTCCTTGGGAATAGGAAAGTTTTAAGGCCCAGGAGGAGGCGTTTGATATTCACAGCCTTTATAAAGGGGTACCGACCCGTCCTTCTCCTCTACGCCTGCTTCTTCCTCAACCTTTCCCACCTCGAGTTCCAGCACCCAAGTTTTAATTGCTACGAGCCTCTCAGTCATGTCCGGATCCAGCCTTCAAGGCTGGTGGATGGCCTCTTCTGTCACACAGGAGGATATTGCGAAGCTCCGAGCGGCAAGATACCTGACCGCGGAAATCCTCCACAGGCTCCCAGCCGAAGGGTAGGTTATTCCTACCCCCAGATCCGGCGAGAGTGTCGTATTCATCTCCCACTTCCTCCGGGGGCTAGGGTTCGCTCTCCATATGTTATAGGCCCATTACGTACTCTAACACCATACCTTTGTACGCGGGCTCATGTTCTATTACGGGCTAGATTTTCACAATCTAGCCCCGGACTCTTTTCTTCTCATCTCGGCGTTCATTGTCATGTGCGAGGCCTTTCTCCGTATTCCCCCACACTTCGGCTTGTGGATCAAGACCTTTAACATGAAGCCGAAGGTGGTCGAGGGGAAGCAAGCGAAGTGTGGTGGTGCCTCGGTGAACAAGCTCACCAACGCTCTTTGGCCAAAAGGATCCTTCACAGAATCCTCCAACTTATGGCAGCGGGAGTGGTTTTACATCACCGAACCCCGTGGTACCAACTGGGCAGCTACACCAGTGTTTCGACCTCGCCCTCCAATTGAGCTCGCATCATGGATCAATAAGGGGTTGGACTGGGGATCACTTGACGAAGTGCAGACTCTTCAGAGCTGCATCCAGAGTCTTCTTGGGAGGGACACCGATCTAATCAACGTGATTCAAGTAATGCTAGTCCGCCGGGTCCTGCCGTGCCAACGACGGCCCCTCCGCATGTGGGAGTTCAACCCGGAAGGACCACGAACCCTTCAGCACTTCTTCGGTACGACGCACAGAGGAGTGTGGAAGTTATTTTTCCGGACACAAAAACAGTGGCCGGACACCACCGCTGACATAGGCCTCGACTGCAACCATGCGGATACTTCATTAAGCGCTCGACTCCCAAACACGACTTTAGTTAAACATCCCATAATAAGATACCGAGAAAACCATCTTCCTCCAGGGCTGGATAAAGAAGGCGGAGCGAATTAGGTGTTCGACCCCTCTTCCCGAAGACTCAGCTAGTCCCGTGATGACCCACAATTATAGGGGATCTATCGTAGTCCTTTCAATAAGCAAGAGTGTCGAACCCAACGAGGAGCAGAAGGAAATGATAAGCGAATTTCAGCAAGGTATTCTCTGCAAGCACTGAAATTATAGGTAACAGATAGTTTTGTGATAAGATAATTTGTAACGAGCAACAAGTAACAAAAGTAAATAAAGTGCAGCAAGATGGCCCAATCCTTTTTGTAGCAAAGGACAAGCCTGGACAAACTCTTATATAGAGGAAATTGCTCCCGAGGACACATGGGAATTATCGTCAAGCTAGTTTTCATCATGTTCATATGATTCACGTTCGGTACTTTGATAATTTGATATGTGGGTGGACCGGTGCTTGGATGTTGTCCTTACTTGGAAAAGCATCCCACTTATGATTAACCCCTATTGCAAGCATCCTCAACTACAAAAGAAGTATTAAGGTAAACCTAACCATAGCATGAAACATATGGATCCAAATCAGCCCCTTACGAAGCAATGCATAAACTAGGGCTTAAGCTTTTGTCACTCTAGCAACCCATCATCTACTTATTACTTCCCAATGCCTTCCTCTAGGCCGAAATAATGGTGAAGTGTCATGTAGTCGAAGTTCACATAACACCACTAGAGGAGAGACAACATACATCTCATCAAAATATCGAACGAATACCAAATTCACATGACTACTAATAGAAAGACTTCTCCCATGTCCTCAGGAACAAACATAACTACTCACAAAGCATATTCATCTTCATAATCAGAGGGGTATTAATATGCATAAAGGATCTGAACATATGATCTTCCACCAAATAAACCAACTAGCATCAACTACATGGAGTAATCAACACTACTAGCAACCTGCAGGTACCAATCTCAGACTTAGAGACAAGAATTGGATACAAGAGATGAACTAGGGTTTGAGAGGAGATGGTGCTGGTGAAGATGTTGATGGAGATTGGCCCCCTCCCGGAGAGAGGAGCGTTGGTGATGACGTTGGCGATGATTTCCCCCTCCCGGAGGGAAGTGTCCCCGGCAGAATAGCTCCGCCAGAGCCCTAGATTGGTTCCGCCTCGTGGCGGTGGAGTCTCGTCCCGGAAGCTTGCTTATGATTATTTCTCAGACGAAAGACTTCATATAGCAGAAGATGGACACCGGAGGGCCACCAGGGGGCCCACGAGGCAGGGGGGCGCGCCCCCAACCTCGTGCCCAGGGTGTGGGTCCCCTCTAGTATTTTCTTCGCTCAGTATTTTTTATTATTTCCAAAAATAAATTCCGTGGAGTTTCAGGACATTTGGAGTTGTGCATAATAGGTCTCTAATATTTGCTCCTTTTCCAAATTTCGAATTCCACTGCCAAGCATTCTCCTCTTTATGTAAACCTTGTAAAATAAGAGAGAATAGGCATAAGTATTGTGACATAATGTGTAATAACAGCCCATAATGCAATAAATATCGATATAAAAGCATGATGCAAAATGGACGTATCAACTCCCCCAGGCATAGACCTCGCTTGTCCTCAAGCGGAAGTCGATAACGATAAATATGTCCACATGTTTAGAGGTAGAGGTGTCGATAAAACAAAATACGGACATGAGGGAATCATGATCATTCTTATAACAGCAACATATATGTATATTGTCGTATGATTTCTTATACTCAAGTAATAATCTATTCACAATGTCAAGTATGAATCAGAAACTTATTGAGAACTAACAAACTATATTCTCAGTCATTGAAGCAATTGCAATTTATCATAACATCGGAAAGAGTCTATGTGAGAGCTTTTCAGCAAGTCCACATACTCAACTATTATTTAGTCTTTCACAATTGCTAACACTCACGCAATACTTGTGGTTACAGAGTTTTAATCGGGCACATAGAAAGATAGGGGCTTATAGTTTCGCCTCCCAACCTTTTACCTCAAGGGTAATGTCAACAGTAATAGTTCATACTAACTTACATCCAATTATATATATATATATATATATATATATATATATATATATATATATATATATATATATATATATATATATATATATATATATATATATATCGTGATCTTTCCAACACACGTGCTTGCCAAAGGATAAAATTTAAAAGGAAAGGTGAAAATCACCATGACTCTTGCATAAGGTAGAAGATAAAAGTAAAAGATAGGCCCTTCGCAGAGGGAAGCAGAGGTTGTCATGCGCTTTCAGGGTTGGATGCACAAAATCTTAATGCGAAAGAACGTCACTTTATATTGCCACTTGTGATATGGACCTTTATTATGCAGTCCATCGCTTTTATTTCTTCCACATCACAAGTTCGTATAAAGGTTATTTCCTCCACACTAATCAATCATACATATTTAGAGAGCGACTTTTATTGCTTGCACCGATAACAACTTACTTGAGGGATCTTACTCAATCCATAGGTAGATATGTTGGACTCTCATGGCAAAACTGGGTTTAAGGATATTTGGAAGCAGAAGTAGTATCTCTACTTGGTGCAAAGAATTTGGCTAGCATGAGGGACAAAGGCAAGCTCAACATGTTGGATGATCCATGACAATATACTTTATTTCAAATATAAGAAAACATAACCCATTACGTTGTCTTCCTTGTCCAACATCAACTCTTTAGCATGTCATACTTTAATGAGTGCTCACAATCATAAAAGATGTCCAAGATAGTATATTTATATGTGAAACCTCTCTTTCTTTATTACTTCCTATTAATTGCAACGATGACCAAAGCTATGTTTGTCAACTCTCAACAATTTTTAATCATCATACTCTTTCTATGTGAAGTCATTACTCTCCATAAGATCAACATGATCTCTTTATTTATTTTTGTTCTTTTCTATTTTCTTTTATTCCCTCAAGATCATGACAAAATAATCAAGCCCTTGACTCAACACTAATATTTAATATATAGCTCATGGACTCGATTACATAGAGGGACCATAAGGCAAAACTCAAAACTAGATTATACCAAAAACTTTATTCTACTAGATCAAGATATTACTAAAAGGATCGAACTAAGACAAACGGTAAAGATAGGAGTGTGATGGTGATACGATACCGGGGCACCTCCCCCAAGCTTGGTAGTTGCCAAGGGGAGTGCCCATACCCATGTGATTAGATCTCCTTTTTCGGTGATGGTGTGATATTCTTGGCGATGATACTCCTCAGGATACGATTCTCTTCCCCGAGCTTATTGAGTTGCTACTTGAGATCCATTATGTCCTTACGGAGCTTACCCGTGACGGTTAAAGCTCCTTGCACCCATGGATGTTGCATAGCCGCGGGGGAACAAGTAACACTCTTTTTCATATTCTCGTAAGAAAGAAATCTAACATTGGAAGGGATAACCGAGTTTGGAATAGCCGAGCTTTGTAGTTCCCCCATTGTGAATCCAACTCGGAAGCGAGAAGTGACTTCTTGATCCTCCTCCATGGCATCTATCCTCTTCAAATCAGCCTCCATCTCTTCCTCCGTTGCTGGCCCAAAGTGGTCAGCATCGCTGTTTTTCCTTGATCTCCATGCCGGATGAGACACCCGGCTCTCCCTGACTGACTCTTGAGAATACATCTTGCTGTAATTTGTAGCAACAATAGCTCGAAACACAAACAGAGGATAATTGCGTGATACGGTGATCAAAACCTTCGGGATATTATATAATGAATTTTTACCGACCAAAATACGTATCGTGCAAGAAAACGGAGTCCGGAGAGCACACGAGGTGCTCACGAGGCAGGGGGCGCGGCCAGGGGGGTAGGGCGTGCCCTCCACCCTCGTGGAGCCCTCGTGTCCTTCCTGGACTGCTTCTTATTTTTCTATTTTTTCTAAATATTCCAAAACGGAGAAAAATTGCCATTGGAACTGTTTTGGAGTCGGTTTACTTACCGTACCACATACCTATTCCTTTTCGGAGTCTGAAACGTTGTGGAAACTGTCTCTTATGTATTCCTCCGGTGTTACGGCTTCAATAACATTAGTTTCAACATTTATAGGATTACCTGAGATATAATGTTTGATTCTTTGACCATTCACCACATTTGGATTTGTGCCTTCAAAGTTGTTGATTTTTATGGCACCGGAACGATAGACCTCCTCGATAAAGTAAGGACCTTCCCATTTAGAGAGAAGTTTTCCTGCAAAAAATCTTAAACGAGAGTTGTATAATAATACATAATCACCTACATTAAACTCATGCTTTTGTATTCTTTTGTCATGCCATCTTTTAAATTTTTCTTTAAACAACTTGGTATTCTCATAAGCTTGGGTTCTCCATTCATCAAGTGAGATAATGTCAAATAGCCTCTTCTCACCGGCAAGTTTAAAATCATAATTGAGCTCTTTAATGGCCCAGTATGTCTTATGTTCTAATCCGAGAGGTAAGTGACATGCGTTTCCATAAACCATTTTATACAGAGACATACCCATAGGATTTTTGTTCTATAGGCCCATAATGCATCATCAAGTTTCTTGGACCAATTCTTTCTAGATCTATTAACAGTCTTTTGCAAAATTAGTTTGAGTTCTCTGTTACTCAATTCTACTTGACCACTAGACTGTGGCTGATAAGGAGATGCAATTCTATGATTAACATCATACTTAGCAAGCATTTTACGAAAAGCACCATGAATAAAATGTGAACCACCATCAGTCATTAAATATCTAGGGACTCCAAACCTCGGAAAAATAACTTCTTTAAGCATCTTAATAGAGATGTTATGATCAGCACTACTAGTTGGAATAGCTTCTACCCACTTAGTAACGTAATCAACATCAACTAGAATATGTGTATACCCATTAGAGGCGGGAAATGGTCCCATATAATCAAGGCCCCAAACATCAAATGGTTCAATAACAAGTGAATAATTCATAGGCATTTCTTGATGTCTACTAATATTACCAATTCTTTGACATTCGTCACAAGATAAGACGAACTTACGGGCATCCTTGAAGAGAGTAGGCCAATAAAAAATGGATTGCAATACCTTATGTGCAGTTCTATCTCCAGCGTGGTGTCCTCCATAAGCCTCGGAGTGACACTTGCGTAGGATCTGTTCCTGTTCATGCTCAGGTACACAACGTCTAATAACACCATCTACTCCTTCTTTGTAAAGATGTGGGTCATCCCAGAAGTAATGTCTTAAATCATAGAAAAACTTTTTTATTTTGCTGGTATGTGAAACTAGGTGGTATAAATTTAGCAACAATGTAATTAGCATAATCAGCATACCATGGAGAAGTACGAGAAGCATTTATGACATTTAATTGTTCATCAGGAAAGCTATCATCAATAGGTAGTGGGTCATTAAGAACATTTTCTAATCTAGATAAGTTGTCTGCAACGGGGTTCTCAACTCCCTTTCTATCAATAATATGTAAATCAAATTCTTGTAGCAAGAGAACCCATCTAATAAGTCTAAGTTTAGCATCTTTCTTTTCCATAAGATATTTAATAACAGCATGATCCGTGTGAATAGTTACTTTAGAATCAACAATATAAGGTCTGAACTTATCACAAGCAAATACAACTACTAAGAATTCTTTTTCAGTAGTAGCATAATTTCTCTGAGCACTGTCTACAGTTTTACTAGCATATTGAATAACATTTAATTTTTTTATCAACTCTTTGCCCTAGAACAGCACCTACAGCATAATCACTAGCATCACACATAATTTCAAAGGGTAAATTCCAACCAGGTGGCTGAACAATAGGTGCAGAAATTAATGCTTTCTTAAGTATTTCAAATACTTCTACACAATCATCATCAAAGACAAATGGTATATATTTTTGTAATAGATTAGTCAGAGGCCAAGAAATTTTTGAGAAGTCCTTAATGAACCTCCTACAAAAACCGGCATGACCAAGAAAACTTCTTATACCTTTGATGTCCTTGGGACATGGCATCTTTTCAATAGCATCAACTTTATCTTTATCAACTTCAATACCTCTTTCAGAAATTTTATGCCCCAAGACAATACCTTCATTAACCATAAAGTGGCACTTTTCCCAATTCAAGACAAGATTAGTTTCTTCACATCTCTGCAAAACTCGATTAAGGTTGCTCAAGCAATCATCAAAAGAGGATCCATAAACGAAGAAATCGTCCATGAAAACCTCATAGATCTTTTCACAAAAGTCAGAGAATATAGCCATCATGCATCTTTGAAAGGTAGCAGGTGCATTACATAAACCAAAAGGCATACATCTAAAAGCAAAAGTACCGAAAGGGCAAGTAAAAGTGGTCTTAGCTTGATCATCAGCTGACACAGGTATTTGAGAGAAACCAGAATAACCATCTAGAAAGCAAAAATGTGTATGTTTGGATAATCTTTCTAGCATTTGATCAATAAAAGGTAAGGGATAATGATATTTTTTAGTAGCTTTATTTAATTTGCAGAAATCAATTACCATCCTATAACCTGTAATAATTCTTTGCAGAATCAATTCATCTTTATCATTAGGAACGACAGTAATACCTCCTTTCTTAGGGACACAATGGACAGGACTTACCCACTGACTATCAGCAACGAGATAGATTATACCTGCCTCAAGGAGCTTTAATATTTCCTTTCTTACCACTTCTTTCATCTTAGGATTCAGCCGTCGTTGGTGATCAATAACTGGTTTGGCATCTGTCTCCAAATTTATTTTGTGTTGACATAGAGTGGGACTAATGCCCTTAAGATCATCAAGAGTATATCCAATAGCAGCACGGTGCTTCTTCAGAGTTTTCAATAATTTTTCTTCCTCCTTCTTTGAAAGTTTAGTACTAATAATAACAGGATATATCTTCTTTTCATCAAGATAAGCATATTTAAGGGTATCAGGCAATGGTTTAAGCTCAAACACGGGATCACCCTTGGGTGGAGGAGGATCCCCTAGGATTTCAACAGGCAACTTGTATTTCAGAATAGGACCCTGTTTAAAGAACACTTCATCTATTTCCCTTCTTTCATTCATAAACATATCATTTTCATGGTCTAGCAAATATTGTTTTGAAGGATCACTAGGAGGTACGGCAATAGAAGCAAGACCAATAATTTCATCCTTACTAGGCAATTCCTCTTCACGGTGTTGTCTACGAAATTTAGAAAAATTAAACTCATGAGACATATCACCCAAACCAATAGTAACAACATCCTTTTTGCAGTCTATCTTAGCATTAACAGTGTTTAAGAAGGGTCTACCAAATATAATGGGACAAAAGCTATCTTGTGGGGAACCAAGAACAAGAAAATCAGTAGGATATTTAGTTTTCCCACACAAGACTTCAACATCTCTAACAATTCCAATCGGTGAAATAGTATCTCTATTGGCAAGCTTAATGGTAACATTCAATATCTTCTAACTCAGCAGGTGCAATATCATGCATAATTTCTTTGTATAAGTCAATAGGTATTGCACTAGCACTAGCACCCATATCACACAAGCCATGATAACAATTATCTCCTATTTTAACAGAAATAACAGGCATGCCTACCACAGGTCTATGTTTATCTTTAGCACTAGGTTTAGCAATTCTAGCAGTCTCGTCATAGAAATAAATAACATGCCCATCAATATTATCAGCCAAGAGATCTTTAACAATAGCAATATTAGGTTCAACTTTAACTTGCTCCGGAGGTGTATAGGCTCTAATATTGCTTTTACGAACCACAGTTGAAGCTTTAGCATGATCTTTTATCCTAACAGGGAAAGGTGGTTTCTCAACATAAGCAGTAGGAACAATAGGATCATTATAAGTGATAGTCTTTTCTTCAACTTTAATATATGCAACTACTTTTACTTCTATGGGAGGATTATATTTAAACCACTTCTCCTTAGGAAGATCAACGTGAGCAGCAAAAGATTCACAAAAAGAAGCTACTATCTTAGAGTCAAGTCCATATTTAGTACTAAATTTACGGAAAACATCGGCATCCATAAAAGATTTAACACAATCAAACTTAGGTGTTATACCTGACTCCTTACCTTCATCGAGGTCCCAATCTTCAGAGTTGCGTTTAATTCTTTCCAATAAATACAATTTGAATTCAATAGTATTCATCATAAAAGAACCAGTACAAGAAGTATCGAGCATGGTGCGATTGTTATCAGAAAGCCGAGCATAAAGTTTTTGAATAATCATTTCTCTTGAGTGCTCATGATTGGGGCATGAATATAACATTGACTTAAGCCTCCCCCAAGCTTGAGCGATGCTTTATCCTTCACGAAGCCAAATTTTTTATATATAATTACGATCATGATGAACAAGATGCATAGGATAAAACTTCTGATGAAATTCCAATTTCAATCGCTTATAGTCCCATGATCCCATATCATCACATAGCCTATACCATGTCAATGCATCTCCTTTCAAACATAAAGGGAAGACCTTCTTCTTGATAACATCATCGGGCATACCTGCAAGCTTAAATAATCCACAAACTTCATCCACATAGATTAGGTGTAAATCGGGATGCAATGTTCCATCTCCCGCAAAAGGATTAGCTAGCAGTTTCTCTATCATACCTGAAGGAATTTCGAAGTAAACATTTTCATTTTTGGTAGGTTCAGTAGGTTGAGGAGCAACTCTTTGCTCTACTGGTCGGGGTGAAGATACCCCAAACAAGCCCCTCAGAGAATTACTTTCCATAGTAACAAGTGACAGTAAATTTCAGCACACTATATAATTTTTTCGCTTACCAAATTCCACCTACCAAAGGCGCTTCTCTCCCCGGCAACGGCGCCAGAAAAGAGTCTTGATGACCCACAAGTATAGGGGATCTATCGTAGTCCTTTTGATAAGTAAGAGTGTTGAACCCAATAAGGAGCAGAAGGAAATGATAAGCGGTTTTCAGCAAGCTATTCTCTGCAAGCACTGAAATTATAGGCAACCGATAGTTTTGTGATAAGATAATTTGTAACGAGCAACAAGTAACAAAAGTAAATAAAGTGCAGCAAGATGGCCCAATCCTTTTTGTAGCAAAGGACAAGCCTGGACAACCTCTTATATAGAGGAAAGCGCTCCCGAGGACACATGGGAATTATCGTCAAGCTAGTTTTCATCACGTTCATATGATTCGCGTTCGGTACTTTGATAATTTTATATGTGGGTGGACCGGTGCTTGGGTGCTGTCCTTACTTGGACAAGCATCCCACTTATGATTAACCCCTATTGCAAGCATCCGCAACTACAAAAGAAGTATTAAGGTAAACCTAACCATAGCATGAAACATATGGATCCAAATCAGCGCCTTACGAAGCAACGCATAAACTAGGGCTTAAGCTTCTGTCACTCTAGCAACCCATCATCTATTTATTACTTCCCAATGCCTTCCTCTAGGCCCAAATAATGGTGAAGTGTCATGTAGTCGAAGTTCACATAACACCACTAGAGGAGAGACAACATACATCTCATCAAAATATCGAACAAATACCAAATTCACATGACTACTAATAGCAAGACTTCTCCCATGTCCTCAGGAACAAACGTAACTACTCACAAAGCATATTCATGTTCATAATCAGAGGCATATTAATATGCATAAAGGATCTGAACATATGATATTCCACCAATAAACCAACTAGCATCAACTACAAGGAGTAATCAACACTACTAGCAACCTACAGGTATCAATCTCAGACTTAGAGACAAGAATTGGATACAAGAGATGAACTAGGGTTTGAGAGGAGATGGTGCTGGTGAAGATGTTGATGGAGATTGCCCCCCTCCTGGAGAGAGGAGCGTTGGTGATGACGGTGGCGATGATTTCTCCCTCCCGGAGGGAAGTGTCCCCGGCAGAATAGCTCCGCCAGAGCCCTAGATTGGTTCCGCCTCGTGGCGGCGGAGTCCCATCCCGAAAGCTTGCTTATGATTTTTTCTCGGATGAAAGATTTCATATAGCAGAAGATGGACACCGGAGGGCCACCAGGGGGCCCACGAGGCAGGGGTCGCGCCCAGGGGTGTAGGGCGAGCCCCCACCCTTGTGCCCAGGGTGTGGGTCCCCTCTGGTATTTTCTTCGCTCAGTATTTTTTATTATTTCCAAAAATAACTTCCGTGGAGTTTCAGGACTTTTGAGTTGTGCGAAATAGGTCTCTAATATTTGCTCCTTTTCCACCTGTAATTCCAAATGCCGCATTCTCGCTCTTTATGTAAACCTTGTAAAATAAGAGAGAATAGGCATGAGTATTGTGACATAATGTGTAATAACAGCCCATAATGCAATAAATATCGATATAAAAGCATGATGCAAAATGGACGTATCAACTCCCCCAAGCTTAGACCTCGCTTGTCCTCAAGCGGAAGCCGATAACGATAAATCTGTCCACATGTTTAGAGGTAGAGGTGTCGATAAAATAAAATACGGACATGAGGGCATCATGATCATTCTTATAACAACAACATATATGGATATTGTCATATGATTTCTTATACTCAAGTAATAATCTATTCACAATGTCAAGTATGAATCAGAAACTTTATTGAGAACTAACAAACTATAATCTCAGTCACTGAAGCAATTGCAATTTATCATAACATCAGAAAGAGTCTATGTCAGAGCTTTTCAGCAAGTCCACATACTCAACTATCATTTAGTCTTTCACAATTGCTAACACTCACGCAATACTTGTGGTTACGGAGTTTTAATGTCAACAATAATAGTTCATGCTAACTTACATCAAATTAGATATATATATCAGGATCTTTCCAACACACTGTGCTTGCCAAAGGATAAAGTTTAAAAAGGAAAGGTGAAAATCACCATGACTCTTGCATAAGGTAGAAGATAAAAGTAAAAGATAGGCCCTTCGCAGAGGGAAGCAGAGGTTGTCATGCGCTTTCAGGGTTGGATGCACAAAATCTTAATGCAAAAAAACGTCACTTTATATTGCCACTTGTGATATGGACCTTTATTATGCAGTCCATCGCTTTTATTTCTTCCCGTGCTAACAAGGATGCTGGTCCCGACACCATACTAGGTGCCGGTGAAGGAGGATAAGGAGGAGAGCAGGAAGGCCCAAGGTGGCCTCCATTCTGAAGGTACACCAGACACTGTGTCCAGGGAGACTAGGGCTCCCTCCTCCGAAGACAAAAGAGAAGGAGAGCTGACATCCTTCCTCCTCATGGTAAGAAAAGGGCCGCCTCGAAAGTTCGGGGGCAAAGGCTACTAAATGGGGTAAGATGTCCCTGTCAGGTGGTTCGGGCTCGGAAGGCGATGTTGTCGCACAGTTCCTCCGTAAGGACAAGCCTTTAGCCGAATTGTAAGTGAACAAGGGTGTTTTAAACATATCCCGTTCTTTTCCTGTTACAAGGGTAACATCAAGAATATACGTTTTGAAGTCCGGCACGCAGTCTTCTTCAACAATCCTCTTCCTCGAGGGATCTTCTTCTGGAGATGATGGAAAGCGAGACACCTCCACAGGCTTCCTTGCCCCATAGGGTGGATGACCTCGAGGTGTCGTCCCAGAGGATCTCTCCTGATCAAAAAGTGATGCGGGGGATAATGAAGACGACGCCCGAGGGCGAAACCTCGGTCGCCCGGGGCCCGGGGTGTGCGGTCCCAATGGGTGAGGGAGTCCTGGACTAAGGGGTCCTCGGGCATCCGGCCTGTTATCCATGGGCCGGACTGATGGGCTGTGAAGACACGAAGGCCGAAGACTGTACCCGTGTCCGGATAGGACTCTCCTTGGCGTGGAAGGCAAGCTTGGCGATCAACTATGAAGATTCCTTTCTATGTAACTGACTCCATGTAACCCTAGATCTCCCCGGTGTCTATATAAACAGGAGGGTTTAGTCCGGAAGATATATACTCATTACCATAGTCATACAGGCTAGACTTCTAGGGTTTAGCCATTACGATCTCGTGGTAGATCAACTCTTGTAATACTCATATTCATCAAATCAATCAAGTAGGAAGTAGGGTATTACCTCCATAGAGAGGGCCCGAACCTGGGTAAACATCGTGTCCCCTGTCTCCTGTTACCATCGACCTTAGACGCACAGTTCAGGACCGCCTACGCGAGATCCACCGGTTTTGACACCAACATTGGTGCTTTCATTGAGAGTTCCACTGTGCCGTCGACGAAAGGTTCGATGGCCCCTTCGATCATCGATAGTGACGCTGTCCAAGGAGAAACCTTCCTCCTCGGACAGATCTTCGATTCGGGCGGCTTTCATCAGGCCAACTCGCTTGGCCATCTGGAGCAGATCGATAGCTACGCCCCTGGCCACCAGGTCAGATTTGGAAGCTTGAACTACGTCGCAGATATCCGTGGAGACTCGATCTTCAACGGATTTGAGCCGCGGCGATCGCTCCCCCTCGCTCCGATGAACATGACTTAAATCTGTCATCGGACCACATTCAGGAGATGGTTCATGTAACTGCTACGGCCTTAGATCCGGAGCAGATCGCGCCATCCTAGGCCACAGAGTCCGTGGTGTTGGAGCCGCACACAGACTCAACACCTTGCAATATCTGCGTCAACGGAATTCCGGACTCGTTTCCGGCTATAAGTTCTGAACCACGTACGCCTGCGGACACCGAGCTGGATCGCTTATCCATCTTCGAGTTTAGCACCGCAGACATCTTCCAACATGCGCCCTTGGGCGATGTGCTAAATTCATTAAAGAACCTGTCCTTGGCGGGGGACTCACAGCCGAACTATGTCCGGTTCGAACTAGTGGCTGATGATGGAGAATTTCGCTTCCCACCCGCCACCCACTTCATAGCCACTGTCGAGGACTTAACCGACATGCTTGAATATGGCTCCGAAGACATCAACGGTATGGACGACGATGCCGACAAGGAGCAAGGCCAAGACCCGCCATTCACTGGACGTTGGATGGCCACCTCTTCGTACAATGTGTACATGGTTGATACACCTAAAAAAGCTAGCGACGATGACAAAGAAGATCCAGTTGAGAATAAACCTCCGGAGACACAGTCCAAGCACCGGCGCCCTAAACGCCGTTCTAAGTCACGTCTCTCAAATGATAGCAACACTGGCACCGGAGAAAATAGTACTCCGAATGACGCCGAAAACAATGAAGACCCTGTTGGAGCAACATCCGAATAGGAGGAACAAGAAAACGGGCAAGTTAACCCTGATAAACAGGCCATGCCCAATGACTCGGATGACGATAGTATCGTCCACCCTCCGAGGATGAGGAGAGCCCCAGCAACGAGGATTTCATCATGCCTGAGGCACCCCTCGAGCAGGAGCGCTTCGAGCGCCAGCTAATAGCTACTGCAAGAAGCCTGAAGAAGAAGTAGCAACAGCTTCAAGCTGATTAAGACCTACTCATTGACAGATGGACTGATGTCCTGGCAGCCGAACAATACGACCTCAAGCATCCTGCCAAGGGTTACCCGAAGTGCAGACTGCTACCTCAGTTCGATGAGGAGGCGCCGCAGCCCATACCTCTCTCGCGCAATGCGGAACGACCACCACGTGGTGGGGACAGTGTGGCGGACCGATCACCCCGCGGTCGGGGTAAAACGGCAACTCAGGCCGAACATCAGCCCACCCCACCGCCTTGTAAAAAAGAGACAAAACAGCTCGGGACTATACATACGACCTTCGGCAGGACCTGGACAGTAGAGCAGGACATACCAGATCAATCTATGGATCGCGAGGACGCTTTTCAACTCGCGACGACGGCTACCTATTCGGACGTGACAAACCTAGTCACGCCCGGGCCGATAACCGCAGGCAGACTTCATCGGAGGTGCGCCGCAATGCGGCCTGATATAGAGGAACCACACACCCTCTTTGCTTCACAGATGAAGTAATGGATCATGAATTCCCCAAGGGATTTAAGCCCGTCAATATTGAATCATACGACGGAACAACCGATCCCACAGTATGGATTGAGGATTTTATTCTCCATGTCCATATGGCCCGTGGAGACGACCTCCACGCCATCAAATACCTCCCACTAAAGCTCAAAGAGCCAGCTCAACACTGGTTAAACAGCTTGCCTGACAATTCCATCGGCAACTGGGAGGACTTGGAAGAAGCTTTTCTTGACAACTTCCAAGGTACTTATGTCCGGCCACCAGACGCTGATGACCTAAGTCACATAGTCCAACAGCCTGGAGAATCAGCCAGAAAATTCTAGACTAGGTTCCTAACCAAGAAGAACCAAATAGTTGACTGTCCGGATGCCGAAGCCCTAGCGGCCTTCAAACACAGCATCCGTGGCGGATGGCTCGCCCGCCACCTCGGCCAAGAAAAGCCGAAATCCATGGCAGCCCTCACGACACTCATGACCCGCTTTTGCACGGGTGAGGATAGCTAACTGGCTCGTAGCAAAAACACAGCCAGCGAGGCAGGCCCCTCCGAGGCCAAAAACAGCACCGACAAGCTTCAGTGCAATAGACACAAACGCCGAAGTAATGGCGATAACAACGATGACATTGCAGTTCATGCCGGATTCAGTGGCTCCAAGTCCGGCCAGCGGAAGAAGCTTATAAAAGGAACATCGAGGGACCATCCAGCTTGGACCGCATACTCGATCATCCGTGCCAAATACATGGCACCCCAAACAAACAAGCCAATCATACCAACAAAGATTGCCGGGTTTTCAAGCAAGCCAGCAAGTCAAATGCCGAGAGCAAAGAAATGGGATCGCAAAGCGAGGACGATGATGAAGAGCCCCGGCAGCCGAACACTGGAGGGCTGAAAAAGTTTCCCCCTCAAGTCAAAGTGGTGAATATGATATATGCTACACACATCCCCAAAAGGGAGTGCAAGCGCGCACTCAGGGACGTCTATGCGGTAGAGCCAGTCGTCCCAAAATTCAATCCGTGGTCGTCATTCCCGATCACCTCTGATCGTCGAGATCATCCAACTAGTATCTGTCATGGCGGTTCGGCCGCACTGGTCCTTGACCCAATCATCGACGGATTTCACCTGACACGAGTCCTAACAGCCTCAACATGCTCTATCAGGATACATTGTGCAAAATGGACATTAATCCCTCACGAATCAAGCCCACAAATACTACCTTTGAAGGAGTCATACCAGGTGTAGAGGCCCATTGTACGGGCTCAATCACACTGGAGGTGGTCTTCGGTTCCCCGGACAACTTCTGAAGCGAAGAGCTAATCTTCGATATCGTCCCCTTTCGCAGTGGCTACCACACACTGCTCGGACGAACCGCGTTTGCTAGATTCAACACGGTGCCACACTATGCTTATCTCAAGCTCAAGATACCCGGTCCACATGGCGTCATAACAGTAAATGGAAACACGGAACGCTCCCTCCGTACAGAGGAGCACACCGCCGCCCTAGCAGCAGAGGTATAGAGAGGCCTTCTCAAGCAGCACCACAATCCGACTGCCGAGCCCCTGGACATCGTTAAGAGGGTCCGGACTACACTACAACAGGACAGCTCGGCTTGTCAAGAGCTTGATTAGCAATTCGGCCTCTGTCCCAGCCCCGATGAGGGAGTGGCATTCGTACCGCGCGTACATAACTACGCACCCAAAATCCCATGGGTATTGACGGAGGCATAGCTAGTTCGCAATCCATAGTGCGGCTCGACCGACCCTAGGATTCGTGCACCTTCGTGTTTCCTTTTTCATTTCAGATTCTTTCTCTCTTTTCGAGGTTTCTTCTGACAACCCGTTTGTCGGACACACCAAGGAGGCACGAAGCTTTGGCGTACAAGGGAATCCCCAGGTGGCCTCCGCTAATGATTGCTATACCTGTTTTACATACCCGCACATAGCTCGCACTTGGTCTTGGCATGTTAAATAGCCTTTCTTGCTTATCGCATTACTTGTACAAGTACGCCTCGACGTATTAATCACTTTACAAATAAAGGGTAGCGTCAGCTTATTACTTAATTTTCCCCTTTTTCCTTTGTATTTATTACTCATTGCACACATACACTCTGGTACGTATTACTGTGCAAGGGGCTTCATCACGCCCCGCTGTTGGTGTACTAAAGTAGGGGTACCTTAGTACCCCGAACCTGTGCACGGGCAGTTGCAGCGTCCCCGTGGCAAGCCTTGCCGGGCGTCTGCCAAGTCTCTCCGCGGCCCTTCGGAAAACAAGACCCCGGCAAGAGGAGAACTCAAGACAAAGTAATCAAGGCCCCGGCAAGAGGAGCTTGCCGGGAAGGCCACCTGTATGCCGAAGAATAAGGCCCCGCAAGAGGAGCTTGCCGGAAGGCTTGGTGGGCGCCGAGCCCTGCTGCAAGGTTCCTGCCAGCGGCAAGGCGCTGCGGGGCATGCAACCTCTCTTCATCTCCGCTTCCAGCTCATCCGCCAACGTGTCGCCGCGGGTTTCTCCAAACGCCAGACGACGGGCTGTGCAGCCAGCGGGAGCAGCGGTAAGCGCGCACGACAAGCTACCATCGTGGCAAACGGAGGCGCACTTGACGGTCCTCGTTATAATCGTTTCGGGCGATCGAGACGGGCATTGATGACTCTTGTCCCTTGCCGCCGAGTTAGGTATAGATTATCGTACACTTTGATGCAGCGGTGTACCAACCTATATTTTTACTATCTTACCCTTGTCTACTTGCCACATGTGGTGACCCCTTGTGCCTATAAAAGGAGGCCCGGTGCAACGAGAAAGGGTTCTGCCTCAGTTCAGTTCAGCTCCGCTTAGTTCATCCTACTCATACGAGACCACACGCCAGTTAGGTTTTGTAGCTCTGTTGCTCCCTAGCAAGAACACAAGATAATCCACAAAAGTAGCAAGAGTATTATCTCTCCGGAGAGCTCCGGTTGGGTAATTTGCTCGTGTGCTTCGCCGATCCGCTTTTGTGCAACCTCCGCCCCTCCGAACCACAAGGGACCTGTGTCCCATAGGTGTTCGTGGACACGCCAGCTCTCCCGACATCTCTCGCGCGCGCTTAGGGAGAGTTGCGTCGAACCCACCGCCATCGGAGCTGTCGTGGTGGGGGAACGCCGCGAGGGACGGGCGCCGCCGAGAGAGCCCACAACGCCGCCAGTCCAAAGACAAGGCAGCGCAGCGCCGGCGTCTCAATCCTCACCGCGCCCTTCTCAGAGGTGCGGGACCGACAGCGCGTGATGCTCGCGCACCATACGCCGTTGGATCAAGGCCAAGCTGGAGGATCTCGAGGCCTCGAGACCCGATGCCCCCAAAGATGCCGGTACGAAGCGGGTTACGGTTGCTTAGGCGGATGCTGCTCCTCCTAACTTGGTTAGGAGTCCGAGCACATCCCATTCTTCGCCCGCACGCCGCCGCCAACCACGCCAGCGAAGCCTTGGCAAGAGCTCGCCATTTAGATTACCCTCCAACGGCCGATAAGGTCGACGAATGGAGGGCCACAATTCAGAGTCTCATCGGCTTCGCCAACGGTGACGTCCCACGGCAACCGAGTGCCTCGCAGCCGCGGCAAGGCGACAAGGCGCGAGCTGATGGTGACGAGACTTGCGGGGGTGCAGCCACCGTACACTCCCCCTCCCGAAGGCCAAGATCGCCGACTCGCCGGATCCACATCGACAGCGACTCCACAGCGTCGTCGGATCCGCGAGCTCATCGCGACCAGCGCCAAGTTCTTCAGGATCGGCAAGAAGAAGACGCCAACCGAATCGAGCGCCAAGAGAAGCGCTGCCGTCATCCGACCAGCGCCGGGCCCACTGTCGATATGCATGCGCCAGGGAACCAGCGATTTGTCAGACGCGGTAGGTTGTCCTGCTCACTCGTGAGCTGCGGCAGGTCCGTGGCCCGACAAGAAAAATTTCAAGCCGACGTGCGAGAAGTATGATGGCAGGACACACCCATCGGAGTTCTCAAAGATCTACACCATTGCGGTGCAGGCTGCGGGGGGACGAGACGACAAGATCCTCGCCAATTACTTTCCCTTGGTACTCAAGCCAAACGTCAGATCTTGGCTCATGCACTTACCGGATAGCTCTATTTCTTCTTGGGCAGATTTGTGCCACCAGTTTGTTGGCGCCTTCACAGGCGGCCACAAGCCTCATGGACAGGAGAGTGACCTTCACCTACTCGCCCAGAAGGAAGGAGAGTCCTCACAGAATTCATCCAGAGATTCAATGAGTGCACTACAACATCCCAGACGTCCACCCCGCCAAGGTGATCGGTGCATTCCATCGTAATGTGCGAAACCGCAGGATGAGGGAGGAGATGGCGATGTGCAAAGTGAAAGACGCCACGAGCTCTCACGCCTGGCCGACAAGTGTGCACGCTACTGAAGAAGGAAGAAGACTCCTGTGAGAGAATGTGGGAGCAGAGTCCGATAGTGAGGAGACCGCCCGGCAAGGAAGAGCCGCGCTAAACAATGTAAAGAAGAAAACCAAGAAGTACTAGTTGTCGAAAGCAGTCCGGCAAGGATGGCGCCGCCAACAAAACCAAGGCTAGTGGCTCCGGCAAGGAAGTTGCCATTGATACCGACCGCCAAGCTGTGGCGGCCGCCGACAAGCCTGACAGCTCCAACAAGCAGTACTGTAAAATCCACTGCACCAAGGGCCACGATCTCCAGAGCTGCAAGAAAGTCGAGCAGCTCGTTGAGCTACAGAGAGCCGAATACGAGCGGCGAGACAAGGAGAAAGCCCAAGAAAGTGCGGCAGCAGCAAGTAAGAAGAGACCCGGTCGGGGGACGCCGCGGCAAGGCCAAGCAGCGGCAAGGAGACAGACCTCCCCGCGGCCGCGACAAGGAAGAAGACGAAGATGAAGATGATGAAGACATGGAAGACGATGAAGCTGACGAGCAAGAGTTTCAGAAGGCAACGGAGGTCCTTTGCGTTGACGGTGGTGCGTCTCTGCATACCTCGCACCGCCAACTCAAGCAATGGATGCGAGAGGTCAATGCGGCAGAACCATCCATAGAGTCACGCAAACCTCCGGTGGTCCAAGACGCCCATCATTTTTGACATTGAGGATCACCCCGATCGCATCATCGCGGTCGGGTGCTTGCCGATGTTGGTATCTCCAACGATCCGCAACCTCAAGGTCACAAAATGTTGGTTGACGGCGGGCCGCCTGAACTTGATCTCCTCCGCAGCACTCGTAAGCTTCAAATCCTCGACAGCGAGCTCGAAGAAACTGGTACTTTCCAAGGAATCAATCCAGGAAGGAGCAAGCCCAAAGGGAAGATCACGTTGTCGGTAACATTCGGTAGTGAGCTCAACTTCAGAACTGAGAGGGTCACGTTTGACGTTGCCGATTTCCCATTGCCCTACAATGGCATACTTGGCCGTCCAGCACTCGCCAAGTTCATGGCCACCTCTCATTATGCTTACAACCTACTCAAGATGACCAGCCCGATAAGCGTCATTTCTGTCCATGGCGACAAGAAGGACGCGCTTATCTGCGCCGACAAGATTTACCGGGATGCAGCAGCCGCAGCAGATAGCAAACCACTTGCCGCTGAAGCTCCCGGGGGGAAGAAGAAGACCACCAAGTCCGGCAAGACCTCTGTTGCCCACTCCGGCAAGCGCACCTCCTCGGAGTGGGCTACCGTCGAGGACGCACCATCGAGCTCCACCGGCAAGTGCAAGAAGACAATGGCAGCTCCGCCGAAGACCAAGAAGGTGCCCGCCAAGGAGGACGACACTGGTTGTACCTTCACCATCAGTGCCACGCTTGACCCTAAATAGGAAGGCGAAGCTCGTTGTTTTCTCTGGGCGAATGTCGATGTATTTGCATGGCGACCATCTGACATCCCCGGTGTTCCCAGGAAAGTAATTGAGCACCACCTAGCTGTCTGTCCTCACGCGCGGCCCGTCAAGCAGAAAGTTAGGAAACAAGCAGTGGAGCGCCAAGAGTTTATAACAGGAAAAATCAAGAAGTTGGAAGCAGCAGGACTTGTCAGGGGAGTACTCCATCCCACGTGGTTGGCCAATCCGGTAGTTGTACGCAAAGCTAATGGGAAATGGAGACTTTGCATTGACTTTACAAATGTTAATAAAGCTTGTCCCAAAGACCCATTTCCTTTGCCGCGTATCGACCAGATTGTTGACTCCACGGCTGGATGTGATCTGCGCTGCCTTGATGCATATTCAGGATATCATCGATCTTCATGGCGTAAGAGGATGAAGAGAAACCACATTGATTACACCATGTGGCACGATCGCTTTCATACGGATGCCTTTCGGTTTAAAGAATGCTGGTTCAACCTTTGCAAGAGTAGTCCATGATGCCTTTGAGCCGCAGATACGTAAATGTAGAAGCCTACATGGATGATATAGTGGTCAAAAGCAAGGACAAGGCAACTCGATTCAGGATTTGATGAGACATTTGCAAATCTGCGCAAGATCAACCTCAAGCTCAACCCCGGAAGTGCGTGTTTGGAGTTCCTTCCGCAAGCTTCTCGGTTCTTTGTGTCTCGGCGGTATCAAGCCAATCCCGACAAGATTAAGGCCATTGAGCAGATTGAAGCACCAAAGCGCGTCAAGGATGTCAGAAGGCTTGCCGGTTGCGGCTGCTCTCAACAGGTTTATCTCTAAGTTTGCTGAACGCTACTCGCCGCTTTTCAAGATTTTGAAAAGGCAGGTCCAATGAAATGGACTCCGGCGGAGGCTGCGCCGCAGGACTTGAAGAGGTACTGTCCTCCGCTCCAATACTTGTCGCACCTAAGCCACAAGAGAAGTTGTTGTTATATATAGCGGCAACCAATCAAGTGGTTAGTGCTGCGTAAGTAGCGGAGAGGGAGGCAGATGATGAGCCGACAACCGAGGCAGGTGCATCCAGCGACAAGCGGGGCTTCGCCAAAGCTCGTCCCGACAAGGACACATCAGCGCAGGGCTGCGACAAGATACAGAAGAAGATGGCGCAGCGCCCGGTTTACTTTGTCAGTTCCCTTCTGCAAGGAGCTAGATCAAGGTACTATGGTGTGCAAAAGTTGCTTTTCGGCCTCCTCATGGCCTCGAGAAAGCTGCGCCATTACTTCCAAGCACACGAGATAACAGTTGTCACTCGCTTTCCGCTAAAGAGGATTTTGCAAAATCCAGAAGCAACGGGCAGGATTGTTGAGTGGGCACTGGAACTGTCAAGCTTTGGTCTCAAGTTTGAAAGCACTTCAACCATCCAGAGCAGAGCATTGGCGGAATTCATAGCAGAATGGACGCCGACGCAAGATGAAGAAACTCCAAAGACAAGCATCCCCGTCAAGGAGACAAATAAAGAGTGGCTGATGTACTTTGATGGTGCTTTCTCGCTGCAAGGCGCCGGTGCCGGCGTGCTGCTTATCGCACCCACCAGAGAGCACCTCAAGTACATAGTCCAGATGCACTTTCCCAAGGAACAAGCAACAAACAATACTGCAGAGTATGAAGGTTTGCTTGCCGGTCTCAGGATTGCGATAGACCTTGGGATCAAGAAGCTCATTGTCAGGGGGGACTCGCAACTTGTCGTCCGCCAAGTAAATAAGGATTATCAGAGCCAGTTGATGGAAGCTTACGTCGATGAAGTAAGAAAGCTAGAAGAGCACTTTGAAGGCTTGCAAATGGAACACGTTCCAAGAGCTCAGAATGATAGAGCTGATGGCCTCTCCAAATGTGCCGCACTTAAGTTACCTGTGGAACCAGGAATTTTTGTGCTCAAGATGACTCAGCCAACCGTAACACCATCAACAGGACAGAGCAAGAAGAGAAAATTGGTTTCGGCGACTACCTTCCGCAGAGCCCACGGAGCCGCCGCGAAGAAAGTCCCTAAAATCAATGCAAATATCGCTGAGGAGCAGTCTGCTCCGACAAACCCTGTGGTTTGTTTCGTTGAAGCAGACGCTCCCGACAAGCTTTGCTCCGGCAAGCTTGCCGGGGATCATCATACTCCGGCAGAACCGCAAATTCTTGTCGTAGAAGCTGATGTTCCCGCAGTGATAGATGCGCCTTTAGTCCTTGTTGTCGAGCCACGTGCTCCAAAGATGGGGACAAAGAGATCGCCCATTTCCTTCAGACAGGGAACTTCCCAAGAGCAAGAAGAAGCGGAAAGAGTAGCTCGGCAGTCAAGTATGTACCAGTTTGTTGATAGCATCCTGCATGTAAGAAGACTCAACGGTGTGAAATTGAAGTGTATTTGCCGGAAGATGGATGAAGCTGCTGGCGGAGATACATGGAGGCATATGTGGACACCACATTGGCGCAAGAGCACTTGCCGCAAAGCTTCCGGCAAGGTTTCTTCTCGCCGAAGCCCTCCAGATGCAACCGCACAAGTAACCAAGTGTGAAGCGTGCAGGCCCATTCAAAACAGATACACCAGCCAGCTCAAGCTCTCCGGACGATCCCTTTATCCTGGCCCTTCTCGTCCAGGGGCTCGATATCTCGGCCCTTCCCGAAGCTGTCGGGGCTTTGAGTACTTGTACGTCGCGTAATCAACAAGTTCACAAAGTGGCCAAGTGGAAGCAGTGAGGAAGGTGACCGACAACAAGCAGATCAAGTTCTTCAGTCAATTGTTTGCCGCTTTGGGATTCCTAACAGAATCATCACGCATAACGGCACACAGTTCACGAGTCGCACCTTCATGCAAGATGCCCAAGATCTTGGCGCCAAGATCTGCTTTGCTTCGCTGCTCATCCGAGAAGCAACGGTCAAGCGAGAGAGCAAACGGTGAAGTGCTGCGGGACTCAAGACCAGAACTTTCGACAGGCGCGCGCAAGTGCGGAAGGAACTGGATCGAGGAGCTGCCGTGGTTCTTTGGTCGATCGAACGACGCCAAATCGAGCCACCGCCGACACCTTTCGCTCTAGTCTACGGAGCAGAGGCAGTTCTCCCCACGGAACTCGTGTATGGGTCACCTCGAGTGCTCGCTACGATGAGCTTGAGCAAGAGCAGCTGTGACAAGGTGACGCGCTGCCTCGAGGAAGATCGCCTTCGTGCCGTCATTGAGCTGCTCGTTACAGCAAGCTTTGCGCCGCTACCATAGCCGCAGTTAATGCCGAAGCTTCGAGGAAGGCGACCTTGTTCTTCGCGCGTTCAATCCGCCAAGAATTCCAACAAGTTGACGCCGAAGTGGGAAGGCCCTTATCGGGTAAAACGAGTCACTAGGCCTGGCGCTGTCCGCCTTGAGACCGAAGATGGTGCTCCGGTGAGCAATTCCTGGAATATAGAGCATCTTCGCAAGTTTTACCCATAAGGTGCGGTTGCCGGAACCCGTTCCGGCAACCACCCTTTTGTACAAGTCTTGCCGCTGTTGCATGTAATCCTTTGTACAAAGCCGGGCGCAGACCCCGTGCAGCAGAAAAGCCTATGTGTTGCGCGCAACTTGTCGATACATGCCCTCATAATCATATATGCATGTGTTTACTAACATTTTGTGCAGCATCCACACCCGGTAAGCGATAACGAGCCACTAGGCTCCATAACCTTATTTTCTCTTCTTTCTTCTCAAACAAGAAGGAGGTTCATCCACCCACAAGTTAACCGGGGGGGAAGGAGAAGATAATGGTGTGGGCCGCCAAGCCCGCCGAGGAATTGTCGCTTTGCCGAAATGGACAATGTAAAAGCTAAGTTGCTAAGTTTAAACGACCAGTTTTAAATTTTTAAGTTATCTTCCTCGAACAACTTGGCGCTTTGTATGGAAAACCCATGCCAAGGAACCAAATCGTGACAGGTCGCGCCCTTACTTTGTTTCGAGTCCGCTCAACAACTTAAGTGAGCTGCGGCTAGTCCGCGACAAGGTTGCTTGTCGGTAGCGGCCCCGCCAGGAGCTGTCAAGTTCCACACTCGGCGATCGCGGCAAGGGTGCCGGCACCGGCAAGTTTCCCTGAAAAGCGTAGGGCAGTAACATACAAAGCCAAGAGTCGAGTAAAGGAAGTAACATAGAAAATATTGCCGAATAAAGTTATATTACAAAATAACTTATTGCGGCATCAAGCTAAATTGTTCTCGTAACTGAAATAACAGCGAAGAGGAGAAGAAGGGCGCGGCACCCAAGCCCCGCAAGCCGAGTTGTCGGGGGCTACGGCAAGCCAGAGTTGCCGGGGGCTGCGGTATCAGATAAGCGTTTACGTCCTTTTCAAGCATCCTTTTTCATGAAAAACATCCTACTCGGATACAGTCCGTGGAGCATGAAAAACATGAAAGAGAGGATTACAAGTTTTAAATGCGGATAAGGCCCGAAGGCTTACAAATTAAAAAGATAAGATGCCCGTAATCCTTTTCCTGTCCCTCTCTTCAGGAGGTAGGTCAAGGAGGAGAGAAGGGCAAAAGGAGCGCCTAGGCAAACTACAGGTGCCAGAAGGCACCAAGGGAACATCCCGGGGGCTCTCCGAGGGCTTAACGGAGACGGCGGCGCCGGAAGCGGGCTCAAGAAGGGCGGCAGGACGCCAAGACGCTGTCGAGGGCACTACGCCCACGCATTCGACTTGACGGCCTTGTCGCCATCCTCTTCCCTTCCGCAGCCTCCCCACGCCATCGCCCAAGGAGACGCACCCCGGAGTTCAAGGAGCCGCACGCGGATGATGGGGTCGCCGGTGACGCGCAAGTGGCGCTCGACAACTAATCGGGCCCGCTACCCTCGCTGTCGCTGTCGCTCTCCTCCTCGCTACTCGCCGAGGGGGAATCTTCGCTGTCGGAGGAGCTATCCACGCAGCACTTCGCCCGAGTGCCGAGATCCTCGAAGACCTTGACGGAGAGGAGATCACCCTCCATTAACTTAAAATGGAGGGTAAACCCCGCCATCAGGCTGTGGATGCGGGTGAACGTTTTCCACCCACGATCAAGATACATCACATTAGGGGCTGGGAATACAACGCGGACTCGCATGCCGCTGATCCCACAGCCCCTCATGTGCAGTCTCGATGTCTCGGCGGATCCGACTCATCGCGCCATGAACGGAGCCGGAAGCCGAGGCGACGACGAGGCGCCCGCGCAGCTTGACGAGAACTCGCAAGGGTCGCCCCTGATGGACCGCCCGCTGGGGGGAACGCCCGGCGGAGGCGGAGACAGGCGCGCCGCCCGTCCCGCTTCTTCCCGGCGCCTCGACCTGCGTCCTCGACCTCGCCCCTCCTCTTCCCTCGTGGCTGGCTCGCCACCCCGGGCGTGGGGTTGGGAGGGTGCGCTGTCTAGCGGCGACCCTCGCCGCCACCGATGAAGAATCAGGTTCCCTTTCTCCATGACGAATGAGAGAAAGGGAGCAGAAGCCGAGGAAAGGAAGAGATGGGAGAGTGCGGGCCTGCGCTCCCCTTCCGCTCTTCTTAAAAGAAGCAAGGTGGGGGCTCGGACGCCCCGCCCAGCGAATCAAGGCATAGGAAGAGCAGGGAATCGGGGCCGACCTGCTGCCTCTGCTCGTAACGGCCCAGTTTCCCACTTCCACCGTCCACGACCCCAAGAGCATGGGAGCCACGTGGCGGAGATACAGAACCGAAGCGACGGATGAGGCGACCCCGCACGCCGCCCACTTCCCCCACGACACCGCAATTGACGCGTGCCGTTACGGGGGAACGCGGCGGATACGGAGTGGATTTGGTTTGGGTCCAGGCCGCGCATGCCCGTGCCCTGTTTTGGGCCTGGCCCAACAGCGCTCGGCACCGTGTATGGCCCAGGCCCGGGGGCTCCTGTCGGTGTACTAAAGTAGGGGTACCTTAGTACCCCGAACTTGTGCACGGGCAGTCGCAGCGTCCCCGTGGCAAGCCTTGCCGGGCGTCTGCCAAGTCTCTCCGCGGCCCTTCGGAAAACAAGACCCCGACAAGAGGTGAACTCAAGACAAAGTAATCAAGGCCCCGGCAAGAGGAGCTTGCCGGGAAGGCCACTCAGGGCGCGAAACAAACAAGGCCCCGGCAAGAGGAGCTTGCCGGGAAGGCTTGGTGGGCGCCGAGCCCCCAAGCGCGGCAAGGTTCCTGCCGCGGCAAGGCGCTTGCCGGGGCATGCAACCTCTCTTCATCTCCGCTCCAGCTCATCCGCCAACGTGTCGCCGTGGGGTTTCTCCAGAAACGCGTGTCGACGGGCTGTGCAGCCAGCGGGGAGCAGCGATAAGCGGCGCTGACAAGCTACCATCGTGGCAAACGGAGGCGCACTTGACGGTCCTCGTTACACTGTTTCAGCGATCGAGACGGGCATTGATGACTCTTGTCCCTTGCCGTCGAGTTAGGTATAGATTATCAGTACCTTTATGCAGCGGTGTACCAACCTATATTTTTACTATCTTACCCTTGTCTACTTGCCACATGTGGTGACCCCTTGTGCCTATAAAAGGAGGCCCGGGTGCAACGTAGAAAGGGTTCGGCTCGGTTCGGTTCAGCGCCGTCTTAGTTCATCCTACTCATACGAGACCACACGCTCAGGCTAGGTTTTGTAGCTCCTGTTGCTCCCTAGCAAGAACACAAGATAATCCACAAAAGCAGCAGTAGGAGTATTATCTCTCCGGAGAGCTCCGAAGCTGGGTAAATCTGCTCGTGTGCTTCGCCTCGATCCGCTCTTTGTGCAACCTCCGCCCCCCTCCGAACCACAAGGGACCCAGGTCCCATAGGTGTTCGTGGGACACGGCCAGCTCTCCCCGACACCCGCATTACGGCAACAAAAGTACGAACACTTTTACAGTACAGTTTGGCACCCCGAACTTACAGCATTATATGCATTGGCTCCGAATCATGTCTTTGGTCAATAGTTGGGTTGCCAGGATCCTGTGCTTACTACCTTACGTTCCGCTATATCGGCTAGGGTAGTAAAGGGAGAACTACTGCGATTGTGTCCTGGTTCTTCCGGACGAGCACCTCAGTAGAGAAAGCCGAAAACTGACTGTCATGATGCGGTGAGAGCTGGTCAGCTGTCTGAGAGGTCTCAAATCCCTAAAGATTTTTCCGCTTTATGCGAGGACTCGGTTTTTCTCCGATTAGGCGTGTATAGCGCCCCTAGTTCGGCCTTCCGAACACCAGGGGCTTCGCCGAAATTCTCATTGTCAAACTCCTATGGCTAAGTGAGGGTGATAAAGGTCGTATAGTATGATTACCTTGTTCGTTGCACTAACCACCTCCTTGAAGGACCAGAATGTGGAGTAAAGAGTGTTTAGATTTATCCCGAACACACCCGTACTATCTACGTGGGGGCAGAAGCCAACGACCAGTCAACCCTCAGGTTTTAATAAACGGCCGCACAGGAGGTAAAATTTCATTACAAGCATCATTTTACACACCGATCTTGTTTCATATTACAGGAAAACCCGAATGTTTTGATGGGAATATCACGTCCTTTGCACATCGCTCTGCCACAAGGCAGGATCTCTCTAAGACTCCGTCAAAATATAGCTCGGGTCGACGATGCTCCTTGCCCTCAGGTGGCCCCTCGGTCATCAACTTCTTGGCATCCATCTTCGCCCAGTGCGTCTTGACGCGTGCGAATGCCATCCGTGCACCTTCAATGCAGACCGGCCGCTTCACGACTTTAAGCCATGGGCAAGCACTCACAAGCCGCTTCACAAGTCCAAAGTAGCTTCTGGGCACAGGCTCGGCAGGCCACAACCGGACTATCAGGTCCTTCATGGCTAGCTCGGCCGACTTGTGCAGCTCGACCAGCTGTTTCAACTGGTCGCTAAAGGGCACCGGATGTTCTGGTCCAAGATATTGGGACCAGAACAGCTTCTCCATAGACATCCCTTCTCCGGCTCGATAGAACTCGGTAGCATCTGATATGCTGCGCGGCAGATCCGCAAACGCCCCTGAAAAACACAAGTTCGGGTAAGTACAAGGAATGTTTCCCTTGCTTACTTGCTTTGCATAGTGAAAGCCTTACCCGTCGCAATCTTCTTAGCCGCCTGGATTTCCTGGGGGGCGCTCTGGGCTTCGGCTCGGGCATCTTGTGCCCTTTGGCGGGCGTTCGCAAGTTCGGACACTTGCGTCTTCGAATCACGCTCCAAGGATTCACACTTCTTGACGGAATCCTGGAGCTCTTGCTGGACCAGGCCGACCCGGGCCTCGTGCTTCTTGCGCGAGGCGTGCTCCTTGGCCGCTTTGTCCTCGGCCTCGTCCAACGCCTTCTTGAGGGCCGCCACCTCGGTCATGGCCCCTAACAAAGTTCATGACGCTTTAGTTAGAACGAAACATTCACCAATATACACGCAGGTCACTGCATACCTTGGCTGTTCTCCAGCTGCCTCTTTACGAGGCCGAGCTCTTCATTGGCCTGCTCCAGGCTCTGCTTTAGGTCGGAGACCTCTGCAGTATGAGAGGCAGCAGCCAGCAGCGATGCCTGCTTATTCACATAGACATCTTATGTTAGACTCCTGCAAAAATTGCTTTGATCCTCTGTTCGACTTTTTATTTCTGAACACCGAACATAGCATCAGGGGCTACTGTCCACACTGTGGTATCCTTTCTATAATTATTACCTCAAAGCCTATTAAAAGGCTAGTGCAGGCCTCAGTCAGTCCGCTTTTGGCAGACTGAACCTTTCCGATCACCGCACCCATAAGGACACGGTGCTCATCCACAATGGAGGCGCCTCGCAGCGCTTCCAGTAGATTATCCGGTGCCTCTGGTTGGACAGAGGTCACCGGCGGAATAGGCACACCTCCTCCTTTCGAGGAAGGCTGTTCACTGGACTCCGGAGCCGTGTAGGTCTCCGGAATGGTATCCGACTGGGGGCCGGATGGGCCTTGGCCCCCACCACCAGTCCCCATGGGGGCTTTTTCCCCCATGTGTCCGGCAGCCAAGGAGTCATCCTGGGGCGCCACCCTGACAATCTTCGGAACCTCCCCCCGGTCTGGGAAGGTCCTTTGGGACACTACCTCGTCACCGCCCTTGGGCGGGACAGAGTGTGCGGGCGGAGGAGACATGCTAGCCATCTCCGATGGGTCTAGCGAACCCTCTGTTGAAGATCGCGGGGAGCCATCGCGGGCTGGACTGCAATGGCATAATTTAAAACATATTAATATTACAAAGGGGAAAGGCCAGGCATCTGGACGAGCATAAAGTTTTTAGTACTCATGATGCAGCCCGAGGCTTGGTCCGGGGAGATAGCTCCGGACTGCTATTAACATCCCACGCGGAGTTATCCGCGAGGGAGCCCTTCCCCCTCTTGGGTGCCTTCACCTCCAGATTCGTGGAGGCCGCCCTTTTCCTTCTTCGGGAGAGTCGCTTTTCCTCGCCGTCATCTTCGGCGACCGAATAGTCGGTCCCGTCTTCGGACGACATGTCTGAAGCCCCCTTTCGGCGAAGGCCACTCCTGGACCTCTGGTCGGCTTCTTGGCCTTCTTCTCCGGCACGTCGTAAGGCGCCAGAAACAACATCTTAGTCATGAATGGGGTTTCTTCATCTTCGGGTAGTGGAGCCGGACAATTAATCCGTCCCGCTATGTCGGCCCAGGCCTAAAAAAGAAATTGATAGGAAGGCTCAGTCTCCTTCCTCAAAATATGTCCGTAAAGGCTATACCTTGAAAATATGAAAAAGCTTACCGAACTAGCCTGTCGCTTTAAGCTAAGCCCACGATCCTCGGTCGTAGGCGGTGGTGTCTTGCCGGCCTTGAAGAGCACTTTCCAAATGTCTTCGTGCATCGTGCCGAAGAGCTCTAGCAGCATCTGGTGCTTGGCCAGGTCGTACTCCCACAAAAAGCAGGTCCGACGCTGGCATGGAAGGATCCGGCAAATGAGCATAACCTGGATCACGTCGACAAGTTTGATGTTCTTGGTTATCATGTTCTAGACGCACGTCTGGAGCCCAATTAGCTCGTTCGAAGATCCCCAGGTCGGGCCCTTCTCCTGCCAGGAGGTGAGCCACATCGGGACTCTGGATTGGAATTCGGGGGCCGCCGTCCAGTTCGTATCACGCGGCTCGGTGATGTAGAACCACCCCGATTGCCACCCCTTCACTGTCTCTACAAAGGAGCCTTCGAGCCAGGTGACATTGGGCATCTTGCCTACCATGGCACCTCCGCACTCTGCTTGTTGGCCGCTCACCACCTTCGGCTTCACGTTGAAGGTCTTCAGCCATAGGCCGAAGTGAGGCAGGATGCGGAGAAAGGCCTTGCACACGACTACAAAAGCTGAGATGTTAAGGATGAAGTTGGGGGCTAGATCATGGAAGTCTAGCCCGTAGTAAAACATCAGTCCGCGGACGAAAGGGTGGAGAGGGAACCTGTAGGACCTTGAAGTATGTCTAGAGGGGGGGTGATTAGACTACTTGACCAATTAAAAACTTAACCTTTTCCCAATTTTAGACTTTGGCAGATTTTAGCTATCTTTAAGCAGGTCAAGCAATCTTCACGCAATTCATGCAAGCATGCAAAGAGTATATAGGCAGCAGAAAATAAAGCATGCAACTTGCAAGAATGTAAAGGGAAGGGTTTGGAGGATTCAAACGCAATTGGATACACGGATGTTTTTGTCGTGGTTCCGATAGGTGGTGCTATCGTACATCCACGTTGATGGAGACTTCAACCCATGAAGGGTAACGGTTGCGCGAGTCCACGGAGGGCTCCACCGACGAAGGGTCCACGAAGAAGCAACATTGTCTATCCCACCATGGCCGTCGCCCACGAAGAACTTGCCTCACTAGCGGTAGATCTTCACGAAGTAGGCGATCTCCTTGCCCTTACAAATTCCTTGATTCAACTCCACAATCTTGTCGGAGGCTCACAAGTGACACCTAGCCAATCTAGGAGACACCACTCTCCAAGAAGTAACAAATGGTGTGTTGATGAGGAACTCCTTGCTCTTGTGCTTCAAATGATAGTCTCCCCAACACTCAACTCTCTCTCACAGAATTTGGAATTGGTGGAAAGAAGATTTGAGTGGAAAGCAACTTGGGGAAGGCTAGAGATCAAGATTCATATGATTGGAATGGAATATCTTGGCCTCAACACATGAGTAGGTGGTTCTCTCTCGAACTGTAAGTTGGAAGTGTAGGTTTGTTCTCGATGGCTCTCTCCACGAATGAAGAGGAGGTGGAGGGGTATATAGCCTTCACACAAAATCTAACTGCTTACACACAATTTACCAAACTCGGTGGGACCGAATCATCAAACTTGGTCGGACCGATTTAGTAAACCTAGTGACCGTTAGGGTTTTTGGTGGGACTGACATGCAACTCGGTAGGACCGATATGGTTAGGGTTAGGGCATAACGTAATCTCGGTGAGACCGATTACACAAACTTGGTGAGACCGAATTTGGTAATTAGCTAACCAGAGAGTTGGCCAGGTAAACTCGGTGGGACCGATTCGCTCTTTCAGTGAGACCGAAAAGTTACGAAAGGAAAACAGAGAGTTTACATTGCAATCTCGGTGGGACCGATCACTCACTTCGGTTAGACCGAAACATTACGAAGGGAAACAGAGAGATTACAATCCCATCTCGGTGAGACCGAGATCCCTATCGGTGAGACCGATTTGCCTAGGGTTTGTGGCAGTGGCTATGACATCTGAACTCGGTGGCGCCGGATAGAAAGAATCGGTAGGGCCGAGTTTGACTTTAGGTTTAGGTCATATGTGGATGTGAGGAAGTAGTGGAGGGTTTTGGAGCATATCACTAAGCACATGAAGCAAAACGCTCATAAAGCAACACCTCATCCCTCCTTGATAGTATTGGCTTTTCCTATAGACTCAATGTGATCTTCGATCACTAAAATGTAAATGTAGAGTCTTGAGCTTTTGAGCTTGAGCCAATCCTTTGTCCTTCATATTTTTGAGGGATCCACTTTCATCATCCATGCCATGCGATTCATTGAGCTTTCCTGAAATATTTGTCTTGGAATAGCATTAGCTCAATGAGCTATATGTTGTTATGAATTACCAAAACCACCTAGGGATAGTTGCACTTTCAGAATCCCAACCCGCGGACAAAATGAGCAAGGAACACCACCCTCTCTTGAGGTTCGGGGGTAGGAACGATCTGTCCCTTTGCCGGGAGTCGGTGAACGATCTCCTTGGCCAGGTATCCGGCCTCCCGGAGCTCCTTGATATCTTTCTTCTTAACGGAGGAGGCCATCCACTTGCCTCCAGCTCCGGATTCGGACATGTTTGGAGTGCTTTCTCGGACGAGGAAAAGCTAAAGCTTGGGCGCTGGAGCTCAAGGACGGAAGGGCTGAGGAGGAGAACGGGCGCGGGTGAAAAAAGGGAATCCTTATCCCCTTATAAAGGCCGCGAATATCAAGTGCCTCCGCACTCTCCCTAAAAGCTCGCCTATTCCCAAGGCCTGTGTAAACGGCACGGTTGGGTTACCCATGCCCGCATTGATGAGAATCCCACAATAAGGGGACACGATCTCTGCTTTAACAAGACGTGCCAATGGCAACCGCGTCTCGGAACATGGAGCGGCAGACACAAAACGGTTCGGGATTATGACCGGTCAGACGTGATGTCATGCTACAAAAAGTTGTCAGCGGATTGGACTCGTGTAAAATTATATTCTCTCTGCGGCTGTGTATGGCGTGTGTGATAGGTCCGGATACTATCATCGTGTCCGGAGAATATCTTGGAGTTCGGAAAGAAGGGAACCCACCTTGCAATGCCGAAGACAATCTGCGCGTCGGACTCCTCATCATTGAAGCCAGGTTCTGGGGCTACTGAGGGAGTCCTGGACTAAGGGGTCCTCGGGCGTCCGACCTGTTATCCATGGGCCGGACTGATGGGCTGTGATGACGAAGGCCGAAGACTGTACCCGTGTCCGGATAGGACTCTCCTTGGCGTGGAAGGCAAGCTTGGCGATCAACTATGAAGATTCCTTTCTATGTAACTGACTCCATGTAACCCTAGATCCCCCCGGTGTCTATATACACCGGAGGGTTTAGTCCGGAAGATATATACTCATTACCATAGTCATACAGGCTAGACTTCTAGGGTTTAGCCATTACGATCTCGTGGTAGATCAACTCTTGTAATACTCATATTCATCAAGATCAATCAAGCAGGAAGTAGGGTATTACCTCCATAGAGAGGGCCCGAACCTGGGTAAACATCGTGTCCTCTGTCTCCTGTTACCATCAACCTTAGATGCACAGTTCGGGACCCCATATCCGAGATCCGGCGGTTTAGACACCGACAATGGGGACTGGCAATAAAGGCCCCGGACTATCCGGTTTACAGCCGGAGACGACTCTAGGGTCGAGTAAACATATCCCTTCGAAGGGATTCCATGCTTCTTCGGCTGCTTCCAGGAATCCGGAAGCGCCGGATACCTTGACGGACATGCTGCGATATGCGTCCTGTTGGAGATATGCCCTAGAGGCAATCATGTGATGATGACATTTCCATATGTATTGATGAGTCCTTTTTATTGTCCTTGAACATCAACAATGATATGTATCAATAAGTATGTGACTTGTTTGTGGAACTATGTATTGTATGATGATTGTTCTAATGGTCCCTAGTTGATAAGGTTGTGCGGACACATATCCTTGACTAGTATATGACTCGGTTGATGACTATGTTTCACAAGTCATGTGCATGGGGATGCTAAACCGATAGTATGGGCTCGGGGATGGAGATCACCGAGCCGGACATGCCCACTTTGAGACGCAGCGAGATATAGTCATCTGTTAGTCTCAAGTGCAATGTCTATGCCATGTCCTAGACCTGAGGTCCTCGCATGTTCTTGGGATGAGGATCGACTCACTTAGGGTCTATCAAACGCTACTCCGTAACTGGGTAGTTATAAAGGTAGCTTTCGGGTGAGTCGTGAGACATGCCGCGAGACATGGTTGACCAAGATGGGATTTGCCCCTCCTATTTGGAGAGATATTCTCTAGGCCCTCTCGAGTGATCAAATTTGGAAAGCATGGCCATGCGACTTGGGCTAAGTGTTAACCCAGTTCGGGAATCTGTATCATGGTTTCGAGAAGAGAGGTCGAGCTATCACAAGGGTGACAAGTACTCTCCTTGAGCTCGACAAAAAATATCGTGAGGCAAAAGGAATGTTTCATATGCCACATTGTTGAGGTTCGTCAAATGACTTTACGCCCACATGGGAGTTGGCACGTTCTACTAGGAGCCGCTACCAACTATCGACTCTGGTCGTGTCCATGTGTACGTGAACCTATAGGGTCGCACACTTAAGGGGCTGCAGCCCATTCGGATTGGATCCGAGTGGAAAATGGATGTGGACTCCTAGTGGGCTCAAGTGTTGAGCCCACCTCGGAGGTCTATATAAAGGGAATGGGCACACCACTTTGGGTTGATCCAATTGAACCCTGGTTAGCCACCGACACTCCCCACACCCATGTCGCGCGACCGGCTAGCAGTTCGCCGCTCGATGCTGCTCCCCGTACGTGTGGATACCTTGGAGGCATCGCATCTGCGGTGCTTGGACGAACCGTTCGAGGGAACCGCAAGGTGCCGTTCGCGGGAGATCACCGTTCATGGGTCTTTGCTGTTCGTGGGAGATCGGCTACATGCATCACCAACTCTACTTCCGCTGCGGTGACTGCATCTAGTGGTAAACCCGATCTCGTGATCTATTTCCAGCAGCATGATCTTGGGTGCGCGGTAGAAAATTTTATTTCGCGCTAGCGTAGCATACCGCGTGTTCCAACATGTCCGTCTCAGAGGAACATCGTACCTTGATGGGTACTGTGGTTGAGAGGGTTCTGTCCGTGAAAAGCGGATTGAATGAAGCCTTCACGGGCCTGCTAAGAGGCTTCGAGGTACGTAGCGTTATATATATATATATATATATATATATATATATATATATATATATATATATATATATATATATATATATATATATATATATATAAATTGTGATCTATACGCAAAATGCACCTGTGTATAGATAGTAGCCCCTGAGACTCTGGTTGGCGTCCAAAAGGAGGTAATCAGAGGATCAAAAAAGACATGCCCAAAAAATAATCTAAATGATTAGAACACGGGCTGCTACATCCATGGCGACTGCCCACACTACAGAGGTTGCAGGTCTGAAGTAGAAACTTGACGTGGTGGATGATGACATCACGCTTATTAACAGGTGGCTCGACGAGGCTCAAGGTATGTTTTGGGGCGGCCAGTATATGTATGATAATAACATGAGCATGAAGCTGAGAATTATATACTGAGACATGCACAACTGCATATAGTTCCGCCGCTGTTGAGGCCCTTCGGGCAGAACTTGCCCGAGCCAAGGAGCAGATTGGTAATGTGGCTGCCAAGAAGGCTGAGGAGTTAAAGACCGAACAGGCTGCTCGGCGCTTGTGCGAGGAGAGAATATCTTCCATAGAGCGAGATCTAAAGGATGCCACTAGCAAGTGTCAAGCACTCGAGAAGGAGAACAAGGCCAAAGTGGCCGAACTCAAGAAGGCCTTACGAGAGGCGAGAGAAGCGCGATTCGAGTCGAGAGCGGCTTGGGAGGAGATCCGGCAAGCCGGGGAGATAGCGGCCGGTAAGCCCTTTCTATTGCAGACTAAATTCGGCGACCCGAAATATGCCCCGCTTAATCAAATGTGGAGCTATTCAGATGCGTTCTTGGACTTGCCGAAGAGTGCCTCCGATGTTGCGCAGTTTTACCAAGCGCAAGAAGGGTATGCAACGGAGAAGCTTTTCTGGTCACAATTCGACATGCCAAAGCGTCATCTGTTGCTGAACGAACAGATGACCCAATGGGTCGAGCTCCATAAGATATCCGGTTCTTCCATGAAGTACGTCGTGGTCCGACTGTGGCCGACTGAGCCGGTTCTGAATAGTTATTTCGGTTTGGTGCAGCAACTTGTGGATGGGGTGTTGCGCATCGATGCCATGAGGCGCTCATCATGCATTGAAGGTGCACGGATGGCCTTTGCCCGTGTCAAGATGTATTGGGCGAAGATGAGGGCCACCGATATTGCAGCGAAGGGTCCACCCCGGGGCAAGGATGAACAAGCGCCGGAGCATTATTTTGAAGATGTCCTAGAAGGCGCCCACTTGATAGAGGGTCAGTGCTCAAAAGATATAATCTTCGAGTGAACGTACCGAGATTGTAAAAAACAATATTATTATATGTTAAGGCTATGGCTTTTATAGTTTTGCCTAAAAGTTTTAATTCCTCCTATGCAGCCGTTTTTGTATAATCTGAAAGTTTTCCAGTCGTCGGCTTCGGCCCCTTCACATAAAATACGGGGGTGTTCGGAAAGGCACTTGATCAGTCTTGACCCAACGTCTTGGTTTGTGAAGGAGGTGTCAATGCAGCGAACTAGGCAATCATACTATAGGGCTATAACACTTTCACTTAGCCATAGGAGTTTGACGGTGGGTCTACAATATAGCCCCTGGTATGTACGCGGTTATCCCAATACGGTGTGTTACATAGGTGACCTGAAGAATGGTCCTTCGTGTAATACGGAAGGAATCGAGAAAGATTCTGATAAGTCATTGATACGTCTCCGTCGTATCTACTTTTCCAAACACTATTGCCCTTGTTTTGGACTCTAACTTGTATGATTTGAATGGAACTAACCCGGACTGATGCTGTTTTTAGCAGAATTGCCATGATGTTGTTTTATGTGCAGAAAACAAAAGTTCTCGGAATGACCTAAAACTCCATGGGATGTCTTACAAAAAATAATAAAAAATCCTCGTCAGAGATGAAGACCAGGGGGCCCACACCCTGTCCACGAGGGTGGGGGCGCGCCCCCCCTCCTGGGCGCGCCCCCTACCTCGTGGGCCCCCTGGAGACCCTCCGACGCCAACTCCAACTCCATATATTGGCATTCAGGGAGAAAAAATAAGAGAAAAGAAATCATCGTGTTTTACGATACGGAGCCGCCGCCAAGCCCTAATCTCTCTCGGGAGGGCTGATCTGGAGTCCGTTTGGGGCTCCGGAGAGGGGGATTCGTCGCCGTCGTCATCATCAACCATCCTCCATCACCAATTTCATGATGCTCACCGCCGTGCGTGAGTAATTCCATCGTAGGCTTGTTGGACGGTGATGGGTTGGATGAGATTTATCATGTAATCGAGTTAGTTTTGTTAGGGTTTGATCCCTAGTATCCACTATGTTCTGAGATTGATGTTGCTATGACTTTGCTATGCTTAATGCTTGTCACTAGGGCCCGAGTGCCATGATTTCAGATCTGAACCTATTATGTTTTCATGAATATATGTGTGTTCTTGATCCTATCTTGCAAGTCTATAGTCACCTATTATGTGTTATGATCCGATAACCCAAGTGACAATAATCGGGATACTTCGGTGATGACCATAGTTTGAGGAGTTCATGTATTCACTATGTGCTAATGCTTTGTTCGGTTCTCTATTAAAAGGAGGCCTTAATATCCCTTAGTTTCCAATAGGACCCGCTGCCACGGGAGGGTAGGACAAAAGATGTCATGCAAGTTCTTTTCCATAAGCACGTATGACTATTTACGAATACATGCCTACATTACATTGATGAATTGGAGCTAGTTCTGCGTCACCCTATGTTATGATTGTTACATGATGAACCACATCCGCATAATTATCCATCACGATCCGGTGCCTACGAGCTTTCCATATACTGGTTCTCGCTTATTTACTTTTCCATTGCTCTTCATTACATATCACTACAAAATACCAAAAACATTACTTTTGTTGTCTTTACTTTTGTTACCGTTACCACCACTATCATATTACTTTGCTACTAAACACTTTGCTGCAGATACTAAGTTTCCAGGTGTGGTTGAATTGACAACTCAGCTGCTAATACTTGAGAATATTCTTTGGCTCCCCTTGTGTCAAATCAATAAATTTGGGTTGAATACTCTACCCTCAAAAACTGTTGCGATCCCCTATACTTGTGGGTTATCAAGACCTTTTTCTGGCGCCGTTGCCGGGGAGCATAGCTCTATTCTTTGAGTCACTTGGGATTTATATCTGCTGGACACTATGAAGAACTTGAAAGACGCTAAGACAACAATTTATCCCTCAACTACGAGGGGAGGTGAGGAACTGCCATCTAGCTCTGCACTTGATTCACCTTCTGTTATGAGTAAGCTAGCGACACCTAAACCTGCTTCTGCTATTCGTTCCGATATGTCGCATGTTATTGATGATGCCACTTCTGCTATGCATGATACTTATGATGAAACTACTTCTATGCTTGATACTACTGTGCCCCTTGGTGAATTTCTAGATGAACAAATTTCTAGGTCTAGAGAAAGAGAAATTATTGAAACTGAATACAATGATGAAAGTGATGATGAGGATATGCCTGCTATTCCTGAGGGTTATCTTTTTGATGCGGAATCTTCTGCAGCTATTTTTGCTTGCCAGGATAGATATGAACTTAAGAGGCTGCTAGTTAAATGGAGTAAAGAATCTCTTAGAGATAGGATGAGACCTGACCCTGCTTTTGCTACTTCACCTATCTGTGTTCCTGATAAGGATTATGAATTCTCTGTTGATCCTGATATAATTACTTTGGTTGAATCTGATCCTTTTTATGGCTATGAATCAAACTGTTGTGGCACATCTTACTAAGTTAAATGATATAGCTGCCCTGTTTACTAATGATGAGAGATCGCGCTACTTTTATATACTCAAAATATTTCCGTTCTCATTAAAGGGTGATGCTAAGATATGGTTTAATTCTCTTGATCCTGGTTGTGTGTGTAGTCCCCAGGATATGATTTATTACTTCTCTGCTAAATATTTCCCTGCTCATAAGAAACAAGCTGCTTTGAGGGATATATATAATTTTGTGAAAATTGAAGAAGAGAGTCTCCCACAAGCTTGGGGGAGGCTTCTGAAGTTACTTAATGCTTTGCCTGATCATCCTCTTAGGAAACCTGAAATACTTGATATCTTTTATAATGGACTAACCGATGCTTCCAGAGATTAACTGGATAGTTGTGCTGGTTCTCTTTTCAGGGAAACAACACCGGATGAAGCTGAAATTCTATTGAATAATATGTTGACAAATGAAAATAATTGGGAACCTCCTGAGCCAACTCCCGAGCCAGCTCCTGAGCCAATTACTGAGCCTATTCCTAAACCAACTCCGAAGAAGAGAGGTGTTCTATATCTCAGTCCCGAAGATATGCAAGAGGCAAAGAAATCTATGAAAGAAAAAGGTATTAAAGCTGAAGATGTTAAGAATTTACCTCCTATTGAAGAAATACATGGTCTTAATCTACCGCCAGTTGAAGAAGTATATGATCTCAATTCTTTATTCACCGAATAACCTCCTGATCCCGATATCCTGACACAGGTAGTAAAGGTAAATTCTCTCTATAGATATGATAAAGCTGAAGTCCCTCCTACTAAAATTGCTAGTCAATGCTTGGATGAGTTTGATAACTTTATGTTTAATCAAGACGACTTCAATGCTTATTTTGGTAGACAATTAAAACAAGATGCTTATATGATTTAACGCTTGGGTGATTATATGGCTAATATTAGAGGTGAACTTAAACTTGTTAGCAAACATGCTTCTATGGTTACCACTCAAGTAGAACAAGTACTTAAAGCTCAGAAAGAAGTGCTTGATGAAATGAATAGTAAGAAAATGATTATGCTGTTAGAGTGGCTACTAGAACTGGTAGAATGACTCAGGAACCTTTGTATCCTGAAGGCCACCCTAAGAGAATCGAGCAAGATTCTCAAAGAAATAACATTGATATGCCTAGTTCTTCTAAAAGGAAGAAAAATAAAATGATAGAACTTTGCAAACTTCTAGTGAACCTATTGCTGAACCACCGATAATCCAAATGATATCTCTATGTCCGATGCTGAAACACAATCTGTAATGAACATGAACCTAGTGAAAATGTTAATGATGATGTTCATGATGATGCTCAACCTAGTAATGATAATGATGTAGAAGTTGAACCTGCTGTTGATCTTGATAACCCACAATCAAAGAATCAACGTTATGATAAAAGAGACTTCGTTGCTAGGAAACATGGTAAAGAAAGAGAACCATGGGTTCGAAACCCATGCCTTTTCCTCCCAAACCATCCAAGAAAAAGGATGATGAGGATTTTGAGCGCTTTGCTGAAATGATTAGACCCATCTTTTATGTATGTGATTGACTGATATGCTCAAAATGAATCCTTATGCTAAATATATGAAAGATATTGTTACAAATAAAAGAAAGATACCGAAAGCTGAAATTTCCACCATGCTTGCTAATTATACTTTTAAGGGTGGAATACCAAAGAAACTTGGAGATCCGGGAGTACCTACTATACCATGCTCCATTAAGAGAAATTATGTTAAAACTGCTTTATGTGATCTTGGAGCCGGTGTTAGTGTTATGCCTCTCTCTTTATATCGTAGACTTGACTTGAATAAGTTGACACCTACTGAAATATCTTTGCAAATGGCTGATAAATCAACTGCTATACCTGTCGGTATTTGTGAGGATGTGCCTGTTGTGGTTGCAAACGTTACTATTTTAACGGACTTTGTTATTCTTGATATTCCCGAGGATGATAGTATGTCTATTATTCTTGGAAGACCTTTCCTTAATACTGCAGGGCTGTTATTGATTGCAACAAAGGCAATGTCACTTTTCATGTTAATGGTAATGAGCATACGGTACACTTTCCGAGGAAACAACCTCAAGTTCATAGTATCAACTCTATTGGAAAAATTCCATCGATTATATTAGGAGGTTCTGGATTTCCTCTCCCTACTTTCAAGAAGAAATATGATATACTTATTATTGGGGATGTCCATATCCCCGTTGAGGTAACATAGTGTTATTCGAAATTTCTCCGGTTCCATGTTAATCGGAATGAGTTTGTTAACAAGACTTGATCAACCTTGTTAGTGGATTCCTTTTGATGAGCATGAGATGGATGAAACTAGAAGTACAACCTTCTGTACCATCTTTATATTTTTCTGTTCTTTAGTAGAAATAAAGTAAAATAGTATTTTTCTGTCTGTTTCCTGATTTATCCGTGCAATATAAAAATATCCCAAAAATAAAAGTCCTCAGAATGTCGTGCCAATTTAATATGATTTTGAATATTTGAGGATTTTTAGTGCAAAAATTACCACGGAGGGAGCTGCCACCTGACCACGAGGGTGGAGGGCGCGCCCTACCCCCCTGGGCATGCCTCCTGCCTCGTGAGCCCATGGTGGCCCTCCTCCACTTATCCCTTCACCCATCTTCTTCCTCTGCCTCACACAAACCAGAAAAACCAACTCAAGCTCGTGTTCCAGCCACTTTTGCTATGATTTTCAATCTCCTTGCTCAAAGCACTTCTCGCAAAACTGCTTGGGGAGATTGTTCCTTGGTATGTGACTCCTCCAATTAGTTTTTGTTCTAGTGCTTTATTCTTTGCAAATTTGTGCTGCATAGGTGACCATGTTCTTGAGCTTGCATGTCAAATTTATATGGTTCCAAGTAGTTCTAATGCTTGATATATGCTCTAGGCACTTGTATGAGTAGTTGCTATCAGTTTTATTGAAGTTGGTTCATTTTTATTTGAAGTTACTAAAAATTTCAGTTTATTTCAGAAATAATGAAGAGACTTTTGAGGGGCTAAGCTCAAAGGAAAAACAAAAGGAAGAAGAGCAGAAGCCCAAATTTAATTTGCCTCGCATCGCGGAGGTCCGGCCGCGTGAATGGCCTTCCGATGACTTCTTGAGGAGAGCCGGGATTTATGAGGATTTCTATCTATTAATTGAGAACGCCAGCCTCACTGACTTCCTCCGCGACCAATGTCATCAGTATCTCTTACTCACAAATACTTTTGTGCAGAACTTCTACTTTTTCCGTAAGAAATCACCTCCAACAGTAGAGTTTCATTTATATGACGTTGTTAAGGAGATGACATTAGCTGAATTTTGCAAGGTTTGCAAAATACCCTTTGAGGGCACCTTAGATGAACCACACCGTAATGAAGTGGAAGATTTTATTAACACTATCACTGTGGGAGAAACCAGGAAGGTTTCTGATGCAAGAATTACTAGCATACATTTTCCTATTCTGCGCTACTTTGCCTTATTTGCTAGTCGTTGCTTGATTGGTCGCGGGAACTGTGGAAACCTTAGTGTTCCTGATATTATTATTTTGTTCCATGGTTTATACCGCAATAACTCTGTTAGTATGGGGGGAATTGTTGCTAGACGGTTAAGTCTGAACCGTACTAAGGGCCCCATCTTTGGAGGCATTTATGCTTCACGCCTAGCTGAATATTTTGAAATACCTATTAGGCATGAGGAGAAAGAAGAAATAGTGTTGCCCCGTGCTTATTTAGATCATAAGAGTATGCCAGCGCATGATTTTCTTGTTAAGAGTCGCGAAGGGGAGCTCAAATATAAATTGTACTTTGATAAACATCACCCTGAGACTATTACTTTGCCTGCTCCCTCTTTGTTTAACTTGTCTACAGGTCCTTACATTGTTCCGTGGGCGGCTGTTCAAACCTATCAGAATCCTGCACCAGCCCCGGAACCGGAACCACAAGATGAGCCTCCACGACAGTCTGTTTATTCTTGGGATCCTAAGGCAGTTGCCAGCCAGTGGCAGTCAGAGTCCTCTTCATCACATTATGATCCCAACTATTCTTCATCGCAGTACGACCCCAGCTACACCTACGGGTATCCGCCAGGCTATCCCTGGCAATAGACCAACTTAGGCCAAAAGCCTAAGCTTGGGGGAGTACGTATATTCTCACCGACATTACATTTATGCTCACACACACTCATTGCTAGATGTCGGTGCTCATACTCTTTCACTATAATATCCATGCTAGTTTATTTTCTTTTTCTTGCTTTCTTCTTGTGTGTTTAATAAACCTTAAGAAAAAACCAAAAAATAATTTAGTAGTAGTTTATTTTTCCTGCTGTAGTAGTACCAATTAAAAAAACCAAAAATATTTCCTGTTCTTCTTTTGCTTGTTGGGAGCTTTCCCGTGTAAATAGTTTTTATTTCTTTTCTTTTCTTTTTGGGGGTCAGTAGGAGAAGACCATGATTAAATTGTTGTAGTGGCTCTTATATGCATCATTGTTGATTTAACCAAGAGCCCATATTGCCTTGTCTTCTCCTGTTTATTGAATGCTCGCAGATTCCAGCTTAGTCCAATGCACGTGCACTCTTATTATTATTCACACCGTTCGGTCGTGCAAGTGAAAGGCAATTATGATGATATATGATGGACTTACTGAGATGAAAAATCTGGTATGAACTCGACCTCTTTTGTTTTTGTAAATATGATGAGTTCATCGTTCTTGATTCAGCTTATTATGAATAAACATGTTTGCAATGACAATTAGAGATCATAGTTTCTTGTGCCATGCTTGATTAGCTACGAGTTATAATGGTTTACCTTGCGTGCCAACATGCTATTAAAATGGTTGAGATGTAGTATGATGGGGTGGTATCCTCCTTTGAATGATTTAAGTGACTTGACTTGGCACATGTTCACGCATGTAGTTGAAACAAATCAACATAGCCTTCACGATATTTATGTTCATGGTGGATTATATCCTACTCATGCTTGTATTCAATGTTTATTAATTTTAATGCATGTTCATGACTGTTGTCGCTCTCTAGTTGGTCGCTTCCCAGTCTTTTGCTAGCCTTCACTTGTATTAAGCGGGAATACTGCTTGTGCATCCAATCCCTTAAACCCCAAAGTTATTCCATATGAGTCCACTATACCTTCCTATATGCGGTATCAACCTGCCGTTCCAAGTAAATTTGTATGTGCCAAACTCTAAACCTTCAAATAAACATTCTATTTTGCATGCTCGAATAGCTCATATATCAACTAGTGCTGCCCTTATCTTCCGTGTTAGGCGGTTTATTCTCAAGAGGAGTGGACTTCGCTCCTCACTCACAAGAAAATGGCTGGTCACCGGGATGCCCAGTCCCATGCTTTATGCAAACTAAATCAAAATAATTGCAAACAAACTCCCCCTGGGACCCGTTGAATGTTGGAGGCACTCGTTGTTTCAAGCAAGCCATGGATTGATGCTTGTGGAGGAGGGGGAGTATAAACTTTACCATTCTGTTTGGAAACCGCCTATAATTTGTTTAGCATGGAAGATATCGTCATCTCTTAGTTGTTATGTTGACAATGAAAGTATGCCGCTCAAAATATAATTTACCTCTATTTCAAAATCGAGCTCTGGCACCTCTACAAATCCCTGCTTCCCTCTGCGAAGGGCCTATCTATTTACTTCTATGTTGAGTCATCACCCTCTTATTAAAAAGCACTAGCTGGAGAGCACAACTGTCATTTGCATTCATTACTGTTAATTTATATCGGGTATGACTATGATTGGATCTCTTTTACCATGGATTACAATGTCTAGTCAGTCCTTGATCTTTGAAGGTGCTCTGCATTTATGTTTTGCGGTCTCAGAAAGGGCTAGCGATATACCATCTTGTTATATCATATTATGATTATTTTGAGAAAGTGTTGTCATCCGAGATTTATTATTATGACTTGCTAGTTGATTATGCCATTGATATGAGTAAACATGAGTGTCGGTGGCAAAACCGGCGGATCTCGGGTAGGCGGTACCGAACTGTGCGTCTAGGCGGATGGTAACAGGAGACAAGGGACACGATGTTTTTACCCAGGTTCGGGCCCTCTCGATGGAGGTAATACCCTACTCCTGCTTGATTAATATTGATGATATGGGTAGTACAAGAGTAGATCTACCATGAGATCAAGGAGGCTAAACCCTAGAAGCTAGCCTATGGTATGATTGTTGTTGTTGTCCTACGGACTAAAACCCTCCGGTTTATATAGACACCGGATAGGTTAGGGTTACAGTAGTCGGTTACAATGGTAGGAGATCTACATATCCGTGATCGCCAAGCTTGCCTTCCATGCCAAGGAAAGTCCCATCCGGACACGGACGAAGTCTTCAATCTTGTATCTTCATAGTCTTGGAGTCCGGCGGTGACGATAGTCCGCTATCTGGACACCCCTAGTCCGGGACTCCTCGGTAGCCCCTCGAACCAGGCTTCAATGACGACGAGTCCGGCGCGCATATTGTCTTCGGCATTGCAATGCGGGTTCCTCCTCGAATACTTCATAAAAGGTTTTGAACACTGGATAGTGTTCGCTCGCAAAACAAGTTCCACATACCACCGTAGAGAATAACTTTCGCACAGATCTGCTGACGTATTCCGCGGCGTGACATCACACCACGGCCAGGCCTTTATATGAATCGTTTTTTACCGTTTCCACCTTAGCGCGTTTAGCGAGGCTGTTTCCTTGGCACGTCTTATCAAAGCATAGATCATGCCCCCTTATTCCGGGATTCTCATCAATACGGACGTGGGTAACCCATCCGCACCATTGATTACGGCGCTTGGGAGATAAGCGAGTTTCACCAGGCTGGTGGGGGACGCATAGCTTCGTCCGTCCATATAAGGGGATAAGGATCCACCTTTTCACCTACGCCTTCTTCCTCCTTTGCTCATCCATTTCCGCGCACTCGAGCTCCAGCGCCCAAGTCCGCACATCCCACCTCAACCTTTCTCCAATCATGTCAGGAGCGGGAGGCAGGTGGATGGCCTCCTCCGTCATGGAGGGGCACATCACAAGACTGCGGGAGGCCGGATACTTGTCCGGTGATATCGCGCACAGGCTGCCCGACAAGGGGCAGCTCATTCCAACCCCCGGGCCCCATGAGAGGGTGGTGTTTCTCCCCCACTTCCTCCGCGGACTAGGTTTTCCACTTCACCCATTTGTCCGGGGGCTCATGTTCTACTACGGCCTGGACTTCCATGATCTGGCCCAATTTCATCCTCAACATCTCGGCGTTTATCGTCAGGCGCGAGGCCTTCCTTCGCATCCAGCCCCACTTGACTTATGGCTGAAGATCTTCAACGTTAGGCGAAGGTTGTGGGCGGCCGTCAAGCGAGTCTTGAGGCGCCATGGTTGGCAAGATAGCCAAAGTCCTATGGCTCGAGGGCTCCTTTGTGGAGACAATAAAGGGGTGGCAATCGGGGTGGTTCTACATCACCGAGCCACGCGACCCCGAATGGGTGGCGGCCCCCGAATTCAGATCTGGCTTCCCCACTCAGCTCTCGTCATGGAAAGAGACGGGCCTGACTTGGGGGAATTCGGACGAGACATCCGGACTCCAAACATGCGTCCGAAACCTGGTGGGAAAGAATCTCAGGCTTGTCAACATAATCCAGGTGATGCTCATCCGCCGGATCCTCCCATGCCAACAACGGGCCTTCAATTTATGGGAGTTCGATCCGGCACAGCACTCGACTCTAAAAAGGCTCTTCGACACTACGTACGAAGATGCCTGGAAGGGGCTGTTCAAGGGCGCCGAGGCTCCCTCATCCGCTACTGAAGATCGCGGGTACAGCTCGCAACGTCCAGCCGGCGAGGTAAGTTATTTTGCCCTTTACGGGACTCTTTTTTCATAGATTGACTCTAGGTGGGATCTAAAAACTCCCTAATCTTTGACAGGACTGGCTGAAGACGGCCGGACAGATTAACTGTCCGGCTCCTTTGCCGGAAGACCCAGCGGATGCCCAGTTGACGGGGCTGCTGGCTCCGGCACCCCATGTGGTGCCGGAGAAGAAGGCCAAGAAGGAGGCCACGGGAACTCGAAGGAGCTCCCGACGCCAGGTGCTGTCAGATTCTGAAGCAGAATCTTCTCCTGAGGACGAGGAGGAGGAAAAAGAAGCCTCTCCCCCAGAGGGGGAGGAGAGGAAAAGGAAGGCCGCCCCAACTGGGGAGGCCGGAGGGTCCAAGAAGGGAAGAACCCTTCCTTCGGACTTCTCCGCCAACGTCGACAGTGACGAGGAGGATTGGCCAACAAGGGCCAAGCCCCTGGCGAGATCGTAAGTGTCCGTATACCCCTGACTCTTTTATTATCGCATAGTATTCTCTAATGTCGAACAACCGTGCAGCCCGCCCAAGAGCGAGCTAGCCGCTTCAACGAGCGGGTCCCTGGGTTCGTCGGAAATGGAGAGTACTTCGCTTCTGACCGCCTCCTCGCCTCACGCTGCGGACGACGCCGAGGTGGCGCCCCAAGGGGGCTTGGTCAAGAGGAGGTGGCGCAGGAGGCGCCGCAAGGCGACCTCCCGGATTCTAGGCGCGTGGGGGGCAAGACCCCCAGGGGCTCTAAGCCTAACCCTTATCCAGACCCCATGACGGAACCTTCAGTGGTTCCGGAGTCCGACAAGCGGTCCCTTCGTAAGAATAATAAGACGCCGGTGTCCTACGTCCAACCGGAGGCACCGGACAGCTTACTGGAGGCGCTTAACAGCGCCTCCATCAAGGAGGAGCACCGCACTGTTATGAGTGCGGTGATCCGGACAGTTCAGTCCGCCAAGAGCGGGCTGACCGAAGCCTGTACCAGCCTTCTAACAGGCTTTGAGGTAAGTTTAGAAGTTGTAAAAATATTAGCGCATAGACAGTAGCCCCTGATGCTTAGTTCGGTGTTCGGAAAGAAAAGCCGGCATAAGGATCTAAAAAGATATACGCATGAGTCTAACATAAGGATGTCAATATGGGAATGCAGGCTGCGCTGCTGACCTCTGCCGCACTGACTGCAGAGGTCAATGCAATGAAGCAGAACCTCGAGCGGTCCGAGAACGAGCTCGGACAAGCCAAAAAGCAGCTCGAGTTCAAGGAAGGTAAATAATACCTTATTAAGAAAAATACCTTATAGAAAAAGGTTTTGGTTGCCAAAAAATAACAGGAATAACATGGGTACTGCAGGGGCCACGAACGAGGTGGCGACCCTGAAGGAAGCGGTGTCCGTGGCTGAAAACAAAGCGGCTGCGGAACGCACCGAGCGAGAGAAGGGGGAGGCGCAGCTAGCCAGGGTACGACAAGAGCTCCAAGCTCTCGTGGAAAAACACGAGAGTTTGGAGCGTGACACGAAGACTCGAGAGTCCGAGCTCGCCTCGGCTCTTGAAAGTGCCAAAGCTGCTAAGGCCGAGGCCCAAAAAGCCCTCCAAGAAATTGAATCACTAAAGAAGATAGCGGCGGGTAAGGCATTCTTTGTGCAAAGCAAGCATGTGAAAGTAAATTACCTATTACTTACCCGGATTCGGAGCTCTCCAGGAGCATTCGTAGATTTGCCTCGTAGTGTATCGGATGCTGCCGCGTTCTACCGTGCCCAGGAGGGGAGCTCGACGGAAAAGGTGTTCTGGTCTTAGTATGCTAAGGCCGGACCTCCGGTGCCCCTGACCGACCAGCTGAAGCAGCTGGTCGAGCTCCACAAGGTCGCCGAACAGGCCATGAAGGGCCTTATAGCACGGCTGTGGCCATTGGAGGCCATGCCT